>OX596075.1:119941607-121141607 GCA_951394005.1 Protophormia terraenovae | reverse complement strand
TAGTTAGTTACCTATAATTTGATATTTGATAACTAAGTATTTACTCTAGAAAATATTTTTTTTTAACTAGTCATTTCATTCTGTATAGAATTTTTTTTTTATTCTCTTAATTTTATGTAAGAGGATTTTAACGTTTCCATAGAAGGAAAGTTTTTGGTAGGTAAGAGTCGTAATAAAATAGAAGTATTAAGTTCTTTTTTTTTTTGAGAAATGTCTGCTAAAATATTACTACGTTTAGGTAATTTATATGATTAATAATTTTTTTAATTACATTTAAACAAATACGTTACTGGAAAGTAGCCAAGTAATTTTATAACCTAAATTGTCATTAAAATTCATTGTTAAAAAGTCGCGATATACTAGGAAATTTTTTGAGAAAATAGGTCAATGTTTTATTGATTGATATTCAACCTATGAAAAAATTTTATGTTCAAATATTCAAATTATCACTTATCACTTATTTTTATTTATATTTGATTAATGAAATTGATAGCCAATAAGTTGTTTTATTTTTGGTAAAAATATAAGAAAATTTAAATTTTGATCAATTATTTAATTGATACAATTAAAAAAGTAATGGGAATAGTTTTTTATTTTTAATGAATCGTTCAATATTTTCAATATTCTTTATATAGAAAATTTTCTTTTTTATTTGATAAATATCATTTTTATAGACAACTTTCGATAAATTTCTTTTTAATAGAAAATTTTCGATAAATTTTCTTTTTACATAAAATTTTCGATAATTTTTCTTTTTATAGCAAACTTTCGGCAAATTTCTTTTTTAAAGCAAGCTTTCGATAAATTTTCTTTTTATAGAAAATTTTCGATAATTTTCTTTTTATAGAAAATTTTCGATAATTTTCTTTTTATAGAAAATTTTCGATAATTTTCTTTTTATAGAAAATTTTCGATAAATTTCCTTTTTATAGAAAATTTTCGATAAATTTTCTTTTTATAGAAAATTTTCGATAAATTTTCTTTTTATAGAAAATTTTCGATAAATTTTCTTTTTATAGAATATTTTCGATAAATTTTCTTTTTATAGAATATTTTCGATAAATTTTCTTTTTACAGCAAACTTTCTATAAATTTTGCTTTTTTATAGCAAACTTTCGATAAACTTCTTTTTAGTAGAAAATTTTCAATAAATTTGCTTTTTATAGAAAGTTTTCGATAAATTTTCTTTTCATAGAAAATTTTCGATAATTTTCTTTTTATAGAAAATTTTCGATAAATATTCTTTTTATAGAAAGTTTTCGATAAACTATCGTTTTATTGAAAGTTTTCGATAAATTTTCTTTTTATCGAAAATTTTCAATAAATTTTCTTTTTATAGAAAATTTTCGATAATTTTCTTTTTATAGAAAATTTTCGATAAATTTCCTTTTTATAGCAAACTTTCGATAAATTTCTTTTTTATACAAACTTTCGATAAACTTCTTTTTAGTAGAAAATTTTCGATAAATTTAATTTTTATAGAAAATTTTCGATAAATTTTCGTTTTGTAGAAATTTTTCGAAAATTTTCTTTTTATAGGAAGTTATCGATAAATTATCGTTTTATTGAAACTTTTCTACAAATTTTATTTTTATAGAAAGTTTTCGATAAATTTTTTTTTTACAGAAAATTTTCGATAAATTTTCTTTTTACAGCAAACTTTCGATAAACTTCTTTTTTATAGCAAACTTTCGATAAACTTCTTTTTTATAGCAAACTTTCTATAAATTTTTTATACCAAACTTTCGATAAACTTCTTTTTAGTAGAAAATTTTAGATAAATTTAATTTTTATAGAGTTTTTGATAAATTTTCGTTTTATAGAAAATTTTCAATCAATTTTCTTTTTATAGAAAGTTTTCGATAAATTTTCTTTTTATAGAAAATTTTCAATAAATTTTCTTTTTTGGAAAATGTTCGATAATTTTCTTTTTACAGAAAATTTTCGATAAATATTCTTTTTGTAGAAAATTTTCATTTTATAGAAAATTTTCGATTAATTTTCTTTTTATAAAAAATTTTCGATAAATTTTCTTTTTATAGAAAATTTGCGATAATTTTTATAGAAAGTTTTCAATAAATTTTCTTTTTATAGAAAGTTTTCGATAAATTTTCTTTTTATAGAAAATTTTCGATAATTTTCTTTTTATAGAAAATTTTCATTTTATAGAAAATTTTCAATAAATTTTCTTTTTCGATAAATTTTCTTTTTATAGAAAACTTGCGATAATTTTCTTTTTATAGAAAGTTTTCGATAAACTATCGTTTTATTGAAAGTTTTCGATAAATTTTCTTTTTATCGAAAATTTTCAATAAATTTTCTTTTTATAGAAAATTTTCTATAAATTTTCTTTTTATAGAAAATTTTCGATAAATTTTCTTTTTATAGAAAATATTCGATGAATTTTCTTTTTACAGCAAACTTTCTATAAATTCCTTTTTTATAGCAAGCTTTCGATAAACTTCTTTTTAGTAGAAAATTTTCGATAAATTTAATTTTTATAGAGTATTCGATAAATTTTCATTTTATAGAAAATATTCGATAAATTTTCTTTTTACAGCAAACTTTCGATAAACTTCTTTTTAGTAGAAAATTTTAGATAAATTTAATTTTTATAGAGTTTTTGATAAATTTTGGTTTTATAGAAAATTTTCAATAAATTTTCTTTTTATAGAAAGTTTTCGATAAATTTTCTTTTTATAGAAAATTTTCGATAAATATTCTTTTTATAGAAAATGTTCATTTTATAGAAAATTTTCGATAAATTTTCGTTTTATAAAAAATTTTCGATAAATTTTCTTTTTATAGAAAATTTGCGATAATTTTCTTTTTATAGAAAGTTTTCGATAAATTATCGTTTTTTTGAAAGTTTTCAATAAATTTTCTTTTTATAGAAAATTTTCGATAAATTTTCTTTTTATAGAAAATTTTCGATAAATTTTCTTTTTATAGAAAATATTCGATAAATTTTCTTTTTACAGCAAACTTTCTATAAATTCCTTTTTTATAGCAAGCTTTCGATAAACTTCTTTTTAGTAGAAAATTTTCGATAAATTTAATTTTTATAGAGTATTCGATAAATTTTCGTTTTATAGAAAATATTCGATAAATTTTCTTTTTATAGAAAATATTCGATAAATTTTCTTTTTACAGCAAACTTTCTATAAATTCCTTTTTTATAGCAAGCTTTCGATAAACTTCTTTTTAGTAGAAAATTTTCGATAAATTTAATTTTTATAGAGTATTCGATAAATTTTCGTTTTATAGAAAATTTTCGATAAAATTTCTTTTTATAGCAAATTTTCGATAAATTTTCTTTTTTATAGCAAACTTTCGATAAATTTCTTCTTTATAGCTTACTTTCGATAAATTTCTTTTTTATAGCAAACTTTCAATGAATTTCTTTTTAATAGAAAATTTTCGATAAATTTTCTTTTTACATAAAATTTTCGATAATTTTACTTTTTATAGCAAACTTTCGATAAATTTCTTTTTAGTAGAAAATTTTCGATAAATTTAATTTTTATAGAGTTTTCGATAGTTTTATAGAAAATTTTCAATAAATTTTCTTTTTACAGCAAACTTTCGATAAATTTTTATTTTTATAGCAAACTTTCGATACATTTTTTTCTTATAGTAAACTTCTGATAAGTTTCTTTCTTATAGCAAACTTTCGAAAATTTTCTTTTTTATAGCAAACTTTCGATAAATTTTTATTTTATAGCAAACTTTCGATATATATAATTTTTCTATAAATTTCTTTTTTTATAGAAAATTTTCGATAAATTTAATTTTTATAAAAAAATTTTCCACAAATTTTCTTTTTATAGAAAGTTTTCAATAAATATTTCGTTTTTTAAATCTTTTTAATAGAAATTTTTTTATAAAAAATTTTCGTTAAATTTTCTTTTTATAGCAAACTTTCGATAAATTTCTTATTTGTAACAAACTATCGATTAATTTATTTTTTATAGAGAATTTTTCTTTTAAAAAAATTTCGATAAATATACATATGTATAATGATCATAAAGTAATGATCATTAGTAATGATCATAAAAAGATATGTAAGTGGTAAAAAAAAACTGAAAAATTATCATCTTATTTTTTATTTTATATATTTTTTTTTATTTTATTTTATTTTATTTTATTTGATAAAAATAGTGTATAAACATCACCTACTTATTATAAATTATAACTGACATTTAATTGCATTTGGTGAGTTACATATTTTGGCATTTAAACTAACCATATAAACGTTCATAACCACTTATAGTAAAAAATATATAATTTGTTTTGTAATTTTAATAACAAAATATTAAAATCATGTAAAAAAAACAACTATTGTGCAACATTGATTGCTCGTTTTCATCCATAACTAGTCATAATACAATTTATGCATTTTCCATTTCAAACGTTGTCCAGGACAACAAAATCATCGCACAACATTACAAAATAAATAAAAGTGAAGTGTGTTAGTATTTCTAAACAAAATTTTATGTAAAATTAATTGACAAACTATAATGACTTCTTGGAATGAACCATTTAGCTAACAATTAAACTATAAATCAATTAAATTTTATTGAATTTGACCATAAAACCAATTAAATGCGTTACCATTTTTAACAAAACAAGATTTAATTTAATGTTATAAACAAAACTAAGAGAGAAAAAAAAAACAGATTGGTATAAATATTGTGAACTCTAAAAGTTAAATTAACAGTTAAAACTACACGTTTCATAAACACATACAACATCTAAACGAATTTCTTTAACAAAATGTTCAAACTTGTAAGTTATTCTCACTAGTTTTATAATTAATTAAGAAATAAAATGTATCTTCACGTAATAATTTTTAAATTTATTTAAGTTTGCTATCTTCGCTTTGGCTGCTGTAGCTTCAGCTGCTCCTGGTCTTATTGCTACTCCTGTAGTTAAAACTATAGCTACTCCCGTAGTACATACTTATGCTGCTGCTCCTGTGGTCAAAACTGTTTCTTATGCTTCCGCTCCTGTTTTGAAAACTGTTTCTGCTCCTGCTGTACATACTTATGCTGCTGCTCCTGTTGTCAAGACTATTTCCTCTCCTGTAGTCCATACTTATGCTGCTGCTCCTGTAGTGAAAACTTTTGCTGCTGCTCCTGTTGTACATTCAGTACCTGTAGTACACTCTGCTCCTTTAGTTAAAACTGTCGTTTCGGCTCCTGTTACCTATACCAAATATTTACATTAAAAACATTTAGTTGTTATTGCTAAAAATAAAAAAAAAAAAAGAAATTATTATAACCTAAATATTGATACTTGTATGATTTTTTATTAATTTCTTATAATTTTTGGACTTAAAAGCTGAAATATCAAATTTGATTTTTTAGGTATTAATGTTGCGTGTCGTATAAATTTTATATATAAGTATTTTTACAGCTTATGATTATGACCATAAATCTAAAAATACTGCTCATATAATATTCTTAGCAACATATGTTTTCTAAATATAAGCATTTTGCATTATTTATTCCCATATGCAACTATTGCATATATTGTTGTTATACTAGGTCTGATGTGCAATAGATTTAGTTTGATTATATGAGTTTGAATTGTGATGACAATGATGATGGTCTATGCTGTAGAATATTATTCAATAGAATTTGCTTTTCATTTATATTTTTGTTTGTTTGTGAATGTTTATTAGGGTGGTTCTGTGAATTAACATTTTTTTTTCTAAGGTCCTTTTATATTTGAAATCTTCTAATTATTTTTAAATTATTTTACATCAAAAAATTACACTGGTCGACAAAAAAAATTTTTTTTTCGTGCTCCTTTAAAGAAAATATGTGGACTAAATGGAATTCCGTATGCTAAACTCGAATCAGCTTTCAGTTTTTTTCCCATCAGGTCGAGATTTTATTTTATGGACGTGTCTAATATTGCGTCCTGAATAAGCCGATTACTCGAGTATATTTCACTATAACTCGAGAAAGGTATGCACGATTTATATAAATAATACACCAAATTATGCGGAATAAAATTAGCTTTAAGTCGTTCTACTATCAAATTTTTAACCGCTCAACAGTTTAGAAGATATTTCGAAAAAAAAAAATCTTGAATGTCATGCTAAATTCAAGATTTTTTTTTTACTAAAAATTCTTTTTAAATGGAAAAACATCAAAAATGTTTCAGTTTATCATCTTTATCTAAAAGCTGGCAAAACTACGATTAAATAAAGTCATGTATCATAAAAATTGATGCATTGCATTCACAGTTATGTTAGGATACCCATGCATACCTACAGTTAAATGGAGATACTCCAGTGGGCAATAGAAAAAAAAAAAAAATTTCGTCTTAAATAAAAAAAAAAAATAGGTGGATTAGATGGAATTTAACGTGCTAAATAAAAATCAGCTTTTACTTTTTTTCTATCACGCATTGATTTTTTTTTATGGGCATGAATACTATGACCCCGCCTTTAGGCAGTCACACTTGTATAACTCGAGAACGGTTTGTCCTATTAAGATAAATTAAAATCCAATATATAGCGACTGAAATTGTCTTTGAGCTGAATTTACATAATTTTTTGTCCAGTTAATATTTCCGTAGTTATTCGGTAATTAATAGCAAAAAAATTAAAAAAATTGTTTTTGAAAAATGGTGAACATTTTGATCCATAACTCTGAAATTCTTGAGCGAATGAAAAATATTGTTGACAGATCTTGAAGACAATTTTCGTATGCATCTTTTGGTGTATCATTTATCAAAATCGAGTAAACGGTTCTTGAGTTATAGTCTAAATTTAACAATCCATTCTCGAATTTTATAGTGTGACCACTGAATAAGGTGATGATATTAGTCATGCCCATAAAAAGAAATCAGTACGTAATAGAGAAAATGCAGATCAAGAATCGTCAAAATCCACCTAATCCATCTATTTTTGTTTCAAGAAAAAATAAACAAATTTTTTTTGCCCACCACTGTATTTCTACTCAATTGTATGTAACATGGGTATTTTTTACTTAACTGTGAATAAAATCTAGATCTGTGCATCAATTTTGAAGATACATGCCTTATTTTATTCGCAGCATTACCAGCTTTAAAATAAAGATGATAAACTGAAACATTTTTGATGCTTTCATTTATTAAAAGACATTTTTTGTAACAAAAAAATCTAAAATTTTGCATGAAAAAGATTTTTTTTGAACACTTGTTTCAAAATAAATTCGAAACACATAAAAAATAAGGTTTGGGTGATTTGAAGATATTTTTAGTACGCATCTTTTGGTGTATCACTTATGTCAATCTTACACACCGTTCTTGAGTTATGAGGAAATATACTAGAGTAATGGCTTTACTATGGGAGAAATATTAGACACGCCCATAAAAAAAAAAATCCAGAACTGATGGAAAAAAACTGAAAGCTGATTTGTGTTTAGCACATCAAAGTGCATCAAGTTCAACTATTCGTCTTTGGGGGAGGATTTTTTTGTGTAATTAGTCTTCTATACAAAATGGTACCTTTCTAATGTTTCTATCATATGATGGTTTTATTTTGGGATTAATTCTTTGCAGACCATAAATGTGACATGATTGTCACATAAGGATTATTTAGATAACAACTGGTATAGACAAATTTCATCAGAATTATTTGGTTAGATGACAGTGGGTTTAAATTTATAACTAAATATAATAAGTATTGCAAATTATGTAGATATTTAGGATGATAAAAAAAGATAATAGATTTCAGTCGAATTTTTCTTTTTATTTTTCTTAATTTAAACATTTTTGAACTGTGTAGTTTTGGACTTTTTTGAAGTTTTAACATTTTACCGCTTTAAATACTGGTACTTTGTTAAGACTAGGCACTTTTTAAATCAACATTTTTTAAATGGTAGCTTTTTGAAAACTTGTTCTTGTTTTTTTCAATAAATTTTCTCTTTATGGAAAATTTTCGACAAATTTCTAAAGATTTTTTTTTTTTTTTTTTTTTTAATTTTTTTTTTTAATAAAAAATTTTCAATAAATTTTCTTTTTAGGGGAAGAACACTAGTGCCACATTTTATAATTTTTGTTCCCAGTTTGATAAATAATGTTCTAATATATGCAAATATGGTTTGTATTTTTTTACAATTATATTTTTGTAGAGAATTTAGAACACTCATTTTAATAACTTTTTGGCCCACTGTAACACTGTAATATTGCATGTAATCAATGATAAACATACGGAAAATTTTGCTTGTTAGCTTATATGACACTGAAAATTACAGTTATATATGTCTATAACTGAAAAAAAAAAAAATCAAATTTAAAGCAAAATTCTCCAGCAAAAAAAAAAAAAAAACAAAAAAAAAAAAAAAGTAAAATCTATTAAGGAGTGAGATCGAAAAATTCTTAACATACATAATATTCAATAACTTGGAAACGGTTGATCTTAGAGTTTTCATTATTTTTTTAATCATTTGATAATATAGATCAGATCACACAAATATATAATTTTTATGGTTCTAACCACTAATTATAAAATTATGGTCCATTTTCGAAAACCCTTTCTTTGAAGATTTGATAGTTGCTTCAGTCACTTTTTTGGAACAGTGAGCACATCTTCTGTTAAAATCTTCGGTATTTTGGGACACCTTTTTTGTGCTCTTGAATTCACTTTTCATAAGAGCTTAATATCTCTCCACTGGTCTAAGCTATGGACAATTTTGAAAATGGACCTCTCTTGGTACTAAAACTATGTTATTGATTTGGTACCACTCCAGAGCTTTCTTACCGTAGTGACATGATACCAAATGGGTCCAAAAATATGTGGATACGTTGTGCTTTCTTAATAAAAGAAGAAGTCTTTTTTGCAAATATTCCTTTATGCATATTTTGGTATTTATAGATCCGAATGTATCAAATATCTTTCCGGTTTTGCCGCTACTGCAAAAAGCTTGTCATACCATGAATTTTGTAAGAAATTTTTACTGATTTTGGGTCTTAAACTTATCTCCAACATTGCTTCGAGCATTAGCAATAAAAATTTTTGAGACACAAGCTGCGAAGATTCTGCCAGCACCTACGTTTCTTCGTCAATTATACAGCTTGAGTATTTTTGTATGAAATTTGGTTTTAAATTCCGAGTCCTATTTATGGCTTGTAATTTTTTTTTTGCAGAATTCCAGTTTGGAATTTATTGAACTTTATATGTAATCAACTTTCCCATTAACTTTAAATTTTCGCACCAAATAGTCGAAGCACTGAGAAAACTGAGCTGATTTTCTACCAGATGTGTTTGGAGTTCCTTTCAATATGCCTTCAATTTTCTGGCCTTCCCAATATCATGTGGTCCTTTTTTCTTACCGAACTAGGTTTCACATCAATAGTCAAATTCTCCTGATACTGTTCAATAACATTAGAAACGGTTTTACGGACGACATTTAATTCTGTGGCCAATTATTTGTAAGACCTATTTGAATTTTTTTAAATTTTTTAATAACTTGTAGGACGTAAATCTTTTTCGTCACTTATTTTGATGAAAATAAAGACAAATTAACATGGTTGTTATTAAAAATAATAACTGAAGTATTTTTCCATGATAACTAGATCAAAAAAAAAAATTTTGAATATTGATTCCGAAAAAAGTTATGAGGCAAAATGTGTGTTAAGATTTTTTCGATCTCCCTCCTTAATAAACTTTACTACCATTGAAAAGTCTGCAATATTTCAAAATACTTGTAATTAGTATTTGTCATTTAAATGATTTTATAACACATAAAAACTGTTCTTTAATTATGGTTATAAACTTAAATTCGTAGGTCAATAACTATTTTTTCCAAAAACAAATTTTATATTAAAACCTAAACCTGTTACTTAGTATTTTTTATTAATAATAAAAAGTCTTAAACAAACGTTTAACCAAGGAAAAGTCACAAAAGTATATAAACTTGCTAGTACTGTTGGTATTATCATCAGTTTTACTACAAACTTTTAAAGTAAAATAACAAATAACCAAACAAAACAAAAAATGTTCAAATTTGTAAGTTAACTGAAGAAAAAATTACTTATATTTTGATAAAAACAAATTTATAAAAAAAATAATAAAATTCCTTTTTTTGTAGATTGCTATCTTTGCCTTGGTTGCTGTAACTTCAGCTGCTCCTGGTTATTTGTCTCAAACTCATCATACTTTTGTTCAACCTGCTGTTTTAACTAAAACTGCTGTCGTTGATAATTCAGCTTCTTCAGCTATTACTCATCAAAGTTTTACTAATTTAGAGAAAAAAGTACCTGTAGTTCATACTTATGCTGCTGCTCCTGTTGTCAAGACAGTAGCTGCTGCTCCTGTTGTTCATACTTATGAAACTGCTCCTGTTCTTAAGACTGTTTCTTATGCTGCTGCTGCTCCTGTAGTCAAATCTCTATCATATAGTGCTCCTGTTGTAAAAACTGTTGCTGCTGCCCCTGTAGTTCACGCTTATGCTGCTGCTCCTGTTGTTAAAAGTGTTTCATATTCCGCACCAGTAGTTAAGACTGTTTCAACTCCTGTTGTCCACACTTATGAAGCTGCTCCTGTAGTAAAATCAGTTTCTTATGCTGCAGCTGCTCCTGTTCTAAAAACTATTGTTTCTTCACCCATAACTTATGCTAAATATCATCATTAAATTATTGTTTTTATAGCAGATTTTTAGTGAAAAATATGTGATATAAGTAGTTTGTTTTAAATGTTTTTAAATAAAATGAATTTTTAAATTGAAACTATGACTTAATTTATTTTATTATTAAGAAAAGATATTTTTTTATTATTCTAGTTCCTTGACGTCATTTTTGTTTAATTATTTTTTACCATGATGCAAAAAAGTAAAAGGCATATACTATTATTTATTTGTAATATATGAGCAAGTTCTTCCAAAAACAGAATATGTTCGACACTTCAAAAGTATATATAGCCACTAGAAGTTTTAAATTTGTAAACCATGGAAAAATGAGGGGTAAAGAGTGGGTGTAGAGCGAAGATTTGTATTTGGTATAACAAACAAAAGACCGTAGATCACAAAAATGGTAAAATTTTTAAAATCGCACTGACAGAAAATGCGTAGGCATCAAAAATATGAAAAAATAAAAATACCAATAAAACATACACCCACTCTTTATCCCTCATTTTTCTATGGTTTTATGAGGGTTAATGGAGAAATTATTGATTTTTACAACATTAAAGACTTCTAGGGGCTATGTATAACAAGCTAGAGATTTTACTAGTACTACATTTTCGTAGCCCTATGTCTTGCCTAAAAACATGTGTGACTAATTTCCTCTACCTAAGTATTACCTGGAAAATTGTATAACTTAAAAACTTCTCAAGGAAACAAATTTTCTTTGGTCCTCAATGGGTTAAAAATGTGACGTGATGGAAAATTTTCATTTGACTTTCTACACTATATCAAGCCTAAGGAACAATAATTTTGCTGAATTATTCCAGGTATAATTTTTTTTTTGTGATTTTGTTGACCTGTGTAATTAAAAATATTTTTTAGTAGAAAAAATCTTATTAATTTCTAATAAAACTAAAATTAACAAATTTAAAAGTATTTGCATCTAATGGAGAACTTTATAAGCAATGAACAAGAATCATAACAAAAAAACAATATCATACCAATGGCACTACTCATGGCTTTAAAAATTTCTGCAACTCTTTTTATCCAAAACGATAGTGGGTATAAAAAGAGTTTGTCATTCGTTTGTAAAATATCGAAATAATCATCTATGACCCTCTTAAAGTAATCTGGGTCCTCGCGAAATTCTAAGACAATATAGCTATTTCCGTCCGTTTGTCTATTGAAAGGAGGTTAGGGCTCGGGACGGATCATCCAAGGAGACGAAATTCGGCTCAAATATTTATCTTATATAGGGTTTGTTTGGTATTGCAAATGAGAAAAAAAGGGGAAAAAATGTTATGGACCAAATACTAAAAAAATCTGGGTAGCCGTTAGTGTTTATAAAAAACCGACTTTTCAAAAAAACCGGTTTGACGGTTAACCGAAAATTGGGTAAAATTAAAAAACCGGTTTTTCGATTAACCGTCTACTAAAAAACCGGTTAAACCTTTTAACCGACATTTTAATAATTGCTGTAATTTGAAGCTTAATAAAAATATTTTTGTTTAAAAAGTGTTTTTCAACTTATTGGTTTAACCATGCACCAAATTATAAACAGTGCACTGCAGTTATCTTTATAAATTGCGATTGATTTACATCGCAAATTTATAATACTTTCTTCAGCCTTTAGACTAGTTTTAATATAATTTATAAAAACAACTTTTTTGGCACAACTTTTAAAGCTTTATAATGATCTAAAATTATTCTATAAAGTATATATTTTTTTTTAATTTTTCTAGCTTAAAAATAAAATTAAATTATCGAAATTTTACAAAAAGAAAGCTTTAGACCTAGGATAATGTACTTTATATTATTATTTATATTCACTGCTTTTGAAGTTTTTCTCTCAAGGAAAAGTTTATATAATTTTTATAAAAAAAAATGTAATAAAAATATCTGCATAAAATTGGAAAAATAATAAAATTTTTTTTCTGCTAAAAAGGGATTTGTTTTTAATTTTTGGAAGATTATTAATCATTTAAAAGTACATTTTCTGCACTTATTTAGTTCTACTTTTGAAGTATTTATTCCTATTATCCTATATAAAATCTTATTTTTCTCTTATGCTATACATTAGTAGGTGTAATTTTATTTTCTTCTTATGGAAAATTTCATTCGAATGAAATTAACGTTTTTGTAAATGGAATGCATAATTATCTATCTGATTTATTATACATACAGTTTTAAAATATATGTATTTAACTTTCCACAAGTAAATATATCTATCACCTGACTACTTGTTAACTCAAACAGCAAGCATTTTTAGTAGTTTCAAAATATTTTCTTATATTTTAAATTAAAAACAAGCGCAAATGTTATATTCGGCTCGTCCGAATCTATATTACGTTATATGGGAGGTGGGTGGTAAAGTGGGCGGCCCACGCCCATTTTTTGTTTCCGAGTTTACATTGCTCCTTGAACTATTTGAACACAATTTCGTTGAAGTTTCACCTTATACGGGAGGTAGGCGGTAAAGTGGGCGGACCACTCCCATGTTTTATTTCCAAGTTTATATCGACCCTCAAACTATTTATATTTCTATTTATATATAATTTCGCTGTCGTACATGCTTTTGTTTAAGAGATATCAGCAGAAAAGTATGAAATGGACACCCTGTGTTTCTAGTCTTTAGCCCATAACTTTTTTATTTATTAACCGATTTTCAACACCAAACAAACCTTATATAAGATAAATATTTGAGCCAAATTTTTGGGTCCTGGGTAGAATCTGAGTAGATCTAGCTATGTCCGTCCATCTGTCTGTACCGTTCGAGACCTAACCTGCTTTCAACAGAAAGACAGACGGACGGACATAGCTAGATCGACTCAGAATCTAACCAGGACCCAGAAAATATATACTTTGTGGGGTCTTAGATGATTCCTTCGACATGTTATATACGGAATGACAAAATCAATGGTGGGTACAAAAAAAAACAACTAAATAACGAAATTTAGAGATATTTTTAGCAAATTTTTGAAACCGGTTAACCGACACAAAAAAAAAACCGGGTTAACCGGTTAACCGAAATTGAATATTTCAAATTAACCGGTTCGCAAATAACTGAAATTTGAATTAAACCCCGGTTTTTCGGTTAACCGTTTAACCGGTTTGTAAACACTAGTAGCCGTCGTAACTCCACTTTATATTTTTTTGTCGATATCTTTTACAAAAAAGTATATACATTAACTCGGAAGCTAAAATGGACGTGGTGCACTTCACCGCTTATTATTTTAATGTGCCATCAAAAAAAATAATATTTTTTTTAAGGGCTAAAATCAAAAATTTTGATAATTGCCCATATGTCTAAAAAAACATTTTTTTTTGTTGTTTTTTTGGCTTAAAAATGCTGTAAATGGAGTTTATAAAGCCTTCCGATAACATAGATACATGATATATGGGTCAAACAAATCAGAAACTTCTTCTAAATCTTTTCTATTCAATTAAAAAAAAAAAACGGTTCAAAGATGGCCGAGATATAAAAAAAAACCGGTTTTTAAAAACCGATTTTCGATTTTCTGAATCCCTTTTATAAGCTATTGACTTCGTTTTTACGACAAAAGAATTTCTGAATTTTAGTGTAGAAGAACTGACTCAATCGGTCCATTATTAACCAAAATATTGGCCGAAATAGATTTTTTACCGATTTTCAATCTTATATAAGTTACGGACTTAAGTAGTTCTTATATAAAGCGGTCACAAATATTTTTCTTGAATTTCGGGATTTGAATCAATTAAATAAACAATAAAAGTTATTGGCAAATCTTATAGTTGTTTCATGGGTGCTGAAAAACAACAACAATGAACTATGGCATATAGTATCGTTTTTTTTTTAACTTTTTGAAGGAAGTACACAAGCTAGAGGCTACGTTCTTTCACTGAAAATTCGGAATTTTTTTTTTAATTTTTCTGTTAAAAAAGTGAACTAAGTTGTTCCAATATTTAACGAGTTATAGGCCAAAATGCGTTATTACGTTTTTTGCAGGTACTATTTGAGCTAAATCCGTCAAATCGTTCCACAATACCGATACCCTTTTTTAATTTAATATTGTCTTAGAATTATTATTAAACATTCAAACTAGGGTTTATCAAATCGACTTTCGAATAATCAAAAAATCGACTTTTTGTTGTAAAAAGTCGAAATTGACTTTTTGATTTGAAAATTGTCAATAAATCGACTTTCTTGATGCCAAAAGTCGAAAATAGTCGGAAATATGTAGTAGGAAATGTTTAAAAAATTATTATACTTAAAAGGAATAGTTTCTTAGCAGCTTTTATTTATATATTTATATATCATCAAACCGTTCGTATAGTAAATACATATTTTTGTGTGTAACCAGCACTTTCATTGGATAGATTTGTATGTTAATTAATCAATATATTTGACTGCGTTGTATTCATTTTTATACCCTTCACCAAAGGTGTAAAGGGTATATACAGTGGTGGCCACGAATTAAAGACACGACATGTAACGAACTAAGTTGTGATAATTATTACAACCCTGCAATATAAAATTAGATTTTGTTAATTTTTCAGTGTACCCTGTAATGTTAAGATCAATTACCGTTATTTGGTTTTGTTTGTGTATACATTTTGTTGCTGTTTTTATTATATTTTCGTAAAAACGTGCTTTTGAAGCTGGTCACGAATTTAAAACATATAAGAAATATTTGGTTTTTAAGTGATTTTTTGGTGTTTTTTGAAGCTAAAAGGTAAGTAATGAATGTTTTATTCCATTTAATGTTAGAATACATCAAAATATTTAGTTAGAAATGGCCAGAGGTACTTGGAGTTCGGATGCCGAGCGAAAATTGATCCAACAAATGAATACTGATGGAAAAACAGTAATGGAAATTTCCAAGCTACTAAAATGTTCCAGATCCAAGATTTACAATGCACTGGAACACATCAAGCAACATGGCACTACCAAAAATGTGAAACAGCACCCTAGAGCCCGAAAAACTACACCCAGGGAGGATAGCTTAATTTATAAATCAGCTGCTAAAGATCCTTTCAAGAGCTCAAGTAAAATTAAAAATGAGATTTCATCGGATTTTGGTATTAATATATCGTCCAGGACAATAAGAAGACGTCTGAATGAGAAGAACTTACGTGGGTGTATTGCACAACGTAAACCACTTGTGTCAAAAAAAAATATTAAATCCCGACTAGCGTTTTCAAGAGAAAATCTCAATAAGCCGATGACATTTTGGAAAAATATACTTTGGAGCGACGAGTCGAAGTTTTGTCGCTTTGGTTCTGATGAAAAACAGTACGTATGGCGTCCTCCAAACCTGGAGCATCACCCAAAGTACACCCTTAAAACGGTTAAGCATGGTGGTGGAAATGTCATGGTGTGGGCAGCATTTTCCTGGCATGGTGTAGGTCCCATTCAGAAGATTATCAATAAAATGGACCAGCATATTTACAAAAACATACTGACAAGCATCATGATACCATTCGCTGAAGACAACATGCCTCTAATGTGGAAATTTATGCATGATAATGACCCTAAGCACACTTCACGCCTAGTGAAGAGTTGCTTAGAGGAAAATAATATCACAGTTCTGAAATGGCCAGCTCAATCCCCGGATCTCAATCCAATTGAGAACTTGTGGAATGATATTGAGGAGCATGTACGAGCAGTAAAGCCAAAAAATTTGACTGATTTATGGGAAGAAATTCAAAAGGCTTGGTATGCCATTCCAAAGGAGCGCTGTATGGCCTTAGTTGAAAGTTTACCCAGGAGATGCGCTGCTGTGATTCAAAATAAAGGATTTCCCACCAAATACTAATATTGTTTTATGAAGCTGAGCTTTACTTTTGTGAATTAACTTTTATTTTGCCTATGTCCTAAATTCATGACCAGGCTTAAACTTGTATTAATCTGTATAATATGTAAATAAAAATTGGAAACTAAATATAGGTAACAAACTATTGTTGATTTTTTTTCATAACATTACTAGGATCTTTAAAAAATAACATGGATCTAAAATTTGTTCGATAAGATGTAAAAATTATCAGAAATATATAAGTGAAATGTCGTGTCTTAAATTCGTGGCCACCACTGTATAAGTTTGTCATTCCGTTTGTAATTCCCACAATTTTCGTCGGAGAGCAAAAAAGTTGACATTTTCGGGATTCTTGTAAGAAATGATGACGATAGGACCATGTCCGACCGTCCGTCCGTCCGTGTGTCGGTTGAAATGGCGTTTATGAAGCCCACCGATAACTGACATATATAATATATATATCAAACGATCGGAAATGCTTTCGAGAATTTTGCTATTGGAATTCAGCAAGATCGGTTCATACAATGCGGAGATATGTTAAAAAAACCGGTTTTTGGAACCGGTTTTCCAGTTTCTGAAGCCTCTATATATACTAGGGACTTCGTTTCTACAAAGAAGTCTCGGACATTTTTTTCTGAATTTTTGTTCTGAAAAAATTAAATAAATCGGTTCAATAATAACTGAGATATCGGACAAAACGCATTTTTTATTTTTTGAAGCCCTGGTTTAAGCTATAGATTTTTATTTTTATACAGATCACAAATATTTTTTTAAAATTTTTTTGAATCAGCAGGATCGGTTTATAAATGGCGGAGATATGCTTTAAAAACCGGTTTTTGGAACCGGTTTTTCAGTTTCTGAAGCCTCTGCATATACCAGGGACTTCGAATTTTTAAGAGGGGCTCGGAAATTATTTTCTGAATTTTTGTTCTGAAAAAATGAAATAAATCGGTTCAGTAATAACTGAGATATCGGGGAAAACGATTTTTTTATTTTTGAAGCCCTTGTTCAAGCTACAGATTTTTATTTTTATATAGATCAGTCATAAATGTTTTTATAAAATTTCGTTTTTTTTAATAAACCAAATTCGTTCAGAATCAGCAGAGTTATGGACCAAAAACAAATCTGTTAAGAATATAAATACACACACAAACATGTATATTAAGCATTGTAATGACTATTAGTGACGTTTTTTTGTTTTTTTGTATAGACAAGTAGTTTAGTTAGAAACAGCAGTCATATAATGAATAACAGTGTTGTTGTTGTTCTTTGTATATGCAGTCTGTACAAAAATAAATAGATATGGAATTGTTGTTGTTTATTTTTTAAAACTAAAACATATCTGTTAAGAATATACATAAATACATACACAAACATCTATATTAAGCATTGTAATGACTATTAGTGACGTTTTTGCCTATAAGACAAGTAGTTTAGTTAGCAACAGAAGTAATATAATGAATAACAGTGTTGTTGTTGTTCTTTGTATATGCAGTCAGTTTGTATATACACACATAAAAAAATAAATAAATATGGAATTGTTGTTGTTTATTTTTTAAAAGCAAAGCCTGCTATGATTGTTTTTTTTTTCATATTCAAATTTTCGTAGTTTGAAAAAAATTTAGATTTAAATATGTGAAAATATGAAAGCATACGTTAAGGCGAAAATTTTATTATTTGTCGGTAATATGGTAATATGATGTCGATAAGATAGTAAGATGGTAATATGGTGAAGGGTATCAAAGATTCGGCACTGCCGAATCTTTTTTCAATTTCATTATTTTTAAAGTTTTTATAAGACAAATAACAAAAAATAGTCAAGAGTCAAAAAAAGTCGGAAAAAATCGATAATGTTCGAAAAAACCCTAAAACCCTAATTCAAACTATAATTTATTATTTATTTTATCTCTATTAGTTTAGGAGATATGACGTTATCGATTTTACCCGTTTTTTGGAAATTCAAATGTTTTTTTTACCCCCTAAACATTCGAATTTTCAAAAATCCCGTCTTAGTGGATCTATTCGGTAGAAGACAGTCCATATTTCATCTTTCTTTGCTTATGATACAAATTGTTTGGAAAAATAAAAAGAAGATTTTTTTTTTAAATTATAAATTTTCAAACTATTTTTTTGTCCCACTAGAATTATTAGTTTTATTAACTAAATATTTGTATCATCTTTTTTTTCAGAATGTAAAATGCGTGGATCTAAATATAAAAAAAAAATTCAATAAGGTAACTATTTTATCACAATTTATTTGTTAATTTTTTTTTTAGATTATACTAATTTGATGTTCTATTACCAATAGTTACGTCTAAAATGTTAGAAAATCTAATTAATGCAAAAGTAAATATTACAAATTAGTTACGTAATAAAATAGTACTCTGCATTTCTCTAGTTTGTTTACTATTGCAAATATTGCATAACATTTCATCATCAAAAATTACAATAGTTAAGTATCAAAGTAACAAAAAATTCTTGGAAGTAAGAGAAATTGATTTGTAATAGTTTTTTTTTATTGTATAAACCAAAATGTAATTAATATTTTGTGTTTGTAATTTAATATAAAAACTATTAAATAATAACTAATGAAAACAATAATATCTATAAAGCAATTTTTGCTAATAATTTTATATCTTTAAGTATTTCCTTTAAAAATATACAAACTTTATTGACATAATCAAATGACATTTAATAATTACTCTAGTTCCTTGACGTCATTTTTTTTTAATTAAACATATTTTTTTGGTAAAAGGAAACAACTAGCCATAACAATTAAATTTGTCACACAATTGCTTATTATTTTTAACTATTATTATAATTTTTTTTGTTAATTTCTTTATGTAGCAAATTTGTTGATACTTTAAATAGTTATCGAATGATTAAGCAATATGTGGTAAAATGTTCAAAGAAAAGAACAGGAAGTAGAGCGAGAATTTTTAAGAAAAATTAACTATTTAAGGTTAGAATAGAAACGGAAGTGATTGAGATAATTGACAATAATTAATGTTAGTATTTTTTGAAATATAAAAAAATTTAAAAAAATTTAAAATCAGGGACTGTAAATAATGATTGAAATTTTTTCTCAAAATATGCAAAAAAATGGAACTTTTTTATTTTTACAGAAAATCTAAATAAATAACAATTATTTTTGATATTTTTTGCTTAAATATTTAGAAAAAAGTTAACCGTTATTTTATAATTGAAAAATAAAAATTTAAAAAAGAAAGAAAAAAAAAAACAAGGTATAGTCGGTCAAGACCGACCATATGATACCCTACACCATTATGTTTGACCGTAAAAATTTGGGAAGAAGACTTATATTAAACCTTTGGCCAATCATAGACCAACATTTCGGTACTAACATTTATATGATTTTATGCATTTTAGGGCGATTCCCGGAAGAGGGTTTATATGGGAGCTATGGTAAATTACGGACCGATTTTCATAAAATTTGGCAGTGTTGTTTCTACTTATATAAAACACACTTGTATCGAATATTAACTTGATATTAATATTTGTATGGGATTTATGCAGATTAAAGTGATTTTCGGAATAGGGTTTTATATGGGAGCTATGGTCAATTGTGGACCGAACTTCTTAAAATTTGGAACAAAGATTGATACTTGTATAAAACTTCTTTGCGCCGAATTTCATTAAAATTTTTATATTTTTAATGCATTTTTGAGTGTTAAATCTCCATTCCGGGGGGACATTTGTATGGGGTCTTGGTGAAATAATGGACCGATCACAACCAAATTCCCTCCTTGTATCATAAAAGTCTCACGTGCTAAATTTCATTGAATTATCTTCAAAATGGCGACCTGTATTTTGTGCACAAGGTTTACATGGCCAGCCAACCAGACGGACGGACGGACGGACATCGTTAGATCGTTTCAAAAAGTGATTATGAGTCGATTGGTATACTTTAAGGTGGGATCAGCACATCAGCACCACCTATGGTGGTGTAGGGTATAAAAAGTATTAATCTATTTGTAATTTCTGTTATATTATTCGAAATCGTTACGGTCGAATAATCGTTAGTTTAAATAAATTGACGTTAACTCGTTTTAATTCCCAATGAACTGAAAAGCGATTAAATAAATTTTTACTAAACAGTTTATAAAAAATTTATCGATAATAAAAAAAAAAAAAATACAATTTATCTTTTACAATTTATCGTTTACAATTTTTTATAAAAGAAAAGAAAATTTGTCGAAAATTTCTTGTAATAGATTTTACGAAATTTACCGAAAATTTTCTACAGAAAGAAAATTTATCGAAAATTTTCTATAGAAAGAAAATTTATCTATAATTTTCTATAAAAAAAAAATTATCTGTAATTTTCTATAGAAAGAAAATTTTTCGATAATTTTCTGCAGGAAGAAAATTTATCGATAATTTTTCTATAGAAAGAAAATTTTTCTTAATCTTCTGTAGAAAGGAAATTTGTCTATAATTTTCTATAGAAAGAAAATTTATCTATAATTTTCTATAGAAAGAAAATTTTTCGATAATTTTCTGCAGAAACGAAATTTATCGATAATTTTTCTATAGAAAGAAAATTTATAGATAATCTTCTATAGAAAGAAAATTTTTTGATAATTTCTGTAAAAAGAAAATTTATCGATAATTTTCTATAGAAAGAAAATTTATAGATAATTTCTATAGAAAGAAATTTTTTTGATAATTTCTATAAAAAGGAAATTTATCGATAGTTTTCTATAGAAAGAAAATTTATCCATAATTTTCTATAGAAAAAAAATTTATCGTTAATTTTCTATAGAAAGAAAATTTATAGATAATTTCTATAGAAAGAAAATTTTTTGATAATTTCTGTAAAAAGAAAATTTATCGATAATTTTCTATAGAAAGAAAATTTATCGATAATTTTCTATAGAAAGAAAATTTATCGATAATTTTCTATAGAAAGAAAATTTATCGATAATTTTCTATAGAAAGAAATTTTTTTGATAATTTCTATAAAAAGAAAATTTATCGATAATTTTCTATAGAAAAAAAATGTATAGATAATTTCTATGGAGAGGAAATTTTTTGATAATTTCTATAAAAAGAAAATTTATCGATAATTTTCTATAGAAACAAAATTTATCGATAATTTCCATAGAAACAAAATTTATCGCTAATTTTCTATAGAAAGAAAATTTATCGATAATTTTCTATAGAAAGAAAATTTATCGATAATTTTCTATAGAAAGAAAACTTATAGATAATTTCTATAGAAAGAAAATTTTTTGATAATTTCTATAAAAAGAAAATTTATCGATAATTTTCTATAGAAAGAAAATTTACCGATAATTTTCTATAGAAAGAAAATTTATAGATAATTTCTATAGAAAGAAAATTTTTTGATAATTTCTATAAAAAGAAAATGTATCAAAAATTTTCTTTAGAGAACATTTTCGAAAATTTTTGTAAATTTTTTGTAAAAAGAAAATTAATTATAAATTTCCAATAAAGAATATATCGTACTTTTCTGCAAAGAAAATTGTCCTTTAATCATAATTATTTTATTTATTGTTTTCATTAAAATAAAACTCTAAACTTTTGACATTAATGTCGGCATCTCTTAAAAGCCCTCATCGTATTTGCCAGCACTCAAGTGGCACTTGTTGCAAAGACTAACGAATACAAAATCACCGTCTAAAGCCACAAACAAGACAACAGCAGCAATAACAAAATGTTACCTCAACAGATGTTGCCATCAACAAGAAAGAGTCGATTTTATTTTACAATGGTAAAACTTCAAAGTGCTGCAAAGATGTGGCTTTAGTATGTAATGCATACTCATGAATAATTAGGAGGGGAGTTTCATATAAAAACTAAAATATTTTGAAAATAAAATATCTGAATTTTTTTTTTTTTTTTCTTAAAACAAAATCTAATAAGAAATCCTTGATTAGCCTTATTAAATTTTTCCCTAAATTGAAAAGGGTTTAAAACATATTAAACTTTAGAAATTGTCATGACACATAAATTCTTTTATTTTTTCTCTATACAAAATACCCCCCATGTAGAAGTATAAACCAAAATGTGGTTATTATACGAGTATGTTGATTTTGTTGTTCGAATAAGCATAATTGATTTGTTTAAATTAAGCATTAAAAGTGGTTAAATGAATCAAAAATAAAAGACAAACAAGAAAGAGAGAAAAAAAAAATTAAACATAAAAACAAATCTTAATAAAATTTACATAAAAAATTTACAATCAAAGCTACATCAACTTCAACTACTCTACAAACATACGCACTTCATACCTTCCATCATCATTACAATCTATAAAATGCATCTTTTATTATTTTTAACAGAAACGATAAAAAAGCTCAGACTTTTTTTGTCGTGGGGAATTACAGATTTATTTTTTGATTTTTTTTTTAATTATTTTTTTTTTTTCTATTATTGTGGGTTAAGTACACGAGAGGCTTGTTAAAGTTAAAACTTTTACCTTGACATTAGGGGCCACACATTCTGGTTGTTATTTTTAATGTAAATTGTAATTGTAATGTTTTATTTTTTTTTGTTGTCTTAATGTTTTTTTTTTTTTTTTTTTTCAATCTGTCCCATTTAAATGCATTCAATCATTTTTGAAGTTATCTTTTGGTTTTGTTATTTGTTACAATTTGAATGTGAGTCTGTGTTTTAAAAGAACTTTTTTTTTTATTTAAATGGATTTTGTTGATTTTGTGAGTTGGTTGGTTATGTTGGTCGTATTGCATCCTTGGACTTTTGGTTTATATATTTGAATAGTTTGTTTCATTATTTCCATGAGATTGTAAAGAATTATTTACATATGTCTGCTGCTAAATCAAGGTCATTAATTGAATTTTACATTAAAGGGCTAAATGAGATTTTTTTGGTTTTGTTGTTAACTTGTGTTGTAAATTGTGTAATTTATTTTTAATGTTGCAATCAATGTTATCATTGATAAGTTAGAATAAAAAAAAAAAAAAAAAACTGAACTTGAGAGACTAATATCTATGCAATTGATAGTAAAAGTTAAATTAAGATAATATCGCAATATTATTAAATATAAAAAATAATCTTAAAAATAACTTTTAAGGAAGCAAAAAGGATTAATTTGGCAAATTGTCTTAAAATCTTTATTCGCAAAAAACTTTGTTGAATTTTGTTGAAGTTTCATCTTATATAGGAGATTGGCGGTAAAGAGGTCAGACTTTTGGTCTCCGAGTTTATATCGATACTCGAAATATTTGTAAAAAATTTTATTGTCCTGCATGCTTTTATTTTAGAGATATCAGAAAAGTATGAAATGAAGTTATAACGGACATAATGTGTTCCAAGCATTAGGCCCATATATTTTTTTAACCGATTTTTACTATTTTCAACTTTTAAATTTCCTCCCCCTAGGTGACAGTATACTTTTAAAATGGTCTAGTGTACGTTCTTGACTACATTGAGTAGTTATCATTTTTTCCCAAAATCTGAATTTAGAATTTGAAGTATACCCTCGAAATCGGGAGTTACATCTCAAAAACCTAATATCTCGAATACTGTTAACCAGTGTACAGTTTTTAAGCATTAGAAAGAAAAGAAATTCCGCATGTTAACAATCTATGCAGAAATTCATTTTTGTCTTTAAGACTAAACATATTTTAGCCTAGAAAAATAATACGAAAATATTAATTAATCTTGGAGTTTCTTGGAGTGAAGCTAATTTTGCGATATAAGCTCATTTAGTTTAGAAGTTATGGACCAAAATGTAATCTTATTACTAGTTAGTTAAAAGATAAAAATATTTCCTTTAAAATGATATGTAGAAAGTAAATTTATTGCGAAAGATCAAATGTAAAAATTAGGTATAAGTTAAAGGACATACACTCGATAATCCGCATTATTTGGTAATCCGGACGGCATTTCCTAACTCATTAAACACTACAATCTGGATTGATTGAAATTCTGTAATCCGGATTTAATATAAGAGGTATATTTATTCATACACCACCATAGATGGGGAGGTTATTATGCGTTTGTGCTGATGTGTGTAACATATTGTTCTAAGACCCACTTTAATTTATACCAATCGCCCTAGAATCTCCTTCTGAGTCGATTAAACGATGTCCGTACGCCTGTCCGTCCATATAAATCGCAATTTTGAAGAAATTTTCTTTATTTATTTCTTTAAGTCTTTAGATACAGTATTATCCTTACAATACAGGAATGAAACCTATTGAAATTGGTTATGATCGGGCCATTATTTCATCTAGCTCCCATACACATGTACTTCCGGAAAAGGGTTTAACGATCATAAATCCCTTAAATATAGCAATATTTTTAAATGAAATTTGGCACAAATAAGTTAAAAATTAGTTGAATCATAATTGACAAAAGCTCCCAGCTCAGAAAATCACTTTAAAAGGCATAAATCCCATTAAAATGTTGGTATTAAATTAATATTCGACACAATTAAGTTTTATAAAAAAAAAAAATGACAGCGCCAAATTTTAAATCTGTGTGTCGAATATCTGGAAGATAGGTCCACAATTTACCATAGCTCTCATATAAGGTACTCTTTCGGGAATCATCCAAAGGTGAATAAATTCATATAAATGTTCGTTTCGACGTACTATTCCGTATTCGTATACTTTATTTTACACTTAATATGAGCATCGGTCCTCAATTTTTCCCAAGTCTAATTAAGACCCCAAGTCTAATTAAGACCCCAAGTCTAATAATATGGTCGGGGTTGACCACTGTATATTTTTTTCTCGTTTATATTTAATTTTCAGTACAGCTTAGAAAAAACTATACACAGAAAAAAGTAAAAATGGACTTCAATTACGAAATTGCTTATATTAATTAATATTTTATTGAATAATTGATTTTATTATTACTTTTGTTTTCTTAAATAAGGCTGACAATTTTTGGAAATTGACTTAAATTTATTTTATTTCTAAACTTTTATAGACAAATTTTTAATTTTTCTTTATATTTAATTTATTTAAAAGTAAACCAACTAAAAAATTAATTATATTAATAAATGATATAATTGAATTCCAAAATAATGTTAGCTAATAATTTTATTGAAAAAAAAAAAAAAAAATGTAATGTATAATGTAACAGTTGATTAAATTTCGTCCAACATTTTTTCAGTAAAAGGAGTATAAAGAAGTTTGTATTTTTTGGGATAATTGAAAAATTTTTCAGAAACTTAAATAAGGAATATTATTAAACAAAAATTTGGGTTTGATGTTTCAATTGTTTCATATATTATATATTTTAGATGTTTTTTTTTTAAGGTGATCGGGAAAAAACTTTGAAAACCCGGATAATTCGTTAATCCGTATAGTGGTCTGCAACCAATTATCCACATTATCGAGTATATACCGCATTTAAAATTTTTAAGGAGTGTTCAGCATGCAATTTTCTTCGTTTACGGAAAGGAGTTACGTCAGTATTCTATATTTTTTTAAGAAGAGATAATGGTTTGAATTTAAATAAAATAAACTTCATATATATATAAACTTCATATATATCGTAAAAAATGATAAATCGTTTAATATAAACCTAAAACCAGAGGTCTATCATGTTTAGTTTAGAAGTTATTAGCAGTAAAACAAGTACACCTTTGATTTGATAAACACTTCCAATAGCCAATTAAAAAAAATCCGACGAAACGTTATTTTTGTTGTTGTTTTTCTCGACGTTTATTTTATTTTATTTCATTTTATTTTATTTTTTTTTTTTCTTAAAAAACATATATTTTTGTTGCAATAACTGATTTTCCAAGCGTCGCAATAAGTTATCCACGCAAATTATTTTGAGTCTGGGCAATGTAATGAAATTATTGTATAATAGAACTGATTTGCACGGCAGAAAATCTTACAATTCGATGTTTGCGGTGATAATGCTGTTTGCGGTAATAAACACTGTGTAAAAACTAATATTATGGTAGTGAAGAATGATTCGGGTTTGACAGATAATTTTCCTCACTACTTCGAAGACTTTTGGCAAACAAATGATGATATAGTATTCACAACTAATTATAGTTGTATACTCCAAAAATAAACTACCAAAGTGTCCTCACTTCTCAAAAAATAAATTACAGTTTGATTTTTAATGCTTTGTCTGGAACTGAATTTTTAGCGGTTTTGGAAAATTTTGAAGGATTAATACTGTTGAATGATATGATGTTTTGTATTCTTATGCATAGATTCAAATTTTGTCATCTGTAGCAATCTCATAAACATAACTTCAAGGACATAGGAAAATTTTTTTCTTCCTATTCTTGAAAAAATCAATGCGCATCTTTTTTAAATTAAAACACAAATTATATTATTCTTAACAATAAATTGTGTAAATTTTATTAATTAAAACTTAAAATTATTTTACACTTTAATGTAGCGGATGTCGCTGGTCAACTTTAATTATTTATTAACAACTTTTTTGCACAACGTTTTAGACAAATTTGCAACTGAGAACTCTGCAACTTCAGCTAAATCTTCCAAAACGTCCTTTTATATCATTATCTTACACTACTCGCTACTTTTCAAAGTACCAGAAAGTCCCCAGTGAGTAAACCCTATAACTATCCTTTTCTCGTCCATTAAAAGTCCGTTCATCAAATTGAAAATCCCCATCCAGAATGTTCGTCTTTCGTTATAAGATGTCTCGTCCATATTTTGTCTGTAGCCTACGTGACTCGTTACTAACTTATTCTAGAACATTCCGTCCGTTAGTAATATTAACCCTTTTGTTACCAACGTCTGCCAGATCGGCTGTCGCGATCAGGCTCCAATCCCACATTTATTAAACATTAAAACATTTTTAGTGGAATAAATGTCCAGCAATTTCTCGATCACACGATATCTCATATGTCGGTGTTTCATAATCAGTGCATGCACAGCATCAATGTTCTTTAGAAGAACAACAGTCGTTAAAAGACTCACGAAATTTATTGTAGAGCCAATAGTAACCATGTTTGAATTCCACATACCAGCCATACATATAAGATGGCCTCATGTGTTGCTCAATTTCTAAAACTTATTTGGAGTTGAAAAATTAAATTTTTTGACGAAGGCAATTTTTTAAGTAACTTTACGGTACAAAAACAGCCCTCGTACATAAAAATAGTTGTTTATGATTCCGTTGTCAGATTTAACGTAAGTTGACGTTTCGCAAAACATAAATAGTACCCCTCGTAAAATCAAAACAAATACCAGCAGTTATGCCGACATTTATCGTGTAGACCCGCTAGTTCAGGGCTACTTAATAGAAAATCTTGTTGACAATAAAAACTACAAAAATTAAAATTTAATTAATACATTTATTTAACAAAAAATAATCATATTTAACATTCAATCAACTAAAAGTCTTCTAATATTTAATGATGATGGTGTACAGAGACAACAGGAGAACTGTGTACCAATGGGACTGAGTGTACAACAGGAGCAGCATGGTAGGTATGAACCACAGGAGTGTGTACAGTCTTAACAACGGGAACAACAGGTTGTACACTTTTCACAACAAGTGGAGCAGCATGAACAGTAGTCTTGACAACAGGAGCCAAAACCGGTTGTACAACTGATGTTTTACCATGAACTTGAGTAATGCTTTGATGTGACACCGCCGAAGGGGAGGAGTGAACAACATGACCTACTTTAGCTAAGGCAGGTTCATGGACAACATGATGAGTGGCCACTAAACCGGCATTAGCAGCAGAGATCATGCATAAGGTGGCGAAAATGGCAGCCTAAAGGTATAAGAAAAATTTTATGTTAAGGAATTGTTATTTAATAATTTTTATTTTTATTCTTTTAACTTACAAATTTGAACATTTTTTTTTTTTTTTTTTAGAGGAAGTTTGTATAGTTTTCAATATTAAATTGAGTTGTTAACTGTTGCTTAATACCTGTTGAGCTGGAGTTTATATATGATTTTTAAAAATTTTATTAACATGTTATATTTAAAACTATAATTATTATCATTATAAGTATACGCTGAAGTTATGTTTCATTCCAAACCAGAAAAAGGAAGAATTATGTTGAGAGCATGAAACAGTAGCACCTTAAATGACGTTGACCTTCATTTTAGTGTTTAAGATTTACTTTATAATTTTTAGCTTTATTATTCACACTACTGACATATAAAAGCTGTTAAGTAGATAAAGATTTGTTTTGATTTATGTGCGGCATACTGCTGCTGTTTTTCAATTAAATATTTTACGAGTATTTTTTGGTATTTTTGATGCACTAGTTGTTAACAAGTTAATGAACCCTACATTTAGTTTAAAGTAAAGTAAAATATTACAGAGTACTTAATATTGAATTAGGATGTTAAAGATTCGAATTTATCACAGCCAATTGCTATTTTTAGGGATTATTTTACTCAAATCCTAGATAATTTCTTAGAAGTACAAAACTAATGACGCAGTCGATCTCAACAGATCTGAATTTTTATAACCTTCACAAAAGGTTTTACGTTTATATGGGGCATTGGAAATAATGATGTATGTCCGTGTACTGGGAATTTTGTTTCATACATCAATAGATCAAATAGGGACTTCATAATTTTGTTATCGGAAATTAATAAAATCGATGCATCAACAAAATGTATATGGGAAATTCTTCAAACTCGTTTACTTTTGATGTTCAAAAAAATGTCGAAAATTTTTAAATGGCACATCAACGATATTTTGTACCAATATTCCTTGGCCCTAGTGGAACACAGATCTGACTTTTACCGAACGGCATCAATGTTATGGCGGTTTAAAATTTTATAAAAAATTGGCCAAAATTATATTTATAGTCCTAAATCAAAAATTATTGCATTTATGTACTCTACAGTGCTGTATCTAAAATACAAATTAAAAATATCACGATAAGTTAAATATGCGTGGATATATTAGCGACTTAATAATTACTAAACCTTCTTATAAAATTTGCAAAATTCAGTTTTTAGTGATGTAGTCTTGTTCATATTCATCCATTTATTGCAAAATTTTTTTTGAACGCCATATTGATTTTGATATATGGTATTAAATCAGCTACAGATTGATATATATCATCGCAAATTTTATATAGCGCTTTAAGGGTGTCTCGACGATTAATGTTAAACTTAAAACATCGCATTCTAAGCCCATGAAAACCGTTGATGAATATTTTTAGTGAAAATATATTTTCTGGGTAAGTAAAACTTTACACAGGAACTTATTTCAGTTTAAAATTTATTTATAACACCATCCGCTATAACAAAATATGCAAAATTGCTGAATTCTTTAAAATAGTTATATACGTTTAGCAAATTAATATTTTAAAACGTCACAATGATTTTTAAATGTCATTTTGAAACCTTCTTTGATAACGCTATACTCTAGCTTCACCGAAGTATCGTTGCGAGTGTGCCTCGCGAAAAAGGCACCTATTGGAGCCTTTCACGTTTTTTCTCTCCAAGTTTGGGTACCTCCTACAGCATTTCTATTGAGGGCACATTAACGAGATATATATCAAATGATGCATAAATTCAAGAGCTATTAGGCTCTGTTTTGAATTTTGGAATATTCGTAACGGCGCAAAATCCCCAGTGAAAAAACTGTAAAATTTTAAAATTTTACATTGGTTAATTGCACGCTAATTATATCCATGCTGGTCCTTTTCTACAAATGTTTAGAGGCTACATTAGAAGAATTGGACATTTAGGCTAAAATCCGCGACTACAGCAATAAAAAGAAATAAAAAAAAACTTGTTAGTTTCAAACACTTTTTTTTTAATTTTTGACTTTGATTGCTTGCCGGCACCACATGGAACCGTTTTAGGCCTTGAATTTTTTTTCTGTTACAGCAAAAAGTGTTGTTAACAAAGTTGCATCGAAAGTTGTTTAAAAATGTCAGAATTTAAAAAAATATTTGATGTTGAAGGTCGTTTTCATAAAGGCAAACATAAAAAGAGAATTGCCCATATCGTCACCGAAAATGCAAAACAACGTAATATCAAAATTTTCAAATTTGTGTTTTTGATGAAATATAGTTTATCTTTCTAAAATACGTGTGACTTTCTAAAAGTCTGTGATTTTCAGACTTCTAGTTCAGTCAAAATAACCTAACATCACATTTGGTAACAAAAAAAAAAAAAATTAATTTCTTATATTTTTATTACGAATTTAGATTGCAAATTATTAAAAATATAATAGCCATTCAAATTTATTAGTAAAATTTATCAAAAATCATTTGAATTATAATTTTTCTAAAATTTTTATTGATGTTACGTTTTTTTGGCTTCATAAAATTGAAATCTTGAAAAACGTAAACCACATAACTTAAAAATTATTTAATAAAAATTAAATTATTCATCATTAATATATTAGGCAATATTTAAGGATGTAATAACCCAAAAATCTTGTTTGTAGGACAATTTGTTTAGATTTTAGAAAGTTTTTTGTGCCTCCTGTAAAGTTATGAAAAGTGATGTTACGTTGTTTTGCATTTTCGGTGACGATATATTCTCCTTGTACTTCTATTTCTTTATTTTCGATCCGTCTACGATTTTTCTAATTTATTTACTTCTTAAGATATGAATTTTGTAAAAATCTCTAATAATACGATGTGGAAATTAAAGAAATTTATTATATAAATAACTCATCGACCTTTTAATTAATTAAATGATTTGTAGGGTATTTAATATTTCCAGTCGAAGATTTAAAGCTAAATTTACATATTTACCTACTTACAAAGTCCCCTTTTATCTTAAATCGATCAAACAAATGATGTGTGTATATTCACAGCTTATTTACAAGTTTTTATTTAGTTTTTTATTTTTTTTGGTTATGAGTACTTAAATTGCATTCAAGGTAGACAACACCTTCCTTATCACACATTCAACAAGAGTGGGAGAAAAAAATATGAAAAAACACTTAATGTACTTACAACAAGTTAAAACCCAACATTAAACATAAAGTTCCAAAAATTGTATAAAAGCATTAAACTTTTAAGAAACCAACATCAGTTCTAAAACATACAATTTACAAAACATTCATAAAAATTTTTTATTTCATATTTACATAAACTTAAATAAAAATGTTCAAATTCGTAAGTTTAATTTATAAAAATAAATTAATTATATATTTATACCAAATAAATATCTTTAAAAAAATATTTTTTAGGCTGCCATTTTTGCCACCTTGTGCTTGATCTCTGCTGCCAATGCCGGTTTAGTGGCCACTCATCATGTTGTCCATGAACCTGCTTTAGCCAAAGTAGGTCATGTTGTTCACTCCTCCCCCTCAGCTGTATCACATCAAAGCATTACTCAGGTCCATAGTAAAACTTCAGTTGTACAACCTCTTTTGGCTCCTGTTGTTAAGACGACCATTCATTCAGCTCCTGTTGTTCATACTTATCATTCAGCTCCTGTTGTACACTCTGTTGTGCACTCAGCTCCTGTAGTAACAGTTCATCATTAAAATGTTATTGTTTTTTTTATTTTTATTTAAGTTTTTTTGTTTTGTTAAATACATTGAACGTTTTAAAAAATTTAACAACTTTTTTATAATCATAAAAAAAAGTTTTAAAGTTGCCAATATTCGTAACAAAAATAATTTATTTAATCTATGCTCAGGAAAAACTTTGGAACACGAACTAAAATCATTAATTCCAGAACTTGTGTAACCAGAATCATTTCAGATTCTTTAATAACATCTCAACCAATTTTGGCACTTATGGAGTAGAACCTTCTTATGACTCTAAATTGCTTAAGAACTAATTCCGTATGACTTCTACACCACTTCCCAGAACAAATTACTGGTTCCTAAATGACTTCTTAGAACTATTTAAACCGGCCATATGATACCCTACACCATTGTGTATGAGCTAAAAATTAGACCTGTAGTCAATTGTATACCAACACTTTTACTAAATGTAAAATAAATTATACAAATACAGAACAATGCATTGATACTAACATCTATATGATTTTATGGCGATTCCCGGAAGTGGGTTTATATGGGAGCTATGGTAAATTATGGACCGAATCTCATAAATTTTGGTAATGTTTTTTCTACTTATATAGTCGAATATTAACTTGATACTATCATTTGTATGCACGTTAAAGTGATTTTCGGAAGAGGGAATTTATATGGGACCTATGGTCAATAATAAACCGATCTTGATGAAATTTGGCACAAAGATTGACACTTATACAAAACTCCTTTGTACCGAGTTTTAAGGAGTTTTGCTATATAAGACGTTTATGATCGAAACCCATATTATGGGAGGACATTTGTATGGGAGGTAGGTGAAATAATGAACCGATCATAACCAATTTCAATAGGCTTCGTCCTTGTGTCAAAATAATTATTCGTGCCAAATTTCTTCAAGATATCTTTAAAATTGCGACCTGTAGTTTGTCGTAAGTTTTACATGGGCAGACAGACAGCCAGACGGACGGACGGACAGACGGACATCGTTAAGTCGACTCAGAAAGTGATTCTGAGTCGAACGGTATACTTTAAGGTAGGGGTCTGATAATTTTTTCTGTGCGTCACAAACATCAGCACAAACGCAAAATAGCCCAACCATCTATGGTGGTATAGAGTATAATAAGAAATATATGTAATAAATGGCCAACGCCATATAATTAATCAAATGAGTACAACTCTGGGGTACTGTAAAGGTTCATTCATTTTGCTGCCATATTTTGCATATCTATTAATGAACAGATATGTTGAACCTTAAACTCTATCAAAAAAGTAAAAAAAAGTACCGTAGAATGATAAAAATTTGTTACAGATGGATTGTTGAGACCAAAAATTATAGAAAAAGATGTGATAAAAATTTAAGAAATTTTTTAAAGATTATTCAGTAAGTACTTAATTCCTACGATGAACCCTACTTTTATTATAAAAAAATAATATTTTCGAAAAAATCTTATATCTATTCAATTATTTTATTAATAGAAATTCAAAATTTTAAAAAATTAAGGAGTGAGATCGAAAAATTCTTAACACACATTTTGCCTCATAACTTTTCTCGGAATCAATATTCAAAATTTTTTTTTTTGATCTAGTTTTCAGGGAAAAATACTTTAGTTATTATTTTTAATAACAACCATGTTAATTTGTCTTTATTTTCATCAAAATAAGTGACGAAAAAGATTTATGTCCTACAAGTTATTAAAAAATTTCAAAAAATCCAAATAGGTCTTACAAATAATTGGCCACAGAATTAAATGTCGTCCGTAAAACCGTTTCTAATGTTATTAAACAGTATCAGGAGAATTTTACTATTCATGTGAAACCTAGTTCGGTAAGAAAAAAGGACCACATGATATTGGGAAGGCCAGAAAATTGAAAGCATATTGAAAGGAACTCCAAACACATCTGGTAGAAAATCAGCTCAGTTTTCTCAGTGCTTCGACTATTTGGTGCGAAAATTTAAAGTTAATGGGAAAGTTGATTACATATAAAGTTCAATAAATTCCAAACTGGAATTCTGCAAAAAAAAAAAAATTACAAGCCATAAATAGGACTCGGAATTTAAAACCAAATTTCATACAAAAATACTCAAGCTGTATAATTGACGAAGAAACGTAGGTGCTGGCAGAATCTTCGCAGCTTGTGTCTCAAAAATTTTTATTGCTAATGCTCGAAGCAATGTTGAAGATAAGTTTAAGACCCAAAATCAGCAAAAATTTCTTACAAAATTCATGGTATGACAAGCTTTTTGCAGTTGCGGCAAAACCGGAAAGATATTTGATACATTCGGATCTATAAATACCAAAATATGCATAAAGGAATATTTGCAAAAAAGAATTCTTCTTTTCTTAAGAAAGCACAACATGTCCACATATTTTTGTACCTATTTGGTATCATGTCACTACGGTAAGAAATCTCTGGAGTGGTACCAAATCAAAAACATAGTTTTAGTACCAAGGGAGGTCAATTTTCAAAATTGTCCATAGCTTAGACCAGTGGAGAGATATTGAGCTCTTGCGAAAAGTGAATTCAAGAGAACAAAAAAGGTGTCCCAAAATACCGAAGATTTTAACAGAAGATGTGCTCACTGTTCCAAAAAAGTGACTGAAGCAACTATCAAATCTGTAAAGAAAGGGTTTTCAAAAATGGTCCACAATTTTATAATTAGTGGTTAGAACCATAAAAATTATATATTTCTGTGATCTGTGCTAAATTATCAAATGATTAAAAAAATAATGAAAACTCTAAGATCAACCGTTTCCAAGTTATTGAATATTAAATTACTCAAATTATCACTTATTTTTTTTTTTTAATTTAATTAATTTATTAATTAATACAATAAGAATAATCGATACAATTAAAAAAGTAACTGGAATATTTTTTATCTTTGTATAATCGTTTAATAGACCATATTTATATTCTACTAACCGTTCGACTCAGAATCACTTTATGAGTCGATTTAATAATGTTCATCTCTCCTTCTGGTTAGCTGGCAGGCTGACTGTCCATGTAAAGCTTGTGCGAAAAGTACAGGTAGCAATTTTGAATATAATTTCATGAAATTTGGTTATGATTGGCCCATTATTTCACCTAGACCCAATAAAAATGTCCTTCGTAATAAAGTCTTTACATTTAAAGAAAAAATAATAATAAGGCTTTTTTTAGTGATTGGACTTTGCGGAATTTGTACACTAAACAAGTGGCTTAATATTTTTAAAATTCTGTACTGTTAAAGACAATTTATATTCTAGCATTAAATTTTAAAGAAAAATATTGTTTTTTATTAACTTTTAATATCTTTCTGGATACCTTTGTTGAGTTTTCGTTTACTTTTTTCTCTGAAATAGCTTTAAATTTTCTTTAGATGTTTTTTTTTGAGGCCCAGTACATTTAAAATGGTCAGAGTTCTGGGTAGTTTAGTGGATTGCCTTTTTATGGTTTATAGCAGCTTCATCTCTTTGATATCACTCAGTTTTAGTAACAATGAGAAGAGAGATCAGGCCAGACCCATTATAAATCGTTGTGCTTTCTAATAATACACAGTTAGAAATATCTCATTAAAATTAATGTTTTCAAAAGGAATCTTAATGCATTTAGAAGACCGGAAGGCACTTGGCGGAACGGTCTATCCATAAGCCCTATCCAAACTTTGTTAATTTTTCACAATTTTTTTAATATGTTTGTAAAATTCTCAAATAGCAAAGCTGAGATCAAACAAAAATTATTTTAATTAAATACCTTCATATATTGGGTAAACACACAAAAAGTATTTTCATTCAAATAAATTATTTCCTGTTGGTTTTTAAAGAAATATCTGATCTTTTCCAGAATTCTCCCAATTAAAGATTTTATTGTGCTTCGGTCACTTTTTTGCTCGAATAAGTCCACTTATTTTTAAACACCGTTTCATTTTGCATGCGTTTCTGTTACGATTTTTTTTTTTGTACTTTATACATCTCCAGGCTAGATTTCCTTTCAACTTTTCTGAAAAGTATTCAAATCAATTAATTTTTTGCGCCACTGGAAGAAATTCCAGAGATGAGGGGATTTTCTCTCAAAATCTTTTATATTTTGTCTGAGTCATACAGCCTGAAGAAACTATTTTTCTTCCACTACCAGGTTTCCATTCAGTGACTATGACTTCTTTGTATAATATTATAACCCAAAAAACTATATTTTGTGACATAACTGTTTTAATATATTTTCCGTAATATAAATTTTCGTGTTCTCACGTTTCCTATGTTACTAATGTACTAATCGCTGACAGAAACAAAGAATTCCTTGCTCTTACTATGTTGCATAGGATTTTGTTCTAATTTGTACAAATAAATTTATTTGTTTGTGTAAGGATTCCACTCAAAACGTTGGTTGAGATGACTAATTTTCTTCAACTAACTTATTTTTTGTTCCTAGTCTAATTCGAAATGAACTTTTTGGTATTTTATTAAAAAATAAGATATAGTCCTAATTGTTTTATCTGATGGAAAATAAATTTATTTTTCGATTGAGTGAAGAGAAAATTTTATGTCAAGCGTAGATTAGACTCCTCAATGTTAGTAACATTAACAATATAAAAAATTGTATAAGCTAATACGGATCCCACTGTTGAAGTTTCATTATGTTTTTATGCTACATTTTTTAAATCTATAAGTAAGCATACTTTTAGGCATGCATATATACTATTTCTTACACTTCTACAAACTCTATTATGTCAAATTAACATCTATACAATAAAAAAACCCGTTATTTTTAAAATGTTAACCTGAATATTTTTTTATTTGAAGTTGCATACAAAATTATAATTCTTTGTTTTTTACATTTTAGTTGTTTTTTTTTGTGTTCTTTTATATAGCGAAATGTTAATGCAAAATAGAAAAATAGAAATAAAAAAGAAAATAATAGAAAATAGAAAAACTTAAAGAAAATTAAGACGAAAATTTCACAACAGGGTACACGATGGGTGCTCTCAAAATTATTTCCAAAAGGATGGCATTTCGATTAAAGATGCAGGCGAATTGTCATTATCAAAGATGTGATAACTTAACCAATAACTACTGGACCATAAGGACCAACGACGACTGAGCCGGGTACTAGTCTGGGACCAGCTACAACAACAGGGCCAAGTGGTACTGGGAGACCCAATGGCAAAAGACTGGGGTTAGGATTGGGGCTGGCAACTGGAGCAGGATTGGGGGCAGCGGCAGCCAAACCCAACAACATAGCCAAGACAACAACGATCTGTAATTATAATATTATTTATTGATATGTAAAGTTTTATTATATTTCTATTGTTGTAAGGAAACTTACGTATTTGAACATTTTGAAAAGTAAAGTTTGTTTGATTTCTTACTGTTAACACTCAAAGGGTTGAAAACTGTTTGATGTTTGCTGTGAATTATGCCACGGTTTATATACATAGATCTTTGGCTAGAACTTAATTCTAATAATCTAGTTATTTGTTATCGTTGCACTTGGTTTTTAGGTTGCATCAGCCAATTTCATTTAGTTTAGCTTTGAGGGTTCCAGTTTTTTTTTTTACAATTATTATCTATTCTATGATTTACATTAAACACAAGCTTACCGCCAGTTGGACAGACAGAGGGACGGACAGACATACAGGCCGACCGCCACATATTTATCAAATTGTCTGTAATTGGTGATATTTGTGACAATTGTTGGCGTTGCATATGATTTGTTGCTATTGTTAATATGTGTGTTGTTGTCTTTAGTTATTGCTCTTGAACCTCAAACTTGAAAAAAATATTTTACTTACGTTTAGTTATTATTAACTAACACTTTTGTTATTGTTTAGGCCACCTCACTCCTGCATCTTTTCCTTTCCTACATATGTGTTATGGTTGGCACACTTTGTTCATTAAACATTACAAGTTTTTTGTTTAATGTTGCCTCCTCTATTTCTAGTTTCTATGCAGTTGGTATTTTTTTTTTTCTTCCGCTCCACCCTATGGGTGCTGTTTTAGCAAACCATATATTAACTTGGTGATCTTATTATTATTTTTTTAAATTCATATTGATGTTTGTTGTAATAGCTTATATTACATTACCATATGAGTTACAACTGCTATTTTTTTTATAGATCATTGTTATACTTTTGCAAGTGTTGGCTGAGGGAGAGAATTAGTGAATTGGAAAAAAGTATTGAATTGTTATTAAGAGGAATTTGTTTTTTCTATTTCTATGGAATTTTAGCAGTATTCAGAAATTGTACTAAAAACCTAAAAATTATGAGTATTAAGGTTTTATATTCACACGCCCACTTCATACCCAAACTAGAGTTCTTGTGTTTATTTGGAATAACTATATGTATTCAGACTGATTAGTCGGCACTATAGTCTGTGCTGAAGTCTATTTAAAGTTTGTGCTAAAGTCTATATTATAGAGTGTGTAATAGTCTATACAGATTGTGCTGTAGTCCACAGACTCTGCTATAGTCTAAACTATTGAATGTGCTATAGCACATTACTATAGACTGTGCTATAGTCTAGCCAATAGAGTGTACTATTGTCTGCACAATAGACTGAGCTATAGTCTAGACTATAGACTGTACTATAGACTACAGACTGTACTATAGACTATAGTCTGTTCTATAGACTGTAGTCTGTGCTATAGACTTTAGTCTGTGCTATAGACTATATTTTGTGGTATAGACTGTAGTCTGTGCTATAGAATGTAGTCTGTGCTATAGGCTGTTGTCTGTGCTATAGACTTTAGTCTTTAGTAATATAAGCTATAGACTATATTACGTGTTGCAGCCTATAGTTCTGTATATTGTTCTGTAGGCTATTATCTGTGCTATAGACTATAGTCTGTGCTATAGAATATAGTCTGTGCTATAGACTATAGTCTGTGCTGTAGACTATAGTCTGTGCTTTAGACTATAGTGTGTGCTATAGAATATATTCTGTGCTATAGAATATAGTCTGTGCTATAGAATGTAATATAATATGCTTTAGACTTTAGTTTGCGCTATAGACTCTAGCCTGTGCTATAGAATATAGTCTGTGCTATAGACTATAGTCTGTGCTATAGAATATAGCCTGTGCTATAGAATATTGCCTATGCAATAGACTATAGTCTGTGCTATAGACTGTAGTGTGTGCTGTGGACTATAGTCTGTGCTATAGAATATAGCACATGCTTTAGACTATAGTCTGTGCTATAGAATATAGTCTGTGCTATAGACTATAGTCTGTGCTATAGAGTATAGCCTGTGCTATAGAATATAACCTGTGTTATAGAATATAGCCTATGCTATAGACTATAGTCTGTGCTATAGACTGTAGTCTGTGCAGTGGACTATAATCTGTGCTATAGACTATAGCCTGTGCTACAGAATATAGTCTGTAATATATTCCATAGACTATGGTCTGTGCTATAGGCTATTGTCTGTGATATAGACTGTAGTCTGTTCTATAGACTTTAGTCTGTGCTATAAACTATAGTCTATGCTATAGAATATAGTCTGTGCTTTAGACTATAGTCTGTGCTATAGAATATAGTTTATGTTATAGACTTTGCTACAGAATATAGCCTGTGATATAGAATATAGCCTATGCTATAGACTATAGTCTGTGCTATAGACTGTGCTGTGGACTATAGTCTGTGCAATAGACTATAGTCTGTGCTATAGAATATAGTCTGTAATATATGCTATAGACTGTGCTGTGGTCTATTGTCTGTGCTATATACTATAGTCTGTGCTATAGAATATAGTCTGTGCTATAGACTGTAGTCTGTGTACTAGACTATAATCTGTGCTATAGACTGTGATATAGTCTGTGCTATACACTATATTATGTGCTTTAGACTATAGTTGAATATAGACTGTGCTAAAATTTTGCCTGGAGACTTTCTTGTTATAGACTTTCTAAAATATAAACTAAGCTGTAGTCTAGATTATAGACTGTGCTTTAGTCCAAACTATAGACTATGCCGTAGTCCAGCCTATAGACTCTGCTATATTCTAGGTTATAGTCTAAACTATAGACTGTGTTTTCATTTTCACTCATATACTGTTATACTTTCACATAATTTTCTTATGCTTAGACTTTCTGAATATATTTAATTTTGTCAATGATCTCTTAAAATTGGAAACCTCTCAAAATTGTCTCTCTTTAATAACTATTTATGTTACACCCAGAAATTACTTTTACCCTATACCAATTTTTCTCATTTAATGATTTCTTAATAGTTGTTTGATCTTTTAAGCTTTATTTTAATTATATTTAGTTTTCACTATAAAAAATTATATTGGGTGGATTTGTTTATTATTTTTATAATTTATTGACAACATTGTTGTGTTTTTTTATACACTATATTTACATCAGAGCCGTTATGTTGTTGCTCTAAGTCTAGTTCTGAATTTATTAAACAAACTTGTTTTTATTTAGCATTAAGGTGCGGTCCAATACGTTGCTTAAAATAATTTTCTTTAATTATTTTTTTTTTTCTCTTCTGGTTTTCTATCTAATTAAAAAAGGACTTTCTTATAATTTATTAAGATTTATCGCTTGTACGTGAAAGAATGTTAGTATATTATTAATTATGCAATTTAAAAACATTTATCTGTTAGATAAATGTGTTTAAAAGGGTTTTGTGTTAAATGATAGGAGAGAAAAATATGAAAAAAAAAAATAATAATAAAGTGTTTTTTAATTAAATATTTAATTACAGGTAATAAATAAAATATGGTTGCAGGCAGTGAAAAAATATAATAAATATAGTGATAAATTTAGCACACAAGAGCGTTATAGTCTGCAAGGTTGTACGACTTTTTTTGAGACAAAGTTTTTAATATGTTTCCTGTATCTATTGAGTTTTTTTTTTTTTTTACTTCTTATATAACACACTTTTATTCCGATTAATGTCTCGTAATTAGGTTATAGTTTTATAATAAGATTGCTGTCTTGTACTCAGATTAAAGTGGTGTAATTATATTTCTTTCTAATAATTGAATAGTTATCACAACTCAGGCTATCATTTTATAATCAGATAATTGTCTTATACTCGGATTACAGTCTCTTTCTTAGACGGACTAAAACTTTTTATTCAGATTAAAGTTTTATATAAATTCTACAATAGTCTTATACTCCGACTAATTTTATATATGCAGATTACAATTTTATATACAGATTATTATCTTATATACCTAGACTACAAGTTTTAAACACATATATAAGTCTTATACTCAGAATTTTTTTTAATACTCAGACTAAAGTCTTATAATTAGATTTAAAAATCAGATTTTACACTCTAACTGAAGACTTATATTCAGATTTCAGTATTACAGTACTATTGTTTTATTAATAGCTACAGTTATTGTCTTATACAAGAATTTCCGTCTTATACTTATACTAATGACATAAACTTGAACAAAAGACTGATGCTTATACTCATATTAAAAATATGAAATAAAAAATTAATCACTTATCTTATACTAAAGTCTTATACTCAGAATAACTTGTAATACTCAGACTGTAATTTTTAATTTAGATTTCAAAATAAGATTTTACACTCAAGCTAAAGTAATATATTCGGCTTTCAGTTTAACAATCAGACTATTGATTTATTACCAGGGTACAGTCATTGGTCTGAAATTAGCATTAATAGTTAGACAATAGTTTTATATTCAAAATCCCGTCTTACACTTAGACTAAATATTTTTAATAAGACTAATGTCTTATACTCATGTTATAAACGTAAAATAAAATAGTGAATTAATCTTATACTCAAACTATAGACTTCTACTAAGGTGTAATACTCTGTCTAAAAGATTTCAAAATAAGATTTCACACACAAGCTAAAATCATATATTCAGTTTTAAGTATTATATTATTGATTTATACTAAGGCTACAGTTATAGCATGAGATTAGCTTTAATACTTAAACAATATTCTCGTCTTATACTCAGACTAATAACACATACTTAGACTAAAGACTTATACTAAGACAAATGTTTTATGCTCATATTAAAAACTTGAAGTAAAAAAGTGAATATTAGTCATATATTTAGACTAAAGTCTTATACTCATACTAAAGTGTAATACTCAGACTAAAGTCTTATACTAAGATTTCAAAATAAAATTTTACAATCAATCTAAATTCAAATATATTTAGACTATAGTCTTATATTCAAATACCCGTTTTATACTAATGTCACATACTCAGCAAATCACTTATACTCAGACTAATGTCTTATAATCATATGGAAACTTAAAATAAGAAAAATTAATATTAATCTTATACTCAAATTAAAGTTTTATACTCAGATTTTACACTCAAGCTAAGGTCATATAATCAGTTTTCAGTAATACAATTAGATTATTGCTTTATACCCAGGCTATATAGTTTTATACTCATATTCCCGTCTTATACTAATACTAATGATACATACTTAGACTAAAGATTTATACTAAGACTAATTTATTTTACTGAAATAAAATAGAGAATATTAATCTTACAAGTCTTATACTCGACTAAAGTTTAATATTTGGACTAAACTCTTCTCATTCTTTTACTTAGATTTTAAAATAAAATTTTACACTCCAGCTAAAGTCATATATTCGGTTTTCAGTGTTAGAAACAGTTTATTGCCTTATAACCAGGCTACAGTCATAGCATGAGACTAGCATTAATACTCAGACAGTATTATACTCAAAATTCCATCTTATACTAATGTTACATACTAAGACTAACTGAAGTCTTATACTCAGACTAATGTCTAATACTCATAATAAAAATGTGAAATAAAGAAAGTGAATTTTAATATTATACTCAAACTAAATTCCTTTACCCAAACTAAAGTCTTATATTCAGACTAAAGTCTTATATTCTGACCAAATATCAAAATTAACATTCACTTTATTCAGATCATATCCTAGTTATCGATTTACAGCCATAAATTCAAACTGAAGCCTTATATTCCTACCAAAAATAATAAAATTAACAAATATTTTACAAAACATTTCCAAACCCTGTCTTAACTAGATCACATTGTCATCCATTCCATTAATTGTTGTAACAATTTAAAGCATGTTTTTACAAAACTCAACACTAAAATAAAAAACACTTCTAATAAAAGTCATAGTTAAACAAATTGTTTAAATTTAAATAATGACTCTTTATTTTCAATAAATTCATTAAACGAACAGCAACCGTTGCCAGTTTGCAAAAACTAATGCTGCTGTTAGCAACACCTTAGATTAAATTATTAGACGCCTATTAAGTGAAACTATAGAAAATATTGTGTAGCAAAAAATCAAGAAGAAGTAGGCGCTTATTAGCAGTTAAAGACAAAGGCAAATGAGAAAATATTAAATAGTTATAGAAAAAGAAATAATAAAAGAAATAAATAAATGACAGCTAAGGGTATTAGAAATTAACATAAACAATATTATGGTAATTTTTTTTTATTTATATTTTTTTGTTGTGGCTATCAAACACACTTCTTTTAAAAATTTATTTGTCTGTTATAAAAATAATAAAAACAATAAATGTAGAAATAATATTAATAACCCAACGAAATATTGTGGTGGGCTATAATAAAATAATTGTAAAAAAATTTTAATTTGAACTCCTTAAGAAAATATTTGTATTATAGTTTTAATTTTATATTATTTTTATTATAGTAGAACATTTTTTAAATTTTTGTGGTTAAATTGTAATTAATTTTTATTTATAATTTTTTATTTATTTTTTTTTAATTTTTCCTGTGTTTAAAATGTTTGCTTGGTTTAAAATGTTTGTTATTGTTTAACAAAGCTAAAAGTATTACCTCAACTTTAAATCTATTGTTTATGAACGAATACCACTAAAATTGGTTTAATAATACTGTTATAATTTTTAAGTTATTAGAATTATAAAATAACAAACAAATTACCAAAAAACATACAAAAAAGTTCTTCCTACTTTTAAGATCATTGAACTGCTAATTTTTGGTCTAGCACGAAAGAAAGATAAAAAAAAATCATCATCAACATGTCATTTTGATTAGCAGTATATATTTTTTTTAATTTCACATCTACATAATAACTAATTTATTAATGATCATTAAAATTATTTTATAGATTTCTGTTCATTTTATTGAGATCATAAATTTAAATATTCGCACTTCATATGTGATTTAAATCATTTAAGTCGTTTGAAAATTAAATCAAAGTTGACAACAACATTTAAATTAATTTAAAAAAAAATTAGATTAAAAGTGTTGAAAGTTAATTTGATTGATGTTCAAAGTAATTAAATGGATGGATTTAAATGCCTCTGGGGTTTTATTAGTTTATTTAGCATTTCAGGTCTTTGAGATTAAGGCGAATAAAAATTAGCTAAACAGCAAAAGTAATAGGTGATATATGAGATAAGCTTTGGTTAGATAAAGTGACATGTTTTGTTTAAAATTATTAAAAATTAGTCTCCATAATTATGTAATATTTTCATGAGATAAAGATCAAATTTAAATCTAAAAAGCAAAAACATTTCCTTAAATAAATTGAAAGATAACTTTAATTTAAACAAACCAGTGATTTTATTATCTTAAAAATATGCAAATATAATTTAATTAAATTATTTAACCATATTACTGCTCACGCGATCTTTGGAACATTTTATTATATTTAATTGCTATATTAAAGCTTTCTTAGATTTTTAATTTAATCCAAGGATTAGCTTGTCTTATTTTATTATTTATTTTATAATATTTAATTTAAATAAAAAAAAAAATCAACCGGATTTTCCATTAGGAAGATTACCAAATACGTACAATTTGTTTTGAGCAACGATTAAAGATAAATTATATAAATAAATTTGCAATAAACTGTATTGTTTGCGTAAGATTTATTTTATTATTTTTTTGTAGTTAATGTACATTTTGCTGTACAAGCAATTAATTTACATTATTATTTTATTCATTTTGTTAAATTTATTTAGTTATCTAAAACAAGATAAAAAATATAAAGCAAACAAGTAATAATGTATGTATAGAGAGAGGACTGAGCTGAAAATAATGGTAATAAATTAAAAGTGAAAAATTTAAATTAAAATAATAAATAATTTAGTTTATCTTCTTGTATCCACAGTATAGTAAAGCTAAAGTCTTATACATAAAATATCATCTTATACTAGGAATGTAAACTTATATTTCTACTACAGTATTATACAGGGAATATTGCTTTATATTTAGAATACAGTTTTTTAACTCAAATTGCCGTTTTCTATTTAGATTTCCCTCTTATACTCAGATTATAGTCTTATACTTAGAATTCAACCTTAAAATCAGATTCCTTGCCATACACAGATGAAAGATTTATACTGATACTAAAGTCTTATACTCAGACTGTCTATAACATGTAGTGAAGATATAATCAGACTACACACCATGTTCTATTTAGATTTCCCTCTCATACTCAGAATTCCATTTATCCTCAGACTACTCAGAATTTAGTTTTAAACTCAGATTAAAGTCTTGTACACAGAAAAAAGTAAAAATGGACTTCAATAACGAAATTTGTAATATTAATTAATTTTTAATTGATTTTGCTCCAATCATCAAAATGATAATATTAATAACTAGAATAATTGATATTATTATTACTTCTTTTCCTTAAATAGATGCAATGAACTGGAAATTTTTGAAAATTAACTTAAATTTATTTTATTTCTTTACTTTTATAGACAAATATTTCATTTTTCTTTATATTTTATTAACAGCTGTCAATTTATTAAAAACCAAAACTGTAAACCAATTAAAAAATTAATTATATTAATAAATCATATAACTAAATTCCAATATAAAGGTAATTAATAATTTTATTAAAAAATTATTTGAAATATTTTTTTCTGTGTACTTACACAAAAGTCTTATACCTTGTATGAAGATAGTATGAATATAAAGAAGTAATCTATGAATATACTTCTTTATATTCAGATGGTAGTTTTATACTCAAACTAAAGTCTTATACGCAGGCTTTAGTCTTGAATCAGACCACTGAATTAAACTTAAACTCTTATACACAGGATTCCTGAGCTTAATTTATTATAAGTTCTCATACTAAAATCTTATACTCAGACCATATTCTTATATTCACAATACATTCTTATACTGAGACTATTGTTTTAAAATCCGTCTACCGCACAATGGAGAATTTTTGTAATTTTCTGAAGATAAGTCTGTAACTTTTTAATAATAAATGAACAAAATTTGTCACCAATAGTTATAAGAATATTTTCCATAATATTAGTTAATATCAGCTAAATTCATTTGCAAATTACACTCAAAAAAAATCCTCCCCCATAGACGAATAGTTGGACTTAATGTATTTTAATGTGCTAAACACGAATCTGCTTTCAGTTTTTTTCAATCAGGTCTGGATTTTTTTTATGGGCGTGTCTAATATTTCGCCCATAGTATGGCCATTACTCTAGTATATTTCCTCATAACTCAAGAACGGTGTGTACTATTGATCAAGGTGATACACCAAAAGATGCAGACCAAAAATATCTTCAAATTCCCCAAACTTAAGTTTTTTATGTGCTCAATAGTTTCAGAGTTATTTTGAAATAAGTGTCCGAAAAAATTAATTTTCATGCAAAATTTTAGATTTTTTGTTACTTAAATTTCTTTTAATAAATGAAACTATTAAAAATGTTTCAGTTTATCATCTTTATCTTAAAGCTGGTAATTCTGCAAATAAAGTAAGGCATGTGTCTTCAAAATTGATGCAGAAATCGAAATTTTATTCACAGTTAAGTAAAAATACCCATGTTACATACAATTGAGTAGAAATACAGTGGTGGCCAAAAAATTTTTCTTGAAACAAAAATAGGTGGACTAGGTGGATTCTGACGAGTTAGACAAGAATCTGCATTCACTTTTTTTTTCTATTACGTACTGATTTTTTTTTTATGGGCACCACTAATATTTTCACCTTATTCAGCGGTCACACTATAAAATTCGAGAATGGTTTGTCAAACTTAGGCTATAACTCAAGAACCCTTTACACGATTTTTGTAAGTGATACATCAAAATGATGCATACGAAAATTGTCTTCAAGGTATGTCAACAATATTTTTCATTCGCTCAAGAATTTCAGAGTTATGGATAAAAATTTTCACCACTTTTCAAAAAAATAAATTTTAAAATTTTCGATACTAATTACCGAATAACTACAGAAATATTAACTGGACAAAAAAATTATATAAATTCAACTCAAAGACAATTTAGGTCGCTATATATTAAAGTTCAATTTATCTTAATTGGACAAACTGTTCTCGAGATATACAAGTGTGACTGCCTAAAGGTGGGGTCATAGTAGTCATGCCCATATTTAGCACGTTGAATTCCATCTAATCCACCTTTTTTTTATTTAAGACGAACATTTTTTTTTTTGCCCACTAGTGTATTTCCACTTAGCTATAGGTATACATGGGTATCCAAACTTAACTGTGAATCCAATCAAGATTTATGCATCAATTTTTGTAATACATGGCTTTAGTTACTCGTAGTTTCGCCGGCTTTGAGATAAAGGTGATAAACTTAAATATTTTTGAAGTTTTCACTTTAAAAAAAAAGTTTTAGTAAAAAAAAAAGAAATCTTGAATTTTGCATGAAAACATTTTTTTCCGACACTCTTTTCGAAATATCTCCTAAACTATTGAGCGGATAAAAATTTGTTATTAGAGCGACTTAAAGCTAATTTTATTCTGCATATCGCGGTATATCATTTATATAAACCGTGCATACTGTTCTCAAGTAATAGTGAAATATACTCGAGTAATCGGCATATTTAGGGCACAATATTAGACACGCCCATACAAAAAAATCCCGACCTGATGGAAAAAAACTGAAAGCAAATTCGAGTTTAGCATGCGGAATTCCATCTAGTCTACATATTTTTTTTTGAAGGAGCTCGAAAAAAAATTTTTTGTCGACCAGTGTTATTTGTCAAAATTTCTTTAAATTTGAAATTTATAGTTCTTTTATTTAAAATTATATTAACTATATATGACATTTAAAGGAATGTAAAACAAATCATTAAAGCCTTTGGATTATATAAATAGTTTTAACACTTTAGACTAAGATAACACAGGGAAACACTGATTCTGCGGCACGGGGTTTCACAGTAAATTCGGACGCAAGCCTCTAATTCACTTTTCTTTAATTTAATCTAGTTCTCACGATAAATCGCGATTTGTATAATTAAGGAAGTTGCACTATATATTGAAGGGTATCTCGAAAACGACTTGTATGAATTTGTTAAAAAAAAAAAAAAAATCAAAAAATTTTAATTAAAATTATCTTAAAGTCGTTCCTACATTACTTTTTAATACGGTCAACAGTTATGGAGATATTAAAGCTATTATCTGAAATAAATTAAATTTTATAGAATTGAATTTGAACGAAATCAGATAAGTCGTTTCGGGATATGCTTCAATATATGGTGAACTTCCATAATTTTTCAAATCGCTATTTTTCGTGAGAACTAGAGTCAATTAAAAAAATAGATTAGAGGTTTAGTACTTATTAATAGCATGATTTTAAATTGACAGACAAACCTCGTCCCGCAGAATTTGTTTATTTTGTAACTCTGTGTAATTTAACTGTAGTATTTGGGGTTAAAGATTAATTTTCTGGTAAGACAGCCGGACAGACATTACATGTCCTCTATACATATTGAAAATGATCTGTGATAAATGGTGTATAGTTTAGTATTATCTGTTGTAATGGGTCAATTGGATTTTGAGATATTAATAGAAATCTGATAAACGAAATAAAATAATTATAAAAAATATATATCGTCCATTCCATTAAAGATTTATAAAAAATGCCAATTTTTTGCATAGGGTCATTCGATTTTGTTCATATTTGATACGCATATAATCTATGGAGCCATTTAAATATCTACATTTTTATTTTTTTGAATTTTAAAAAATTCGCGAATTTATTCACGATTTTGATTTTCCGAAAGAAAGAAAATCGGAAAAGTGTGTAAATTAAAAGATCAATAACTCTGAAAGTTGTTAATGGATTTTAATGATTTGAACTGCATGTAGAAGATGAATATGTCCTCTTTTAATGTAGTAATTTAGAAATAATATTGCAATTTAAAAATGCATTCATACTACAAATGCAATTTTAGGATGCATTTTTGAAAAATTTCTACCCTTACAATTTTTTTTCTTCTGATATAAAACCTCACCTCAAATAACATTTTGATTCGATAATATTGAGTCCAATCCTTGCTTTTAGCTGCTATTTAGCTACTCAATTTTTTACAAATAAAAACCTATCCCTATTATCTCCTGATGTATAGAAAAGTTGTAAATAAAGTGCTAAGTGTTCAGAAAAATTTACTTATAATAAACCTGTTATAAATAATACTGTATTAGCTTTTTATTAAAAACTTTAGCCCATTTTGATACCTTTAATATTTACTTGAAGCCTTTGAGAGTGCAAAAGATATTTATGCTTAATTTTTGTAAATTTTTCATAATTTTATTTTTCGCAAATAATTCTGGTAATGCCAGAGAAAAAAATGCTTAAAAATCCTGTAATTCCTTATAAATTTCTAAATAATATACTGAAAGATTTGTTTGATCATCTTAAAGAATAGAATATTCGCCTTTATTTCTTTCTCTTATAAATAAAACATATTTCTTCCCCATTTTTATAGGGTCTAATTAGATAATTTTTTATTCTATCTAAGGCGTATGATTAATATTAATTTTAGTATAATTTCATTTTTTTTATTAATTTCTCTATAACTTTTGTCAACTTTTACCAAAATTTAAACTCAATAGTTTATTCAAAAGCTAAGATCTTTATCTAAAAACATAATGAAATAGTTCTAATAAATATTTCAAAAATTTTTCAAAATTTATTAGGACTTTTGCTAGTAATAATTCGCAGGAAAAATCTGTACATTTTATTAACATGATTTCAACTAATTTACTAAGTAAATGGTTTTTATACCTGTCTACCCAACACAAATGACCCTCGTAAATATAATTAATTTTTTGTTTTTTATTTAAAACCAGATTTTAGTTTTATTTACAATAATTCTTTTATTGACGTTTTTAAAATTAAAACAATTTTGAATGTGGATTTCCTAAGAGGTTTTGAAAGTACATACAAGTACATTATGTTATTGATAGCTGCTTTTTAAATAAATACAGAATAAATAGCTATTTTATAGCTGTGTATGGCATAATAATTAATTTAATTTTCTTTTCTTATTTTATAATACAAATAGTAAGAATATAAATTAACAACAAGTAAAAGGTTTTAATAATAGGTTTAAATGTTTAATGACCCGCTTGGTGATTTATATTAAATTAAAATAATAAAAAAAAATTAAAATAAGAATGTTATAACGGGATATTAAAACGAATCTAATAAAGCAGCTAAAAAAAATGCAATTTTTTATTCTTTATAAATCATGAACCTGAAGGAAACCAGTTGGCTCTTGTTTTGCTAGTGTTACTAATGTATTAATTTAAATAATATGCCATCTATTTAAGGGTAGTTTACTAAAAACAAGACCACAAATCAACTAACTCTTGATGTATTTTATTAATTATTTATTTCTAATGCATAATAAATTTTTCAATGTCTTCTATGATTTGTTACCTCAATTACACTGTTTTAACGCTATGGGCAGGTTCAAATACGTAAAGCTTATTTAGTCTAAAATTCTCTAGAATATTTAGCTAAATCAAAGATTTAAATATGAATAGACTGTTAAAAACAATAAACCTTTTATAATATTTTATAAATATATATATTTTTTTTTTTTCATTCAAGCCAATGACTACGTCAAACCTTTCACTTCTAGTTGTTCTTGTTCAATTGGGATTTTTTGAATATTTGCATGACGTTTTTCGATGGCTAAATTGCATGACATCAGAAAATATTATACGCTTTTCAATATGGATTTTATTTTGTTATTTATATGATTAGTAAGTAGAATAAAATTATAACTGGTGCAGAAAATTGTGAAAAAAAAGAAACTTAATTAAGAAATTTTGTAATTAAATTTTTTTTTATTAATTTTAATTATAGTTTCTTGTTAGATAAAATATGTAGTAAACCAGGTAGTATTTATGTGTATTATAATTATATTGTTAAGAAAAATGAACTTTGTTTCATATCTTTACTTTGGTTTTTGTGCTTAACAATTTATTTAAGAAGAAATTCCACTAAATATCACTTTTTTTAAATATTTAAACGAAGGCGTATGATTGATATTAATTATAATATAGCGTAACATTTTTTCCTATAACTTTTATTGGCGACTATGAATTTTTGTCATCAGTGGGTCTTTAGAAAGCTAAGATCATTAGGTAATGCTGGTTTATTAATATTTCATTTATTTTTACTAATTGGCAATTTTAGAGGCCGACAAAAAAAAAAAAAAAATATATATTTTTTATATTATATAATTACTCGAGTATATTTCACTATTACTTGAGAACGGTATGCACGATTTATATAAATGATACACCAAGATATGCGGAATAAAATTAGCTTTAAATCGCTCTACTATCAAATTTTTTTTTACTATCAACAGTTTAGGAGATATTTCGAAAAAAGTGTCGGAAAAAATTTTTCATGCAAAATTTAATATTTCTTTTTTTTACTAAAACTTTTTTTTAAAAGTGAAAACATCAAAAACATTTAAATTAATCACCTTTATAAAGTTGGCAAAACTACGAATAAATAAAGCTATGCATCATAAAAATTGATGCATAAATCTTGATTGGATTCACAGTTAAGTTTGGATACCCATGCATACCTATTGCTAAGTGGAAATACACTAGTGGGCAAAAAAAAAAATTTTTTTTTTCGTCTTAAATAAAAAATAGGTGGATTGGGTGTTCAACGTGCTAAATAAGAATCAGCTTTTACTTTTTTTCTATCACGCAGTCACACTTGTGTAACTCGAGAACAGTTTGTCCAATTAAGATAAATTGAACTTTAATATATAGCGACCTAAATTGTCTTTGAGCTGAATTTATATAATTTTTTGTCCAGTTAATATTTCCGTAGTTATTCGGTAATTAGTACCGAAAATTTTAAAATTTATTTTTTTTTTAAAGTGGTGAAAATTTTGATCCATAACATTGAAATTCTTGAGCGAATGAAAAATATTGTTGATATGACTTAAAGACAATTTTCGTATGCATCTTTTGATGTATCACTTATCAAAATCGTGTAAAGGGTTCTTGAGTTATAGCCTAAGTTTGACAAACCATTCTCGAATTTTATAGTGTGACCGCTGAATAAAGTGATGATATTAATCATGCACATAAAAAAAAGTCAATAAGTGATAGAAAAAAAGTGAATGCAGATTCTTGTTTATTTCGTCAATATCCACCTAGTCCACCTATTTTTGTTTCAAGAAAAAATTAAATAAGATTTTTTTTGGCCACCACTGTATTTCTACTCAATTGTATGTAACATGGGTATTTTTACTTAACTGAGAATAAAATTTAGATTTCTGCATCAATTTTGAAGACACAGGACTTATTTTATTTGCAGCATTACCAGCTTTAAGATAAAAATGATAAACTGTAACATTTTTGATGTTTTTATTTATTAAAAGAAATTTTAGTAAAAAAAAAAAATCTAAAATTTTGCATGAAATTGATTTTTTTCGGACACTTATTTCAAAATAACTCCGAAACTATTGAGCACATAAAAAAATTAAGTTTGGGAAATTTGAAGATATTTTTGGTCCGCATCTTTTGGTGTATCACTTTGATCAATCGTACACACCGTTTTTGAGTTATGAGGAAATATACTAGAGTAATGGCCTTACTATGGGCGAAATATTGGACACGCCCATAAAAAAAATCCAGACCTGATGGAAAAAAACATCAAAATACATTAAGTCCAACTATTCGTCTATGGGGGAGGATTTTTTTGTTGACTAGTGTTATATTATTTAATTTTTATTTCTTAAAAAACACTTTTTTTTTTTTTTGTAACACAACAATTTTTCAACATTATTATATTTATTTGTTTTAGTTTTAAGTAAAATTTTATACACTTCACTTATTGTAATTACTCCTATTTTATAAAAAAAAAATAAAATAAAACATTTACATGATGTTCCAGAGATTCTGGTAAATATGAACGACTTATTTAAGACCTTGTTTTATAGATTGAAGAACCATTTTAATGATTAGATTTAATAAATGAAGACGAGATATAATAAATCCTTAGATCTTAATGATAATGATGTAAATCATGATGATCAAAATGATGATGATAGAAAGGATCATAATGTAAAGGAGCTGGATGTATGGTCTTAATAATAGGAGCAGCATGATAAGTTTTCACTACGGGCAAAACATGTTTGACAACAGGTACTACTATTGGTTTAATTATGGGAGCACTGTGTATAACAGTAGAACTTTGATGAGATATAGCGGCAGGGACGTGAACATATTTGGTCACATGTAAAGGTTCATGATGTAATAAAGGATAATCCAAATGAGCATGATGATGACCATGCAAATAGCCAGGACGGGCGGCGGCCAATGTTAAAAAGGTTAAGCAAACCAATGAAATCTAAAAAGAAAATATATTTTTTTATTAAAAAAAATATCCTGTTAATTTTTTTAATTTTCTCACTTTCGTTAACATTTTTTTTTTTTTAGATTTTGTTTATATTTTAATTTTGTTTGTTTTTGTAATCCTCTTATGTTTCGCTTTGTTCTGCTGGAAAACTTCAACTGATGATCTTTGTTTTCAATTCCACGACTTTTATATTTTCTAACATTTTTAAATTTTTATGCAAAATACGAAAGAAGAAAAAAAATTAAGTTCATTAAAACAATGCAACCACTATGACATAAAAATAATGTAAAAATAACTGCAGCTTTAACAAAAACAAGAATACTAACAACATTGACTAAATTACATTGGAAAAACAACATAGAAGTCTTTATCTGCATAATGCTCTGACTTTTGTTTTTTTTCTTGTCAGAATATTTTTTCTTTTAATCTTTTTTTTGTTACTATTCTATGCTGCATGTTATTGTCGCTTTAAAACGTTGTTAGAGCCATTGTAGTAGGCCATCTTCTATTAGTATTTGTTATGGATTTCTGCTGTACTGCTACTGCTGCTAATTCGTTCAGTTGTCGCTGATTTGAAATGTTGTTGTATTTTTACAAATAATTTAGTTTTGTCTTCTCATCAAACGTTTATGTACGGAAAAAGATGCTACAATTTGCCTAAAAACAAACTGACTTTATATAATTCTATGCAAATGTTTGTTTAGTTGTTACAATAGGCCAGTAGTCTAAAGGAATTTATACTTTTCCTTCCAAACTGTGGAAAAATATTAAAAAATAAATACAGACTTAAAAAAAGTTTAAAAAATATTGTCTGCATTCAGTTCCTACAATGTCACTGTTAGAATTTCCTTAGAAGTTTATCTTATAATTTTTAATATATGCCTTCCAATGAATTAATTCCTTTATCGAACTCACATCTCCATTCATTCATATATTCATATGCTGCTACTTTATTTTTTTCTTACCTCTTGGGTACACATTTGCCTTTAAGACGCTTCCAACTAAAGTGGCTGCCAGTGCACAATAGGGCCTAATATAGATATTTAAAAAGAAAAAAAATTAAAATGTATGTAGAACTTCTAGTTAGCTGACCCGAGTAAGAAAAAAAATCAAAATTACGATTTAAGAAGTTTGCATATTTCATATTTTTTTAAGAGTATCACATGACTAATGATATAGTTAAATATCTTCTTGTATAAATATATCTCTTAGTTTCACAAAAAGATACTAATGACAAGCATTTAAGGTTGCTAGCAAAAGTTATGGGTAATATATCACACTATATTGAAATTAATATTAATCATACGACATAATTTTTAAAAAATTAAAAAAGCGTAATATTAACTGAAATCATTTTTATAAATTTGCAAAAATCCGAGTTTACATAGTCCATTATATATATACAGATATATATTTATATCAACATAGAAATAAATGGAATAAAAAGATAATTGAAACTTATAATGCTCCCATAGAAATTATTACTTAATAAATCCTAAATAAATTTATTGTATGAAATTATAAAAAATATTGCTTTTCCAAAGAGTAATTAAGTAACAAAATTGACAGCCGCTGGCAAAAGCTATATATCAAAATACATTGAAATTAATAACAATCATACGTAACAGTTATTAAAAACAAATTATTGGAACAAAAATTATTTAAAAGTTTCTAAGAACATAAACCGATATCACGCAGTTTAGTACATAGTTACAAAACTGAAAACTGCTGGCAATATTTATGCAAGAATATACTAACTATAACCCAACAAAAAAATAACTGAAAAAGTCATGATTTTAACTATGTGTTTTCATTGGAAGGAAGTACTTAGTGGTGAGAAAGAGCTGCAGAAGTTCTTTTTTTAACCCATGGTTGTCATTGGTGGGATGTTATTCTTTTATACTTCTTGTTCACAGCTTTGGAAGTACTTCTCTTAAAACTATGTTTATAAATTTGTTTAATAAAAATTTAAATTTTGTTAGGAATTATTAAAATTTTTTTCCCGCTAAATATTGACTAATTTCCACTTTTTTGGAAGTAATTATTAAGAACTTCTAAAAAAGTTTAATATATGCACTTTGTTCCACTTTTGAAGTTGTGAAAATGTTATTTTCTTTTGAAGAACTTGGTTTTTTGCTGGGAAAGGAATCAATATTAATCATACGTAACAGTAAAACATTAAAAATATGGAAATTAATATCAATCATACGCCACAGTTATTAGAAGCAATTTATTGTAATAAAAATTATTTAAAATATTTTTAAAACATGAGCCGATATCATGCAGTACATAATTTACGTTATCAGTTTTGTAAATTAATATTAATGTTTGAAAATTTTTTAATAAGGAGTGAGATCGAAAAAACCTTAACATATCGACCCTGCGCTGACTGAATTACCTATGTAAAAATTTTGGAAATTTTTTTTATTGCTGCATTTAGATCCCCTACTAATTATACATATGACCACCAAAGCATTTGTCGATATCTCTACTAGTTTAGGATTTCCAAATTACCTATGTAAAACCATATATAAAATGCTCCAACAAAATTACCTATGTACATAATTTTTCATACAAGTTAATATTATTAATATTCTTAGAGAAAATGGTAATATTAAAATTTTAACATAAAATATTCAATATTGTATGCTTATGATATGCCGCCTAAAAGTGTACATCCCAAGACTAGTTACACCAAAATTAACTGACACAGACTTACGTCAACTAAAGCTTTGATGATGTCTGTCCGTCTGTCTATCTTTCAGTTTCAGATTATTATAAAGTTTATTATTTTTTTTTTAATAATCAGAATAGGAGACCGTACTGTAAATGTCATCTGAGCGATACCTATTATATGTTGGATTTCTTTTAATCAAAAATTAAAAGTTGTGTATAGTGTTGATCTAAAATAATATTTTTGGAGGTACTTTAAAATTGGTCCAGCTCACGAAAGTGAAATAATTGATTCCTAATATTTTGGGAATTAGTTTAAGACATATAAATCTTTAATTTTAGGAGGGTACACTTGCAACATTTTTTGTCTTCGCACAAATCGAGGCACTTTATTGAGTTCAGGAATTTTTAGTAAATCGTTAATTTTATCTTATTTAAAATCTTTTTTCTGAAACTCATAAAATACGGGTTCATTAATTTTTCTTTAGCTATCGTTTGATATATATAACATTAATATTGGAATCTTTTTTAAATTTTTTGAAGATTTTTCTGGGATCATCAACAAATTACCGTTTAATAGCATGTTCCAATTATCTTAGGAAGTTGAAATTTGACCAAGATATTACTAATAATACCGCCTTCCATAGTTCAAACTTATATTTAAATGAACTTAAGAACCTGCAAAAAGAAAAGCACAATCATATCTTAACAAAAAATTGCTCCACAAAATTACTTATGTAAAGTTTTCGTTAATTTTCCCAAAACGCGGCAAAAATTTCATTCTTTTTCATAAAACATATAATTTGTGTTACTAAGCCTATTCATAATCGAAGAAAATGTGTAAAAATTTAGTGAAGTAACGAAGAAACTGCAAAACTAAACAGTTTTTCAGCTTTCCTGAAAAGTTATTAAAAATTACATAGGTAATTTAGTCAGCGCAGGGACGATATATAAAATAAACTTGGAGACGGTTGATCTTAGAGTTTTGATTTCTTTTTTAATTTATTTAATATTATATTACATATCACAGAAAAATATATCTATTATAGTTCTAACCACTACTTACCCTTTTTGAAAATGCTTCCATTAGATAATTGATAGATGTTTCAGTTACTTTTTTGGAACAGTTTGCCCATTACCTTTTTGGGCAAAAACATATTCGGTTTTTGTTACAAGAGCCCTATATCTCTCCACTGGCTTTAGCTGCGGACAATTTGGAGAATCGACCTATCTTGGTGCCACTCCATTGCTTTCTTACCGTAGAGACATGATGCCAAATCGGGGCAAAAATATGTGGTCATATTGTGCTCTCTTATGAAACCAAGAAGCCTTTTTTGCAAACATTATTTGATGTATATTTCGGTATTTATAGAGTTCACTGTAACAAATGACTTGGCTCTTTTGCTGCAACTGCATTAGGCTTGTCTTACCAGGAATATTTTAGGAAATTTTGTGTGGTTTTGGGTCTTAAACTTATCTTCAACATTTCCTCGAGTATTACCAACATACAAATTTTGAATTCCTATCTGGAATTTTAATACCCACCATCAAAAAATAGTAGATATATTGATTTCGTCACACCGTGTGTAACATTTCCAAAGAATCATTTAAAGTATATATATTTTGGGCCCTGGATAGATTCTAGTCGATCTAATTATGTCCGTCTGTTCATATGTCTGTCTGTTGAAATCAGAATAGGGCTCGCACGGAACAACCTAGGGGAACGAAAATTGTTTGGTATTGAAAAATACCTAAATCGGTTAATAACCAAAAGTTATGGGCAGGTCCGCCTGCTTTACCGCCCACCTCCCACATAAGGTGAAAATCAACGAAATTGTGTTCAAATAGTTCAAGGACCAATGTAAACTCGGAAACCAAAAAAGAGCGTGGTCCGACCACTTTACCGCCCCTCCCATATAACGTAAAATTTAAAAGAGTTGATGGTGGGTATATAGACGGACAGACGGACGGACATAGCTAGATCGACTCAGAATCTAACCAGGACCCAGAAAATATATACTTTGTGGGGTCTTAGATGATTCCTTCGACATGTTACACACGGAATGACAAAATCAATATACCCCCCACCTTTTTGATGGTGGGTATAAAAACAGTTTGGCCAATTTTCTGTAAGATTAATTTGAATTTGTATTAATGTTTAAAAATATTACCACGTACTTTTTTTCGTCACTCATTTTGACCAAACTCATAACAAGTCAGTATGTTTGTCCTGTGTGATCATACGAAAAATGTTTTCTATTTTTTTAATTTTAAAATTATTATTGCTTAATAATTTTAAGGTCGTTCACGATAGGCTGGTTATCAGGTTATGTGATTATGTGGTTATATTAAAATCAGAAAAACTCATTACTAAAAATAACGAACTTTGCCCAACTCATACCCTTGTTTATAGATTATGTGATTATCTGTTTATTTGTAGTGATGAAAAATAATAAAAATTTAAACAAGTAATGTATTTTGTTATTTTTAGTAATACTTTATAATCACATAACCTGATAACCAGCCTATCGTGAACGACCTTTGTGTAAAATAGATTATCAATTTATAATTAAATAAATCTCGGCTTTCTAAAAAGATATTAATTACGAAAATCGAAAATCGCTGGCAAAAGTTATAAAGAAAAATATAAAATTATATTGGAATTAATATCAATCATACGTCACAGTTAACACAAAACAAAATTTGGCAAATGTATCAAATTTACAAGGGTTTAATAGTTTTGGGAATATAGAGTATTACAGCAGTATAGCAGAGCCGCTGATTCTATATAGACGGCAATATCTCTTCTCTTATGGTCACTTGTTCACCATTAAATCTTTAGGATAATAAGTATGAAAGCATGATATTGGTTTAGCTCTCACATCATCTTCTAAACGGTATGTTCTTGATAAGTAGTAAATTTGTGATAAATGCTGATGAAGTATGTTGAAAAAAAAAAAAATAATACAATCTGCTGCTGTTTAATTAGAGTTCTCAAAAGTCTACTTTGGTACTGCCAACAAGGGCAAATGTTGGTCTTATATAAAATACAAGTCTATAATTTATTTATTTATAAAATATTGTAATTCTGTTCCCTTGTACCTTAGCTGCTAGTGTTGAATAGAAAAATCTAAGTGTTATAATGATTTGCATGATATGTATAGTTTTAGTTTAGATATTGTTTTGCAACATCCATGTAAAACATTAATTATAGTGTATAGTTTCAAAGCTAAACTTTTTGATTGTGTTTTTATTTCTGTTGTAGCTGTGAATATTTTGGCTTTTTGCTGCAACTGTATTATATTGTCTAGTTTGTTTTAGAACTACATATTATAATGTCTAGTTGTTTGTGGGGTCTAATTATTTGTTTAGATTTTTTTTTTAAAAATTCAGTTGCAGACAACGATTTGTTTGTTTGTACAATAAGTAAGTATGCATTTGACATATGTTCCGGTTAAAATTGTAAAGACAGTGGGGTGTTTATATAAAAAATAATTAAATTATTATTTAAGATAATTGGATAATAAATAGTTGTGGCAATTACCACATGTTAACATATTTTCTATAGTTTATTCTATAGTACAGTTTATAGTCTAGTCTATAATCCAGGTCTAAATTATGACTATAGAATATAGTTTATAATGAATTTAAGTTCATAGTTAATTCCTTAGTGTAGTCTATTTTCTCATACTATAATTTAGACTGTAATCTAAACTATACTATGGTCTATAGTTTAGTATATAGCCTGCTCCCTAGTCTAGTCTCTATTCTAATCTGCAGTCTAGTCTATAACCTAGTTTATAGTATAGTTTTTAATCTGACCTATTGTCTAGCCTATAGTCTAATCTTTATTTTAGTGCCTAATTTAGTCAAGCTTCTTAAGCATAGTCTACGCTATTGGGAGCTTATAGAATCTTCTTGAAAAAAGCGTTAAGAGCACCGTACTACCAACTTAGAACGTCTGCCATTGTTTCTTTTTCTGCTTGCATTCAATTACTTACAATGATTTCATTTAAATTCCATTGTCTCTAAACATGCTATTTTTATATCGGCAACCTATAACTTTAAGTGATTTCAATTCTAAATAAGAACAACAGGTGAATACATTTTATTTATAAACTAAAACTGACATGAAGAATATTTAAACTGAAATGTAATAAATTTGATATTAAAAATCTTCTTCTAATCTAAAATAACAATAAAGACATAAGACAAGTGTGCTTACATGCGAGCATAATAATAAAAGATCATAAATAAAAACCAGACTAAGTATACAAAAGTGCAAACTAATGACTAAAAATCAATTTTATTAAAACGAAAAACGAATATGTGAATAGCTATGAATTCAAGCAAATATTAAATGTAACAACTATAACATTTGATAGTATAAAAAAAAAAAAACATATACAGTGACCTTCAGTAAATATAAAATCTGTAACATTATAAAAGTTAAAATTAACCACATCATAAATGTATGTATGTATGTGACTTTTTGCTGAATACTTTAATTGAAATGGTCAATTCTATTGTGTTTTAAATTTCCAATAACTAGTGCAAACATCTTGTCATTAATGAACTTTTGCTTAGAATGACTGATGGTAACTTAAATAATTTAGTTAAAGTTTATTGTTACAATTTTAGTTAAGGTCACTTGAAAGAACAACTGTTGTTTTGATGTTACAAAATTTTAAGATTCTTAATCTTAATAGCATTGAAAATATTTTAAATGCTAAGAAGCAATAATTGACAAAATCAGTTAATAACAGAAGCTTAAATCAATTGAGAAATTTTAACTTGAGACAGAGATTAACAATATAGAAACATATTTTGTTTGAAATGAACTATGGAGTATATTTTGTAGACCATTCTAAAATCCATACCTATAGACTATAGTGTAGACCATATTCTAGTTCAAAGTGTATGACGACTATACTAGTGTCGACTATAGTCGAGTCTATAGTGTCGACTATAGTCGAGTCTATAGTGCCGACTATAGTCGAGTCTATAGTGTCAACTATAGTGTCGACTATAGTCGAGTCTAGACCACATTCTAGTTCAAAGTGTATGACGACTATACTCGAGTCGGCTATAGTCGAGTCTATAGTGTCGACTATAGTCGAGTCTATAGTGTCGACTATAGTCGAGTCTATAGTGTCAACTATAGTGTCGACTATAGTCGAGTCTATAGTGTCAACTATAGTGTCGATTATAGTCGAGTCTGTAGTATAGACTATAGTCGAGTTTATAGTGTCGACTATAGTCGAGTCTATAGTGTCGACTATAGTCGAGTATATAGTATCAACTATAGTGTCGACTATAGTCGAGCCTAGACCACATTCTAGTTCAAAGTGTATGACGACTATACTCGAGTCGGCTATAGTCGAGTCTATAGTGTCAACTATAGTCGAGTCTATAGTGTCGACTATAGTCGAGTCTATAGTGTCGACTATAGTCGAGTCTATAGTGTCGACTATAGTCGAGTCTATAGTGTCGACTATAGTCGAGTCTATAGTGTCAACTATAGTGTCGACTATAGTCGAGTCTATAGTGTCAACTATAGTGTCGACTATAGTCGAGTCTAGACCACATTCTAGTTCAAAGTGTATGACGACTATACTCGAGTCGGCTATAGTCGAGTCTATAGTGTCGACTATAGTCGAGTCTATAGTGTCGACTATAGTCGAGTCTATAGTGTCGACTATAGTCGAGTCTATAGTGTCGACTATAGTCGAGTCTATAGTGTCGACTATAGTCGAGTCTATAGTGTCGACTATAGTCGAGTCTATAGTGTCGACTATAGTCGAGTCTATAGTGTCAACTATAGTGTCGACTATAGTCGAGTCTATAGTGTCAACTATAGTGTCGATTATAGTCGAGTCTGTAGTATAGACTATAGTCGAGTTTATAGTGTCGACTATAGTCGAGTCTATAGTGTCGACTATAGTCGAGTATATAGTATCAACTATAGTGTCGACTATAGTCGAGTCTATAGTGTCAACTATAGTGTCGACTATAGTCGAGTCTAGACCACATTCTAGTTCAAAGTGTATGACGACTATACTCGAGTCGGCTATAGTCGAGTCTATAGTGTCGACTATAGTCGAGTCTATAGTGTCGACTATAGTCGAGTCTATAGTGTCGACTATAGTCGAGTCTATAGTGTCGACTATAGTCGAGTCTATAGTGTCGACTATAGTCGAGTCTATAGTGTCGACTATAGTCGAGTCTATAGTGTCAACTATAGTGTCGACTATAGTCGAGTCTATAGTGTCAACTATAGTGTCGATTATAGTCGAGTCTGTAGTATAGACTATAGTCGAGTTTATAGTGTCGACTATAGTCGAGTCTATAGTGTCGACTATAGTCGAGTATATAGTATCAACTATAGTGTCGACTATAGTCGAGCCTAGACCACATTCTAGTTCAAAGTGTATGACGACTATACTCGAGTCGGCTATAGTCGAGTCTATAGTGTCGACTATAGTCGAGTCTATAGTGTCGACTATAGTCGAGTCTATAGTGTCAACTATAGTGTCGATTATAGTCGAGTCTGTAGTATAGACTATAGTCGAGTTTATAGTGTCGACTATAGTCGAGTCTATAGTGTCGACTATAGTCGAGTCTATAGTGTCAACTATAGTGTCGACTATAGTCGAGTCTATAGTGTCAACTATAGTGTCGATTATAGTCGAGTCTGTAGTATAGACTATAGTCGAGTTTATAGTGTCGACTATAGTCGAGTCTATAGTGTCGACTATAGTCGAGTCTATAGTGTCAACTATAGTGTCGACTATAGTCGAGTCTATAGTGTCAACTATAGTGTCGATTATAGTCGAGTCTGTAGTATAGACTATAGTCGAGTTTATAGTGTCGACTATAGTCGAGTCTATAGTGTCGACTATAGTCGAGTATATAGTATCAACTATAGTGTCGACTATAGTCGAGCCTAGACCACATTCTAGTTCAAAGTGTATGACGACTATACTCGAGTCGGCTATAGTCGAGTCTATAGTGTCGACTATAGTCGAGTCTATAGTGTCGACTATAGTCGAGTCTATAGTGTCCACTATAGTCGAGTCTATAGTGTCGACTATAGTCGAGTCTATAGTGTCGACTATAGTCGAGTCTATAGTGTCGACTATAGTCGAGTCTATAGTGTCAACCATAGTGTCGACTATAATCGAGTCTATAGTGTCAACTATAGTGTCGACTATAGTCGAGTTTATAGTGTCGACTATAGTCGAGTCTATAGTGTCGACTATAGTCGAGTATATAGTATCAACTATAGTGTCGACTATAGTCGAGTCTATAGTGCCAACTATAGTCGAGTATATAGTGTCAACTATAGTTGAGTCTATAGTGTCAACTATAGTCGAGTCTATAGTGTCAACTATAGTCGAGTCTATAGTGTCAACTATAGTCGAGTATATAGTGTCAACTATAGTCGAGTCTATAGTGTCAACTACAGTGTCGACTATAGTCGAGTCTACAGTGTCGACTATAGTCGAGTCTATAGTGTCAACTATAGTTTAGTCTATAGTGTCAACTATAGTCGAGTCTATAGTGTCAACTATAGTCGAGTACATAGTGTCAACTATAGTTGAGTCTGTAGTGTCAACTATGGTCGAGTCTATAGTGTCAACTGTAGTCGATTCTATAGTGTCAACAATAGTCGAGTCTATAGTGCCAACTATGGTCGAGTATATAGTGTTAAATATAGTTGAGTCTATAGTGTCAACTGTAGTCGAGTCTATAGTGTCAACTGTAGTCGAGTCTATAGTGTCAACTATAGTCGAGTCTATAGTGTCGACTATAGTCGAGTCTATAGTGTCGACTATAGTTGGGTCTATAGTATCGACTAGTCTAGTCTATAGTGTCGTCTATGATATGAGTTTACGATGTCAACTTTAGTTTAGTGTAGTCTGTAGTCAAGTCTATACTTTAATCTATAGTCGAGTTTATTTTCCAGTATATAGTCTAGTCAACAATTTATTAAATGGTATAAGTTTACAATATATATAAATTTTCTTTTAGATATAAATTAAGCACAATTTTATAAAATAGGTATAACTTTTTTTAAATTAAACAAGAATATTTTTATATAAATCTTAGAACTGAAAACGTGTCGAATTTTTTTCCCAAACTGTGAAAAAAAAAAAAAAAAACAATTTAAAAATAATTTTAAAAAATAATCTGAAATTAATCTCAACTACTAACTTCCGTTGTCTTTAATTATTTTTGAAACAAAAAGAAAAAATGTTAGTCTTTACTACAGATCAATGGCCAAATATTAAGTTTTTTTCTTGCTACCAACTTTTCAGTATGATTTTCTTGGCACCCAAAATCACTATTAAAAGCGTTTAGAATCGAATGATGAAAAAAAACCTTAAAGAATAAAATTATTGCAAGACGTTTTTTAGTTTTAAGCTTTTTGTTTTTTTTTTCTTCTCCAACTAACAAACATTAGCGTATTGTTAAGCAAGTGTTTGTTTTTGAAGGTCATTTGAATCATTTGAAAATGTTGTAATACCAGAAGACTTAGTGGCAAGAACAAACAATGAAATTATAGTAGAATTTTAATGTGAAAAAGACGGAACCTTAAGTTATGCAGTCTGTCAGTCATTTAGTGTTTTAGACAGTTATTCTTTTTAGTCATTTATAAAATTCATACATAAATACAAAATTTATTCAAGTGACAACAAAGATGTTTAGCTTTTGTTTTTGTGAGATTTTCGATTACGAAATAAATGTCAATTTTACCGGTATTGAATTGGAATTTAATTATTGAATTTTGTATTTGTTGTTTTTAATGTTATAAAGGGTTTTGTTTTTTAATTGAAATTCGAAGAATTCAATCATAATATCGCAGTTTAGTTATTAAATAATAGATGGGTTTATTTTGTTTAAGAAATTTATTTATGTAATAAATTGTCTTTGTTAGTTAAATTTCCAGTCATAATAAAAGTTTTCTGTATTTTATATATTTTGCATAATTTTTAACAAACAAGACCCACCCAATTGAATGCTTATTCAATTACACAAATTTATAATATCTTTTTGTTACCTTAAAATATTTCATACCATTTTCATTCTTATCTACTCCAGGAAATGTTCAAATCAACTTAAAACTTTTTCTACATTATAAAGAGACTAACAATGAATGAAAATTATTATTTATATTAAACAAAAAGAAAAATAAAAATAAAAAATTTAAAACATAAAATTCCTCCCAAAAAATACTTGTAAGTGTATGTTAAAGGAATTTCACAATAATCTTATTATTGTTACTGGCAAAGTGAGTGACCAACGCCATAACAATTTCTAATAAAAAACGAGACAGAAACTATAGTCGGCCAAGACCGACCATATGATACCCTACACCATTGTGTATGTGGACAATTGTAGACCAACACTTTTACTAAATGTAAAATAAATTATACAAATACAGAATAATGCATTGATAATAAAATCTATATGATTTTATGCCCTTTAGGGCGTTTCCCGGAAGTGGGTTTATATGGAAGCTATGGTAAATTATGGACCGATTCTCATAAATTTTGTCAATGTTGTTTCTACTTGTATAAAACTAATTTGTGTTGAATATTAACTTGATACTATCATTCGTATGGGATATATGCACGTTAAAGTGATTTTGGGAACAGGGGATTTATATGGGAGCTATGGTCAATTGTGGACCGATCTTGATGAAATTTGGCACAAAGATTGACACTTATACAAAACTCCTTTCATTAAAATTTTGCTATATTTAAGGCATTTATGATCGTTAAACCTCTATTCCGGGAGGACATTTGTATGGGGGCTAGGTGAAATAATGGAGCGATCATAACCAATTTCAATAGGCTTTGTCCTTGTGTCAAAATAATTACTTGTGCCAAATTTCATCAAGATACCTTTAAAATTGCGACCTGTACTTTGTTCACAAGGTTTACATGGACAGACAGCCAGACGGACGGACGGACGGAGATCGTTAAATCGACTTAGAAAGTGATTCTGAGTCGAACGGTATACTTTAAGTTGGGGGTCCGATAATTTTTTCTGTGCGTTACAAACATCAGCACAAACGCATAATACCCCAACCACCTATGGTGTTGTAGGGTATAACAACCAACACACATTGTTATGGCCCATTTAATGTTTGGAGCCATTAAGGTGCTTGGGAGTAGAAGACAAAAATATGGCACACGAGGTTAAACAAGATTGACGATTTAAATAAATGTTGCAAATTGTTGTGTTGTTGGTTAATCTGGCTGCTGCTGTTGTTACTGTTAGTTTTATTGCAAAAGTTTTTCACCTGGTATAAATTGAATTTTAAAATAAATATATATGAGTCTGTCGTTCAAAATGGTTGAGCTTTAAATTTTTATTATAAATTAAGTAAACAAAAATATTTGTAAAAGAACGGAGGATAAAAGTGGCAGGGTAACATGGAATTGGTTTGACTTAATACATTTTACTTTTAGCCGTAATAGTTTTTGTAAAACAAATTTACTTAAAAATTTATGGATTAATTTTTTTTAATTTTATTTTACATACATAATTCCAGAGCTTTCTGAAGCTCTCAGACGACGTAGAAAATTAAAATTCTGCTTACTTATAAAGCATTTTTATCAGGGAGTGGATACAAACGGATTTATGTATCATTTTCTATCATAGTCTAGAGCTTTTTGAAGCTCCCAGACGACGTGAAAAATTAAAATTCGACTTACTAAAACTAATTGTCCTACAAATCATAACGGAGACAGATTTTGACAATTATATCAGGGAGCGGAAAAACACGAATTTTATATTATTTTGTTTCTTTTTTCAGAGCTTTCTGAAGCTTCTAGAAGATGCACATTGGGGTAAAAAGGGTCGAAAATGGTGCTTTATTCAGGGAAAGCTGATATGAATATCTTAATGATCACGTTTTTAATTTTTTTATTTATTATTTAGGCAAAAGATTCATTTTTAGTTTTTTTTTTTTTTTGGCAGAATCAATGGGTCGAAAATGGAGCTTAATTCAGGGATAGGTGATATCAGCACTTTAGTGATCACGTATTATTTTTTTATTTATTTTGTAAGTAAAAAAGTAAAAATATAAAATATTATAGGATTTTTTTTGATAGAATAATAATTCCGTCCGTCCATAATTGTGGTTCAATGAGTCGAAAATGGCGCTTAATTTCAATATTTTTTGCTATCAATATTTTAATATTAACATTTGGTTTTTATGTTAATCGAAAAGTAAAAAAATTTTGTTTTTTTGAATTTTTAGATTTGATATCCGTCATTCCGTGCGTCTGTTTGTTAATTTTTGCAAACCTTCCAACTAAAATTTTTTAATTTTCTGACTCATTTTGTCGATATTTGACTTCAAATTTTCTTTAATCGATAGATAATTTTGTTTTCTCACTAGCTCCATAAAACAAATTAAAATTTGTGGTATGTTGGGGTATATATGGAAAAATTTTGAAAGATTTTGCAAAATTCAGATTGTTGAAATTTCAAATGCATATAACTCGAAAAATATATGAAAAGAAAAGAAAAAAGTCTGCACTTAAGCTGTTTTTTTGTATGAGAGCTGCTGGAGTTTTTTCGAAAAAAATTAATTTATCAAATCGGACTATATATGCGCACGATTTGTTTTCATAGTATTAAAGTAGACAATATGTACTATTTTTCAGAAAATTTTCAGAACAAACATCCTGTAAGTTGAAAATTAGTGTATTTTATGACAATTTACAAAAAACTACAAAAATATTTTGACAAAATATAATTTACAAAACTTTAAAAATTTAAACTTTAATACCTAAAGTTAATGGTTCTTTTTAAAATTTTTATTTTAAAAAACTTTTTATTTAAAATAATACACCGAACGTTGATGAAAATGAAATTTTTTACTCTTTTTCCAAAATATACAAAAATGTTTAACTTTGACAGCTCTGTACAAGAAAACAACACATTCTAGCTAGGTGATTTTAATTACTTTTGACACATAATTTTGTCTAATTTTATTCGGTACCCAATATTACTGCGAAAATTTTAATTTCAAAATTCCATTAACAAACACATTTTATTCCAACATGCGATGCAGAAAATAAAAATTTTATTAGTAAAATATTCGTTCTACAAATCCTAACGGAACCAGATTTTGAAATATCTATCAGAGAGAGAGAGAGTTTTATTTGGTTTATGTAATACTTTTTAAAATTTGTTTCGGTTTTAAGAAATTTAAATTTATTATAGTCACTATTTTAACTCCCAATACTATTAGAAACTAATTTGGTTTTTCGATCAAGAAGAACATTTTAATTTAATACTTAAAGTTAAATCCTATAAAACTCTAACAGCTTCAAATCCTTAACTTTGTTTTGGGAAAGGGAAAGCATCAAAATTTTGTTCATATATTTTTTAAAGATTGCGGATGTGTTTGACGATATTTTTATTATTATAACATTATATTTCATAGGCATTCTCAGGCTTATACGCTAGTATATTAATTTCTGAAATACTTTACAACTATTATGAATATTTTTAAAAGAATAAAAAAAACTCATATTTCCTTTAAGATTTTTAGTGTAAAATTTAAATCATAACAAACGTCTGACTGCTAAAATAGTACAAAAAAAAAAAAAAAAAAAAAGATAACAGTCGACAACTGCAAACAATTAGCAGTTCAAAACATACAACTGAACTGTTAAGATTATAACTGAAATATACTTACCGAAAGGAGAAGGTATTCCCATGAAAATAATACAAAAATATGGGACTTGAAATTAAAATTTTACAGACTTTCGCTAATTTTTCTTTAGTGTTGTTTTTCATATAATGATTATACGACCCTTTAACTATTTCGCTTCTTTTTATAAATCTTAATCACGACGTCCCATTTTAAATCTTCATTAAAATATCATAAAATAAATAAACCTGTATCTCCTAAACTACTGGTCGGATCGAATTGAAATGTATGAGAAAGTTTCAGAGGAGGGCTTAGTCTTTTAGAAAAACCATTTTCTAAACCTGTAATAATATGAAATAAGCTACAGAGTGTTAAATTTGACCACTTCGAATATGTAAAAGTTTAAAAAAATTGTAACTTCTACAAATAAAGTTCGATGTAAAAAATTTTTATATTCCTTCAAAGTGCATGGCGAAATAAAAAAGAAACATGCTTACTCACCTATGTTATCTCTTGCAGTTAAAAGTATATTTAGGCTTGTATTTTAAAATTTTATATTTTGAAATAATTTTTTGATAATCCTTATTCATCTAGTCTTGAAAAATTTTCAAAATTAGTATGAAAAATGGCAATTTTTTATAACCTTCACATAAAATGAAGGGTATATATACATAAGTTTGTCATTTTATACGAAGGTCTTAAAATATACATCCGTGGCCTCAAATTGAGAAATATTCGTTATTGTTATTATTAAAAATTACTGGATGTTTGTCTATCTGTATGTTGAAATGGATTTTTTGAAGCCTATATTTCAATAAATACATTTCTCTTTCAACGCTTACGTGGCATATAGTCTCGAAAGACTTGGTATTGAAATTCATAGAAATCCGTGTAATAATCGCAGAGTTATAAACGATTTTCTAGAGCAGTCTAAAAAAATTGTCCAATTTTCTTTCTCCAAACATAATAAAACATACAATAATATAATTGTTTTTTCTATTGAAAAGTTGTGAGATTGAATAGTCTAGAGGAAGTGTTCTAGACTACGAACCGTTAAACATGAGTTCGTATCTCCGGGTCTCTTTGCAAATTTCTGTTTTTGCTAAAAAAAATATTAAAATTTTCATTATTAAAAAAAATTTATTTGACAAAAATTTCTAGTAACATTTTGATGTTTTTTATAAAAACAAATTATTGGACTTGGAGCTGAAATATTTTAAGTCCTGAGTTCGATCCTTGGCTAAGACTTCGAAAAATTGTTTTGTAATTTATCTTCAAACCAAAATTAAAATTTTGAAATGTCAGCTTAAGGAACTGTCAAATATATTTTTATACCAACCATCAAAAAGATGGTGGTTATACAGATTTTGTCATTCCGTGTGTAACATGTCGAAAAAATCATTTAAGACCCCATAAAGTATATATTTTCTGGGTTCTGGTTAGATTCTGAGTCTAGCTATCTAGCTATGTCCATCCGTCTGTTGAAAGCAGGATAGGGCTCGAATGTAATAACCTAGAGGAACAAAATTTTACTCAAATATTTATCTTATATGAGGTTTGTTTGGGATTGAAAATCGGTTCATAAACAAAAAAGTTATGAGCTAAACACTAGAAACACAGGGTGTCCGTTGTAGCTTCATCTGCTGATATCTCTTAAACAAAAGCATGTACTATAACGAAATTTTGTACAGGTAGTTCGAGGGTCGATATAAACTTGAAAACCAAAAATGGACGTGGTACGCCCACCTTCCATATAAGGTGAAATGTCAACGAAATTGTGTACATATAGTTCAAGAATCAATGTAAACTTGGAAACAAAAAATGGAAGTTGTCACCCACTTTACCGCCCACCTCCCACATAACGTAAAATTTGTAAAAGTTGATGGTGGGTATATAGATTCGGCCAAGCCGAATATAACATTCTCGCTTGTTAATTAATTAAAAATGTTTCTTTGAAATTTATTAAATAAAAATTACATTTATGCTCGCCAGTATTCGAACCCATATGAACATTTTAAAACTCCTAGCTTTGAATTCGTACCCCCTAGACCACATGGTGAATTCGAACTTAATCTGTAGAAGTAACGATTTTTGAAACTCGAGATGGTGACACCTTGTAGTTGATTTCGTACGATAGGCCGATATGTATAAATAAATATGTTGTTAAGTGCAATATATACAAAAATTCACTGTAATAAATAAATTCTTAAAATTTTCAAAAATAGATTCATAACAAACTGTTTGTTTCATTTGAAGCACACGTTAAATATAATATTCTTAATTGTCCTGCTCATTAGATCACTTTGTTATAAATAACACTGGACTACACTGCTTCAGCGGTACAAGATTTCTCAGTCAATCTAGTTTTATGCCTTTTTTTTTAGACATATCTCCAACATTTATGAATCCATCTTGCTGAATTTCAGTAGTAAAATTTTCGGAAGGATTTTCAATCGTTTGAAATACATATTATATATGGAAGTTATTGGTGAACTTCATAAACGCTATTTCAACCGACAAGCGGGCGGTAATACTTTCGAGAGCATTTTCTAAAAAGATCCAGAAAATATAAACTTTGTTCTCTATGATGAAAATTGGAAATTGAAAGTGGGGAAATTGCAAACTGGATGACAAACTTATATATATCCTTTACACTTGTGGTGAAGGATATAAAAATTAGGAAAATTTGGAAATAAAGCCCAAATAAAAAAAAAACTTCGGTCATATAAAATAATGTTATACAATGAAGTCATTACCACTGAAATGAAACCTGGTGGTGAAAGAAAAATAGTATTTTCAAACTATAAGACTCATCTCTAAAAGAAAAATATGACAAAAAGTTTATTGCTCTGAATCTTTGTCAGAAAAGTTGAAAGAAAATCTAGCCTGAAGACGTACAAATTACAAAAAGTTTCTATTATAAACGCAAGCAAAAATTTAGAGGTAAAAATACCGTGAAAGTACTTCAGACAATTTTTTTTCAGAAATTTTATTGCTGCATTGCTTCCTGGCCAGAAATTCTATGCTGCAGATGCTAGAGGGAATGTAGCAGAAAAATATCGGGTAACAAAGAAATAAATATTCTCAAGAAACTTTTTGGTTTGGCAAAACATTTGCATGTGCGGGAAATAAACCCTTTATTCATAATAAATAGTTCCATTAACACAGAATTATACGCGAATGAGTACCTTTGGAAAAGACTTCTCCTTTTCATAAGAAAATACAGAGTGTTCCCTTTTTGGCCAGATCTCGCTAACTTTTATTACAGCAACAAGACAATGCAGTGGTATCAACGAAATTGTATTGTGTTTGTACCGAAAGAAGCTAATCCATCAAATAGTCTAGAACTCCGTGGAATTGAGAGATATTGGGTCGTAGTAAAAAATAATTTAAAGGACACTAAAAGCTCAACAAAAAATTAGACGGAGTTTAAAAATAAGCGGACTTATTCGAGAAAAAAAAGTGAATGAAACACAATAGAAGATCAGATATTTCATTAAAAATCAATAGGAAATAATTTATTATTTAAAACATAACAATTAATAATAAAAATATAATTAAAAAAAAATCGTCCATTGATTTAGTTTCTATAAGTAGGTTTATATCCACGGATTTTTTCGTGCGCAGTCCAATAAATGGAAACAAGATTTTGTCCTAGGCAACATCAATTTATAAAAAACTTGTAAAAAATTTGTGTCTGATCTAAACAAGAACAAAGCCCTTAGGTTATGTAGAGGCTATATCACTTTTTTTATAATTTTCACAAAATTAATTTTCTATTATGCCAATTGGCATACCTTCTCTTTTGGTGATTAAGAATAAGTTCCGTTTTTGCACATGCTTTATATTCAAGTACCTTTACAGCTTATAGTTACGTGCTTTTAGTATTCCAAATGGAGTACAAAGTCTTTGACATATTCAAAACTATTGCTACAATCATTGGTGTCTCCTAATAATCGATTTAAAAAAAAGAGACAAATATTATTGTTAATTTCAATACAATATCATAACAACATTATATTGAACATTAACAAAAATAACATTTGTCAGCAAATTTTTTGTTACATTTTTTTTTTTTTTTTTGATTTTGATAAATGATTTTGTTCAAATTTATTTTGCCTAAGATCAAAAAACCCAAGAATTTATTTGTATAGATTTTGACATCCGGTGTAGGAATTAGTTACAGACAAAAAAAAAATCCAAACAAACAAAATTAAGTTTGGCCTATAAAGAAGTTTAAAAATATTTTCGTTGTTATAAATTTAGGAAGACATTATTTTTCTTTTGTTTGTTTGAAAACGTTTTTGTTATAGACGTCACTCTGCCATAATCAATACGTATCGATATTATTTTGCAAAAACTACAAGTTTCTTTTCCTTATGTCTCTTTTTTCATAATTGTATTGTGTTTAAATTGCCATGAAGGTCATCTACTAAACTTGGCTAAAGTACAAAGTATATCATGTTAATTACAATAAAAGTAATGCAAATGCAGTTTAATATATCAAGAGAAAAAATAGTGAACATTTATAGATTTCTCAAGCTAAATTATTATCGGTACAATCAATGTCAAATAATCGATTTTTGTCATATATAGAATTTTTTGGAAGCCAAAGTCTGGCAGTGTGAATTTAATGAATTTTTATATAGTTTTTTAAATTTATTCTATATTTTAAGTATATTACTTATTGTATATTATTATAATTTTTCTTAGTGTAAACTATTCACATAGTTACTACTTATTTTCTTCATAATGAATATGCAAGTTCTCATATATCACTCACTAAATACCGACTGAAATACCCACATACTCATAACAAACACTTTGTGTGTTGACAACATAAATAAGTTGCTGTAATAATAATAATATTACTGCTATAACAACAGCATTTATATTAATGTTATGCTTAAATGATTTACGAGATCGTTTACAAAAATAAAAGTTCTTTCACAACCAGAATTTCATAAAGATTGTGCATGTTGTTGTTGCAATTTTAAATCTTGGCTAACGATAAGTATGTTTGTATAAAAAAAAAAAAATAATAAAAAATTGCTTTAGCAAACATGAGTTAAATTTTTTCCTTAAGATTTAGTTTCACTTGGTTGTAAAGCTGTTTATTAAATTGCATAAATTAGTAGATGCTGCTGAAAACTATTTAAGTGAGTTAGAACAGTGGGTCTGCTTTTATTTGTTTACATTGTATTGAGCGGAAATGGCTGAACAAAGGACTTATGCAGTTAAATAAAAATATCAAAATATAACAACAATTATATGTTCTCCTCATATATGTGAACAATATAAAAATCAATTTACGGCACTATATTTTGCAAAAAATTATATTGGAAAATTATTTTTTTCTACACAAATTAAAGTAAAACATTTTTTTAATTCAGAATTTCAAAATTTGGGGGTAAAAATTTAAGGCTAGGAGTTTAAAAGTGCTTGTATGCGTTCGAATCCTGGCGAGCAAAAATTTAATTTTTATATAATAAATTTCAAAGAACCATTTTTAATTAATTAACCCTGGAAGGGCTTCGTTAGTCGTTTCGACTAACAACAATCCTATTTTGAGTGATATTTCTTTATTCGTTGCATATTTTTTTGGGAATTTTGGTATAACACCTGACTTAAATAAGACCATAAAGTGTCCAGACGCATATTGCTGTGAGAGGTTTGGAAGTTAGTATTTTGAGCAACCTTGTTAGTCGAAACGACTAACGAAGCATTTAGTGTGACTTTTTGAACTTTTAGCGATAAAGTAATTTAGTAAATATAGTAATGCAGTGTATTAAATATTTGTTCCTATAGTGTAAAATATATGTTTTGGGGGAAAATAAATACAATATGACTTCCAGAAATAATTTTAGCAACACATAAGTATATTTTTTTGTCACATTACGCATTGATGATGAGGAAGCGCTATATTCTATATAAAATAGAAAAGGCATGCTGAAGACTGAATAAAGCCATATTATAAAGTACTAACGATTACAGATCGACTTCATCTTATGAATTCTATAATAAAACCTCAGAACGCGATTAATATTTTCGATCAAATATGCAGTAAAATATCATAATAAATCGAGATATATCCGTGCTGCTCTATATTTTCTGCATCAAAATAAACATTAATTATATTAATAGTTTGTTCAAAAAATATGTTAAAAACAATTAAAGAACAATTTTTTTTTATAAAATTTCCTTAAAAACTGCAGAAGGATCTAGTTAAGCGATTAATGCCTTATCGACTTCGTTTTACTTCCAATATATCATAGTATCGTAAAAATGTCGAAAATCTCTTATGACTATAGTGTAAATTGTATAAAAATAAGTTTTCAGCTTCTGCGGCTAAAAAAACACTGTACTACTGGGATACTGTAAAAAAATTAAAAAAAAAAAAAAGTATCACAAATTTGAAATATGCACAGAGTATGCAAAAACATTTATTTTTAAACTCTTTTTGGTTAGAATAATTATAGGATACATATATTTAAAAAAAACATATGTTGCCTGTTACAATTTTTTTACACAACTGACACAAAGGGTACTTATGTAACACCATCTCCAAAAAAGTACAAAAATTGAGGTCTTTTCAGTTTTTGCTTAATATTTTGAAAACAACGATAAGTATTTAGGAATTTTTGCTGTTATTTTATTTAAATTAATTCATCAATTAAAAATCAATTGTTTTATTTTTCATTTTAATGATACTTCTTGAAATATTTCGAATAAAAGTTTGTGTTAGTCGTTTCGACTAACGGAGCCCTCAGAAGGGTAAAAATATCGAAGCCTTTCCAAAGTTAAAAATATTTTTGACAGTTCCTTAATCTGACATTTAATAATTTTAGTTTGTGTTTGAATATTTGAAGATAAATTATAAAACAATTTTTGGAAGTCTTTGGCCAAGAATCAAACTCAGAACTCAAATACTATCAGTCACAAACCCGAACATTATAACACATCGTTATGTTTAAATTTACATTTTTATTGCTTATACACACATAAAAAAGATTCATTGGAAAACGATTACGATAACAAAAAATTTATAATAACACTTGATATTGATTAGCAATAGCTAAAAACAACTAAATACAACTGATTTTCTATGTTTCTAATATTTTAAACTTAATTATGACAAAATAATGATCCTTAAAGTAGTAAAATTGGTTGAGACATTTCTTTGATTAATTTAGAAAATAAATTTAAAGTGGCAACCGAATTAAAATTACTGTTTCAATTTACACTACTAAATAATGGTAATTCCAATCAATTATTTATTATAATAATTAAAAAAATCTGTTTGAGTTTTAGAAAATCAAATTCAGGCTTCACAACCAATAATTAGTGATTTAATTTTTGACATATTTTAAATAAAATAATAATAAAAATTTCTTTCTGCATAAAATTGAAAAATAACAAAAGAAGTTTATAGGATTAAAAAGGTAAGCATTATATATTAGAAAACTCTCACTAGTGTTGCAGACATTACTAAATATGTAAGCAAGTTCCTACAAATGTCATAAAATGGAAACTTTTATCTAAAATAATTTAGTTCATACGATTTTAGAATTTGAAAGAATATAAAATTGGCTTCGGAAGAATTTTTTTCATGATGGTTGTTACTAGCTGTATGGATTTGTATGGATTCCTGGTGCGAAAGCAACGAAATAAAGGTAATACTATTTAGACTTACAATATTGCCAAAAAGAAAAAGAAATATATAAATGAGAATTTTTTTTAGATGCGGCATCAATCTGCTTTTGAATGCTTTGCATATATTGGATTTCTGGGTCATCAATAGTTGGATGTTGGGTCACCTTTTGTAGCACTGTCCATGTTATTTAGTTACGTAGGAGAGCTTAACAACATTGCACAAAATATCATTGTTTACCTTGTGAAAAAGTGGTCAAAATCGCTAAAATATCTGTTCATTCCATGAATATATATATATATTGTATATTTTGGTTTATTTAAAATCTTGCATATTTTAAGAAATTTGTTTACCTTTTAATTATTCTACCTTTTACTTATTTGTTTTCCAATAAAGCAAGTTTCCAAACCAATTTATTTTTTCATTCACAATAGTTTAAAATTTTCTTAGTCATTGCATTGAATTATTTTTTTAAAAGACGAATGTGTACCAATAAATTTAATAATCACAACCGAATTGTAAGATAGTACTCGTAACCGACAAAATTCGTTTGGCCAAAAATTCGGTTGTGATAACGAATCTGTTTTCTCTGTGTATGTATAAAGAGCTTAAAATGCAATTTAAATCTGAATAACACTTTTTTTTTTTATAAAAAACATCATAATGTGCCTAGAAACTATTGTCAAATAAATTTTTAGTAATGAAAATTTTAATATATATATATTTTTTTTGAGGAAAAACTGAAATTTACAAGGAGTTCTGGGGATACAAATTTAGGCTTAATGATTTGTAGTCTAGAACACTTCCTCCAGACTATTCAATCTAACAAATTGCCAATAGAAAAACATTTATACTATATTATTGTTTAAGAAATATAAAATATTATTCAATTTGGGCAAAGCAAATTTTGAAAAATGTTTTAGGCTGCTCTAGAAAATCGCTTATAACTCTGACATTCCTAAACGGATTTCATTGAATTTCAGTACCAAGATTTTCGTGACTATATACCATATAATTGTTGAATGAGAAATACATTTATTTGACAATGGGCTTCAAAAAATCCATTTCAACATACAGATGGATAGACATCCAGATTTCGGGCCCTGGATATATATAAAAAGGCTTTCGTATAAAATGACAAACTTATATGTATATAAGATTTATCAATTTGTCAGAGATAAAAACTATTCCAGTTACATTTGTATACCCTTCACGACAGGTGTAAAGGGTATATATACGGGCCTGTCACAGAAAACCATACCGATCGAAAGTGGAATTAATTCCGTACTTTGCTTCTTCAAAAAACATAAAACAAAAAAAAATTTTCGAAATGAAACCACAATTTAAATTCGAAAAAATAGTTTATTAATATATTTTTGAATTAATAGAATTGTTCGGAATCTGAAGAAGTAAAAGAAAAATCGATCGAAATTTCAAATACAGAAGCCGGTATAACGACGTCCATCTGTCTGTTGAAATCAGTTTTTAGAAAATCCCAGTTATCGGAAATATATATTTTGAACATCAAATTGTAGAGAATGTTCCTTAGAAGAACACCAATAAAAATGAGCAAAATTGGTCTATAAATTGCCGAGATATCAAAAAACCGAAGATACCTCTAAAAATCTAAATTTTCCATGCAAAACTGAAAGCGCTTGCTTGTTAGGATCTTAGAACAAGCAAGCGCTTTCAGTTTTGCATGGAAAATTTAGAATATTTTTTTTTTAATGAACAAAATCGTCCCATTATTAACCGAGATATCGGTCCGATCCATTTTTAGATTTATTCTATATAAGCTACGGGTTTTTTCTTGTATAAATTGGTCATTAATATTTTTCGATTTCTTGAATCAAACAAATTGGTCCATAAAAACTGAGTTATTGCCAAATCTTTTTTCAAAATTAGTTTAAAGGCTACTTTGCATATTATTGTTGTTTTTATGGGCATTGGGCACTGAAAAACCACAACAACAATTAGCTATATCAAATTGTTATTTTTTAACATTCTGTATAAACTAGAAACTTCATGTTTTCATAGATAATTCCATTTTGTTAAAGATTTTTTTTTGCTGAATGAATAAACTCAATTGGAATATCATTTGAGACATAAATCTAGTTCAAGCGTTTGTGTTCCATAAGTTTTATTAATACTACCATTTGCAGAATAAAGTAAAGAACGTGGTTCGTACATGTTATTATTTTTGTTATTACAATTTTTAGAAGGTAAAACAGATACTTCTGTGTATCGATCAGAAAGAATAATTTCGATTTTCTGCCTTTAACGAATAAGCGACCATCTCCATTCGGAAATTTTGCGGCCTCCACTGGAGTTCCATTTATTTTTTTTTTTTTTTTGAGAATGAACATGGTGAACATTTTGTCGATTTTTCGCAGAATGATATCAACACCATTTACGAAAACGTGAATCTGATCTACTGTTTCTAGATGATGAAGATGAATCTCTAGATTCAGATCTATTTCTTTAACTTGATATTTTTCTATTTCATTTTCAAGTGTTTGTGTTTGTTCAAAAAGTTGATTTAAAATTATGTCTGATATTGATGAAAAGTTTTCATTGTATTTTTCTGATTTTTAATTTTACAAATATTTGGGGACTTAAGTACCACAAAAATTTTTGTCTGCTTGTTCCGCTAAAACTTAAATTGAACAATGTGCTGCAGATAAAATTGTTCTAATTTAATCTGGCATTTGTTCTAAAAATAAAAGGATTTTTAAAACAGTATATGTCCAACTGCAAGATTCTTAAGTTTTTGAAGAAATTGAGTAGGTTTATTAACTCCTAACGATTGCAAATTCTTGATTATTCGGCGAATCAAAATTTAAAAATATTTGTTTTACAGTAGCATATTGTGTCATATTCTTGGGAGGATTTGAAAATGACAAGGCTTATATTCTATATATATAAAAGAGTAAGGTCTGAGTGATTGACTGACTGACTGACTTACTTGGTGATTCATCATCGCACAGCTCATACGGTTAAAGCTAGAAAGATGGACCTACCGAATAGATCCACTAAGACTGGATTCGAATGTTTAGGGGATAAAAAAGGGTAAAAACGGGTAAAATTGGTAACCTTATATCTCCTAAACTAATAGAGATACAAAAAAAAATTGAATAGATATAGTTATTCATTTATAAAATAATCGGATAGGTGTCTGGTACTTTTTTGAAATTCGGCTCTATTAGGGAGAAAATGGTTAAAAATTGTAATTTGGTACTTTTTTGGAACCTTATGTATCTTTTAATCCAGTAAGCATAGAAATAAAATGTGCATCAAATTAGTATCTTATCGATAATTGACGAATATAAGTTTGATACTTTTTGGAAATTCGCACGTTTAAAGGGTAAAAGTCGTACCTGATTTTGGTACTTTTTTCATAAAATATTTTTTTCTTTTTATTGACACATACATATGAACATTTTAATATTAGATCCCAGTACAATTTAGAAATTCATTGGAATACAATCTTTGTTACATCTAGGAGGAATAAAAAAGTCCCAAAATCGGGAAATAAAATTTTATTCAAATTAAATAATGCATTTTTTTATTATCTTTTTAGAAAATTGGAATAAGTGTTTAATTGTTAATTTGTTTCATTTCCACTTTCATAATTTATTCATTACTTTTTGGTTTATTTTTTTTTTTTTCATTTAATTTTTTTTATCTGTTTTTTTTTTTTTTTTGTCAATTGGCATTTACCTTTTTTTTGAAAATAGTTTTTTTTTTTTTTTTGTTTTTTTCAATTAGGTACTTTTTTGAAAATTTAATTCTTTTTGTTATAAGGAATATTTTTATTTTTTTTATTTATTTATTTTTGTTTTGAAAAAAATAAAATTTTTTGAAAATATTTAAATTAATGATTTTTTAAACGTACTTTTTGAAATTGATACCTTTTCTAAAAATTTTTATTTTATTTAGTCAAAAATTTATATGTTTTAATGGAGTATTTTATTATTTTTTGTTGAAATTTCTTTTAAATTGGAGTCTTTATAAATGAAAAAATAACTTTGGTAACTTCAAGATTCTCTTTCAACATATCGCTGCTTTTTTTGTTTATTAAAATTTTATCATTTAAATAAATATTTTTTAAAGGTCCTTGTCATTTTAAAATACCTATAACTTTCCACTTATATTTTCTTATTTAAAAAAATCTCATTATTGTAAATAAATCCCTACAATTACCCAAAAAATAGTTTCTTGTTTCCATTCACCTCATCAGTTTCTTTCAATTACCTACCACCAAATGATCTTGAACTTGAACCACAATTATTTTAGTTTCAGCTAAAACCATAAAAAAAACAAACTTGAACCACAAAAGTGCGTGTTGTGCGTGTAAAACTGCACTAAATTACACGTACAAACCAATTACTCATACACACTTACTGGCTGACCAATGCGGACGTTTGGCAAATTGGAGACAAAACAAAGTAAAGTGTAGTCAGTCGCCTTCATGGTCATTGTGTGCACAAAGATTCAAACCATACACACACGCACAGGTTGAAATCATTATAACAAAAAAATACCGCATAAATCTAATTGAAGCTAAAATGAAATGGAACTTTGAAAAACTTTAACGGTGGTCAGTCACTATGTTTACAGAAAATGTATGCACTTTAAGAAAAAATTAAGTAAATTTGAAAGATATGGTTTTTTATTTATATGAAAAAATTTCTTTTTGAAATAAATTAAGCTTAATTAAACTAATAAATTACCAAGGAAAGAAAAATCTAAAAAGTTTGTAAAATTTATTTTGAAATTATTTAAGTTTTTTTCTAAGTGTACTATTACATTAATACTGTTGTTTGTTTTTTGTTAATGTAACTGTTATTAAGCATGATTTATTTTTAAAACTTTAAGACTCTAACTGAATTTCATTATATTTTCTTATTTTGTCAAGTTTGACACAAAAAAAGCAGCCAGGCAGTCAACAGTTGAAACTAGTTTGTTAAATATTTAGATCTGAGATTTTAAAACAACTGCTCAAGTAAACGTCATGATACACGCTCGTAGTAGTTGTATGAATGCAGCATGTGGAAGTTTAAATTAGCTGCTGCTGTTGCCTTTGATACAGCTGCTGTAAAACATTTACGGCTGCTGCAGCCTCAGTTGACCACAATTTACAATTAAATGGATAAAAAAACGAAAGTGTTTCTTTGTTAAAAATTTGTTCAAATGGTCTGGACTTAAGTTTATTTTTTCTCCTCACATGTTTTAATTTTATTTTCAGTTTTTTTTTTATTGTATTTTTCTAAGCATGTGAAATATGTTGTAATACTAATATATGTTGCCGTTGTTTATGTTATTTTTGTTAATATTACAATTATTGTAGATAAATTTAAAACCCACCACCACATTTGTTAAAAATGACATTACGACAGTTAAATTCTTGAAGTAGCACCCATTCGTTCAATTGTTATAATAATGTAAATAATCATGTGAATAGGAAATTTATTTTAGCAAAACTATTATTATTTTGAAACATTTATTTAAAGTTTCGAAATTTTTTTTCAAAAAAAGGAATTTTATAGAGAAGAATTAATAACATTTTCATTTAAAAAACTTAGCAGAAATTTCTAAAAAAACATTGATTTAAATAAAGAAATGTTTCTATAGAAAAAATCTCAAAATAATGTCATTTTATAAAGAGAAATAATTTTAATTTTTTATTATTTATGTTCTTAACACAATGGACATTCCTTAGGAAATTACTCTGTGATTAAGAGAAAATTTCAATAGAAAATCCGTCTATGTTAAAGAAATATTTTCTTTAGCAAATAACTCTTGGAAAAAGAGAAATTTTTTATAGAAATAAAATATTATAAAAAGAGAATTTTTTTATAGAAAGTAATTCTTGGATAAAGAAAAAATCTCTATAGAAAATAACTTGCATAAAGAGGAATTTTTTATTTGATAAAAAGAAATTTTTTGCAGAAATATACGATAAAGAAAATTTTGTAATAGAATATAACTCTTTGATAAAGAGACATTTCCTATAGAAAATAACTCTTTGCTAAAGAGAAATTTTCTGTAGAAAATAACTCTTTGATAAAGAGAAATTTTCTATAGAGAACACCTTTTTGATAAAGAGAAAATTTCTATAGAAAAAACTTATTGATAAAGAGAAATTTTATATAGAAAATAAATCTTTGAGATAAAGAAATTTTCTATGAAAAAAATATCTATGAAAAATAACTCTTTGATAAAGAGAAATTTTCTATGGAAATTAACTTTTCGATAAGGAAAAACTTTGTATGGAAAATTACTCTTCGATAAAGAGGAATTTTCTATTGAAAATTACCCTTCGATAAAAAGAAATTTTCTATGGAAAATTACTCTTGGAGAAAGATAAATTTTCTATAGAATATAAATTGAATAAAGAGAAATTTTTTATAGAAAATAACTATTTGATAAAGAGAAATTTTTTGCAGAAAATAACTCTTTGATAGAGAAATTTCTATAGAAAATAACTTTTTGATAAAGAGAAATTTTCTATAGAAAATAAGTCTTTGATAAAGAGAAATTTCAAATAGAAAATAACTCTTTGATAAAGAGAAAATAACTCTTCGATAAAGAGAATTTTCTTTTGGATAAGGAGAAATTTTCTATTGAAAATAAATATTGGATAAAGAGAAATTTTCTCTAGAAAATAACTATTTGATAAAGAGAATTTTTTTGCAGAGAAATTTCTATAGAAAATAACTTTTTGATAAAGAGAAATTTTCTATAGAAAATAACTCTTTGATAAAGAGAAATTTCAAATAGAAAATAACTCTTTGAAAAAAAGAGAAATTTCAAATAGAAAATAACTCTTTGATAAAGAGAAAATAACTCTTCGATAAAGAGAATTTTCTATGAAAAATTACCCTTCGTTAAAGAGAAAATTTCTATAGAAAATAATTCTATAATAAAGAGAAAATTTCTATAGAATATAACTCAATGATAAATAGAAATTTTCTATAGAAGATAACTTTTTGAGAAATATAAATTTTCTATAGAAAATAACTTTTTGATAAAGAAAAATTTTCAATAGAAAATAACTGTTTTATAAAGAAAAAATTTCTACAGAAAATAACTCTTTGATAAGGAGAAATTTTCTATAAAAAATAACTCTTTGATAATGAGAAATATTCTATAGAAAATAACTCTTTAATAAAGAGAAATTTTCTATGGAAAATTACTCTTCGATAAGGATAAATTTTCTATGAAAAATTACTCTTCGATAAAGAGAATTTTTTTTGGAATATTACTCTTTGAAAAAGAAGAATTTTCTATTGAAAAATTACTCTTTGATAAAGAAGAATTCTCTATTGAAAATTACCCTTCGATAAAGAGAATTTTCTATGGAAAATTACTCTTCGATTAAGAGAAATTTTCTATGGAAAATTACTCTTCGATAAAAAAAAATCTTATAAACAATTCTTCTTGAGAAATTGTTTTAAGAAAATTAATCTTCAACAAAGAGAAGTTTTGCTATAGAAGAAAAGATAAATTTTCAGAGAAACTAAGAACGTTTAAAAACATCTTATATCTCAAAATTATTAAGAAATTATTCTTAACCTCCTTAAATTCCAATTGACCTATTATTGTATTTTTATAAATTTACAATTATTTTATGTGTTGTTGGGTCAGTTAAAGAATAAAATAGTTACAAATTAAACCACCAAACTTCAATGATAAAACAAACAATAAAATAAACATTTGTAAAATGAGTCTTGTCTTTGTGTATGTCCGTCCGTCTGTCTGTCCATTCATCTGACGTCGATGTGCCGCTGAGTGGCGGTATTGTGTTTTATTACATTTAATGTTTCTAATTCTCATTATTTGCGAATATTCCAGTGTTTTCATGTTAGTTGTTGTTGTTGCTTTTGTTACTCTTAATGTTACTTATGTTATTATTTCGTGTGGTTGTTGTTTTTGTGTGCATTTTTATGGCTTTATAGTTCATTTGGGAATTTTTCGTTTGTTGGCATTGTAGTAAATAGTGATTTTAGTATATAAACCGCCACATAAACTTAGATTAAAACATAATCAATTTAGACTTCAACGCAGTCTCAGTCTCAACACAGACCTCTATTGAACTTATTACAAATTTTTTCTTCTTTCAACAAATTTTAAAACTTCTACATAACAAAATGTTCAAATTGGTAAGTCCTTGCGGCATATTAAAAGATCCTGTTTCTAGTTTAAAAATAAATAATTAACATGTTCTTTTAGGTGGTGTTGTCTGCTCTTCTTGTCGTAGCTGCTGCTCGTCCTGGTTACTTGTCAGCTCATGGGCCTTTGGTCTATTCTGCTCCAGCAACTGTGATCCATGAACCAGCTTATGCTAAAGTCGGTGCCATTGTTAAATCCATACCCACTGCCGTTTCGCATCAATCCATTTCCCAGGTGCATAGTTCAGCTCATGTTGTACAACCAATTGTAGCTCCTGTGGTCAAAACAACCATTGCTGCTGCTCCCATTGTACATGCTGCTCCCATCTATAAGACTTATGCTGCTCCTGCCATTTCATATGCTCATGGTCTCCATTTGCCTTCCTGGTAAATGTAAACCTGAACACTTGTTTAGTGCTAATACCAACAACAACAACAACAAACAGTTAAAATTATTATGAAAAAAAATGTGTGGATTTTGTCTTTAGATTATTAAGTTTGCGTTTAATTTACTGCCGCCGCTGCTGCTGCAAGTAACCCGGTTCTGACAGTTGGACATCGTTCAAAATTCTAAATGACCTCATTTTTTTAATTTCATTTAGCCATTTTTTTATTTTACTTACTTCCTGTTTACCTCTACTTTTAGACGTTTCATTAAATTTTATTAATTTTCTATTTCATGTTGTGTAAATACTTATGTAACTATTTTTTAATTTATTCTACACTTATATTCTATTTCATTTGAAAGTATGTATTATGTAATTTTGTTCTGTATTTTTTTTTTTTTTTATATATTAAACGAAAATTGACTGATAAATGCAGTTTTGTGAAAAAAAGTAAAGAAAAAATAAATATGAAAGATTTCATAAAAAAATTAAATATCTTTGTTATTTATTAAGAAAATATAACAGTAAACAAATTTATAGTTTAACGGAAAATTTATATTTTCAAGAGAATGAATTTTAGTGCAATTAAAAATAAGCGCGAATGTTATATTCGGCTCGATCTAATCTATATACCCACCATCAACTTCTTCAAATTTAAAGTTATATGGGAGGTGGGCGGACCACACCCATTTTTGGTTTCCAAGTTTATATCAACTTTCGAACTATCTCTACAAGATTTCGTTATCGTACATGCTTTTGTTTAGGAGATATCAGCAGAAAAGTATGAAATGAAGCTACAACGGATACCCTGTGTTTGTAGTGTTTAGCCCATAACTTTTTTGTTTAACCGATTTTGCTCATTTTCAATACCAAACAAACCTCATATAAGATAAATATTTGAGCCAAATTTCATCTCCCTAGGTTGTTCCGTTCGAGCCCTATCCTGCTTTCAACCGACAGACAGACGGATAGACGGATGGACATAGCTAGATCGACTCAGAACCAAACTAAGAAAATATATACTTTATGATTCCTTCGATATGTTACATACGGAATGACAACAAAAAATATACCCCCATCTTTTTGATGGTGGATATATAAATAAAAATTCTACTAATAGAAAATTTCTAAAGAAATAATATTTTTTTAGAAAATGATTTTAACTATAATTTTTTTTTTCCTCAAAAGAAAGCATTTTTTAAGAAAACCAGTTTTTTTCTACTAAAAGAAAATTATTATAAATATAAATATTTTTTTTTTTGGAAAATGATTTTAACTATAAACTTCTTTTTATTAAAAAAAATTAAATATTTCTCTTTACTAGGAAAAAACGTTATTTACCCAGCAAAAAACGATGAAGTTCTTCCAAAAAAAGAACATTTTCACAACTTCAAAAGTGGAACAAAGTGCATATTTTAAACATTTTTGGAAGTTTTTAATAATTACTTCCAAAAAAGTGAAAATAAATGAATTTTTAGTGGGAAAAAATGGTAATAATTTCTAACAGAATTTAAGTTTTATAAATTTTAATGCAAAAACAGAATTTTTATTAAAAAAATTGTATAATTATAGTTTTAAGGGAAGTACTTCAAAAGGAATGAAATAGAAGTATAAAAGAATAACATCCTACCAATGACAACCATGGGTTAAAAAAAGAACTTCTGCAGCTCTTTTTCCCCACTAAGAACTTTCTTCCAATGACAACACCATGTTAAAATCATGGCTTTTTCAGTTCTTTTTTTACCAACAAAAAAATCCTCCCCCATAGACGAATAGTTGGACTTGATGTTTTTTGATGTGCTAATCACGAATCTGCTTTCAGTTTTTTTCCATCAGGTCTGTCTACTATTTCGCCCATAGTAAGACCATTACTGTAGTATATTTCAAGAACTCAAGAACGGTATCTACGATTGACATAAGTGATACACCAAAAGATGCATACTAAAAATATCTTCAAATTTCCCAAACTTAATTTTTTTTATGTGCTCAATAGTTTCGGAGATATTTTGAAATAAGTGTCCGAAAAAAATCATTTTCATGCAAAATTTTAGATTTTTTTGTTATTAAAATTTCTTTTAATAAATGAAAACATCTAAAATGTTACAGTTTATCATTTTTATCTTAAAGCTGGTAATGCTGCGAATAAAATAAGGCATGTATCTTCAAAATTGATGCAGAAATCTAAATTTTATTCACAGTTAAGTAAAAATACCCATGTTACATACAATTGAGTAGAAATACAGTGCTGGCCAAAAAAAAAAAAAAAATGTTTTTTCTTGAAACAAAAATAGGTGGACTAGGTGGATTTTGACGAGTTAAACAAGAATCTGCATTCACTCTTTTTCTATTACGTACTGATTTTTTTTTTATGAGCACCACTAATATCATCACCTTATTCAGCGGTCACACTATAAAATTCGAGAATGGTTTGTCAAACTTAGGCTATAACTCATGAACCCTTTACACGATTTTGATAAGTGATACATCAAAAGATGCATACGAAAATTGTCTTCAAGGCATATCAACAATATTTTTCATTCGCCGAAGAATTTCAGAGTTATGGATCAAAATTTTCACCACTTTTCAAAAAAATTAATTTTAAAATTTTCGGTACTAATTACCGAATAACTACGGAAATATTAACTGGACAAAAAATTGTATAAATTCAGCTCAAAGACAATTTATGTCGCTATATATTAAAGTTCAATTTATTTTAATTGGACAAACTGTTCTCGATCTATACAAGTGTGACTGCCAAAAGGCGGGGTAAGAGTAGTCAAGCCCATAAAAAAAAATCAATGCGTGATAGAAAAACAGTAAAAGCTGATTCTTATTTAGCACGTTGAATTCCATCTAATCCACCTGTTTTTTATTTAAGACGAAAAAAAAAATTGTTTTTTTCCCACTAGTGTATTTCCACTTAGCAATAGGTATGCATGGGTTTCCAAACTTAACTGTGAATCCAATCAAGATTTGTGCATAAATTTTTATGATACGTGGCTTTATTTACTCGTAGTTGCGCCAGCTTTCAGATAAAGGTGATGAATTTAAATATTTTTCATGTTTTCACTTAAAAAAAAAGTTTTAGTAAAAAAAAAGAAATCTTGATTTTTGCATGAAAAAATTTTTTTCCGACACTTTTTTCAAAATATTTCCTAAACTATTGAGCGAATAAAAATTTATTAATAGAGCGACTTAAAGCTAATTTTATTCCGCATATCGTAGTATATCATTTATATAAATCGTGCTCGATTAATCGGCATATTTAGGTCACAATAATAGACACGCCCATAAAAAAAATCCCGACCTGATGGAAAAAAACTGAAAGCAGATTCGTGTTTAGCATGCGGAATTCCATCTAGCCTATATAATTTTTTTTTTTTTAAGGAGCTCGAAAAAAAATTTTTTGTTGACCAGTGTTATTAATCAAAATTTAATAAATTACTCAAAATATATGTAATCTAACAGAATAAATTAAAATTTTTGGAAAAAATAAAAATTCCAATTTCAATTTAGAGTTATACCTATTGAAGTATAAAGCTAATACAGTGTGCGAAATAACCTAAGCATATACAATAAAAATATAAGAAAAACCACTTTATTTATTTTATTTCGAAAAAGTATGTTCCACATTTTATTTCAAACTATTTGCAGTTACATATTTTGACAATGAAATTACAAAACTTAAGATCACTGTTAAGAAATATGATGCAACTGAAAACAGTAGAACGAAATAACCTAAGCATACAAATTATATTAGCATGCTGTTTCATATTTATATTCAAAATAATATCGGTTTAATAGTTGTTATAGCTAATTGAATTCCCTATAACATATTCCAATCATAAAGGCATTGATAAAGAAGTCTGTAGGCAAAATATACTTCAATATTCCATTATTATTGTCCATGATTTTTTTTAAGGCCTTTATAGTGTTTGAGCGGCTTCTTTCAGGAAAAACTGTTTGGCATATAATTCGTCGCATACTCTCGGACAAATTCAGGTCTATGAAAAATTAGCTCATGTGCTATTAGAAAAGTTTTTTTTTCTGCAAACAAAAATTTTTTTCTTAACTTTTAATTTTTTGATGAGGTGACATCTCGGTGAAATGTATGGACCAAGTTTCAATAATCCTTTTTGTAAGAAAAGGAACGTTTATCATAAATTTCTATCCTTTTAAAACCCTTTAGGAATATTTAATTGTAAGAATTTGCTCGATTTTCTACAATAAATCCTACCAGAAATTTGGTAAGTATTAGGGTGATCGATTATTCGACTTTTTTGAGAAACCGGGTTTCGAATAGTTCGAATAGTTGGTATTTTAAAAAAACCGGTTGCACTTTTTGAAATTCAGAAAAAACCGGTTAACCGGTTTTTTGCAGAAGTTAATATTTATATCAATAGACTACATTTCTTTAAAAAAATCAATAATTCTTATAATCAAGTTGAAATTTATTAAATACAAGCGTAAAAGCCTGACAATGTCAGGAAAAATAATATAATTATGAAAATATGCACAAACAAATCCGAAAATTAAAAGAAAAAATATGAACAACATTTAGACACCTTCCTTTCCCTAATCGAAGTCAATTATTTGAAGCCGTTAGAATTTATTGGGATAATATTTATTAAATTTTTAAATTCGTAAACCTTTCAAAATAAAAAAATCGTCATAAATGCGCTCCCTGGCCGAAATACAGAATCAGTTTTTGATAGGATTTGGAGAGCAAACAATAAGTATAGCAACTAAAAAGTTCTTAATACCAAAACAGACTTTTCGGTCCCTGATAGAAACATCTGGCTCTGTTAGAATTTGTAGAACGAATAGTTTTATAAGTAAGCCGATTTTTAGTTTCTTACGTCGTCTGGGAGCTTCAGAAAGCTCTGGAGAGGAAACAATGCTTTAGAAAGATATATATAAATCCATATATATAGATCCACGTATTTTCGCTCCCTGATAGAGATTTCAAAATCTGTCTCCGTTAGGATTTGTAGGACGAATAGGGTTATAAGTAAGCCGAATTTTAATTTTTTATATCCGCTCCCTGATAAAAATTTCAAAATATGGCTCCATTAGGATTTGTTGGACGAAAAGTTTTATAATTAAGCCAAATTTTAATTTTCTACCTCGTTTGGGAGCTTCAGAAAGCTCTGGAAAAAGAAAAAATGCTAAGCAAATTATATATCTAGATGATTAGAAAATAATTATGTTTCAAAATTGTTGAAAAAATTCATCTAAATTTTAGTTAGCATAAACAGAATCCATGGCTTAATATGGAAGCCTGCATCAATTGAAACGATTCTGCAGGTGAAACTTTTTTAACACAACACTTTTAAAAAATAAAGGAAATATTGGATAAAAAAAATGGAATTGGGTGTAAAAATATTACAGATATTACAATAGATTAAAAAATTCATAAAGGATAATTATTAATTATTTATTTGCTTAATATTACTGAATAAATTCCAATTTAGACTTAAACTATATTTTTAAAACATAAGAAATCAGTCTTTATGAATATTTAAAAAATTATTCCTAAATTTCGACTCAAATATCACTATTTAGTACATGTTTTCTGAAATAAAATGCTATTTTTAAAACCGGTTTTTTGTGTTTAAAAAAAAAACCGGTCTATTCGACATTCAAAAAATGAACATTTCGAAAAAACCGACAGCACATTGACTGAAAAAACCGGTTTTAAAACCGGTTGGAAAACCGCATCGATCACCCTAGTAAGTATCTGATTTTCTCAACCCGCAGTTTATTTTGTATCAATACACAATACAAAGAACCCTCTGGTAATACAAGTTTAATATTTTATTGTCACTAAGAACAATTTCCTCCAATTTTTGTCCAAAAACATTTATTTTCGGAGAATGACAGTCTTGGTGCTTAGTGAGAGTACAAAGATTTAAATTTTAGTATCCCTTTTCGCATACTATATGTTAGGATATTATTATTAAATGTATGAATATGACTCAAAAATAATATCATATTAAAAATGGTTCATATTTAGTAGGGTATCCAATTGTTCGGGTTTTCATATTATTCGGTTTATTCGACAAATAATTATTTGAGGTTAAAAGCTGATCGATTAATATCCGATTATTGGCAAATTATTCGATTAATTGAATAATCTTTGTTATACGTGTAAAATATATAAATTAGACTAATTATAGCATTTAATATATTAAAATAGTTACATAGAAATATAATATAGATCAAATTATTTCCCCTTTTATCACATTTGATAAACTTTTCAACCCATTTGTTTGAAAAAAAAAAAATAATTTTTAGCTAATACTACAAAGTAATCTCCCAATCCCGCTTTATTTAATGAATTTTTCATGTAAGTCTATTTTCTGTGTAAAAATGTTTTTTTGTTAAAAGAGTCAAATTAATATTGGTATTACTTGCTTACATTTTGGAGTCGAAAATTAAAATTTGTATGAGTTTTGGAACTTTAAATTTACTTTACTCAAACCTATATATGTTTTAAAAATTTCTATTATCACAAGTTTGAAACATTCTATCCGAACAAATAAGTCAGTAAGATTCTGAACTTGTGATCTAGAAGTAGTACAAATTCGTATCATTTAAATGAATTGAATTTTTTTACGGCACAAGAAAATTAGTATTAATTTTTATCAAATCAACATATTATTTTAATAAAAAAAATATGCAAACATTATTTCTCATTTGTTTCAAACAGTATTTCGAAAATCGACAAAAATTAACCGGATAACCGAATGAGGGTTAATCGATTGGATACCTTAATATTTAGCGAGGCGATACTTCTTTTTTCTTCTTATTAAAATTTTTTTATTTCTTTTTTCAAGCGTGTTTTTTCGGTAACTTTCGCAATTGTTTGGACATATAAATATAATAACCTTTATTTCGGATTAGTTTTCAGATATTTGACAAAAAATCCAGCCACATATTCTGTATGCTGTCAACCTGGCGGACTGTTATTTAATTAAATACGTTAAACGGGACATTTCGTTAATTACTAGTTACATTAATACAATGAAACATTTTAAATCATACAAGGCTCAATTAATGGGGAAACATTAATACTAAAATGTGTTATTTTAATTTAATGCTGACTAATGAATCATGATTATCACAAAATTTTATTTTGTATGCTTAGGTTATTTCGTTCAGAGTTTTTAAAAATTTTTATATTTTCCCGAATAAACCATATAAAATAATAAACCCATTAATGCACTTAGATTGCAGTGTTTAATAAGATAATTCATATTTTTATTACATTAATAGGTAGCAAAATATGTAAACTTTTACTCTATATGCTTAGGTTTTTTCGTGCACTGTATATAAACATAATCGAAATATCGCGTTTTGATCAATTGAGTAATTGATACAATTAAAAAAGTAATTACAATAATTTTTATTATTAATAAATCGTTTAATAGACCATATTTTTTCTGTAACAAAATTTCACTTTATTAAAGAAAAGTTTTTCTTCAATCAGAAAATATGCTTTATCAATGATGCAAATTATACACATTACTTTTTGAATTGTATCAATCATTTTAAATTTAAAATTAAATTTTTTTAATATATTTTTTTTTTTACTAAAAACAAAACAATTTATTGGATTTCAATTATTTTTTCTATTTGATTAATAAAAATGTCTCTTAATTAAGAAAAAATATACTTCGTTTTCTAGATTTTTTTTTTTTTTTTTTTGTAAGAAAAGCTTTCTATTAATAGTAGTTTAAAAAAACTCTTTTTTTAAATCATATTTATTTAATATCCTATTTGCTTATTTTTATAAGTAATTGCGTTATTACTTATAAACTTATATTGCGTATTATTTTGCTAACTATATTTTTTTGTTTTTATCAGGTTTTAATAAAATACTGAATTGTTTATACTTATATAGAGAAATATTATTTTATATATCTTTCTTAATATTTTTTAGTATTTTTTCTAATACTTTTTTTCACAAAATCTTTTCTTTACCAGTTTAATGAAATGATCTTCCGCTTATATTTATATATATATTTGTCATTAATGATGAATGCTATTTATAGCATAATTTTCATTGTTATTTTAATTAATATTGTTATCAATAAAATAAATAAAAAAATATTATTATTAATATAATAAATAATATTTTTTATTATATTTTATTTTCAGATATATGTTGGCGTTTTATCAGGTAAATTGTATAAATTTGCTAAAAATACTATTTAGTTATTTTTATTATTTGTTATATTTGGAATTTAAATAAATATAAAAAACGTGATTTTAAAAACGGTATAAAAGAAAGCCAAAATAAATCTTCTTTTATTTTATATTATTTTTTTGTTCAAACTAGTTTTTCCTTTAATCTTCTTAAATCTTAAAAACATAAAACAAGAAATAATTGAAACACTCACTTAGTCTCTGAGGATATTTTTCTGTTGCGTAGTATTTTGATAGATAAACAAATTATTATTATAGTGATATTAATTTATTTTCTTCCTCTGTTTTATCATGAGGATGTTGATTTTGTTGTTGATATTATTCAATAATATTTTATTTGCCATAATTCCCCTAGAGTTCATTTATTGTTTACATTGGTCATTTAATAATCCGTATTTATAACCAAGTATTCAATCATCCAAACACTTTTAATAGTTATGAGTATGAAAAGTGCAATAAACCGCATCGCAAATGACCTTGAACTTGAACTTAATAAAATTAATAGAGACCAAATGAAACAATAACAGAAGAAAAAAAGATACAATTACAAGTTAAGGGAAATATGAAGTGGAAAAGGGAAAAACTAATAGCGTTTTAATTTTGTGTACCATAACAATTACTTAAGTTGATTGCATTTCATGAGCAATTAATACAACAATAAAGAATGATAAAAATTTGTAAAAAATAGTAAAATTTCCCTAAAATTAGCTCACAATCAAAACTTAGATCACACTGTGCTACAGATAAAAAAAAATCACAAACTATGGCTTAAATAAAAAATTATAAAAACTTTTTTCTTTTTAAATAAATAATTTCAAATGAATTTATTTTTTATTTAATAACAAATTTTTTCACATCCAACTAAACTCAACCAGTTATTATAAAACTAAATCATATCCATTTTCCATCGCCCTCTTACCATACACCAGTAGCAGTGTAGGTCAAAGGTGAGGCAGCAGCATAAGTTGTTACAGGGGAAACGTAAGAAGCGTGTACTACTGGAGCATTAGCAGCATAAGTTTGTACAACAGGAGCAGCAGCAGCATAAGTTTGTACTAAAGGAGCAGTTTCAACAGTCTTTACAACTGGAGCAACAGCATAACTTTCTACTACGGGTGTAGCCAAAGTTTTAGTTGTGTATGAGGTAGTTTTAACAGCTGGTGCTACAACATCTTCAACGGTATGAGCGTGGCTGTGAACAACAGCATTGCTGTGATGGGAAATGGCAGAAGGAACACTCTTGACTACATTACCAACATGAGCGAGACCGGATTCTTGTACGGTAACGGTAGCGGCGGGAGCAGAGTAGACAACAGGAGTTTCCAAAAGACCGGGACGAGCAGCAGCTATGGTGAGGAGAGCAGACAATACCACCTGAGGGGAGGGAACATTTATCATAAATTTTATTAAAATTTAAAGAATTTCAAAGCAAGATTAGAAAATTGTAGATAGAATAGAATTGATTTGAAACTGAATTAGAATTGATTTGGAACTGAATTAGAATTGATTTGAAACTGAATTAGAATTAATTGGAACTGAATTAGACTTAATTTGGAACAGAATTAGAATTGATTTGATTTGGAACTGAACTCGAACTGAACTAGAACTGAACTAGAACTGAACTAGAACTGAACTAGAACTGAACTAGAACTGAACTAGAACTGAACTAGAACTGAACTAGAACTGAACTAGAACTGAACTAGAACTGAACTAGAACTGAACTAGAACTGAACTAGAACTGAACTAGAACTGAACTAGAACTGAACTAGAACTGAACTAGAACTGAACTAGAACTGAACTAGAACTGAACTAGAACTGAACTAGAACTGAACTAGAACTAGAACTGAACTAGAACTTAGCCAGAACTGAACTAGAACTAGAACTGAATTAGAACTATACTTGATCTGATCTACATCTGATCTACAACTGAATTGGAAATGATGTAGAATGGTGTAAGTAATTCGCGCTTCAATACACTTAAAAATCACTTCAAATAAATGCATAAATTCTTTTCTATGCAAAATGTTATTATTTCAATTTTTATCTCACTCACCAACTTGAACATTTTGATTTTTAGTTTTTAGTTTTTTTTTTTTTTTTTTTCACAGAAGGTCTGTATTGCTCTATAATTGTTTAATTAAAAACTGATACCATTCCTGTCGCCAGCACACATTTTTATACTAAAAGACAAAACTAAATCTCCTCCAAAAAAAATTCAATTAAGAAAAAATATTATTTGTAATTTACCAATTGAACTTGGCCTTCAAAAGAGATTAAACGAAACAAAATTCTTTAAAGACAAAAAATTGCCACAAAAATAAACCAACAAATAAAGCGGAATAAATATAATCCATTAAACAAATACAAAAACAAAAAAAAAAAAAAATCAATTAAATTATGTGGAGGAGTAGTTGAGTACATAGAATTACATACATACCTACAAATTGCAAGTAACCGGTATTTAAGCTTAAGTAACAAAAAAAATCTATTGTTAGCCAAATCACAATTTGGTGGTCATTAGCCCTTTTTGATTGTAAACTTTACAAAAATTTTAAATTACTTACAATTCCTTTACCTTTGTAATTTACTCCATAAGTAAAAGCTCTGCTTTGGATGTCAGTTTAGGGTTAAGGTTTTGTTGTATGATTATATTAAATTTGAATAACCTTCTAGATTCTTGATGTGTTTTGTCTTTCAAAAATTTCTTGTAAATTCCATAATGTTTTTAGAGCCATTTAACCTGCATTACTTGCAGTTTATTTTGATTTCTTTCGGTTACCTTTAATTGGTTGTGTGTTTTTTGAGGTTTTAACGCATGATTTCAGGGCCAAGTTTATGACTACCGTTTTTATTACTTTTTATGTTAATAAAAAATAAACTAAAAGTAATTTTATATTACTGGTAAATAAGTAAACATAATAGTTTTGTTATGATTACTAAAAATAATGGAATATGTATTTTACTTGAAAATAAAAAAGTCCACTTCAATTGTAATAAATTTGAAAACAATTTTAAATTTATTTAGTATATAAACTCCAACGAAAACTTTAATTCAGTATCAGTTCTTAAAACTTTTAATTTCAAACAACACAGACCTTCCTCAAAAAAATCTAAATTTCAAAATGTTCAAGTTGGTAAGTTGGTGTTTAATGAAAATTCTTCATATTTTCTTAAAAATTAAAATAATGATTATTTCTTTTACAACATTAGGTGGTGTTGTCTGCTTTATTCGCCGTTGTCTTAGCTCGTCCTGGTTTATACGAATCCACCGTATACTCGGCACCTGCTTATGCCTCGGTTGCTGTTCATGAACCCGCTTATGCTCAAGTTGGTTCCATTTTAAAATCTGTGCCCTCAGCTGTTTCCCATCAAAGCCAATCTGTGGTGCATAGTTCTGCACATGTTGTAGAAGATGTTTTGGCTCCTGCTGTTAAGAGCACATCATACACTACAAAATCTTTAGTTGCTCCAGTTTATGCAACTTATACCGCTCCAGCTTATCTTAAAACTGTTGCTGCTCCTGTTGTCTACAAGACATATGCTGCTTCTGCCCCCGTATTGTACAAGTCATGGTAATTGGAGGAAAACTAAAGTTTTTTGTTAAGCGATTTTGTTAAAGGAATAATACTAGTTATGTGATTTTTTTTTTTTTTAATATTGTTTTTCGATCTAAAATAAAATGAAAGTTGTTTAAAATATTTGTTAATTATTTTATTAAAAAATAGGGGCAATTTAAGAAATATAAATGAATTAGAACTTAAAGTTAACAGACTTCCAATGTGCTGAAGCTGAACCAGAAGTGAATGAAAACTGAATAAGAAAAGTACTACCAAAAGAGCTAGAACTGATTTAGAATTGATCAAGAGCAGAACTAAACTGAACTGAACTAGAACTGAAGTAGAACTGATCTAGAACTGATCTAGAACTGAACTAGAACTGAACTAGAACTGAACTAGAACTGAATTAGAACTGAACTAGAACACTAAAGGAAAAAATTCGATTCAAAATCAACAACGGTTGTGCTCACATTTGTAATTTACGGTAACAGCTTTTTAATACCTTTCGTTAACAAATTTAATAGAAAACATATGTAATTTAACAATTTGATACCGAAATGGTTTCAACTTGGTGCCAATTAGGTATCGATTTTCAACAAGAATTGAACACGCAGTGTTTAATTTAAACACATACGGTGTAGATTCACTATTGACACAGAATGGTATCGCTTTCAACACGTATGTGATTGATATTTCTCTGGGTGAACTGAACTAGAACTGAACTAGAATTGAACTAGAACTGAACTAGAACTGAACTAGAACTGAACTAGAACTGAACTAGAACTGAACTAGAACTGAACTAGAACTGAACTAGAACTGAACTAGAACTGAACTAGAACTGAACTAGAACTGAACTAGAACTGAACTAGAACTGAACTAGAACTGAACTAGAACTGAACTAGAACTGAACTAGAACTGAACTAGAACTGAACTAGAACTGAACTAGAACTGAACTAGAACTGAACTAGAACTGAACTAGAACTGAACTAGAACTGGACTAGAACTAGAACTGAATTAGAACTAAACCAGAACTGAAATACAACTAAACTGGACCGGAACTGCAACTGAACTAGAACTTAACAAGAACTGAACTTAAGCTGATCAAGAATTCAACTTGCACTGAAATCTCTTGTACAATTTTTGAAACCAATAAATAAAACTCAGTATAACGTTTACTTGTTTTCCAAACTAAACAATCTTTCGTTGTATTTAAATATATTTATTATTAAAAATAAACTATACCATTCTTACAACAATAATCCTTTTCTCTCATTACTTGTCTGAGCGCACCAAAATAGAGAGATTTTTGATTTTATGCTTTAAATGTGGTGGATTGGAGATGCAGCATATGAGGAATAACTTAAAGGTGCAGTAGCATACACAGGGGCAGTATATGTAGTCTTTATAACAGGAGCTACAACATCTTGAACAACTTGAGAGGATTTATGGACCACAGCATGACCAGCATGTGATACAGAGGTAGGAATAGTTCTGACAACAGCACCTACAGTAGCTAAGGCGGGTTGGTGATAAGCCACCGTAGCAACGGGAGCACTGTAGCTAAAATACGGCGAAGAATGCAGAAGAGAAGGATAAGCCAAGCAAACAGCAAAAAGAGCAGACAATATTACCTAAGGCAGGGAAGATAGAAGAAAATAAAATTCTTAAAGTCCCATAAAAAATTCATCCTTTTACTTACCAACTTGAACATTTTTCTTTATTATACTTTTAGAAAAGGTCTGTATTGTAAGCGCTTTTTCTAAGACGAATCTAAACAAGTGTTTGGTGTATGATGCTGGATAATTCATACTATTTATACTTTAGAATTTTTTGTTACACATTACAACAGACGGAATATGTATTAAGTAATAAAATAACCTTCATTTTCAGCTTGATTGATTTAGAAGAAAATAAAAATATTAAAATAATTTTGCTACATTTAATAAAATAATACTTAATAAATTCCATATTGTGGCTGGGCTTTACTTCCCCATATATTACGTTTGCAAAAAATAAAAAAAATAAAAGTAATTAGATCTGTAGACCGTTTCAAATACTCGTTCATAAGTGCAATCTTTGTCTGTTAGCACTAACATAATTCAGTTTGATATTTAAGTGACCAAAACATAACAAGTTTGTTTTTCAATCAAGCTACACGCGTTTCCCTCTGAATATTTTTCGTTCTTTAAAATCCTGACACTTGTATCATACCAGAAATTTTTTTGAAAAGCACAAGTGATATAATTCAATAAAGAATTAATACAAGAAAAAATTTTGCTAAAAACATCCAAAATTTAGAATTATCTTAAGATTGGCATATTTAAAATGTTCCAAAATTGGACCCAATATTTTGAAGTTTAGGTCAAAGGTAGAAAAAAATTTATATATAATTAGAACTGAACTAGAACTGAACTAGAACTGAACTAGAACTGAACTAGAACTGAACTAGAACTGAACTAGAACTGAACTAGAACTGAACTAGAACTGAACTAGAACTGAACTAGAACTGAACTAGAACTGAACTAGAAGTGTTTTAGAACTGAACCAGAACTGAACTAGAACTGAACTAAAATTGAAGTAGAAGTGAAATGGAACTGAACTAGAACTGAACTAGAACTAAACTAGAACTGAACTAGAACTGAATTAGAACTGAACTAGAACTGAACTAGAACTGAACTAGAACTGAACTAGAACTGAACTAGAACTGAACTAGAACTGAACTAGAACTGAACTAGAACTGAACTAGAAGTGTATTAGAACTGAACCAGAACTGAACTAAAATTGAAGTAGAAGTGAAATGGAACTGAACTTGAACTGAACTAGAACTAAACTAGAACTGAACTAGAACTGTAACTGAACTGGAACTGTAACTGAACTAGAACTGAACTAGAACTGAACTAGAACAGAACTAGAACAGAACTAGAACTGGACTAGAACTGAACTAGAACTGAACTAGAACTGAACTAGAACTGAACTAAAACTGAACTAAAACTGAACTAGAACTGAACTAGAACTGAACTAGAACTGAACTAGAACTGAACTGGAACTGAAATAAAACTGAACTAAAACTGAACTAGAACTGAACAAGAACTGAACTAGAACTGAACTAGAACTGAACTAGAACTGAACTAGAACTGAACTAGAACTGAACTAGAACTGAACTAGAACTGAACTAGAACTGAACTAGAACTGAACTAGAACTGAACTAGAACTGAACTAGAACTGAACTAGAACTGAACTAGAACTGAACTAGAACTGAACTAGAACTGAACTAGAACTGAACTAGAACTGAACTAGAACTGAACTAGAACTGAACTAGAACTGAACTAGAACTGAACTGAACTGAACTAGAACTGAACTAGAACTGAACTAGAACTGAACTAGAACTGAACTAGAACTGAACTAGAACTGAACTAGAACTGAACTAGAACTGAAATAAAACTGAACTAAAACTGAACTAAAACTGAACTAGAACTGAACAAGAACTGAACTAGAACTGAACAAGAACTGAAATAGAACTGAACTAGAACTGAACTAGAACTGAACTAGAACTGAACTAGAACTGAACTAGAACTGAACTAGAACTGAACTAGAACTGAACTAGAACTGAACTAGAACTGATTTAAAACTGAACTGGACTGCAAATTTTTTTCAGGCTCAAAAAAGTGAAATTTTGGTATTTTGCAAAAGCAATAATAATATTTCGACTTACTAGTTGTGTGTTTTGAACCTTAATAATAAAGTTTAAAAAACAGCAACTATTATTTGTTTAAAAATATTTAAAAGTTGCAAACAAAAACTTTAAATATCAATTATTTAATTGGGAAAAAATACACAAACGTGAGGACAAAACTTGTCCATATTCGTTTAAGCTTAAGACAAAAATTAAGTTTTGGCGCATATACACAAATTTGTCAAACTAAAAACAAAAAATAAAGATCTAAACAAATCTTTTCAAAAGCTTTTATTTCTATTTGTTTTTAATTCATTTTTTTTTTTCTTTAAGATTGGCTTAAAGCAAGAAAAATATAATAAATTTTCTAATACCCGGAAATTCAAGTTTAGTATATCTTTTGGCAATTCCCAAATAATAAAATAAATAACTTAAACTCCTAAATATTTTTGTTGAAAAGCTAAAAGCTGCGCAGATTGATTATAAAAAAAAATAAGTTTCAAGCTAGACATTTTAGCTGATGATTAAGCGTTCTATTTTTTCTGGTATAAACATTTTTGTATTCAATTTTTGTTTTTTTTATTAAAGAAATAAACATTTTTTTGTTTTCTCGCAACACATGTCTCATTGTAATGCTAATTATGTTTTACACACAAATTCTATTTTTGTTATATATATTTTTTTTATTTTCAAATTTAATATACGATTTTATTAGTTTAAGGTATTATTTATTAAGTTGTTTATAGCGAAAAAAAACAAAGCGCCAGCTAGAAATATTAAAACAAATTATTTATTTGTAGTTAAACGGATCTTTTTATAGAATTATAAAAATATATTTATGATAACAGATATAATGACATAATATTTAATAACAAATTAATATTTGTGATAATATATAGAATTGAGTTTTATTTTTTTTTTTTAAAGAAGATAGTTATGTCGTATTAAGTTGACCTTCGTTCTTAAGAAATGTTTTTAATTTGGCAAACTTTTGTATTCTTGAGGGAAGCATTGAAACATTCCAATAATATTTTGTTTAGAATAAAAAAAAAAATTCGAGGTTTGTTCTATATGATTATTCATATTTTTTAATTATATTATGAGAAAACAAAGAACTCATATTTTTTTATATGAAATCTGATTTTGTTCTTATAAATTATGTTGTTTCCTTTTATTTTATTCCAGTGACATTTCCGGTTTTATTTATTTAAAGAAAATTATGCATTTTAATTTTCAGTTATAAAAGACAAAATTTTTGTTCCTTAATTGTTAATAACTAGTTTTAGCAACTGATTGTTATCCATTTCAGTTAAAGTAAAGTATATAAATAATAGTTTTGATGTTCCTGATATTTTCAATTGTTTTAAAAACTTCAGGTTTAGATTTCCATTAATTTTCAATAGAATTAAACCAGTAATCAATACAATAAATTTATTAATTGTTATCAACTACAAAATAGCAGATAATCTAGACCCGCTAGAGTGAATAAACTTTAAAATATTTTCATACTCATAAATTTCAAAAAAATAAAAGACCTTTAATATTTTTTATTAAAAATTATTATTTTTTTTTTTTAATCTTAAATAATTTAACAATCAGTTCCTTTTTTCAAATATTTATCATAAATTAAATTTCAGTACTGGCCTAGTTTTTCCAAACACCATAAGCGGGAGCATAGCTTTTGATTACAGATCCGTAGGAGGAGTGGTAGAAGGAAGAAGAGTGTACCAATGGAGTAGCATGAACTAGGGGAGCTGCATGAACTACAGGAGCAGCAGGAACTACAGGAGTAGCAACAGAGTGTACAACAGGAGTATGGACAACAGGAGAAACTACAGTCTTAACTAAGGGTACAGAGTAATGAGCTTTTACAACAGGTTGTACATAATGGGAAGATAAGACCACAGGAGATGAAACCACATGGCTAGGACGAGCAGCAGTAAGGGCGAAAAAAACAGTAAATACCAAAACAGTCTAAGAACGAAACAAATATAAATTTAAAAAATTTCAAAAATTTATATTAATTTAAACTTACGATTTTGAACATTTTGTAAAGGACTTTTTTAATAGTTTTGGTTCGTAGGAAAATTAAATTTTAGTATTTTTCTTCTCAACTACTTTTAGTGATTGATAGTATTATAAAACGCATCATTAGTTTTTATATTAAAAATCTTATCACCTTGATAAACTATGAGTTTTTGTTGCAACTTAAGTATAAATTATAACAAGTATTGTTAAATTTTTTTTTTTTTTTTATAGTTTATTTTAAAAAGATAAAGCCAACATATAAATGAATTAATTAAATCTATATTTAATTGTTTTGAAACATACATTATAAAATTTTAAACAATTGATTAAATAATTGTTAAAACTTACTTATGATGATTTATGGTTTATAAATGATAAATAGGCCCATAATTTATCAGAGATAAATGTTCTATTTTGAATAAGAATTATTTAATTAATTAATTTATAATCTATTGTTCTTACAGTTTATATAAGAAAAAACAATTTAAATTTAAAACGATGACAAATGCAATAAAGTTTTGCGGCAATTTTCTAAAAAAAAAAAAAATTTTCTGTCAAAAGAAAATTTACTTAGAAATTTTAAATTTTTTTTAGTATCATTCTGCAATACCCCAAAGTAAAATAGGCTACTTTATTCTTCAATAGCAGCAAAAGGAATGGTAGCTCCATACAAAGTAAATATTTATTTTATTTATATCCTGACATTTTGTGGAAATAATTTTATTAAGGGGTTTCCTAGCTCCCATATAAAGAAATTATCGGATATCTAAAATAAATATAAGTCTTACAATTTTGTTGAAATATCTTTCTCATCAACCATAAAACTTAAAATGAAAAAGGAAAGAATAATACCAAGGGAAATCGTACCCCCATATAATGAAAATATTAAATATCGTATAACTTAGGAACTATTATAGCAAAAGTATAAACATTTTTTAAGAAAAACTTTCTCAACAACCTCCATAAGTTCAGATACAAATAGGATGGGCATGACCTAGGGAAAAGTACCAGCATACCAAGCAAATATTCTTAGTGGCATAATTAAAAGAACTACTACAGTGAGAGGTCTCAAATTTTGGGAACAAATTTTTTTAATATTGCATTAGTGAAATATAAATATGTATAAAGTAAATATTAGTTATCGCATCAAAATGTGTTACGAAGCTAACCGGTAGAAGCTAAATTTCTATAAAAAAAATTATCATAATTTTCTATCAAAAGAAGATTTAACGAAAATTTTGTATGGTTTGGAAAACAAGTAAAAGTTACTCTGAGTTTTATTTATTGATTTCAAAAAAGAAAAAAAAAATAAAAAGAAAAAATTAATGATGATAGTTCATCATTAATTTGAATTCTTATACAGTGAAGTTTGAGTTCACTTCAAGTTTTAGTTGAGTTCTAGTTCAGTTCAAGTTCAGTTCTAGTTCAGTTCTAGTTCAGTTCTAGTTCAGTTCTAGTTCAGTTCTAGTTCAGCTTTAGTTCAGTTCTAGTTCAGTTCTAGTTCAGTTCTAGTTCATTTCTAGTTCAGTTCTAGTTCAGTTCTAGTTCAGTTCTAGTTCAGTTCTAGTTCAGTTTTAGTTGAGTTCTAGTTCAGTTCAAGTTCAGTTCTAGTTCAGTTCTAGTTCAGTTCTAGTTCAGTTCTAGTTCAGTTCTAGTTCAGTTCTAGTTCAGTTCTAGTTCAGTTCTAGTTCAGTTCTAGTTCAGTTCTAGTTCAGTTCTAGTTCAGTTCTAGTTCAGTTCTAGTTCAGTTCTAGTTCAGTTCTAGTTCAGTTCTAGTTCAGTTCTAGTTCAGTTCTAGTTCAGTTCTAGTTCAGTTCTAGTTCAGTTCTAGTTCAGTTCTAGTTCAGTTCTAGTTCAGTTCTAGTTCAGTTCTAGTTCAGTTCTAGTTCAGTTCTAGTTCAGTTCTAGTTCAGTTCTAGTTCAGTTCTAGTTCAGTTCTAGTTCAGTTCTATTTCAGTTCTAGTTCAGTTCTAGTTCAGTTCTAGTTCAGTTCTAGTTCAGTTCTAGTTCAGTTCTAGTTCAATTCTAGTTCAGTTCTAGTTCAGTTCTAGTTCAGTTCTAGTTCAGTTCTAGTTCAGTTCTAGTTCAGTTCTAGTTCAGTTCTAGTTCAGTTCTAGTTCAGTTCTAGTTCAGTTCTAGTTCAGTTCTAGTTCAGTTCTAGTTCAGTTCTAGTTCAGTTCTAGTTCAGTTCTAGTTCAGTTCTAGTTCAGTTCTAGTTCAGTTCTAGTTCAGTTCTAGTTCAGTTCTAGTTCAGTTCTAGTTCAGTTCTAGTTCAGTTCTAGTTCAGTTCTAGTTCAGTTCTAGTTCAGTTCTAGTTCAGTTCTAGTTCAGTTCTAGTTCAGTTCTAGTTCAGTTCTAGTTCAGTTCTAGTTCAGTTCTAGTTCAGTTCTAGTTCAGTTCTAGTTCAGTTCTAGTTCAGTTCTAGTTCAGTTCTAGTTCAGTTCTAGTTCAGTTCTAGTTCAGTTCTAGTTCAGTTCTAGTTCAGTTCTAGTTCAGTTCTAGTTCAGTTCTAGTTCAGTTCTAGTTCAGTTCTAGTTCAGTTCTAGTTCAGTTCTAGTTCAGTTCTAGTTCAGTTCTAGTTCAGTTCTAGTTCAGTTCTAGTTCAGTTCTAGTTCAGTTCTAGTTCTAGTTCAGTTCTAGTTCAGTTCTAGTTCAGTTTTAGTACGCTTCTGTTTAAATTCTCTTCTAATTCAGTGCCAGCACATTTGAAGTTTGTTATCTTTAAGTTGTAGTTCATTCATATTTCTTATAATTCCCCTATTTTGTAATAAAATATTTAAAATAACTTTCATTTTATTTTAGATCGAAAAACAATATTTAAAGAAAAACCACATAATTAGTTTTTTTTTTAACAAAAAGCTTTAGTTTTTTGCCATTTATCAGGACTTGTACAAGACGGGGGCGGAAGCAGCATAAGTCTTGTAGACAACAGGAGCAGCAAGAGTTTTAATATAAGCTGGAGCGGCATAAGTTTCATAAACTGGAGCAACTAAAGATTTTGTAGTGTATGATGTGCTCTTAGCAGCAAGAGCCAAAACATCTTCCACAACATGGGCAGAACTATGGACCACATATTAGCTTTGATGGGAAACAGTTGAGGGCACAGATTTTACAATGGAACCAACTTGAGCATAAGCAGGTTCATGAACAGCAACCGAGGCATAAGCAGGTGCCGAGTATACGGTGGATTCGTATAAACCAGCACGAGCTAAGACAACGGCGAATAAAGCAGACAACACCACCTAATGTTGCAAAAGAAATAATCATTATTTTAATTTTTGGAAAAATTTTATAGAAAAGAAAATTTAACGAAAACTTACTTTACAAAGAAAACTGAAAGAAAATTTTTTAAATTGTATATAGAAAGAAAATTTAAAAAATAAAATTCTATAAAAAAGTTAAAATTCATCGAAAATTTTTTATAGAAAAATTTAATTATCTATAAAAGAAAAATGTATAGAAAATAACCCAGAAAAAACTTTGGTTTCCAAGTAATGAGTTAAGAAGCTAATATAATGGTTTTACATTGCTTACACATTAGCTGAATAACCCATTATTTTAACACGGTGATAACATTAGAGACAACTACTTACCTCATGTGATTACTTAGATGTCAAGAATGTCAGGAACTAATTACTTTTAAGTTCAATAACTCATTGATGTTAAGGTATTACAGAAGTCTTTATAAGTTGAAACAAATGGAACTAGTTGCGTTTTAAGTTACTAATAAGTAATGAAACTTTAGGTAATATTTTAAAAACTATTTTAGATTAAACATTCATGCGCAAATTTTGTCTCGTCACATATTTATTCCTTCTTTAAATATATTAATTGCTAAACTGAATAAAGAATCAATAAAAAATAGTTTAAAAAAAAATCTAATCTTAAGTAAATAAATAATTATACTCGTATACCGGTAGTCACTAAACTACTTCTATGTAATGTAGGCGGTATGTTGTTGTCATTGAAAAGTAACTACATCCGTAATTACATGCTATTGCCAAGTTTTTGCTGGGAATTTTATGAAGTACTGAGTTTTGTTTTATTAGTATGAAAAAAGTAGGCATTAAAGTATGATGGAATCTTAACAGTGGCAATTAATTTTAAAATTTATTGATTTTTTATTTTTTGAATTTTATTAAAAAGAAATCTGCTTTTTTCCAGTTTTATTTAAAGTGTTAAATTGACGTTTTTAGATTAACTAAAGAACACATTTAATATATTTTATAATATGCAAAATTTGTTGATGCATATTAGTCTATTGTTAAAAACGAGTTAAGGCTAATAAATATTTTAGCATTGTAATGCAAATAAACTTATTTCTGGTCTTGAGTTATTATTTTATAAAGGATACAGCTGCTAGAGAAAATTCATTGATGTTTTTTTGGTAAGTATGTGGTTCTACAAGTTAAATTCTATATTTGTATTAATAATAAGTACAATTAAATCAGTAGTAAATAAACTAAATTTAGTAATTATTTTTATACCCTACAACACCATAGGTGGGGAGGGTATTATGCGTTTTTGCTGATGTTTGTAACAACACCCAAAAACATTGGTCTAAGACCCACCTTAATTGATACCAATCGGCTTAAAATCACTTTCAGAGTCGATTTAACGATGTCCGTCTGTCTGTCCATGTAAACCTTGTAATCAAACTACAGGTAGCAATTTTGAAAAAAAATTAAGGAAATTTGGCACACAGGTCTCTTATAGTCCAGGGACGAAGTCTATTGAAATTGGTTATGATCGGTCCATTATTTCACTTAGCCCCTATACAAATGTCCACCCGGAAAAGGGTTTAACGATCATAAAACCCTTAAATATAGCAATATTTTAATGAAATTTAGCACATGTAGTATAAGTATATAAGATCGGTCCATAGTTGACCACAGCTCCCATATAAAACCCTTTTCAGAAAGTCACTTTAACGGGCATAAATCCTATTAAAATGTAAGTTGCAAGTTAATATTTGACACAAATAAGTTTTATATAAACATAATTGATAGTTCCAAATTTTACAAAGATCGGTCCATAATTTACCATAGCTTCCATATAAGGCCCTCTTTCGGGAATCACCCGAAAGTGAATAAATTCGTATAAATGTTAACATCAAGGTAATATTCTGTATTCGTATGTTTTATTTTACACTTAACACTCCAAGTCTAATAAAAGACCTCTCCCAGAATTATAATGTACACAATGGTGTAGGGTATCATATGGTCGGACTTGACCGACTATATCTTTTTCTCTAGTTTTACTTGGATTTCTTACGTTTTCTTTCTTCTACTAGTTTTAAACTAAAGAATTTCTAAAGATTTTTAACAAAGGTTACTAAACCTTTAAATATCTTAAAGGTTTATTAATTCAGAAAAAGTAAAGTGACTTTAATTTAATTTTTTGTTTTATATAAAAATATATTTTTATTTATTTTTTATTTCTCTTAAATAATTAAACAATCAGTTCATTTTTGCAAATAAATTAGTCCGTACTAGCCTAGTTTTTCCATACACCATAAGCAGGAGCGTAACTCTTGACTACAGCACCATAAGAGTGATAGATGGGAGAAGAGTGAACCAAGGCAGCACTGTGAACTAAAGGAGCAGCATGTACTACAGGAGTAGCAACAGAGTGTAAAACAGGAGTATGGACAACAGGAGAAACCACAGTCTTAACCAAGGGTACAGAGTAATGAGCTTTTACAACAGGTTGTACATAATGGGAAGATAAGACCACAGGAGATGAAACCAAATGGCTGGGACGAGCAGCAGCAAGGGCTAAGAGGGCGGCGAATACCAAAACAACCTTTGGAAGAAATTTATAATTTTATTTGTAAACTTTTTTTTCGTAAAAGGGAAATGTTAATAGAACTTACGAATTTGAACATTTTGTTAAAGATTTTTAAATAAGTGTTTTCTTTAAGAATTGTTTGTAGTGATTGATAGCTTGAATAAACGCATCTTTAGCTTTTATAGTAAAATTTAATTGGTTTGATTAGTTATGATTTTTTTCGCACTATTAATTTATATTATAACAAGTATTGTTGCTATTTTTTTTTTTTTGAAAGGTTTATTTCGAAAGGTAAAGCCTACATAAATATTTATGTATTTGTTTGATGGCTTTAGAATTTTTCGATATGAGATTCATGAAATAAGTATATATGTATGTATGTATGTTAATCACCCACAAGGATAAATTTAAATATATAGTTTTGAATAGTTTCGAAAATTTTACTGAACGATTTTTATTATTGGAATTTGTAGAGCATAATATTTTATTTTATTTTTTTTTTTGAAGTATATGTATTTTTATTAAACCCATTCAATTTCAGAGTTATAGTGGAATTGGTTGTGGAAGATATAATTTCCTCAACGGTATATTTCCCTCCTAAAGTTACCCAGAAAATAAGGAACTGAAAAAGAGCTGCAAAAGTTCTTTTTTTAACCCATGGTTGTCATTGGTAAGATGTTCTTCCTTTATACTTCTACTTCATTTCTTTTGAAGTACTTCCCTTAAAACCATGCTTATACATTTTTTTAATAAAAATTCCGTTTTAGCCTTATTAAAAGGTAATAAAAATGCTTTGTAAAATATTAATTTTCTTAGAAATTATTAACCCTTTTTCCCGCTAAAAATTAATTTATTTTCACTTTTTTGGAAGTAATTCCACTTTTGAAAATGTTCTTTTTTTTTTGGAAGCTCTTGATCGTTTTTTGCTGGGTATGTTCACATTTGGTTAATATTGGATAAAAATCACATGATCACATTGAAATGATCATGTATGCAGTTCTACATAATCATAAAAATAAATGATCGTTTAAAAAATGCTTTGACTTTTTTTGATCTTATAAATGCTTTGTAAGAGAAAATTACGTTTAATAAAATTTATTAAAACGTCATCTTTGATCCGTTATAATTAGAAAATGTTTTCATAATTCGAAAAAGGAATTAGGAAATATTTTTTTAATTACATTTTTTTTTTACCAATATCAAATATTTGTTGAATTGTACAAAATGTCTGGAATATAAAATATTACAACACTCAATGGGATGGGATATAAATATTTTTGATATAAACCAAAGAAATATTCGATTTAAACTTGTAAGATTGATCTTACAGACTACTACAATACAATTTATTTCTAATTGTACATAAGTTGTTCGCTTTTAATAAAAGATTTAATCGAAACTGTTATCGGGATTTGAAAGAATTTTGTAAACTTCAGCAATGTAATTGCTATAATATACTCTAGGTCCTTGTAGCTCGAAATAATTATGTCCGTCTGTCTATTGCAAACAACTTGCTGAAAGCACATGATAAGAGAAAAAAATTTAAATGACTAAAAAAAAAAATCTGGTTACAAAAAATCTCCAGAATAAAAAAAAAAAAAAAAAAAACAAAAAGCTAAAATATGAAAATGCGAAAAAATAAAAAATAAATTACATATATCGCTAAATTTCCTATAAACAAAGAAAATTGATGTCGTTGAAAATATAATCACCAAATTACCAAAAATAAAATGTTAACAAAATCGCTGAAATGAAAAATTGTCTAATTAATAAAAGGAAACACAAAAACGTTCAAAAAGAAATTATAAATTTATTTAAAAAAATCGTCGCAATACAGAAAAATTCATTAATTCCAAAAAGCTACAAAATACATCAAAATCGCTCAACTACATAATGACTGTCAAATTAAAAATAAAACGTCAAAGTATAAAAAGAAAATATATATAAAAATATTTGGAAATTAATAAAAATCACAAAATGAAAAACAAAGAAATAAAAATTAAAAAAAAACGCTAAAATATATATATATATAAATAATATAAAATCGCTAAATTGATAAAAACAACATGAAATCTATAAAAAATACCGAATTATAAAGAAGAACATCGCCGTGGAACTAAAAACAAAAACGCAGAATTGCTAAACAAGATGAATTTGAAAAATTAATAAAAAAAAAAAAAACATTTAAAAAAAATCGCTGGAATATAGAAAATTTTAAAATTAATATAAAAAAAAAAACGCGAAAACGCTTAAAAAGAAGCAAAAGAAAATTATTTAAAAAAAATTGTCATAACATTGAAACATTCATTAATTAGAAAAATCATCAGAATACAAAAAAAAAATCGCTAAATTACGAAATGACTATCAAATATTGAATAAAACGCCAAAATATATATAAAAATATTTTAAAATTGATAAAAAAATCACTAAATTACAAAAACTGCATTGCTTTGTTTTAAGAAAAAATCTCTAAAATATAAAAATCGTAACGACAAAAAATTGCTAAAGTCTAATTACCCAACAAAATCGCAAAATTGTCAAAAAGAAGAAAAATTTTAAAAATTAAAAAAAAAAAAAAAATTTAAACAAATCTCTGGAATATAGAACATTTTAAAATTAATAAAAAAAGTGTAAAAACGCTTAAAATGAAGGGAAAGAAAATTATATAAAAAAAGAAAAATCATTAATTAAAAAAATCGCCAAAATACAATAAAATCGCTAAATTATGAAATGATTATAAAATTATGAATAAAGGACCATATGATACCCTACCAACATTTTATATGAGCATAAAAACTCGGGAAGGGGACTCATATTATTGCCTATTATAGACCAACACCTATACTAAATATGAAATAAAATATACAAATACAGAATAATGTGTTGATACAAAAACTATATGATTTTATTCCCTTTAGGGCGATTCCCGGGTGGGTTTATATGGGAGCTATGGTGAATAATGGACCAATTCTCATAGAATTTGGCAATATTGTTTCTACTTACATACAACTTATTTGTGCGGAATATAATGTAATTTCAGGAAGAGGTGTTTATATGGGAGCTATGGACCGATCTTCATGAAATGTGGCACACATTAACATTGCATCGAATTTCATTAAAATATTTCCTTATGTAAGGCATTTATGACCTCTAAACCCCTATTCCTGGAGAACATTTGTATGGAGGCTAGGTGAAATAATGGACCGATCATAAACAATTTCAATAGGCTTGTGTCAAAATAATTATTCGTGGCAAATTTCATCAAGATATTTTAAAAATTGCATCAAGATATTTTAAAAATTACAAGGTTTAACATGGACAGACAGTCAGGCGAACGGACGGACATAGTTAAAACGACTCAGAAAGTGATTCTGAGTCGATTGGTATACTTTAAGTTGGATGTTAGGATATTTTTCTGTGCGTTACAAACATCAGCACAAACGCATAATACCCCAACCACCTTTGGTGGTGTAGGGTATAAAAAGAAAATTTTAAGAAAATCGTAGCAATGTAAGAAATCGCCAAATTACTAAAAATAACAAAAAATCATCATCGCAAATTTTCGAACAAAAAAATCAAAATTACAAAGAAAAATTTTCAAAACTTTAAAAAAAAAATTACAAATTAATAAAAAAAAAAATTGCAAAAATTAAATAAAAAATTTTAAATATTTTAGAAAATCGTTGAAAAGTTACTAAAAATAACAAAAAATCGCCAACTACAAAAAATCGCAAATTTAGAAAAAAAAATTACTTAAATGAAAAAAATTACCACATTATAGGATGAATCACATAAAATAATCATGTTACTATAAGTATATTTTGTTTCCAAAAGCAAATAATACAAATTTTCTTTTATTATTATAAGTTTTCTTTAAGAACTGTTTTAAAAGATATTTCATTAGTGTTGATTTAAGAAGGTATTCAGACCAATTAGCTAATAGTATTATCTATTTTAAATAAAAATTTTAACTTTAAACTTACTTTTCTAAAATATATTCAAAAGTAAAAATTAATTAATGATTATGTCTACTTAAGTTATTGTGTTTTTGGTGTGATACCAAAACTACTCACCTGCTCATCTCTTATTGAAATTATACAATCAATCAGTAAGAATTTTATCAAAGACAAGAACCCTAGTTTGCCTCGCAACCATAAATTATGATTCATATAGTTTTGTATGTTTATGCCTTGGTATAAAGTTCAACATTAACTTATGTTTAGTGTCTAGTTTTAAACATAATAAAAGTAAGACTGTTTTGCATATAAACTAGTATTTATGTTAACAATGTTAATATAAAAAATAAAACATAATTTATGTGTTAGAACACAATTATTTATTTTATAAGGCTTTGTATTTATTAAGTTTTATTCAATATTTTAAATATTTTGTTTTAATACCTATAGATTGATTCTATTTTTCTTTTTATGAAAGGGAATCTCTTTATATGGGTTTTTATTATTTTTTTATTAGAAATACCAGTTAGAATTTATTTAAATTTCTTAAAACAAACATCATATAACATAATAACATAATAGTAATGTTTTTTGTATAAAAGCTGCAAATAATTTTGTTAGAGATATCAATCACTCAAAGCAATTCTTAAAGAAAACATCTTTAATTAAAAAAAAAAAAAAAAAATCCAACAAAATGTTCAAATTCGTAAGTTTTATTTGACATTTTCTAAATTCAAAATTAAATTTATTTCAAAATTTAATTTTTTCTTAGGTTGCCTTGGTATTCGCTGCTCTCTTCGCCCTTGCTGCTGCCCGTCCCAGCCATTTGGTTTCTTCTCCTGTTGTCTACTCTTCTCACTATTTACAACCCGTTGTAAGAGCCCATTACGCTGTACCCGTTGTTAGATCTGTTGTACACACTCCTGTTGTACACACTGTTGCTACTCCCGTAGTTCACACTGTTGCCAGCCCTGTAGTTCATGCTGCTCCTTTATACCACTCTGTTCCCCTTCTTAAGACCTACGCTCCTGCTTATGGTGTATGGAAGAAACACTAAAGTTTTTGATGAGGTTTAATCGTTGTGAACTATGTTTGTTTAAAGGAACTGATTGTTAAATTAAGAAAAATAATAAAAATATAAGATTTTTTATAAAAAATATTTGTGTTTCTTTTTTATAATCGAAAATTATTCTGACAATAAGTTAATACTTCAAAAGAAGATATATTTTTGAGATAAAAACAACTAATTTGTTTACTTCTTAGAAATGAAGTTAAGAACATACTTCGCACTACACATTGGGCACAATAAAAAAATAAATGGTAATAGGTCTGGGTCTCTTATACCGCTAAACCGATTTTGATGAAACTTGGAACATCGATAGAGGAGGAGTTAAGCTTTTAGAATTGAAGACTGGAGTGTATAGCTGGAGTACGAAAGGTGCTACAGTGGGCCAAAGTTGACCACCTCGAGAGTGAAATCATATAGAAGCATGTTAATTTACATATATAAATATTTTTACATTTTTGAATTTAACTAAGCAAAACAAAGAAAAAACGTGACTACTGTGCTAAATTATCCGTTATGGTTTTAAGCCCATCAGTAAGATAAGAAACATCTATTGAAATTACTAGATGCTATTGCAGATTTACGACTCTTCCAAATAAATAACGTATAAAACAAGCTTGGGAAATTACTTGATTTTGTATTTGTTGATCAATCTGAGGAATTTAATATTCTTCTCATTAATCCGTTACTAATACCTCAAGATGTTTATCACCACACTCTAAAAATAATCACATACGTCGAAACAAAACTACCAGTACAAACCAATGTAAATTATGAGATGGATTTGATTTTAGCAAAGCTAACTATTCCAAATTAAATCATCTACTTTGTTCTGAAAATTTGTTTGAATATATTCCTTACAATAAAATATGCCCTCGTAATATTTAAATCATTTTGAATAAATTTTATGATGGCTTATTTAAATGTTTTAAGAAATTAATTCTAATGACGAGAAAAACAATTGCACATGGACCGCCCTGGAATACAAAGCGACTCAATAGCTTGAAAAATTTGAAAACAAACGCTACAGAAAATATTAAAAGTCTAGTTTATCTCTTGATTATATGAAATATCAAGATCAGTTTACAATTCTGAAAACATCCGATGTTACAATAATTATTTCTTTAAGGTGAAAAGAAACTTTAAAAATAATCCAAAATATTTTTAACAGTTTGTAAATTCTAGGCGCCGCACAGTGTTCGATTTTCAAATTTAGGTGGCCAAAATTAATTACACAAAAACTATAAATCGTACAAAAGTGATTTTTGGCATAGTGATTACTTACAAATTGAAGAATTATTGGACAAAAAATTAGACAAATCCGCCTACCGCCACGCCCACTATTAATTACCCAATTATGAAAAATAGTAAAAATTTAAAAATAGCTTCTTATATAATTCTTTTTCATTTGAAAATAAGTTTAATTAAAAATACAAAATAAAGATTACATAATTCATCATAATTTTTTAATGAAAGTATAAAAAAGTTTAGTAAAAAAAAAAAACAAAATCATGTGGAATCTGCACCAATATCACTGTCATTTTCACTATCAGACTCTTGTATATTATAACATGCGTTTTTTAGTAGTTTCAATATATCTGGCGTTAAAGTTCGTTTTTTAACTGGTTGGAGTCTGCAAATATAAGGATCTGATGATATTAATAGCCTTTTTATTAAATCTGCATTAGTCTCGGTCCGTGAAGTTTTCCGCGTGAACTGCAGTCTATAACGTCTATTGTCTTTATTCCTGGATTCTTGAGCTTCTTCAGATAATTGACCAATAGGAAGGATGCAATGTTCAATTATAGCTTTTCCGTACCAAAGAACTTTGTAAACACTGACAGGCATGTAATACCAGGGATATAGTTTCAAATAAAGATTTCTTGTTTCAAATGTATAACTTTCGAATGCATCCACGTTTATAGTATACCCAGATGCTAAGCATTCCAATATAACATGAAAACGTTTAATAAGTTCTAAACTTAACCCATTTATTTGCGCAGATATTTCCGCATTTCTAAAAAATCGCTTGGCTGTATTGCCATCGTTAGTATTTCCCGATATCTGTTTAGGCATGTCTATCAATAACCTAAATTCGTCTTGAAAATTTTTTTTTTTTTATTTGTAAAACTTTTACTTTGTTATCTTCACCTCTAACTTGCCACATTTTTATATCTATCCTGTAAGCTATATGTAGTAAACATTCCATAAATCGTATCCAGGAATGTAGAGGCGACAAGCCAAATTCCAAAACTCCAGGGTCAAAAAGTTCCATCCGAGAAATATTAACCGAATTCATCACAATTTAAAAAAAATAATCAGAGGACACACTTAAAACTTTCTGTTTAAAATGCAGTTTAATTTACACAAAATAGAATAAAAAATAAAAAAATATATTGCATTATTACATTTTCCAACAACAATACAGCATAAATTTATTTACCTAAACCAAAACTTCGCTTACAAAGCTAGAATTAATGATTCTATTAATAACTTACGTTGTAATTAGTAAAGTCTAAAAATAAATAATAAAATAATATGGAAATTTTTATTTTTAGAAAAAAAGAAAAGAAAACGGGACTTCTTTGTGTAAAAAAATTGATGCACTTTAAAATAACTAGGCAGTACACTGCAGTGGTATAGTGGGTAGAGCAATTGGCTAGCATCCGGATGGTTGTGGGTTCAACTCCTGGCTCCGACTATTTTTTTTTTTTTTAATTTTTTAATTCTTGTAAATCGTTCTATAAATAAAGAATTGCTTTTGTGACATCTTAAACAAAAATAAGTTCCTTTTCTAGCAAAGAAAAGTTCCACTATATAACGGTTAATTGCTAGATGAAATTATTCACCCATGATCTTGTAAGCTCACAACTTAAACAAAGGTATTCATTTAAAACATACATTCTTTAAAAGCAACTTACAAATAAAATGGTATTCAATTTTTTGTTCCACTTAGAAGGATGGTGTATCTTTGTTTTGAATACTTTGTTCGGCAGGGGCAGTTTCGGGCAAGAAATTTTTTTAGTTTCTATTAAAGGAGTATCCCTAGTTCTCAAAACAATCAAAAGTTGGACCCCAACTGATAACAGAAAAAAGTATTCGTCTATGCATTTTTGTTTTTGACTTACAATTTTTTTTTAAGAGCTTCCCTATTGTATCTTTCAATATCTAAAACTATCTTCATTCAAATATATACAAAATACCTGTTTTATATTTTAAAGGAATTATATTTTCATATACAAAAAGAATTTTTTAAAAATATGCCATAGAAAATTTTTTATTCATGTTCAAAATTTGACTAATTTTCGAGCAAAAAAAATATGTTTCTTTTGTATATTTTACCCATCATTCATGTTATCGTTAGAAGCATTCATTGATCGATTTCAGCTAAAATGAGTAAGGAAATGTCTTAACTGAATAGTCTATTTTAATACCCGAATATAATTTTCTTCCTCCTTTAAAGTTATTTTTTGGGGTTTTGGCCAGCTAAATTTAAAAATCGAACACTGTGCGCCGAGTCTCTGCATATCAGTCCACGATGAAATTTGGAGATAAAGAATCCTGAAACAATGCAGATGTTTGCGATATGATTATCCATATCCAATTCCTGATGCATCCCTAATAAATTGTCCAACTTTAGATAAATTCATGGTAATGACAGCTGTACAGAATCTTAAATATTCTGATAAGTGCGTTCTCATAAAGTGTTTAAATTCTCTTATATCTCCAATAACCTAATTATTCAACATATCAATATTTATTTTCCTGCAGTTTAGAGACCTTTGTTTAAATCCGGAAGCAGATCAAACATCTCCAACTATAGAGGGATTGCTAAATTAAGTGTTATTCCAAAACTTTTCGTAAAGATAGTTACTGAAATCCTTTCGCATCAAGTTGTTTGTTATCTCTTCCCATTCCAGCTTGGATTCAGAAAAGGGTGCTCCACTACTACAAACCTTTTGAAATTCACAACCTCAGTTATAACAGCACTTGACCCCGGCTTACAGGCAGACACAATCTATATAGATTTCAGTAAAGCTTTCGATAAAGTAAACCACGATCTCCTGTTTTCTTAAAAATAGATACCTATGGGTATTATTTAGAGAATGTAAATCCAAAACCATTTTTGTTTTATCCGGTGTTCTGCAAGGTAGTCATCTCGGCCCATTATTATTCCTATTATTTATAAATTATTTACCAGCTTGCATTAAAAATTCAATAATATTAATGTATGCTGATGATATAAAGCTGTTCCATAGCTTTAACGATTCCTATCAATTTTCCTTACTCCAATTAGATCTTGACAACCTTTATAATTGGTGTATTATAAATATAATGGATCTGAATTTAAAAAAATTTAAACACATGATGTTCTATAGAAGAAGTCCAGTACTCTGTAGATACAGAATAAATGTAAATGGATCAACTTGATCCATTTGACGAATTTCTTGATCTCGATATATTGCTTAATTGTAGAATCAGTCCAAAAACAATTTCTTTTATATTATCTTTGTAATCTTTCTTGGAATCCTAATATTAATTTACCATCATATAAAAGTCGATTGCAGTTAATTGATCTCCCTACTCTTGAAAGTAGGAGGAAATATATGAATATTTCATTTGTAAACAATTTAGTAAATGGTTCAATTAATTCCGAGTTCCTGCTTCGTCCAACTAGGAATTCTATTCCTTTAAAAATCAAATATTTTCAAACTAATTATGGCAACTTCGATCCCATGAGACGTATATGCAAATCCAATCCGTATTAAGAGGAGTATCTTTAACTTATTAAAATAATAATATTGAATGTTTATGAGATATTTTATTGTAAATAGCTTTAAGAATAATATATATTCTAGTCTGTAAGAAATTGTAATTTCATTGGATAATGAATTAAATAAATAAGAATAAAAAATTCCAATTTTTTTTTCAAAAAACCATAAAAATTCGAAAATATTAAGAATTCTAATTTCATTTCTAAATTACATAGAGATATTATATATCACAAAAAAACAAAAATGTTTTAAATTAAATAAAACTGAAATTAATTAACTTCATAGATATTAAAAAACAAATCCAAAAATATATTTTAAATTATACAATTATTTTAAGTCAATTAGACTCAAAAATTAGGGAACAAGTTCAATGATATTATAATTAATTGTTTTTTTTATAAAATCAATAACATCGCAATTATTTTCAAACTTTTACATTTTGCAATATTATTTTAATAATTTTTTATTTGCGGCTTTGCTTTTTATTTTGTTGGAAAAGAAAATATATTAAAATACTTTGTTATTAAGTAATTAATATAATAAAGTACCTGTTTTTTATTTTTAATTTCTAATATTTAAAATAAAGACAAACAAATTAATGCAACAATAATGCAGAAGATTTTTTATATAAAAGCGCTGGTGTAATTCTAAAAAATTATCAAACACCTGTACTACTTCTAAAAGGAAACATTAAACTTTTCTAAAGAATATAAACAAAATGTTCAAATTGGTAAGGGCATTTAATAAATTTAAATATTCCAAATATTTTTTCTAAATATCCTATATTACAAAAATTTATTTTATCAAACAGTTCGTTTTAATGTTCGCTGCTCTCTTCGCTTTGGCTGCTGCTCGCCCCAGTTACTTGGCTACTTCCCCAGTCTTTGTTACTTCCCATGTTCCCGTGATTAGAACTGTTGTTCCTGTAGTCAGAACTTATGCTACTCCTGTCATTCGCACTTATGCTCCCGTCTATTCTCCTTGGATTAAAAAATAATTTAAGGAATATTTTTTTTGCTAATGGTATTTTAAAGAAAATTTGAATAAAAAAGTCTTGTTTTATAAAATTTTAATTATAAAGTGTTTGTTATTGATAATTTTTTCATACGACTTAAAATAATTTCAAAAAGAAATGAATAAAGAAATTGCATATTTCAATTTTTTTTTTTTTTTTTTTTTTTTTTTTTTTTGAAAGGATAATTTCATTGAAATTGCTTGCGAAATTTTTGTTTTAGTTTTTAGTAATAGCAACTGAAATAAGTTATTTGGTAATGTGGTATTATTTTATTTTATTTTTTTTTTTTTTTTTCAAGACAATTTACACTATATAATTGAGTATTAACTAGTAAATAGCAATCACGTTCATAAGTTAGCTAGAGTTTCTAATAGCCAATAAATTGCTGGTTCAATACCAATCTGATGATGCTGATAAATCTGTATCTCCTAAAATACTAGCCAGATCGAATTGAAATGTATAAAGTAGTGTTTTTTTTTTTTTTTAAATACATTCCAATATAATATTTTAAATTATCTCAATTCGTTTAGCCGTGAAAAAACATTAAAGTCAAAATTTAATCAGTGATGGAAAAGTTAGTACGATCGTACTTTTTTGGATACTATTTAGTGTTAAAAAATAAGATAGTACTCTTACGAAAATATGTAATAATAAAGCCAATTGTAGCACATAAATTAGTTTATTTAGAAAAAGTTAACTAAATCTTCAGTGATTAAATATAATTTGGATGTGCAATAAATTAAACATTTTATTAAAAATTGAATAAATAATTTTAGTATTCTGATGGCTACAAAAGTATCATTTGAATATTTTTTTTTTTTTTTTTTGATATCGGAAAATATTTTCATTTTCCATTCCTTGGTCTGATTTTTTCACTTTTTGCTCAAAACTTAATTGAGAAAAGAAAAATAATATTTTTTTATTTTTTATTTTATTTATTTAATTATTGATAATCCCAATGTTACAAGATATAAAACCTTATGAATAAAACATTAGTCATTATGAATGGGAAATTACTGAAATAAGATAAAAGTTTATAGAAAATATAAATAAAAATAATAATAAGAATGAATAAATAATAACGATAACATAATAACATTATTAACAATTTTTTTTATTTTTTACGGAAATACAATACAATTAAGTTTTGAAATAATTAAAAAGTTGATTCTTAAAAGATGTTGCTTTAGGAATAAAATGGTAGTAATACGGCAAGGAGTTCCAAAGTTTTGTTGCGTTGATGAGAAATTGTCTGTCAGATAATAATCTAGTATAAGACAAAGGTACAATTAAGTTGTTACGTGCTGATCTAGTAAATTTAATTTTATTATATATATATAATCAGGTTCTTTAGTAAAAATGATTTTATGAGTCAGTATTAGTGTTTTAAATTTTAAGTAATTTTCAAAAGAGATTCCATAGATCTGATTAGTATACATGGATATACGATCATATTTTCTTAAAACAAACACATATCTTACAACAACATTATAAGTTCTTAATAGTTTACTTTTAGCAACACTATCACAACTGCTGAACATTTCATATCCATAAAGGAGTATTGGTAATATAAAAGTTTTGGCAAGCAAGAGTCTAATATGCTGTGAAGTATAGTAATGAGAATGCCAAAGACTACGTACAATTCCATAAACTTTACCACATGCCTTGTTAATTTGTTCGCTCCATGATAAAGTATCGTTAAATATTATGCCAAGATTCTTTGCATTTTTAACATAATCGATGTGTGTTGTTAATATGAATCACTGGGAGCAAACTAGTGTCAAATTTCTTATGATTGATTACTAAGCATTGTGATTTTCTTGGGTTCAAAATTAGATCATTCCTGCATGCCCATTCATACACATTTCCTAAATCCGAATTTATATTAAGAATGCAGCTCCGAATGTCTTCCTTTTCACAAAAAGTGTATAGTTGAACGTCGTCAGCATACATATGGATTTGGCAGGTTTGTATAGTATTTGGTAGGTCATTTATGTATAACGAGAATAACAAAGGTCCAAGAATGGACCCCTGTGGAACACCCAAACTCAATTCAGCAACGGTTGATTAGTTTCCATTTGAAACAACTTTTTGTTTTCTGGACTGAAGATATGACGAGATCAATTTGGAAGAGTATGTGGAAAATCCAAAAATGTGCAAAATCCAATAAATAAAAAATATTTTTTTCGCACACATCAAAAGACAAGTTTGATTCTTAATAGCATCCTAAGTCTAGCATTGGCCGAAATTGGTGAAATTTTATACGAAATTTCAAGTTCATCGGGCTAGAAAATAGTCACACGAGACTTTCGAAATCTAAAAACTAGTTTTAGTAAACAAATATATACACATTGACTTAGTACTAAACTTGTTCCCGCCCGCTTAAAAATGTAGACAGAGAAAGAAGCATTATTAATATTAAGTGCATAAAAAACATATCAAAATATTTTTTTTTATTGATATTTAATTTTAATGTAGTATATTTTCGATATCATCATTAGACCTAAAAAATTTTTGAAAAAAATCATAAAGATTTATTTTCAAGTGGATAATAATACTGTTCTCCTTTTCATAAGAAGTCACATGATTTAATTTAAATTTTATGCTCAAAAATTTGAATTTTATGTCACAATTTATGTTAAAATTTGGAATCATATGTGTTGAGCTCATACCTGGCTGTTCCTTTGAGTTCCACCACCGTCTATCAGTTTGCAAGAGCCACTTCTTGTCGGCAAATATTTCTTGTCTTCTTTTATAGTTGTCCCACGAGCCTTTTATAAAGTCTTTGTTGTTGATCTTACCACCACTTTCTTTTAGTTTATTTAAAGGGAACTAATTTATCTTGTTTTATTTAAAACACCTCTTTTGTTTTAATATACAAGTATCAAATTTTATTTCTTATAACTTTACTGAATTCTTTTCACTTTATAATATTTCAAATAAGAAGTTGATTGCTGTTGATGCTGAGGCGTCTTTTTTATAATGAACAAAAAGGTATAAATAAAAAATTTAATTCAACGTGAAGTTGGTTGCAGTTCATTGTACAAACATTGTTTACAAATTTTAGTAATCAAATACAAACAATGTTTACATTTTTAGTAATTATTAACAGTAGTAGTTAACAATACTAGTCGCCAACAGATGGCATCCTAGTGAACCACTGTTATTAATATTATGACATGAAAAATATGTTTAAAATTATAGTATAGAAATCAAATTTTAATTTAAAAAATTTTTAAATTATTAAAAATTTAATACTATTTCTAAATTTGAATTTATAGTAAAATGGAAATTTTACTCTGAAGTATAAAATAGTAATTTTTTATACTAATATTTTATTATATATATGTATATTAAAATTTTAATTTGATGCTAGAATATTTTTTTAAAAATTTTAATTTTTTGCCTAAATGTTTATACAATTTGAATTTTATACTAGAATTCGATTTTTATACTAAAATTGTATATTTATGCTTATGCTTTATTTAGAATTTTATGTTAAAATTTTAATTCTATAATAAATTTGGAAATTTCTTACTAACCCATAAAAAAAAACTTCGGTTGCCATGTAATGAGTTAAGAAGCTAATACCTTGGCGCTTCACTGTTCACACATTAGCTGATTTTATCATTGGAGGCAACTACTTATATTATTACAAGTAGGAATTTTAGAATGTCAGAACTTATATGTCACTAAAAAAAATTAATTACTTACTAGTTACTAGTTATTAACTCATTCATTTTAATGTACTGCTGAAGTTATTAATAGTAAAAACAATAGGAACTAGTTACATTTTACAAATAACTAATAAAATGGGAAAATAACTATAAAAATATATATTTTTTATTTTAAACATAAAAAGATTGTATAAATCTTAATTTGAATAACTTAACAATAATTAAAAAAAAAAATTGGATTCATCCGAAAATTTAAACAATACTGTTAAATTCATAACTTCTGAAGTACTTTTTCAGTAATTTCTTGCAGTTAATTTTATTCAAAATTTTTTTATTTATTTATTAATATTAATTCAATAATATTAAATATTAATAATAATATTTAATATTAATTAATTCAATAATATTAACTGATTAATATTACATTCATTAATATTTTCTTTTTCATTTTTTGTTTGTTTTTTATTTGGATATAAGTAAAACTTTTGAGCTGTTTAACGTTTACAAACGGTAATGTTTTATTTGTTTTTAAGCATAAATGTACAAATAACTGCATGACGTATGAAAGTTGAAATAAACTGATATAAATATTTCAAACTAGATAATCCTTTACGTCATTTATACGTAGATAACAGGCAATAAGTTCAATGATTTTATAATTAATTATTTTATTTATTAAATCAGTGACATCTAAAGTAAATATTTGCAAACTTTCACACTGTGCAATATTATTCTAACAATTTTTATTACCGGCTCTGCCTTTTATTTTGTTGAAGAAGAAAGTATTTGTTTGTGTAGTAATTGATATTAAATGTATCATTACCTGTTTTTTTATTTTTAATTTTTAATATTTATAATAATGACAAAAAAAAAAAAAAAAAAATTTACGCAAAAAGAAAGAAGATTTGTTATATAAAAGCGCTTGAATAATTCTAAAAATTTATTAAATACTTGGATTACTTCTAAAAGAAAACACTAAACTTTTCTAAAGAAAACCAACAAAATGTTCAAATTGGTAAGTAAACTTGAAACATATTATAATATATAAATATTTACCCTAAATATCCAATTCACAAAAATTCCTTTTATCGAACAGTTTGTCTTGTTGTTCGCTGCTCTCTTCGCTATGGCTGCTGCCCGTCCAAGTTACTTGGCTACATCTCCAGTCGTTGTTACTTCCCATGTTCCTGTGATTAGAACTGTTGTTCCTGTAGTCAGAACTTATGCTACTCCTGTTATACGCACTTATGCTCCCGTCTATTCTCCTTGGATTAAAAAATAATTTAAAGAATATTTTTTTGCTAATGGTATTTAAAAAAAATAATAAAAAAGTCTTGCTTTATAAAATTTAATTTAAAAAGTTTTTATTAATGATGCATTTTCTATACAACTTAAAATAATTCCAAAAAAAAGGTGTAAGTAATGTGGACCGATACTCATAAGTGTAAAAATAAGTGTAAAATAAAATATATGAATACAGAATATTACGTCTGTATTCATATATATTATTTATATGAATTTATTCACTTTTGGGTGATTCCCGAAAGAGGGCCTTATATGGGAGCTATGGTAAATTACGGACCGAACTTTGTAAAATTTGGAACTATCATTTATGTTTATATAAAACCTATTTGTGTCGAATATTAACTTGCAACTTACATTTTAATGGGATTTATGCCCGTTTAAGTGATTTCCTGAAAGGGTTTTATATGGGAGCTATGCTTATGGACCGATCTCTTTAAAAATCGGCACACTTATTTATACTTATGTGAAACTTATATGTGCCAAATTTCATTAAAATATTGCTATATTTAAGGGATTTATAATCGTTAAACCCTTTTCCGGTAGTACATTTATATGGAGGCTAGGTGAAATAATGGGACGCTCATAACCAATTCCAATAGACTTTGTTCCCGGACTGTAAGAAACCCGTGTGCTAAATTTCATTAATTTCATTTGTTGAAAATTGCGACCTGTACATAGTTTGATTTACAATGTTTACATAGACGGACAGACGGACGGACATCATTAAATTTACTCAGAAAGTGATTCTAAGCCGATTGGTATAAATTAAGTTGGGCCTTAGATCGAAACATCAGCACAAATGCATAATACCCTCCCCACCTATGGTGGTGTAGAGTATAAATATTTGCGAATAAAGCGATAACATCTTACGGAAATATTTGTTATTATGTACATCTTTCTATTTGCAATAAAAGTTCCCATTTTTAGCTCTCATTTGCATTGAAATGTTTCACATTTTATTAGTGATTAAGATTATCACAATAAACAGTGTGGTAGAATCGAATTTTTTTTTGAAATAAATCTGTAACTTCTACTGGGCTGGTTGGATTTACATGAAATTTCATATAGGCGTAGCAAAGGGTGTACAGTTTTAAGTTTAGAAGGAATGCCCCACATACGTTCAAAATAGGACACCTCTGACATAGACAAAATTTCATCGCTTGCCAAATTTTTGTTTTTTATCCGATTTCATATATTTTTACACTTGAAAATTTAAATTTTCTCAATTTTGCAAAATCTTGGACCAGATTTTTCAACATATATATTTCCAAATATATTTTTCCGATTTTGTAAATTTTTTTACTCATTTGGTTAAATAAAATCGAATCAAATAAAGAGAACTAGAAGTTGATATATCTTCTGAGTTCGAAAAATAAATGGCTTGAAATTGAAAATTGCAAAAATCTATTTTCTCTAAAGTAAAACTTTATTTAAGAACATTTTACACTTTTCTAAAAGGTATCTTCCCATAGATGATTTTATAATTGAAAACGAGTCAAAATACCCAACTAAGACCTTAGTGTATTCCTAAACCTTTGCCAACGGCTTTTTCCAAACTTACAATAAATGTCTACTTTATGGGTAAAATTAAAAAAAGATAAATTTTTATAACTTTCATTGTTTTTTTTGGAATTAAGGTAATATTTTTATAAACATTTGCTTTTTCGAGAAACTAGAAATATTTGATCTTTAATAAAGTCTAATTCCGAAAATGTCAGCAATTTCAATAAAAATAAGAGCTAAAAAAGAGATTATCGCTTTATTCGTAAGACAAAAAAATATTTATTATATTAATTTCGACTAAATTATCCTTCCTTTCAGTAGATCTCAAAACATATAACTTTCTTACCCCTTTCTTTTTGAAATTATTTTAAGTTGTATGAAAAAATTATCAATAAGAAACACTTTATAATTAAAATTTTATAAAGCAAGAATTTTTTATTCAAATTTTCTTTAAAATACCATTAGCAAAAAAAATATTCCTTAAATTATTTTTTAATCCAAGGAGAATAGACGGGAGCATAAGTGCGAATAACAGGAGTAGCATAAGTTCTGACTACGGGAACAACAGTTCTAATCACAGGAACATGGGAAGTAACAATGACGGGGGAAGTAGCCAAGTAACTGGGGCGGCCAGCAGCCACAGCGAAGAGAGCAGCAAACAACAAGACAAACTGTTCGAAAAAAAAGAATTTTTATAAATCGGATATTTAGGATAAATATTTGGAATATTTTAATTTGTTAAATGCACTTACCAATTTGAACATTTTGTGGGTTTTCTTTAGAAAAGTTTAATGTTTTCTTTTAGAAGTATTCCAGGTATTTAATAATTTTTAGAATTACTCAAGCGCTTTTATATAACAAATCTTCTGCATTTTTTTTTTTTTTTTTTTTTGCGTAAATTTTTTTGTCATTATTATAAATATTAGAAATTAAAAAAATAAAAAAACAGGTACTGATATAATATTAATTACTATACAAACAAATATTTTCTTCTACAACAAAATAAAAAGCAGAGCCGGTAATAAAAATTGGTAGAATTAATAATATTACACAGTTTGAAATTAACATTGAGATGTCACTGATTAAGTAAAAATAATCGATTATAAAATCAGTGAATTTGGTGCTTGAATTATTTGTTTTATTAAAATCTATAAACGTCATAAAGTTATTTTTAGGATCCATTTAACGTTCTAAATTACGCTTCAATTTTGTTTTTTTTTTTTTTAATTGAAAGAATTGGTTTAAATTTATGGTAAAAAACAAGTAAAACATTATCTTTTGTAAACATCCAAGCAAAAACTTTGCTTTCCTGGTAAGCTAACAGGTATAATTGGAAACAAAAATAAACTACTTATGTTTTGTCTCAATAACTAGTTACTTTTGTTCGTGTTGTCCATGAATTCATGTAGTTATTTTTAGACTCTAGTGATACTCAAAAATATGTACCTAAACGAAAATAAAAAAATAAAAAATTTTGCCGTCAGTGAAGTTTGAGAACTTGGGACCCTATTAACTAGTCATTTTTAATGACTAACGTCTTACTCAGTACACCATCTCGCACTTAATATTCAAAGTTACAAAACTTGTTTTAGCATAAAATATATTTTTAGACAATTTGTTAACAAAAAAAAAAAAAAAAAAAAACTAATAGTTTCAGAATGGGGTTGAACCAGCAACCTTCTGGTTGCTAATCCTACGCTCTAGCCAACTGATCCATGTGATTGTAACTTACTCTGCAATTATACTATTGAGTACTTATTTATGTAATGTAAAGAAGGCTAATAATAATGACGCCTACTTTCCAGGAAAGTACTTTAATAAGTAGTTGTCATTACCGAAAACCAAAAAGTTTTTGCTGGGATTATACAGAACTAAGGTTTTAATTAATTTTAATCGTCAAAGAAAAAAAGTAAAATTTACTGTTAGGAATTACTGAAAAAGTACTTTAGAACTAATGAACGTAACAGTATATAAAAAATATATATATTTGGTTATTCTACAATTTATTAGTTATTTGTAACCTAATACGCAACTAGTTCCTATTGTTTTTATTAATAATGACTTCAGTAGTACTTTAAAATCATTGCGTTAATAACTACTAAGTAATTAATTTTTTTAATAACATCTAAGTTCTGACATTTTAAAATATAATATAAATAGTTGCCTCCAATGTTACCGCCATGTTAAAATCAGCTAATGTGTAAGTAGTGAAGCGCCATGTTATTGGCTTCTTAACTCATTACCTCGTAACAAAAGTTTTTTTTCGGGATTAGCAAGAAATTTCAAATTTATCATAGAATTTAAATTTTAACATCAAATTCTAAATAAAACACAAATTTCCAGTTTAAGCATAAAAATACAATTTTAATATAAAAATCAGATTCTATTTATAAATTTATATTTTAGTATAAAATTCAAATTTTAGTATAAAATTAAAAAAAAAATAATAATAAATTGTAAAATTAATTTTGTGTTGAAATATCAATTTTTTCTATAGTTTGATTTTTATATTAAAACTTTAATTTTGTACTAAAATTTAAACTATAAAAAAATTGATGTTTTATTTTAAAATGAACACAGAAAAAAGTAAAAATGGACTTCAATTTCGAAATTGCTTTTATTAATTAATTTTTATTTAATTTTGCTCCAATCATCAAAATGATAATATTAAAAAATAGAATAATTGATTATATTATTTTTGCTTTTTCTTAAATACATATGAGAGCTGAAAATTGTTGGAAATTGGTATAAATTTTTTTTTATTTCCATATTTTTATAGATAAATTTTTAATTTATCTTTATATTTTATAAGAGCTGTCAATTTATTTTAAAAAAATTCTAAACCAATTAGAAAATTAATTATATTAATAAATAATTAAATTCCAATATAAAGTTAATTAATAATTTGATTAACAAATAATTTGAAATATTTTTTCTGTGAATGTTAAAATTTTATTTTTTTTTTTAATTTTATAATATATCAGTACCTGTTTTTTATTTTTATATAAAAAAAAAAAAAAATTATAAAATAATAAACAAACAAATTTACGCAACGATGATGCAGATGATTTGTTATATAAAAGCGCTTGTGTAATTCTAAAAAATTATTAAACACCTGGAATACTTCTAAAAGAAAACACTAAACTTTTCTAAAGAAAACCTACAAAATGTTCAAATTGGTAAGTGTACTTAAATATTATTTAATTAAACTACTATAAATATTTATCCTTAATATACGAATTAAAAAAATTCCTTTTATCAAACAGTTCGTCTTGTTGTTCGCTGCTCTATTTGCTGTGGCTGCTGCCCGTCCCAGTTACTTGGCTGCATCTCCAGTCGTTGTTACTTCCCATGTTCCTGTGATTAGAACTGTTGTACCTGTGGTCAGAACTTATCCTGTTTATCGCACTTATGCTCACGTCTATTCTCCTTGGATTAAAAAATAATTTAAAGAAAATTTTTTGCTAATGGTAAAAAAAAAAAAAAATAATAAAAAATTCTTGCATTATAAAATTTAATTTAAAAAGTCTTTGCTAATGATGATTTTTCTAAACAACTTAAAATAATTTTAAACAAGCGCGAATTATATTCGACCCGGCCGAATCTATATACCCACCTTCAACTTTTTCAAATTTTACGTTATATAGGAGGGGGCGGTAAAGTGGGCGGACCACGCCCATTTTTAGTTTTCGAGTTTATATTGATCCCCGAACTATACGTACAAAATTTCGTTGTCGTACATGCTTTTGTTGAAGAAATATCAGCAGAAAACTATAAAACGTCAACCGATTTTTCCCATTTTCAATCCCAAACAAACCTTATATAAGGCAAATATTTGTGCCAAATTTCGTCCCCCTACGTTATCCCGTTCGAGCCCTATCCTGCTTTCAACAGACGGATGGATGGACAGACGGACAGACGGACGGACATAGCTAGATCGACTCAGAATCGAACCAGGACCCAGAAAATATATACTTTGTGGGGTGTTAGACGATTCCTTCGACATGTTACACACGGAATTATAAAATCAATATAAACCCCATCTTTTTGATGGTGGGTATAAAAAGAAAGGGGTAAGTAAGGAAGTTACATGTTGCGGGATCTATTGAAAGGAAGAATAATTTTATCGAAATTAACATAAACAAGTTTTTCTTGTCTCACAAATAAAGCGATAATATCTTATAGAAATATTTGCAAATATGTACATCTTTCTGTTTGAAATAAAAGTTTTAGCTCCTATTATTATTGAAATAATAATGAAAGAAAATTTTCCAATAGTTTGCAAATGTTTCGGAAGATAGTCCTAGATAATCTCTAAATTTGTTTATAATTACTGTTGCTGATATGATTTTATATACATTCATATAAAAATTTATTAATGTATGAATTATTATGTACATTTTTTATTTCTAACATTTTCTGTTTTTTTATAATATTAAAATTTATATACATATGTATTGGTTAATTCTTCTATGTAATACGATTCTGTAATCACTTGGCCCTCTAGGGCTTTGATTATTTAAATAAATAAAGAATAAAGAATAAATGGTTGACATTTTCGAAATTATGTTTACCACTGTGTAGTTTGATTAGGATTATCACAATACACAGTGGGGCAGAATTTAAATTTTTTGAAAATAAATCTGTAACATCTATTCGGCTATTTGGATTTACATGAAATTTCATATAGTCGTAGCAGAGGGTGTACAATTTTAAGTTTGGAAGGGAGACCCCACATACCCTTCAGAAGCGGAGCTGTTGGGGCTCAAAATAGAAAAAATTTAATCGCTTGCGAAATTTTTGTTTCTTATCCAAATATTTACAGCTTTTTATCTCTTACAGTTCTCAAGTTATTTGCATTTGAAATTTTACACCTTAATGACATTTTCTTTATTCTAGTTATAATCTTATTGTCCGACTGTTTTTAATTACACTGGTCATAAAAAAAAATTTTTTTCCTTGCTCCTTAAAAAAAAAAAAAAAAAAAATATGTAGACTAGATGGAATTCCGTATGCCAAACTCGAATCTGCTTTCAGTTTTTCCCCATCAGATCGAGATTTTTTTTTATGGGCGTGTTTAATATTGCGCCCTAAATAAGCCGATTACTCCAGTATATTTCACTATAACTCGAGAACGGTATGCACGATTTATATAAATGATACACCAAATTATGCGGAATAAAATTGGCTTTAAGTCGTTCTACTATCAAATTTTTAACCGCTGAACAGTTTAGGATTTATTTCAAAATAAGTGCACGATGCATGCTAAATTCAAGATTTCTTTTTCTTATTAAAACTTCTTTTTAAAAGTGAAAACATTAAAAATGTTTTAGTTTATCATCTTTATCTCAAAGCTGGTAAAACTACGAGTAAATAAATCTACGTATCATAAAAATTGATGCACAAATTTAGATTGCATTCACAGTTAAGTTAGGATACCCATGCATAGTTACAGTTAAGTGGAGATACAGTAGTGGGCAAACAATTTTTTTTTCGTCTTAAATAAAAAAAATATATGTATTAGATGGAATTTAACGTGCCAAATAATAATCAGCTTTTACTTTTTTTCTATCACATACTGGTTTTTTTTAATGAGCATGACTACATGACCAATATATAGCGACTTGAATTGTCTTTGAGCTGAATTTAAATAATTTTTTATTCAGTTAATATTTCCGTAGTTATTCGGTAATTAATAGCGAAGAAATTAATTTTTTTTTTTTAATGGTGAAAATTTTGATCCATAACTCTGAAATTCTTGAGCGAATAAAAAATATTGTTAATATACCTTGAATAATTCGTATGCATCTTTTGGTGTATCATTTATTAAAATCGTGTAAAAGGTTTTTGAGTTATAATTCAAATTGTACAAACCATTCTCGAATTTTATAGTGTGACCGCCTAATCTATTTTTGTTTTGTTTGTGTTTCTACTCAATTGTATGTAACATGGCTATTTTTACAAAACTGTGAATAAAATGAATATTTGTGTATCAATTTTGAAGAAACATACCTTATTTTATTCGCAGCATTACAAGCTTTAAAATAAAGATAATAAACTTAAACATTTTTGATGTTTTCATTTATTAAAAGAAATTTTAGTAACAAGAAAAAAAAAAAAATATATATAAAATTTTGCATAAAAAATAATTTTTTAGACACTTATTTCAAAATAACTTCGAAACTATTGAGCACATAAAAAAATTAAGTTTGGGTGATTCGAAGATATTTATAGTATGCATCTTTTGGTGTATCACTTATGTTAATCGTACACACCGTTCTTGAGTTATGAAGAAATTAAATTAAACTTAACTCTAAATATACGGTCGGATAGTTAAGACTTTAAATAAATAATTTCCTTGATTATTCCGATGTATACGCCAAAGTGGAGTGTATGACGCAATTTGTTATGAAAATATAGCGTTGCGCCAAATTCTGTTACGATCCCAAATTGCAAGGTCCACCCTGATTCACATTGTCGTTGACACTTCGATGAGATATAAATAAATGAAATAAAAAAAAAAAAAAGATTCGGCTGTGCCGAATCTTTGATACCCTTCACCATATTACCATCTTACCGACAAATAATAACATTTTCGCCTTAGCGTATGTTTTCATATTTTCACATTTATAAATCTAAATTTTTTTCCAAACTACGAACATTTGAATACAAAAAAAAAAAAAAAAACAGTCATAGCAAGTATTGCTTTAAAAAAATAATAACCAACAACAACAATTGAATATTTATATATTTTTGTATGTATGTATGTATGTATGTATGTGCATATATACAATCTAACTGCCTATACAAACAACAACAAGAACAACAATTTTAATCATTACATCACTGCTGTTGCTAACTAAACTACTTGCCCATACAAAAAACAACGACAATGCTTAATATAAGTATTTTTCTGTTTATTTATATTATTAACAATTTTTTTAGTTTTTGGCCCATACTCGGTTGTCTATGAACGAATTTGGTTGACTAAAATAACTGAAATTTTATAAAAATATATGACCAACCTGTTCAATAGCGAAACCCGTAGCTTATATAGGAATAACTTCAAAAAGTCTTAAAATGCGTTTTAGCCGATATCTGGGATTTTCAGAAAAAAATTTGTAGAAAGATTTTTAATTTTTCGTGTAAAAACAAAGTCGCTAGCTTGTATAGGAGCCGAGAAAATCCGGCAACAAATACGATTTTTTGGAAGTATCTTCAGTTTTTTGCCGATATCTCAGTTATTTATCAACCGAGTTTGCTAATTTTTATTAGCGATTTTCTAAGGAATATTTCTTACAATTTGGTATATAAAACATATATATCCGATAACTGGGGCTTTCTAAAAACTGATTTCAACAGACAGATGGTCAGCGATTTTCTAAGGAATATTTCCTACAATTTGGTATATAAAACATATATATCCGATAACTGGGGCTTTCTAAAAAGCAAGCACCCGAAAACGTTTTATTTTTATTTTTCAATCAAAATAAATATCTTTAATGTTCAAAATATTTTTTCATTTGTTGAAAAAAATATGTGAGGGATTTTTATTTTTAAAATAAATATCCATAAATGATGAAAAAAATAAATATCTTTTACGATAAATATCTTTAACGATAAATATCAGTTCGAAAAAAATTTTAAATGATTGTTTTTTTTATTCATACTTTTGTTTTGTTTTCAAAATATTTTTTTATTCAAATGAAATTGTTGTTGTTTAGAATTTTTTCCATCCGATGAAAAAAGTTCAAAATAATTTTCAACTTTTGAAATAAATATCACAAAAGATATTTATATTTTTATTTCCATCATGATGAAAAAAATTAAAATATTGATGAAAATAAAAAAAATCATGATGGATTTTTATTATTTTTTGAACATTAAAGATTGTTTTTCGATTGAAATAAATATAAAAAGATTGTTTTTTTAGTATTAAAATCCGGTCTCTGCTAAAAAGTGATTTCAACAGACAGACGGTCAGACGGACATCTTTATATCGACATCTCGATATCAATAAGGATCCAGAATATATATACTTTTTGGGGTCTTAGATGAATATTGTAGAAATTACAAACGGAATGACAAACTTATATATACCCTTTACAACTGTGGTGAAGGGTATAAAAAGAATTATTAAAGAATTATTACAATTAATGTCGAATTCAATACTCTATTAAATTGTTTTATGTAATTCTTAAACATATTTCTACTATTTTATTCAAATTTGCAGAATTTTCAATCAGTTTTACCATCTAAAGTTATAAAAACTGTGAAAGTGTTTCAAATAATTATTTAGCTATTTTATTACCTTATACATAGTATTTTTCTTTTTCATTGTAAAAAGTTCATTATCAAAATAGTCTAACGTTTAAGGTGATTAAAATATGAAAGACGTTTATAAAATCGTAGACAAATTAAAAGCACATAGACCTTCTCTTTTCAAAAGAAAAAAAAAAACAACTGAACAAAAAATAAAACTACCTATTAAAATCTGTGCTAAAAATTTTGCAAAACAAAAAAAAAAAAAAAAAAAAAAAAAAAAAGGGTTATAAACTAAATTATACCCATTTTTACTATAAAAGCTGAAGATGTGTGTGATAAATGTATCAATCACTCAAAGTAATTCTTAAAGAATATACACAACTCTTTTTATTATAAATAAATAAAATTTCAAAAAATGTTTAAATTTGTAAGCTTTCATTCATTTATATTTTTTATATTTATTTTAAAGAGATTTCCTAAAATTTTATTTATTTTAAAGATCGCTTTGGTTTTTGCTGCACTTTTCGCTATTGCTGCTGCTCGCCCTGGTTACTTGGCTTCATCTCCTGTGGCCTACTCTTCTCACTATGTACAACCTGTTGTAAGTTCTCATTATTCAGTACCCGTAGTTAAGACTGTAGTGTCCCCTGTGGTCCACTCTTCTGTTGTGCACACTCCTGTTGTACACTCTGTTGCCGCTCCCGTAGTCCATGCCGCTCCCGTAGTCCATACCGCTTCTGTAGTTCATGCTGCCCCCTTGGTCCACCACTCTTACGGTGCTGTTCCAGTAGTCAAGAGCTACGCTCCTGCTTATGGTATCTGGAAGAACTAAAATAGTATTAAAAATTAATTTATGAGAATTTTTTTTAAAACGAACTGATTTTTAAATTAAGAAAAATAAAAATAAAAAAAAATAAAAAAATAATAATAATAATTGTTAATAAATAGATTTTTTTTATATAAAAATAAAGATATAAATGAAATGAATTTTAGTTTTATTTTTAAATAACAATAGAGGTTTTTGAACTGGTATGATGATGACTCATCAATTTCAAATAAAAACTTAAGGGGTTTCGGTAGCAAATTTATAGAAAATCAATGAAGGGGAAAAATATTTTTGGGTATTAATTATGCTTTTAAAATGTCTACTTTTAAAAGTTATTCTGAATATTCCGATACTTAAATAGACAACAAATCAGCTGACATCGAAACAAATTTGTATCCATTTGCCTTTAAAGTGTCAGAGCTTTGTTAGTAAATGAAAACATGATAATTTCTTTTTTTTTTCTAAATCTCGGGCTAGAAATTTTTGTTTTTTAATTTTGTTTTATTCTGGTCTTATTTCGAACCAAAATATTTAAAATATTAAATATTTCTCTACAGCATTAACAACTCTTAAATACTTTTACTTATTCAATTCCAGACAAATTCATAGTAAGCATTTTTTTTAAATTGACCTATGACCTTTCATTAGTTCTATGCCTTTTTAATCAAAATTTTCAAACAATTTTGTTTACATCTGTTTTTTTTTTTTTTTTTTTTTTTTTGTTTAAAAACAATTTTGAACAAAATTAAATTCTTTAACGTCAATTTATTAATTTTACAATATTTTTATGAGTTTTTTAATCGCTTTCATTTTTTAATTTGAATATTAAAGAAGCAAATATTTATCAATTATAAATATTTGTGTTGATTATTAAAATGCATACATTTTTTTTATTAGAATTTTTTTTATTTTTTGCTTTTATTAAATTCATAAACAATAATTACCCGTTTTAAATTTATTGTATCAATTGTATTGTTTTCAACAGCATTATTATTCTAACCATTTAATTGTTATTGTATAACATTTTTTTTCTTTTTTTTTTAATTCAAAGAAAATTACTATTTAGTTAAATAGATAAATAGATATTTATATAATACCAGTTTCTTTATTTTTTATTTTTAAATTATAACTTTTTTAAAATGTCAAAAAAAGTAATGACAATCAATAATGTTTAGAAGATGTCTTGTTGTATAAAAGCTGGAGATGAGTTCTGAAAAATTATCAAACACCTGGAGTATTTCTAAAAGAAAACATTAAACTTTTCTAAAACAAAAAAAACCTCAACAAAATGTTCAAATTGGTAAGTGTTTTGTTTTTATTATTTATTTGCTTAAAAGGATTCTAAATATTTATTCCTCAATCTTTAGTTTGTCTTGTTGTTCGCTGCTCTCTTTGCTGTGGCTGCTGCCCGCCCCAGTTATTTGGCATCGCCTGTTGTCGTCTCCCACGTTCCTGTGGTTAGAACTGCTATTGCTGTTCCCGTTGTAAAAGCTTATGCTACTCCTGTTCTTCATTCTTATGCTCCTCTCTATGGTGCTTATGCTCCTTTCAAGAAGTGAGTTAGTTGACTGCAGGATTAAACATTCTTAAGATTTGAAGAATGTTTTTTTGTTAAGGCTTTTTGAATGGAAGTTGCAATAAATTTGCTTGTGTTATAAAAAAAAAAAAAAAAAAAATTGTTTTTTTCATTGTTCCTTTTCCATAAAATAATTAAAAAAATGGCTTATTAAAGGGTAATAGGGTAAACTACTAATAGACAAGTAAAAAACTAAAGTTAGAAAAGACCATAATTGGGGCCTGTACTTATCACACAAGGTGAACAATTACCCAGACAGACGGACGGACATCAATTAATAGACTTATAAAGTGATTCTAAATCAAACGCTATACTATTTATTTATCCTACACAATCCAAATATAATATAGACAAACTTAAAACTTAAACTTTTGTTTAAAACTTTATCGTTTTTGCCGATTGTTGGATGCAGGGTTAACGTTTAAAATTTTCGAAATTGCACTAAATGCTAGAAAAGTCTAGTCTTGAAAAAATTTTCAAACTTAATAGTTAAAAGGTTATTTAAAAAAATTTTTGGGTACAAAATTTTAACTTTTAGGACCTTTTCAAATATTTTGACTTTAAATAGTTTGTCTACTTGTTAAATTTAGATAATTGAAATGTTTATTCTTTAACACAATTTAGAAAAATAAAAGAAATTTCAACACAAACATTTTTCTCACCGAAAGTCGAGATAAAAAATTAGCTATGAAATTTTAGAAGTCAAATATCATTTATCTGCTCCTGGCTCTTGGCAACCACTATAGATCATAAACCCAGGTAATTTAAACATTATGAAAAAGTTTATCTATTAATTTTTAAAATTTTAATTTTTTTAAGAGTTAAAGGAGTGCGATCGAAAAAATCTTAACACATGTTTTGCCTCATAACTTTTTTCGGAAGCAATATTTAAAAATTTGCTTGATCTAATTATCATTAAAAAATATGTCAGTTATTATTTTTAATGACAACCATGAAAGATTTGTTGTGAGTTTGATGAAAATGAGTGACGAAAAAGAAGTACGTGCTACAAATTATTAAAAAATTTCAAAAAATCCAAATTGGTCCTACAAATAATTGGCCAAAGAATTAAATGTCTGCCGTCAAACTGTTTCCAATGTTATTAAACAGTATCAGTAGAATTTGTTCATTGACAGGAAACCTGGCTTGGGAAGAAAAAAAGGTCCACATGGTATTGTGAGGCCAGAAAATTGAAAGCATATTGAAAAGAACATCAAACACATCTGGTAGAAAAGCAGCCCGGTTAGCTCAGTGCTCTGATTATTTGGTGCGAAAACTTAAAACTAATGTAGAGTTAAGAACATTTAAAGTCCAAAAAGTTCCAGACAGGAATGCTGCAAAAAAATTTTGAAGCCAAGAATAGGGCACGGAAATTAAAGTCAAATTTCATACAAAAGTACTCAAGTTGTATAATGGGCGATGAAACGTATATGCTGGAAGAATTTTCGCAGCTTCTGTGTCGAAATTTTTATGTTGCTAATGCTCGAGACAATGTTGAAGATATGTTTATGACCTAAAACCAGCAAAAAAAAAAAAAATACTGGTAGAACAAGCTTTATGCAGTTGCGGCAAAACAAAAAATTTAATTGTTACAGTCGGCTCTATAAATATCGAAATATACAACAAAAAATGTTTGCAAAAAAGGCTTGTTCCTTTTATAAGGGAGCAAAATGTGTCCACACATTTTTGGCAAGATTTGGCATCATGTCACTACGATAAGAAAGCTCTGGAATGGTACCAAAACAATAACATAGTTTTTGTACCAAGAGAGGTCAATTCTACAAATTGTCCGGAGATAAGACCAGTGGGAGAGATATTGGGTTCTAGTGAAAAGTGAATTGAAGAGCACAAAAAAGGTGTCCAAAAATATTAAAGATTTTAAAAGAAGATGTGCAAAGTGACTGAAACAACAATAAAATCTCAAGTGAAGGAGTCCACTTTTCTATTAATTTTTACAATATTAACGCTAAACACTCTAGTGATAAAATTCTTTTTAAGTGTGGTCGCCAAGGACAGTTTTTTGGTTCTGCCTCGTTGACCATATATTTCTAAAACCAAAATGGAAATTTTTTACTTACATTACTTTGCTAAACTTCGGCAGAAAACCGCGTAGAATTTAACGAAATTTATAGTAAAAAAAAAAAAATTTAAAATCAATTAAAATACAAATAAATTTTACGTTTACAAAAGATGTGTTTAGTAGTGACATACAACGTGAAGTTAAATTTTAAAATAAAATATGAATTTTGTACTAAAACAAGACTTTTCTATAAAAAAAATCCTTTTTTTTTTTTTGTGCTCAAATGGAATTTTTATGCTAAAATATGAATTTAATAAAAAAATATGAATTTTACCTAAATATTCATTGTTATGATAAAATATAATTTTTATACCCACCATCAGAAAGATGGGGGGTATATTGATTTTGTCATTCCGTGTGTAACATGTCGAAGGAATCATCTTAGACCCCACAAAGTATATATTTTCTGGGGACTTGTTTCGATTCTGAGTCAACAAAAAGTTATGGGCTAAAAAGTAGAAACACAGGGTGTCCGTTTCATACTTTTTTTGTTGATATTTCTTCAATAAAAGCATGTACGGCAACGAAATCTTGTACGAATAGTTCGGGGGTCGATATAAACTCGGAAACCAAAAATGGGCGTGGTCCGCCCACTTTACCGCCCACCTCCCATATAAGGTAAAAATCAACGAAAATGTGTTCAAATAGTTCAAGGACCAATGTAAACTCGGAAACACAAAATGGGCGTGGTCCGCCCACTTTACCGCCCCCTCCCATATAACGTAAAATTAGAAAAAGTTGATGGTGGGTATATAGATTCGGCCGGGCCGAATATAATTCGCGCTTGTTATACTTAAATATTTCTTTTATGCTAAAAAAAATCTCTTTTATGCTAAATACAAATTTTATAAAAAAATTGGTATTTTTAAATTCGTGAAAAATATATATATAGAGAATGGAACCATTCTGAATGTTCTCAGTAAGTATCGTGCTGGGACTCTAAATGGCTTCTGAATATTTGCAAAAAATATAACGCAGTGTAAAACAAAAAAATAATTATCTTGAAAGAAATTTCAAGCATAAATTTTTCCACTTTATTCGGAGGTACTTTTTTCAATAACTCATAAACTATTCTGAGTCCCATTACGATACTTACAGGGAGCATTCAGAACGGTTCGTTCCTCTATATATATATTTTTTTTATCTGAAATTTTTTAATTAGTCTTAGTTTTAACGAGAATAATGATTGTACCAAATATTTTTAAACTCGGAGAGGAAAAGTCAAAAATTTTAATTTTTCGTGTTGGTTTTAAGTGGAAAAAATATGAATTTAATGCCAAAATACTAATTTTATTGCTAAAAAGTGGATTTCATATAAAATATTAATTTTATTCCAAAATATAAAAAAACGAGAAAGAAACTATAGTCGGACAAGACCATTGAGCATATAAATTCGGGAAGGGATCTTATATTATTCCTGTGGCCAGTAGACCAACACTTTTACTAAGTGTATACAAATATACAAATACAGAACAATGCGTTTATATTAACATCTATATGAGTTTATGCCCTTTTGGGCGATTCCTGGAAGTGGGTTTATATGGGAGCTATGGTAAATTATGGACAGATTCTCATAAAATTTTGCAATATTGTTTCTACTTATATAAAACTTATTTGTGTCGAATATTAACTTGATACTAACAATGGTATGGGATTTATGCACGTTAATGTAATTTTCGGAAGAGAGGTTTATATGGGAGCTATGGACAAGTATGGACCGATATTCATGAAATTTGGCACAAAGATTAACCCTTATACAAAACTTCTTTGCAATGAATTTTATTAAAATATTGCCATATGTAAAGCATTTATGACCACTAAACCGCTTATTCCGAGAGGACATTTGTATGGGGGCTAAGTGAAATAATAGACCTATCACAACCAATTTCAATAGGCTTCGTCTTTGTATCAACTATTCCTGCTAAATTTCATCAAGATATCTTCAAAATTGCGACCTGTAGTTTGTTCAAAAGGTTTACATGGACAGACAGCCAGCCAGACGGAAGGACGCACTTTGGGGTAAAGGGGGTCGAATATGGCGATTAATTCAGGGAAAGTTGATATCAACATTTTAATGATCACGTTTTATTTTTTTTTTTTTATTGACTATTAGGTAAAAAAATTCAGTTTTAGAATTTTAAGAATTTTTTTATCAGAACGGTCCGACCGTCTATACATTAGAGTTAAATGGGTCGAAAATTATCAACACTATAACGATCACGTTTAATTTATCTATGTATTAGTAAGTAAAAAATTCATTTTTAGAATTATGAGATGTTTTTTGGTTAAATGGTAATGTCCGTCAGTCTGTCTGTACATTAGAGTTAAATGGGTCGAAAATTATGCATAATTCAGGGAAGGGTGAAATCAACACATTAATGACCACGTTCTATTTTTGTATTCATTAGTTAGTAAAAAAAATGCACTTTTAGAATTGTAAAGTATTTTTTGGCAGCATAGCAATGTCTGTAAGTCTATACATTTGGGTAAAATGGGACGAAAATAACACTTAATTCCGGGAAAGATTACATCATAATGTTAAGACCTACATTTGGTTTTCATATTAATAGAGAAGTGAAAAAAAAAAAAAAATATATATATATATATATATATATATATATATATATATATATATATATATATATATATATATATATATATATATATATATATATATATATATATATATATATATATTTCGAATTTTAAGATTTTTTTGAGAGACTTCTAATGTCCGTTCATCTGACCGTCTCTTTGCTAAGTTATGCAAATTTTCAATTCAAAAACTTTTGACTCAATAAAGATTACGACTCAAAATTTTCTTTATTCAATAAATAATTTTATTTTTTAACCAACTGCATAAAATATAATAACATCGGTTGAAAATGTTTGGCTGTATATGGAAAAATCTTGACCAAGATCTTGTAAAATTGAGATTTATGAAATTTCAGATGTATGTAACTCGAAAAATATATAAGATAAGTAGTACATGCATGTTTTCTTAAGGATTTATCAAGGACTTTAAGATGATTTAAAAATTTTGGAAATCGGGAAAGCAACAAAAACTCGCTAGTGGTTAAACATTTAATGACACTAGGATCCTGCTTCTAAACTCAAAATGCTACTGTCTTCTTCTACGCCTATGTGAAATTTTATGTAAATCCAACTAGCCGATTGGAAGTTACAGATTTATTTTGATTCTACTCTACTGTTTAATGTTTGATAAAGCAAAGAAAATGTCTGCACTTAAGCTGTTTTTTGTATGAAATCTAACGGAGTTTTTCGAAAAAAAAAAAATTAATTTCTCAAATCGAGCTATATATGCGCACGAAATTTTTTCATAATATTAAAGTGGACAATATATACCATTTTTCAGAAAATTTTCTTAACAAACATACTGTAATATTTTAAGTTGCATTCCATGAAATTTGAAAATTAGTGTATTTTAGGACAATTTTCAAAAAAAAAAAAAAAATAACAAAAATATTAGGACAAAATATAATTTACAAATACTTGAAGAAAATTAGACTTAGATATCTGAAGTTAATGGTTTCATTTTAAATTTTACCTTAAAAAGCATTTTATTTAAAATAAATACATTGGAAGTTGATGAAAATTTAATTTTTTACTATTTTCAAAAGTTTAAACAAATGTTTAAGCACTTTATAAAAAAAACAACACAACCTAGCTTCAAGATTTTAGTTGATATTGATACATAATTTTGTCTATTTTTATTCGGTACCCAACTTTATTACAAAAATTTAAATTTTAAAATTTAATTAATCGCCACTTTTGACACATTTTAACCCTACGTTGGACGGACGGACATCGTTAAATCGACTCAGAAAGTGATTCTGAGTCGAACGGTATACTTTAAGATGGGGCTAATTTTATGAAATATGAAATTCGTGCCTAAATAGCAGCTGAAACTATGAATTGTATGCTAAAATTAGTATTTAAATTAATTAAAAATTAAACTCATTCATGTAATATTTCCAAAAAAATCTCATACTTAACTACTTAAAACTATTTAAATTTTATCACGTATTCCTAAGTAGTTAGATGATAATTTATTACTTTGTTAATTTAAATGACCATAACAGACCTGTGTAGATTAAGCCAGATTAAATAGGCTGCTTACCACAGATTTAAATCTTAATTATTTTTTAATGAATCATTAAATTTCAAATTCATAAAAAAATATTTATTACATTATTCATAGTCATAAATACTACGTCACCGTCATCATCATCTAAAATCATCGTTAACATTATCATCTGGAGTTGGGTTAAAGAGAAACATATAAATTTGTATTATCATGCTTAGAGTAATTCATAAAAATACTTTACTAACTTCGTGGTTTATATCAGATAATAATTTAATTTATATGATTTTAATAAAGTGTTTAAATTAGTGCAGCTAACAGCGTGTGTATAAGAGAGAGAAGGAGTGTTAATGATGTTTGAAATTAAGTCACTTAAATATAACCTCGTCCATAAGAATGTAAATTTGTATTTTATATGTTTAATTTTTAGTTCGCTTGCATGTTTGATAGTAAATATTTTTTTTGTGGAATTGTTATAATTCCTTTTATTATTTAATTATATTTGTTGTTGGTCTTGGTCATGTTTAAGAATTTGATGTAGGTAAGTTATTTTTTTTTTTCAAGTTTAATTCTTTTTTTTTATTGAGTATTAAAACTAAACAAAAATTTTAGTCCATCATCTGTTCAAATATACATTAAAAAGTATATGTTTTATTGCTGTTTGTAGATTTTTGAAAGGCTCGATTAAAGTCTTTAATTTACGTTAATTAATTTTTTTATTTATTTGTTTTTACTATATAAGCTTGTGCTATTTTCCTTAAAGTTATCAATCATTCCAAGTTATTCTTTAAGAATACATCAAAGTTTTAAGTAAATTTAAATTAAAATAAAAAATTAATTAAAATCAAAATGTTTAAATTGGTGAGTGTTAAAAGTGTTGAAAGTGAATAATTTAAATAAATCGTTATAAATTATTCCGAAAGTAGTTAATTAGTGAATTAAAAAAACAAATGTGAAAGAAGCCAGTTTTAAAAATATAAATTAAAAAAAAAAAATAAATAAATAAATAAAAAAAAAAAATAAAAACAAAAGAAGAAAGTTCATTAACATTAAAAAACAAGAAATAAATTCATTGATAAATATTGAAAAATAAAAATAGTTGGTTAAAGATTGAGAGGAAATAACTTATCGGAAAAGATTTTATTATTTTAGCATAATGAACTTTAAGCTTATATATAAATTTTTAACTTAAAAGCATTTCTAAATATAATTTTATGCTAAAAAATTATTTTTATAATAAAATATTAATTTAATGCTAAAATTAGAATTTTATTGTAAAAGTAGAATTTTAGCATAAAATTCTAATTTTGACATAAAATACTAATTTTAGCATAGAATTATAAATTCATACCAAAATTAAAATTTTATACTAAAATTATAATTTTATACTAATATTATAACTTTATACCAACTTTATGCTAAAATATTATTTTTATGCTACAATTAGAAATTTATGCTAAAATTATAATTTTATGTCAAAATTAGAATTTTTTCAATTTTACAATTAGCATTTTATGCAAAAATTAGAATTTTATACTAAAAGTATAATTTTATACTAAAATTATAATTTTGTACTCAAATTGTAATTTTATACTCAAATTATAATTTTACAATAAAATTAGAATTTTATAATAAAATTAGAATTTTATAATAAAATGATAATTTTGTGCTAAAATTTTAATTTTATGCTGAGGTTAGAATTTAATGCTAAAATCAGAATTTTGTTCTAAAATTAGAATTCCATGCTAAAATTAGAATTTCATGCTAAAATTAGAATTTCATGCTAAAATTAGAATTTTATGCCAAAATTAGAATTTTACTCTAAAATTAGAATTTTACGCTAAAATTAGAATTTTATCCTAAAATTATAATTTTTTGCTTAAATTAGAATTTTATACTAAAATTAAAATTTTATAATAAAATTAGAATTTTATGCTAAAATTAGAATTTTATGCTTAAATTAGAATTTTATAATAAAATTAGAATTTTATGCTTAAATTAGAATTTTATACTTAAATTAGAATTTTATAATAAAATTAGAATTTTATAATAAAATTAAAATTTTATAATAAAATTAGAATTTTATTCCAAAATTAAAATTTTACTCTAAAATTAGAATTTCATGCTAAAGTTAAAATTTTATGCCAAAATTAGAATTTTACTCCAAAATTTGAATTTTATGCTAAAATTAGAATTTTAAGCTTAAATTAGAATTTTATACTTAAATTTGATACTAAAACTTGAATTTTATACTAAAATTACAATTTTAATTTTATGCTAAAATTTGAATTTTATACTTAAATTTTAATTTTATACTAAAACTAAAATTTTAATTTTATACTAAAATTTTAATTTTATACTAAAATTTTAATTTTATACTAAAATTTTAATTTTATACTAAAATTTTAATTTTATACTAAAATTTTTATTTTATGCTAAAATTTTAATTTTATGCTAAAATTTTAATTTTATGCTAAAATTTTAATTTTATACAAAAATTTTTATTTTATTCTAAAATTTTTATTTTATTCTAAAATTTTAATTTTATACTAAAATTTTAATTTTATACTAAAATTTTAATTTTATACTAAAATTTTAATTTTATACTAAAATTTTAATTTTATACTTAAATTAGCATTTTGTACTAAAATTCGAATTTTATGCTTTAATTCCAATTCTATAATAAAATTATAATTTTGTAATAAATGAACATTTAATGGTAAAACTAAAAATTAGTGTTAATACAACTATTTATCCTAAAATTGCACTTTTATCCTAAAATTATTCTTTTACGCTAAAACTATTTTTTATTTTTTTTGTTGCTAAAACGAGAATTTAATGCTAAAATTTGAATAAAATATTTAATTTCAAAATATTAATTTTGTCCTCATTCTACAGTTTGTTCTTGCCGCTCTCTTAGCTGTTGCTGCTGCCCGTCCCGGTTATTTGGCCTCCTCTCCAGTGGTCTACTCTTCACCTACCTACATTCAGGAGCCCGCCTATGCCAGTGTTGGTTCTATTGTTAAATCCATACCCACAGCTGTATCTCATCAGTCAATTTCACAAGTTCACTCCTCAGCTCAATATGTACAACCCATTGTAGCTCCTGTTTTAAAAACTACCTATGTTGCTCCCGTAGTTAAGACAATTGCTACACCTGTATTTCATACCAGTTATGCTGCTGCTGCTCCTGTATTGAAAACGTATGCTCATGCTACACCATTGGTCCACAGCTACACTGCTGGTACAGTATTAAAATCATATGCTCCTACGTATGCTGGTGCCTACTCACAATGGTAAACGATATTTGATTGAGTGAAAAGAAAAAGGACAAAAGATTTTGTTATATATATACAACGAGTATTAAACGATTTTATGTTATTGTTAAGATGAAATAAAACACATTTGTTTTTTAAATATAATTTTATAAGAAATTTATTTTATTTCGTGTACTATATTTTCAACGGTATAAAGGTTTAACAATTTTGTAGTAACTTGGCTAATATCTTTTGTTGTCGTTTGTTTGTTTGTTTGTTTTTTTATTTAAGAGGCCAACCATTCCAGCCTTTGGTGTAAGTTAAACCTGTATCCCATGCTGTGGGATATAGCTCTGAAGTATAAGTTACTGGTGCATATGCCAGAGGGGCAGCTGCCACAATTTTTGTATGAGCTGGGGCATAATGAGCCTTAACATAAGCAGCTGCTGGTTGATAGTCCAAAATAGGTCTAAGATAGGGTCGTTTTTCATGTACAATCGTTTGACTTTGATGTGAAACGGCTGTGGGTAAATGAGTTACCGTATGACCCACTACAGTTGGTTCATAGGCATAGTGCCCATAAGTAGGTACAGCTACAGCAGTGGGCAAATAGCCAGGTCTAGCCTTGACAGCACTAATGACAACACAAAGAACAAACTGAAAAGAAGGAAATATATTTGTTTTTTTAATAGAAGATTATTAAATGAAATATTTAATCTAAAAAGTATGTAGAGAGGGACAAAAGATTAAGAGAAATATATAGAGATATTTAAGAAAATAATAATAATAGGTTTGATTTGAGAGGATCACATGGTTAATTGTTTAATATTACAGTACCAAAATTTGGTTAAGAATTAATTGATTTCACAGTATCATCTTTAAATTTTCTTAACTTTTTTTTAATTGATTCAAATTTATATCTTTTGATCATATTTATAACTGTATTTTTTCAAAGTTCTACTAAATATTTTTTAAAAGTACGTGTGCTCTAGTTAAAGCTTTTAAAAATTTCCATTAAATTTAATTATAAAAGTTTTGGTTTTCAATTCATTTAATTTTGAATCATTTTAAGTCCTTTTTTCTTTTCTCACTTTTATACTTAATATTTTTTTTTTTATAACTTACAATTTTCAACATTTTCCTTTTATTTAAAAAACACAAATAAAAACTAGAGTTAATTAAACTACCGTATCAAGTTAAGATGTTAACTTTGAACTAATTTAAAATGAAAACTACAGAAGCATTTTATATCATTTCATTTTCAAAGTTTGACCCATCTTCATTTCTTACAAACAAACAGAATATTAAGATTTTTCCTAATAAACTACAACTACTGATTAGTTCATAACTAATTTGCATTAAATATACGCTCCACTTGAGTAAATTTTCATAAAAAGAAACAAAAAATACTTAAGCAAATAACCCCAAAATATTTCAACTAACTTCCAAAAAAAAAATCAACCTAAAACATAGCACGAGTTTTCTTATTGAATTTAAAACATTTGAAAACATATTTCGCTGTTGATTTGCCTTATGTTGGTTTATTTCTTTTTTAACTCCCACCATTAATTTTTCCTCTTTGTTGGCTATTGTCTGCTGACAGTCGCAAAAAAGCAGTTCAGGCAGCAAAAACTTTTAAAACCATTTGGCATTACTGACCAAGTTTGCATAAGTCTATCTGTCCGTCCGTCCGTCCTTCCATCCATTTGTTTTATTTTTTCTTAAGATCATGTTATCTCTATTGTTGTTTTGGCTGTATTCTATAATATGGGCCATTGTTTAATATGAATAACAACAATAATATTATTAGCAGTCTAACACAAAATTAAAAAAAAAACCTTTACTACCTTAATTTCTGCTATAACTTTTGCACACCCATTTTCCTTTGTAACATAAAAAAAATATTCAAAATTTTTTCAATAAATCAAATTGGCGCTTTATCGACCGCATCTTAAAGTGTGTTAACAAAGAAGATGGAACGATGTTGACAAATTTGAAAATATATATTTTTTTTTTATACCAAAATTTAAATATGTTGGTATTTTAGTCAGCACAAAATTTTTCTTTTAGTTAAGATGTGAATGCTAAAATCTGAATTTTAAGCTTATGTAAGAATTTCATGCTGGAATATGAATACATAATAAAATATGAATTATAATTCAGAAGATAAACTTTTTGCTAAAATATAAAAACTGTGAATTCCAAAAATTAAGAATTTTAATATGAAATATAAATTTCATGTGAAATTGTGAGTTATGTGCTAAAAGATAAATTGTAGGCTGAACTACGAATTTAATTATAAAATATTAATTTTACAATAAAATATTAATTTTATGCTAAGTAACAATTTCAAGACAAATTTTATATCTAAAGCTAGCATATAAATTTTATGTTCATGAATTAGTATATATATATATATATATATATATATATATATATATATATATATATATATATATATATATATATATATATATATATATATATATATATATATATATATATATATATATATAAGAGTAACGTTACTGACTGACTGATTCATCATCCCACAGCTCAAACGGCTGATGCTAGAGAGACGAAATTTGGAACGTAGGTAGGTCTCCCATCATATAGATCCACTAATTTTTGGAAATTCGAATGTTTAGGGGGTAAAAAAGGGTAAAAACGGGTAAAATCGGTAACCTTATAACTCGCAAACTAATAATGATACAAAAAAAGTTGAACAGTTATCGTTATTCATTAAAAAAATAATTGGACAGGTGTCTGGTACTTTTTTGAAAATCGGCCGTTTTAGGTAGAAAACGGGTAAAAACTGTATTTTGGTACTTTTTTGACACCATATGTATCTTTGAAACCAATCAACATACAGATAAAATTTATGTCGTATTCAAAAGTTATCAAAAAATTAGAAATAAAAATTTGGTACTTTTTTGAAATTCAAACGTTTAAGGGGTAAAAATCGTACCTATTTTTGGTACTTTTTTCATAAAACATTTTTTTATATTTATTGAAATCTTCATATGAGTATTTTAATATGTGATACCACTACAATTTTGAAATTTATTGGAATGCAATTTTTGGTATTTCGTTGGGTGAAAAAAAGTACCAAAAAAAGGGGTAAAGGCGGGAAATTACATTTTATTCAAACTTAATAATGAATTCTCAATTACATTAAACATAGAAACATGAAATTAAGAAAATGTAGATAAGAATTCGCAAGAGTGATGAGAGATGTAGGTAAGAATTCAAGAGGATGGACTTCGTGGTACTTTTTCTTCTTCTATTGGTACTTTTATGCATTTTCTATAATATTTAACCTAGAAACATGAAATTAAATACGCATGGTCCGATGTTGGAAAGAATTCACAAGGGGGGACTTTTTGGTACTTTTTCGTTCTTCTTATGGTACTTTTTGAATTCTCTATAATTATGAACATAGAAACGTGAAATTAGGGATATGTGGTCCTTAGTTAATGAGAATCCACAAGAGGGGATGTTGTGGTACTTTTTTGTTATTTTAATGGTACTTTTTGAATTTTCTATAATATTTAACCTAGAAATATAAAATTAAGGACATGAAGTGCTAAGTGAATGAGAATCCGTAAGTAAGAACTTTGTGGTACTTTTTCGTTCTGAATTTTCTGTAAATATGAACCTAGAAAGTGAATGTGAATTCATATGAAGGGACTTTGTGGTACTTTTTTGTTCTTCCTATGGTACTTTTTTAATTTTCTATAATTGTGAACCTGGAAACATGAAATTAAAAACATGTGGTGCTAAGTGAATGAGAATCCATAATAGTGGACTTTGTGATACTTTTTTGTTCTTCAAATGGTACTTTTTGAATTTCCAATATTATTTAAAGTAGAAACATGAAATTAAATATGAATGGTCCTATGTGAGAAAGAATTCATAAGAGGAGTCTGTGTGGTACTTATTTTGTTCTTCTAATGGTACTTTTTAAATTTTATATAATTATGAATCTAGAAACACGAAATTAAATATATGTAGTCTTAAATGAACGAGAATTCACAAGAAGGGACTTTGTGGTATTTCTTTTCGTTTTTCTAATAGTACTTCTTGAATATTCTGCAATTTTTATCCTTAGAAACATAAAATTGTAGATGTAAAGTCCTAAGTGAATCAGAAACCTTGAAATGGTTTTTGTGGTCCTTTTTCTTTATTCTAATATAATTTTTCGTAATTCTGATATTTATTTTTCGTTATTCTAAGATTAGAAACCTGAAATTAAAGTGAAATTGTTATTTATGGATGACATAACGTTATTATTAAAAATGTTCCCAAGGGAGTAAAGAATTTTAGTTTAAATTTATTATATAGTATGGTTTTTATAAAAAATTTCCGCTAACGAAGTTGCGGGTCTACAGCTCGTATACTATAATATGAAATAGGTATATGTTAAAAGAAAATTTTTATATTAAAATTTTGATTATATGCTAAATATGACTTTATACTAAATTATGATTTTATGATAAAATATGATTTAATGCAAAAATATGATTTTATGCTAAAATATGATTTTATGCTAAAATTTAATTTTATGCTTAATTATGATTTTATGCCAAAATATGATTTTATGCTAAATATGATTTTATGCTAAATTATTATTTTATGATAAAATATGGTTTAATGCAAAAATATGATTTTATGCTAAAATATAATTTTATGCTAAAATAACAATGTTTGTAAATGATGAATATTTTTCAAACTTTTTTATGAATTAATCATTTTTGAATTTTTATTCAGGCTCTTTACGATTAGCACTAAAAGGCACAATGGATGCTGAAGAAGATCGTAGCGGATCAGAAAATGCATTCCATCCTGCTAGTGTCTAATAAATCTTTTTCTGTATTCTAAAAAATTATTACAATAATGAACTTGAGCCTGAATAAAAATTCAAAAATGATTAACTAAAATAATAATTTTATGCAAAAATCATAATTTTATGCTTCAATACAAATATCATGCTAAAATTATAATTAAAAATTATAACTAAAATTGGAATTTTATGCTAATATTAGAATATTGTGCTAATTTAGAATTTTATTCTAAATTTATAGTTTTAAAATTAGAATTTCGTTTCAAAATTAGAATATGATTCTAAAATTAGAATATTATGCTAAAATTAGAGTTTATTGCTAAAACTAAAAGTTTATGCTTAAATTATAATTTTATGCTAAAATTAGAATATTGTGCTTATATTTGAATTTTATGCTAAAATTAGAATTTTGTACTAAAATTAGAATTTTATGCTAAAATTAGAATTTTTTGCTAAATTTAGAATTTTATGCTAGAATTATAGGTTTATGCTAAAATTATAATTTTTTAGAATATTGTAACTACAATAATAATTGAAGTTACGTATTATAATTCTGAAAACTTGTAAGTTTAAAAGGATGATATTTACAATTGGCACTAAAGGCACCAAGAATGCTGATGACGGTTCGTAGCGGGCCAGAAAATGCATTCCATTCTGCTAGTGTCTAATATATCTTTTTCACTGTATTCTTCATTAATTATTATATTAATATAAACTCGAGCCTGAATAAATTAAATTAATTCATAATCACATAAAGTTCGAATAAAATTAAAAAATTTACACAAATTATTAACCACACAGAGAGAGCATTGTGCACTTGTTTCATTTTTATACCAAAATTTAAATTTTATACCAAATTTTAATTTTATACTTAAATTTTAATTTTATACTCAAATTTTAATTTTTTTAAACTTTATACTCAAATTTTTGCTAAAATTATAAATTTATGCTAAAATAATAATTTTATACTAAAATTATAATTTTATGTTAAAATTTTAATTTTATGCTTAAGAAGAATTTTATGCTAAAATTTGGTACTAAAACGCTAAACTAATAATTTTATGCTAAAATTTGTATTCTATATAAAAAATTAAATCTTGTATTAAAATTATAATTTTGTACTAATTACGCAACAAGTATATTCTAAATCGCACAGTTAAGTTAAATTCCTTATGTTTACGAACGTAGGATATCTGAGTGGGTACTATAAGGCTACTATCGCTTACCAAGCATAAATCTTTGACGAGGTTCACTCACAGACATTTTTCTTGCTGCAATTCAATGTAAAAACTTAGTACTTCCTTCTCGTCTTTTTTACGAATTCAGAATTGCATCAAGAAGTTGATGCTTGTTGAGCGACAGTACCCTTTTAATTTCCACCTGATGTATGTGAACCTCGAACAAATATAGTCATTGCAGTTTTTTTTTTTTTTTTTTTGTTTGATAAATGTGCCGGTAACTTTTGGATTTGGAGCCTCATGACTGTAAATAATGTAAATATGGTATTTTACATACTGAGTATTAAGAATAATTGGCTTATTTCGATGACTTCGGTGGTATAAAATTAATACAGCTATATTTTATATCCGGTAGTCTTTCTTAGGAACCATAACCTTATTTCTAAAGGTTGTTTCAATATATGTCTTTAATTAATTGCTGATTGATCTAAATTTCAGAATACATTAACTGCGATATATTCACAATAAATGTATTCGAATAAAAATTTAAATTAACGAAATTCCTAGTTAGTATGATTGATTTTAACATAAATTACATGTGATATTAACATATTTTACTATTGATTTAATTCAATATTTTATTCTCAATTTTCCCTTCAAACTTTTTCCTATACACCCTTTATTTTAAAGCAAAATAATTCATTGTTTTACAGTGGTGTTGGTGTTTAGACCATTATTATTACCACTCATATTGCCTAAAGGAAAATAAATATTGCAATGTTTATATATTTTTTATTTTGGTAACTATTTTTATTTAAATATATTAAGATTTCCTGGTTGCAAACTAATACAAATCGCACTCATTTAAAATATTTAGTTTTCAAATACATTAATACCGCCATTATGCTAATTTGTTTAAACATTTTGTTTTAAAAGAAAAAAACTAAATAAACAAATAAAATATTAAATTAATATTCAAATGAATCAAGACTTAAATAAATAATTTGGCTTTTTTTTTTCTTTAATTTTAACTAAATCTAAATAGACAAAGACTTTAAGCTTTGATTATAATCGGCTTAAAATTGACTTCAACGCCAATTTGTTTATTGATTTTTTTTTTTACATTTTGGGTTTTGTTTTTCTAATAAAAGAAGTTAAAGACAATTGGCTAATTTTTAAATTGGTTGCTTTTTATTGAATAGTAATCAAATTATAGGAATTAGTTAAATTAATATAAATTTTTGACAGAGTTTATGTTGTGTGAATTGTTAACACAATTTTGTGCGAATTAAATTAATAATAAAATGGATTAATGTTAATTTGTGGAAATATAAATTTTGTTGAAATTTTTTTTATTATGAATGTGGGAATATGAATGGGGGCGATTAGCTAAAAGTGAAAATTACATAATGATTTTAGCAGCCACTTAGGAGGTTGAAGAGTTTGCAATTGAAATGAGATATAATGGTTTGAAGGCGAATTTGAAAGTAAAAGTAAATAAAATTTAAATTTGCAAAAATTTATAAAAATTTTAAGAACTATGAATAATAATTTTGCAAATTGTGCAAATAAAAGTTAATTATAAAAATAATTATAATAAAATATAGAAATTAACATAAAAATTAATAAATTTAATAATTCAGTAATATTTTCATATAAAGTATTATTGTTTTATTTTAACTGTAAATCATTTTTATTTGTTGAAATTAATTAAATTACCTACTAAAATCATATATGTCATACAACAAATATGTATATCAATTATATTTCATGACTCTTGAAAGGTCAACAAAATAACTTTATGTTTTCTTTTTTTAACCAAAATAGATTAAATTGTGACTTATATTTTTTTATAGTCTCTAAATAATTTTAATCTTGACCTTCTCTCTAAAAAAAAAAAAAAAGCAAAATAATTGTAATTAACTAAATAATACACAGTGGCTGGCTATTTAACATTTCCACAAAAGATAAAATAAAATTTAAATAATACAAGCCAACTAATTAACATGTAAAAAACTAAAATTATTTTACTAAAAAATAACAAAAGACAATTTTACACACCAAAAAAAGACATGCAAACCATAACAAACATAGTTACATGCTCAGACACTCATTCATTCAGCCAATTTTTCGGTCATACATACTTTATTAACTCTATTCTCATGACATTGTCTTTTATTAACATTTTTGTTGTTGTTGTTTAATGGTATTTTATTGTTCTGATGATTTTTAATTGTTTTCAAAGAAAATTTTCTGTCACTAGTAGTTTGTGAGTTTTTATTTGTATTAATTGGGGTAAAAAATAAAAAATAAAAAAATATATGAAAATTTTTAAAAAAATTTAAAACCAGAGAAATAATGATAATAACTCTAAAAAGAATAAATGTAAAGTATTTTCTTTAAATTGTTGCATTTAAATGTTTTTTAAAATAAAACGAAAAAAAAAAATATTATTTAAATGAAAAATACTTCGTTGGTTAATACCTTGATCGTAGTATATTTTCAGGCATTTTATTTTATTGGTGGCCCTGTTAATTGATTAAAATCTATAAAAAAGCTTTGTGTAAATGTTAAAGTTTAGTGTTAATAAACGTTTTTTTTTAAGGTTAAACAAATCTTTTTCTGTGTTTAAATATAATAGTATTATTGTTTGTGTCTTAAGTCTTTTGTTTTGTAGGAATAAGAAAAAGTTTTTAAGAGATATTTTTTTGAAATTTATCAAAAAATGTCTTTAAATAAAAAAATTATTGTAAATTTGGTATAAATTTACAATAATTTTTTTATTTAAAGACATTTTTTGATAAATTTCAAAAAAATATCTCTTAAAAACTTTTTCTTGAAAGAAAAATTTTTGATTAATTCTTTGTTAAAAATAATAATAATAATTGATGACTAATTTAATCATTGAAAATTTTTTATTTCAAATTTAGGGAAATTTCTCGTCAATATTGAATTATGATAAATTTTTTTTAAAACTTTAATAAAACAAATTGATAAATCATCTATTAAAGACAATTTTTTATTTAAAGAAATTTTTCGACAAATTTTTATTTAATGAAAATATTAGACAAATTTTCTATCTAAAAAATTGTTTGATCAATTTCTAATTAAAAAAATATACAGTAGCGAGCATAAAAAATCCAACACTAGGCTGTATGATTTTTGATCGTATTGATTAGGGTTAGAACGTCATTAAATTAGCCAATTCTATTGTGATTTTATTCTTTGCGGCCTTAGCCAACTATTGTATGTTATTTAGTTCCAAATTGTTACGCATACGAACAGTTAATAATATTTTTTTTTTTTAAAAAAGTTGTAAATTTAAGAGAGCAAAGAAAATGCAACTCCTAAAAAATCATCGGATTTTTTTAAATTTTGATAAAAATAATCATTGAAAAATGATGAAAAATTATAATTTGGTAGTATTACAACTAATTATTAGCAATACATATAAATTTAAGGTCATTTTAACTACAAAGGATATTAATAATATTATGAAAACACTCTTTTCTTCATACTTTTTAAGAATTTTCGAATATTTAATATTATTATAAAATTAATTAATTAATTATCAGAATAACATTCTGATAATTGCAGTGAAATAATATTAATATGTAGTTCTAATATGAAGATTAAAAATTATCTTAAAGAAACAATATTGAAACGATCATGCCTGTAACAATTGATACAAGTCATTTAACAGTAGATATTTTATATTATCTGAATGACCACATTTGGCCATTCTAGCTACTATTGTCAGCAATCGTTGATTTAATAATGTAAATATGGTAACTGGATATCTTTCTAATAAAACACATATTATTTACTTATATAAAACTACTACCTTTACTTTTAGAGGCAGGTCCTTTATTATTTTTACGAGTACTGTATAATGGAAACAACAGCCTATTACGATAACTTGAATTAATTTGACTCTAAATCCATATATTTCAATTTTAGACGGTCTAGGTAGATATACTTACTTAAATATTAATTTCCAATAGTAAACAAGTCCAATAGTCCAATCATCACGAAGGATGCACTTTCAATATTTCAACATATGAAGAGTTCAAAATAGGTATATTTCTTAACTGTTTTTTCTTGTGTTAGAATTGGTTCAAGGACCAAAATCAAGGGATATTTGAACATTATAGCGATACAGGGCATTCGATAATGTCATATCATTGCGAAAAAATATTTTAAGCTCTTGATGCCATCTCAATAACGATCAATTATAAATTATGAAGTTAAGCTAAACTATCATAAATATTTGATCGCTTATTTATAGAAAATGTTTGTTGGATTTGAAACAACTAACAAAATAAATAATAATTCCAAATATATCAATCTCTATTGAAAAATGTTCAAAATAGTTCAGAAAAATATCAAAATTTAATAAAATTGGAATTTATTGCTAATATTTTTTATTATTTGTAGATTTCATGTATCTTAGACAATATGCAACGATAGAAAATCATGTTTTTTAACAACACTATAGTTTCCAACCATTTCCAATCAAAATTTTTATCAAAATTTTAAAAATCATGTTTATTTGTTTTGAGTTGCATTTTCTTTTGCTCACTCACATTTTCAACTGCTTTTACTAAACGTTCAATAATTTTCGTTACCCACAAAAATATTCAACAAAATTATATGCAACAGGTATCTATTACAACAAGTAATAAAATTACATTAGTACTGTACATTAGGACTTGCTATAAGCAAAATATATGCGAACAAAGATCATATCACATAGCGTTGCATTTTTAATGCTCGCTACTGTATATAGTCTGTAAATTTATTTTTAACCTTACATTTATACACATATTGTATGCAATATTTAACACTTTAATGTTTTCAAGTGTTTTTATGATAGAAAGAAAAGCACGAGGCATTTGATAATAATATTTTCATGTAATGAGTTTTAAAATTTAAAATTCTTACAAAAAATTTAACCATTTTTACGTATTATTGTCGAATTAAAACGAAAAATGTAAAGAAAATTTCTAAAAGTTTTTTAGAATCTTTGAAAAAGTACAACGGTCTTATTTGTTTCACGTGCATTCAAATTCAAAATTGGGTTTCTAATTCATTCATTGATCTTTGTAAAGTACTTGCAGATTTTAGTAACGAGAATTTTTTCAAGAGAAACAACAAGCCGACATATAATTCGCCATCAATATAGTCCTGAAAAAGCCGCCGCCGCACGTTGGGGTAAAATGTGTCAAAATTTTGATACCAAATAAAAAAAAAAACAAACAAAATTTTGTATCAATGTCAATTAAAATCTTCAAGATAGCATTTTTGAAAAATAGAAAAAAATCTAAATTTTTCAAATTTTTCAAAATTTCATCATCTTTCAGTGTAATTATTTTGAATAAAAGGTCCTTTAAGATAAACATTTAAAATGAAAGCAATAACTTCAAATATTTAAGTGTACTTTTTTTCAAGTATTTGTAAATTATATGTTGCTCTAATATTTTTTTTTTTTTATTTGTCCTAAAATACACTAATTTTCAATTTTCATGGAATGCAACTTAAAATGTTACAAATATAGTATATATTGCCCATTTTAATATTATGAAAAAAAGTATTGCGTATATATAGCCCGATTTGAGAAAAAATATATTAAAAAAAAAAAAAAAAAACTCCAGTAAATTTTATAAAAAAAACAGCTTAAATTTAGACACTTAAATCAAACACTAAAAAGTAGGAAAGAATCAACATAAATTTTTAACCTTTAATCCGCTGGTTGAATTTACATGAAATTTCACATAGACATAGCAGAGGATAGTAAGATTTTGGATCTATGAGGGTTCAAAATATGGTACTAGTGTCGTGGAAAACGTTTAACCTCTAGCGAATTTTTGTTCCTTACCCGATTTCCAAGATTTTTATATCACCTTAAAGTCTTTGATAAATCCTTTAGAAAACATGCTTACATATACTGCTTATCTTATATACTTTTGGAGTTATATACAAATACAAATCTAAATTTTTGGTAAAAAAAAGAAAAAATGGTTAAAATTTTCCCATAAATTCCAAAACTTTCTATCGAACAAAGAAAATTTGGAGTCGTTATCTTTACTGAGTCAAAAGTTAAACGATTTTGAATTGGAAAGTTTGCAAAAATTAACAAACATACGGACAGATGGACGGACATTATAATTCTTTCAAAAAATATTAAAATAAAAAAAGTTTATTTCGTTTTTACTCCTGATTAACTTTATTAACTTTTGATATCACTTTTCCATGAATTAAATGGCATTTTCGACCCATTTAACCAAAATGTATATACGAGCGGACGGTATTGCCATGCTGCCAAAAAAAAAAAAATAGAATTTTAAAAATACATTTTTTACTAATTAATAAATAGTAAAAATTGAACGTGTTCATCAAAGTTTAGATATCACCTTTTTCTGAATTAAGCGTCATGTTCGTCCTATTTAAACCAAAAGTATAGTCAGACATTACCATTCGGCAAAAAAAATCAAAAAATCTTATAATTCTATAAATAAATTTTTTTACTTACTAATAAATAGAAAAATTAATGTGATAATGAATATATTGATATCACCATTTCCTAAATAATGCATAATTTTCGACCAATTAACTCTAATGTATAGACGGACGGAAAGACTTTATCGTTCTGCTAAGAAAGATCTTAAAATTCTAAAATTTAATTTTTTAACTAATAGTCAATGAAAAAATAAAAAATAATAATAAATAAAACGTGATCATTAAAAACTTGATATCAACTTTCCCTGAATTATGCGTCATTTTCGACCCCTTTTACCCCAATGTGCTTCGCCGACCAAAATATGCCGTGGAGCTGCCGGCAGAGAAACTTGTATAACAAGTTGGACTGCCTAAAGGCATGTTCATAGTAGTCATTCCCAGAAAAGAAAATCAATACGTCATAGAAAAAAATGAAAGCAGTTTCAGGTTATATTCCATCTAATCCAACTTTTTTTTATTAAAGAAGAAATTTTCTTTATCCCACCAGTGTATACACATAACCGAACAAAATCAATTTTTTTACTCATACTTTTACCAGCTTTGAGATAAAGATTTAGAATTAACCCAGTAAAAATTTTGTAATAGCATGAAGTTACTGATGTAGTTACTTTTCAATAATAATAACAAACTGTCTACATTACATTAAAGTAGATTAGTAACTACTTACTTTTAACCTGATACTTTTTAAAATAAATTTTAATAAAAACAAATATTTAATTTTCCATGAAAAAAATTTTTCCGTAACAGCCAAATTTTATATTAGAAAAATCAATTTTATTCCACATATTTTGGTGTATCATTTATATAAATCGTGCATACGATTCTCAAGTTGTAGTGAAATATACTCGAATAGTCGGCTTATTTAGGGTGAAATATTAGGCACACCTATAAAAATCTCATTCTGATTATTAATCTTTATTGTTTTTAATCTGTTCACTTATGCCTTTTCAAGAAATAATAAATAATTCACTAAACAAAAAAATTAAATCATTTTCATCATAAGATTTTGTAATAAAATCATTAAACGACTTTTATGAATTCCCCAAACAAAAGCTCATTATGGTTGGATGCCAAAGCTTAAGACAAAAAAATTTTAAAACTTTAAAAAAATCACTACGAAATCTCTAACACAACAGCACCACATAACAAGAGAACAACATAATTAACATTTTTCAATATCGGACATTTAACAACCAATAGAAAAACCATTTTCCAATTAATTATTAACATTTATTGCTACAATGATTTACCACAAATGGCACCTGCTAATCTAAAGTGAGTTTTGTTTTGTTTTTATTTTTATTATTTATTATTTAGATATTTTTGTTGTATTATAATTCCAGTCAACAATTCTCTGGCCATTTCTAGACATCATGTCAAAGTAGCTAAACTGATGGATAGACGGACGGACACGGAGAGTCATAGAGACAGTAGCTTTAGTTATGGATATTGTATCTGTGTCTGTGTGTATCATTGGCTTTTGATTAGGGTGATCGACGCGGTTTTCCAACCGATTTTAAAACCGGTTTTTTCTGTCCATGTGCTGTCGGTTTTTTCAAAATGTTCATTTTTCGAATGTCGAATAGACCGGTTTTTTTAAACACAAAAAACCGGTTTTAAAAATAGCATTTTATTTCAGAAAACATGTACTAAATAGTGATATTTGAGTCGAAATTTGGGAATAATTTTTAAATATTCATAAAGACTGATTTCTTATGTTTTAAAAATATAGTTTAAGTCTAAATTTGAATTTATTCTGTAATATTAAACAAATAAATAATTAATAATTTTTTAATCTATTGTACTATCTGTAATATTTTTACACCCAACTTAATTTTTTTATCCAATATCTTTCTAAAGCATTGTTTCCTCTCCAGAGCTTTCTGAAGCTCCCAGACTACGTAAGAAACTAAAAATCGGCTTACTTATAAAACTATTCGTTCTACAAATTCTAACAGAGCCAGATGTTTCTATCAGGTACCGAAAAGTCTGTTTTGGTATTAAGAACTTTTGAGTTGCTATACTTATTGTTTGCTCTCCAAATCCTATCAAAAACTGATACTGTATTTCGGCCAGGGAGCGCATTTATGACGATTTTTTTATTTTGAAAGGTTTACGAATTTAAAACTTTAATCAATATAATTCCAATAAATTTGAACGGCTTCAAATAATTGACTTCGATTAGGGAAAGGAAGGTGTCTAAATGTTGTTCATATTTTTTTCTTTTAATTTTCGGATTTGTTTGTGCATATTTTCATTATTATATTATTTTTCCTGACATTTTAACTTGATTATAAGAATTATTGATTTTTTTTAAAGAAATGTAGTCTTTTGATATAAATATTAACTTTTGCAAAAACCTGTTTTTTTAAAATACCAACTATTCGAACTATTCGAAAACCGGTTTCTCAAAAAAGTCGAATAATCGATCACCCTACTTTTGATCTACTTAAGTTAAAAAGTAACAAATTTGGTATGTCAAATTGAAATGATTTTTATTTTACTGTTGTGTGATATACATTTTCCACTAAATAGAGTTTTGTTTGTTTTATTTATGTGTTTTAGTGGCAAGTAGTATATGTATGAATAAATAATTTAAACTACAGCAATATAAAATTTTTGGTGCAATTTTTTAGGTGCAAAAATTTTTGTTTTAAGTATGTGTGTATGCGTTATTACATTTAAAACTACTTATATTTATGTTTTCATTCCTACCATAAAAGGTTGTTGCTAACTTGTCATGTGGCACCTACACAATTGTTTTTTTTTTTTAATTGTTTATGATTTATAACAATTTTATTGAAGACAACATAAATCTTAACAATTATGACGTTTTTTGTCTGCGAAAATTGTAGGGAAAACTAAAATGCTTTTTTAGTTTTTGGTCTGCTTATGATTTTTTTTATTTTCATTTTTATATGATTTATTTTTTGTATGGCGATCTTCCAAGTAAGTGGATCTGTGTAACCAATTTGTAATAATAAATATTATGCCATATTATTGTGTTTAGCTATTGTGTTTTGTAAGTTATTTTAAAAGTGTCATAAAGTGTGTCAAATATTGGGTTAATTGTCTTACATTGAAAATAAATTATAACAATTGAGGTCGTTGAAAGATAAAAAATAAAAAAATACAAAAAATAAAATATATGTATGTTTTTGTGAAAAATAATTATATTTTGTTGTTTTAATTATATTTTTCGACAACTCAAAATAACTTGAATATGAATCTTTTAATAGTTAGTATAACAGAAATTTAATTTAAAGAGAAAATTTAATTTATACTTTTTTATAAATTGATTCTCATATTAGCGAGGTGATAGATCATTTCTATGAAGCATAGAATATGTTTGGGCTTCAGTTCTAAGAATTTTTGATTGGGCTCTCTGTAGAAGATCAATACTTGTATTACTGTCCATTCATCACAATTGGATGCCATATGTCCAAATTGGTTTTAATACAGTTTTATACAGGATGACTTTATTGTCAAGGCTGAGTTTCGACTGCATATTTGTTAACCAATGATGGCTGGAAGCTTTCATATTAACTCTCTAGGTTTCTATATAATGGTATGACACATAATCAGCGGAATAACAGAGTTTAACTGATGGGCTGTTTCCTCTCCTCAGTGAGCAAGTAACATGTGTGCTTTTTAACTCGTTCACTCATAATGCCAATTTTCTAACCAAGTCTCTTGTCTAGGGAGAGCAGCTAGTTGATTAAAAGCTACATGTGGGTTTTCATTGCTGTATCATCAGCAAATGTAACAAGTGCGAATGTTATATTCGGCCCGGCCGAATCTATATACCCACCATCAATTTTTTCAAGTTCTACGTTATATGGGAGGGGGCGGACCACGCCCATTTTTTTCCGAGTTTACATTGGTCCTTGAACTATTTAGACACAATTTCGTTGATTTTCACCTTATATGGGAGGTGGGCGGTAAAGTGGGTGGACCACGCCCATTTTTCGTTTGCTAGTTTATATCAATCTCCGAACTATACGTACAAAATTTCGTTGTCGTACATGCTTTTGTTGAAGAAATATCAGCAGGAAAATAAAAAACGGACACCCTGTGTTTTTAGCCCATAACTTTTTTGTTTATTAACCGATTTATTATATTATTATATTTATTATATTTGCGCCAAATTTCGTCCGCCTACGTTGTCCCGTTCGAGCCCTATCCTGCTTTCAACAGAAGGACAGACAGACCAACGGACAGGCGGACAGACGGACCGATATAGCTAGATCGACTCAGAATCTAACCAGGACCCAGAAAATATATACTTTGTGGGGTCTTAGATGATTCCTTCGACATGTTATACCCCAGTCAAATAATTATATGTGCATACCTATAAAGTAATTTATTTTCTTCAAAAATAGGATTTTCAAATTCAAACCTTTTTTATATTTTTAATGTTTATTAGAGCTTTATAAGTCAAATGAAAAATTTATTTCTTATGTGTATTTTGTAGCAAAACTTAATTGATTTTAAAATTGTTCATAGAAAATAATTGTATGTGCACGACAAGAATTTTATAAAAATCCTTTATTTAAATAAAGTTAATTTTCAATATTCATGAAAGTTGTTAAGGAATTGTGTTGTCCTAATATAACGTTACCAGATGCATCCTTCGTTATACAGATTCGTCCTTTTTGCTTTACATATATATAGGTCAAAACTGTAGTATATTTATAAAAAATCAATTTGAAACATTTGATATTGTCATATAGCTCTGAATCTAAATATATCTCAGCATACAGTATTCTTTGGAAATCCTTATGTCATGAAGGTCTGAGGATCATTACTGGTCGCTGCAGAAATATAATATTTTGTGACTTAAAAACCGATTTTGAGGCCCGATATAGTAACATCGTCACATTAATTTACTGAAAAATCTAATTTTTGTAGGAAATTCATCAACGAAGCTATTGCATATTTTGTAAAGTAAATTTATGTTGTGCTGTGAATTAATTTAGCTACGTCCAATAAATATTTTCAACTTCTATCTAGAACTAAAATTGACTTATATTATGTGCGATTCGATACTATGATTACGCTTCAAGCATGTCTTTTGTAGACGTCGAATACCCATGTAATATTTTTGATAAACACTTGGATAATTTAAATATAATATTTTTCATCTCTTATGTACATGAACTCATGGTGTAATTAAAGTTTTTAAGCAAAAAATTATATTTATCATAAAATCCTGCGTGTGGATTTTTGTACCGCTCTATTAGTTATGTTTTTGCCACCCAAAGGTCATAATTTTAATCTAAAACCTCTTTTATTATTTTATGCTCACGTCCAATTATTAAAACCCGTTCATTTGGCCGATATTTTTCTGTAACACATGTTGTTTTTCTTCGAAAAATTTCCTTAATCCCCGCTAATAAGCAATTGATTATGGGTTACCGCTCCTAGAATGATAGCAATTTCTCAGATTTTTTTAAAATTTTCAACAGTATTATGATACCCATTTTCTGTATATACCATTTTTTGGAATTTTACATAAACTGACGTCTTACTTTAATGATTTCAGCTCTTAAACTGACAGTTCATGACCTGGTAACATATTTTGGCTATAAATTAAAAAAAAAAAAAAAAAAAATTTTTTTTGGTATTTTAGGTCTAATCATTTTAAATATTCCCCAAATAACTTTAATTTTAACTTTAATTGGTTAAACGGTTCAAACTGTGGACTTCATGTCAGTCTGTTGAGTAAAAATTTCAATTTGCACATATAATTATTTTCTATTAAAATTTAGAGAACACAGAAAAAAGTAGAAATGGACTTCAATTACGAAATTTGTAATATTAATTAATTTTTAATTGATTTTGCTCCAATCATCAAAATGATAATATAAATAACTAGAATAATTGATATTATTATTACTTCTTTTCCTTAAATAGATGCAATGAGCTGAAAGTTTTTGAAAATTTACTTAAATTTATTTTATTTCTGTACTTTTGTAGACAAATATTTAATTTTTCTTTATATTTTATTAACAGCTGTCAATTTATTAAAAAACAAAACTGAAGACCAATTAGAAAGTTAATTATATTAATAAATCATATAATTAAATTCCGATATAAAGTTAATTAACAATTTTATTAAAAAATTATTTGAAATATTTTTTTCTGTGAATGATATGTTTATTTTAACGGTACTTTAAATACAATGCTAAGAGGAACCTAAAATTTTGCAAATAGGGACATTAGGTAAGAATGAAAAAAATTGTAAACCAAGGAAATGTATATCACTTTTGGAATATATAAAAACCAGAAAACAAATATTGCACATATAATTATTTGACAGAGGTATACGGAATGACAAAATCAATATACCCCCCATCTTTTTGATGATATAAAAATTGTCAGTTTATCGCATGTTGACAAGTCAGATGTGTAGATAAAATACAGAATATACCCCAGAAAACTGAACTGAACTTTACTTTAAATTCTCCTGTCACAAAGTTATCATACTTTCCACTCTAAATTATCGGTCCCGTAGATTTAACTCGAACAATTCATGGGCACAAGGTGGCAAAAAACTTATAATGTTATATATTAAACCTTGATGACATACTTTGTCGAAAGCTTGCGCTACATCCAAGAATATGTCCAATTATTTTTTTTTTTTTTTTATTCATATTTCCCTTGACAATTGTATTTATGACCTCGGAGCTAATATCAATCATGTCATCATCATTTAATGTAATAAATATCATTTGTCTCTGCCAAAACAAAATCTTAGGTTGGGGGGTTTGATTGAATGACTGTACTTAGATGATGTGCAAATAAGTTGGCCTTATCTTCTGAACTATGAGCCCATATACCTTGAAATTTCCTTAAAGGACTTTGTGCATCTATCAATGGAATAATACTTTTCGCTGCCCTCTATAGGGAAAAGTGAAATTATTATTCATTAAACTTCTAATGTAACGCTTGTCTCGGCGATCCTCATCTATTTGAAGAGCTCTTCTTGGTTTTTGGTTTGCAACGGATAGCCTCAGTTTGGTAGTTGGGGATCTACTTTGATATCATTCTCTTCTCTTCTCGTTTGCAAATTTATTTATATTTTTTTTTTAACATTTTTATAAAACAAAAAAAAAAAAAAAAAAATCTTAAAAACAAAATATCAAAAATATTCTTTAAAACAATTTTAACTAAAATGTTTCTTTAACAAAAAATTTATCAAAAATATTCTTTAATTAAAAAATTAAAAAAAAACATAACAGAAAAAAATATCCAAAAATTTTTTTTAAACAATTAATTTCTTTATTTAAAAATTTAATTGAAAATTCTTTTAAGTAAAAGATAGTTTAAAAAAAAGTATAAATAAAAAATATTTTGATCATTTTGCTTAAGAGAAAAATGTTTGTAAGTTTTCTTTAAATAGACAATTTTTGAAAAATTATTTTTCAATAACCTATATTTTAAGACAAAGTTTTTTTTTGTCAGAGACCGGATTTTAATATTAAAAAAACAATCTTTTTATATTTACTTCAATCGAAAAACAATCTTTAATGTTCAAAAAATTATAAAAATCCATCATGATTTTTTTATTTTCATCAATATTTTAATTTTTTTCATCATGATGGAAATAAAAATATAAATATCTTTTGTGATATTTATTTCAAAAGTTGAAAATTATTTTCAACTTTTTTCATCGGATGGAAAAAACTTTAAACAACAACAATTTCATTTGAATAAAAAAAAATATTTTGAAAACAAAACAAAAGTATGAATAAAAAAAAACAATCATTTGAAATTTTTTTCGAACTGATATTTATCGTTAAAGATATTTATTTTTTTCATCATTGATGGATATTTATTTTAAAAATAAAAATCCATCACATATTTTTTTCAACAAATGAAAAAACATTTTGAACATTAAAGATATTTATTTTGATTGAAAAATAAAAATAAAAAGTTTTCGGGTGCTTGTTTTTTGTTTTATTTTTTATTTTTTGGTAAACAAAAAAAATAAAAAATGTATGGAAAGTGTCAATAAGTTACTACAGATAAAATCTTCTAAGTTTTCAGATTCACTTTTTAAACCGATCTCTCGATGTCCGTCCGTTTGGCTGGATGGAGTACAGATCGCAATCTTGAAGATCAGTCAATGAAATTTTGTACGTGCAACTTTTATAATACAAGGACGAAGCCTATTGAAATTGATTGTAATCGGTTTATTTTCTTTGAGAATAGAGTCTCAACACTTAAAAATGCCTTTAAAATAAGAATAATTTAATGAAATTCATTTCTGTGCAAGTATTAATCTTTGTACAAAATTTAATGAAAATTGGTCCACGATTGACCATAGCTGCCACATTAACTACTTTTCCTTTTATATTCGACACAAATAAGTAAATAGGAACAGCATTGCAAATTTTAATGAAAATCGGTCCATAACTTACAATAGCTCCCATCTAAACCCACTTGCGGAAATCATCCTAAAGTGCATAAAATCATATAGATATATTTTTTGTTTTACATTTAGTAAAAGTGTTGGTCTACATTTGGCCACAGGTCTAATATAAGTCCTGTCCCCGAATTTTTATCCTCATACACAATGGTGTATATGTATTAAAATTATCAATAATTTTATACTTGTAAATAGAAAATATTTTAAAAATATTTATTTTGTAGAAAAATCCCAGCAAAAACTTTGGTTGCCATGTAATGAGTAAAGAAGCTAATATAATGACTCTAATTACACATTAGCTGAATAACTCCTTATTTTAACACGGTGATGACATTCGAGGCAACTACTTACTCTATATATTACTTAGATGTCATTACAATAACTAATTACTTCCAAGCTGTTGAACACCGCATTGATTTAAGAGCATTACTGAAGTCATGATTAGTAATAACAATAGGAACTAGTTACATTTTAGGTTTTAAATAAGTAATGAAATGTAATATATAAAATATTTTTTTTTTTTTTGTTGTTGTTAAAAGATTTTTTAAATTTTAATTTAAAAAACTTAACAACAACCAAAAATGTAATTAAAATAAATGTAATAAAAATAAACTATTTTAGATTAAAAATAGATTCATACGCAAATTTTGCCTTTCATTTATGTATCCCTTCTTCAAATATATGAATTAGTAACTGCATTATAAAAATCAATACAAATTAATATTTTCAAAAATCTCATCATAAATAATTATTTACATTAGGGTTATAAATAATTAATTACTGAACAACTTTTATGTAATGCAGACAGTATGTTGTTGTCATTACAAAGTAACTACATCAGTACCCAACAAAAAAAGAACTGAAAAAGTCATGATTTTATCATTGTGTTGTCATTGGAAGGAAGTACTTAGTGGTGAAAAAGAGCTGCAGAAGTTCTTTTTTTAACCCATGGTTGTCATTGGCAGGATGTTTTTCTTTTATACTTTTTGTTCAGTGCTTTTGAAGTACTTCTCTGAAAACTATGTTTATACAATTTTGTAATAAAAATTATATTTTTGCTCTATAAAATAATAATAAAAGTGCTCTAAAATTTGTAAAATTTAAATTTTCTTAGAAATTATTAACATTTTTTTCTGCTAAAAATTAATTTATTTTCGCTTTTCTGGAAATGATTATAAAGAAATTCAAAAAAAGTTTAAAATATGCTTTTTGTTACTCTTTTGAAGTGGTGAAAATGTTCTTTTTTGGAAGAACTTCTTCGTTTTTTGCTGGGTAACTACATGTCATTACCAAGTTTTTGCTGGGATGTATTGACATTATTCTTTAATTATCTTACAAATTTATTATTAAAAAAATCATAGATTTTATTTTCATATCAATCTCTTTATACTTAATCTAACATATTAATCTTTAATTACAATTAACAAATTACTTTAATCATATTTTATTATTTGCAATCACTTGCAACTAATTCCATATAATTTTGCTAAACAATCAAATAAAAAAAATTTTTAAAATTATTAATATTCTATATTTAAATCCTGGGAACTTAATTTGTAATTGTAGCTTAACAAAAAAATTTAAATTGCAAACATTTAAAAAAAAAGTAAGGCATGAAATAAATAATTTATTAAAATTATAAACAAAGCAATTGGAGACAAATGGACGGACAGAAAGACATACAAAAAGTATCAGTCAATACAAACAATTTAAACTAGTTAAATGAGTAAGTGAATGACTACAAAACATTTCATTATTTATTATGAATGAATCAATATAACAAACGAATTGTAATTGTAACACAGTTTAAGTTTTATGTGTGGACACACCTGTTTATTTTAATTATAATTAAATACAGAAAAGAAATAATGTTTAATGTAACCTGGCTTACTAACCGCAAAAATAAAACAAACTATATTTAACACAAAATGTATTTAATTTAATAGAATACAAAATACGGACTTTATATTAGAAAATCAAAGAAAAAATATTTTGTTTAAGAAAAAACAATTCATGTAGTTTCACACAATGGTTTTGTTATATGGTAGATCACAGACTCCACTGATGGCGGAGTAATGAAATAAACCACATTTTTTAATTTCATGTAGTTACCCAGATGTATTGCCAACAATACTACACTTAATAAGATCCGACAAAAAGACAATGAGATTTAAAAATATGATTAAGAATGAAAAATTTGTTAAGGTAGAATTCAAGTGCCCTATAGCTTTTTTTAAAAAATATAATTTTTCTTTTAAAATAAAGTTTTCAAGTAAATTAAACTTCACTGGCTTTTTATTAATCGTTAAGTCATTAACCAGTCGTTGTAAGTGATTAAGTTCTTGTTTTATTTTTAAACTCTTATTAATCTCATAAACGTTTATTAATGTTATTTATAATATCTTTTTCTAATCTTGTAATTTAAATATATTTCATATCATGTTTTATTTCTGCAAAAACCTTGTTAGTAAATATTTATTTCTTAAAGAATTGTAAAAATTATAGGAAGTTATTAAATCAAATAATTATATTTCTTTATATTAAAAGATCTAATTAAATAGTTCAAGGTATTCTTACATTACATTTTTTTTCTTATAATTTAATACACTTGATCACACAACTAAATTATGGGTTCAATTCTAATTTAAGTTTTATTTTTTTAAATAAACAGGAAATGTTTTGCAATGATTAGACGAAAAATTTGTTCATACATTAAATCAGTTTTAATGGCTGCAAATGATTGAATGAATTGTAGCAAAATAAAGTTGGTGTCTTAAGTCTTTTGATTTGATTTCTCATGATTGATAAATTTTATTGCTTTAATTTTTGTACATATACATGGCTAATATTTTTGTATATATATTTCATCATAGCTTAAGTGTCATTTTCGTTACACCTTTCAATCAGTCAAGCAAAAATATTATTTTTAGTCAATACAAAGATTTGTTACAGCCTTAACGTTTATATTTTTTTTTTAGTGGAAATTAAAAATTAGAAAATAATATGAATGCTTTTGTCTAACTCTAAGAATGTTTAAACCCTAAATTACTCTTTAGTGAACTTTTTCATTTTTTAAAGCTACTTTAATATGTTTACTAATTTTATTTCTGTCAAACATTTTTATTTACAATATTGTTTATAGACTATGTTTACATGCGTGTTTTAATAATTCAAGTCATGATTTCTTTTCACGCAATAATATTTACGATTTCATAAAATTTCAAATATTTGTAATTTAATGCATTAATTATAATATTATTAAATTAATAACTAAAAAAAAAAAACACAGAAAAAAATGTGTAGAATTTAAAATAATTTACAAATAAAACAAAAAAAAAAAAAAAAAAAAAAAAAAAACAGTCGTAATATATCTTGTAAATTATTAATTAAACATTTTAAATAGTGGGCATTAAATAACGATACAAGCTTGATAATGTTAACTGTAAACAGATTGAATAAGCAAGATAAAAAGCAATGAATTAGCTAAAATAAGGATTGAAAAAGAAAAGCTACAGACCAAAATTGTGTGGCCAATAACATTCTGGTGGAGATAAGGACTGCGCACGAAAAAATCCGTGCATGCTCTTGGACTTATAATTTTTGATGTGGTGAAAAATTAATAATTCTGTTAACTGGTTTGTATTTGCCATTATGCTCACTTGTCATGTGCTAAGTTTCATGGTAATAGCAAAATAGGTTTTTCTTAAAATGGAAGTTTGACAAAAAACTCCTTAACACATAATTCAAATTTTTCATGAAATCTTACATTGGTCATATAAAATAACTGCAAGGAAGGCTGTTGTGCCGCAAAATACAGTTTCTTGGGTCATAATATTATACATACAAAGAAGACATGATCACTGAATAGTAACCTGGTAATGGAAGACAAATAGTATTTTCAGGCTGTAGAACTCAGGAAAAATAAAAAGGATTTTGAGAGAAATTCGCCTCATCTCTGGAAGTGTCACAAAAAGTTAGTTGCTTTAAACCTTTATCAGAAAATTTTAAAGGAAGTCTAGCCTGAAGACATAAAGTAAGAAAAAAATCCTAACAGAAACGCAAGCAAGAATTTGGAGCTAAAAAGTAACATGAAAGTACTTCGGACGAATTTTTTCAGAAATTTTATTTCTGTATAGTAGACGATGAAACGTTCGTACACGGTGACACGTACACGGAATTCTATGTCGCATATGCTAGAGGGATTATGGCAAAAAAATTTCGCGTATCAAATAAATCAAAATTTCCAAGAAAGTTTTTGATTTGGAAAGTCATATGCATACGTAGGAATGAAGCACTTCATTCTTAAAAAATGGCTGTATTAACACAGAAATATACGTGAATGAGTGCCTTTGGAAAAGACTTTTTCCTTTCCTAATAAAATTCAGTATATCCGCTGTTTTCTACCCTGTTTCCGCTTTTTCTCATTACAACAAAACAATGGAGTTGTAAAAAATAAATTGTAAGAGTTTGTTCCGAAAGAGGCCAATTCATCAAATTGTCCGAGACTTCGTGCAATTGAAACATATTGGACTCTAGTAAAAAATAATTTAAAGGACATTAAATTCTCAGCATAAAATAAATGGACTTATTGTGACCGAAATACAATAAAACCTTTAATTAGAATAATTCCGGAAAAGATTAGATATTTCCTTAAAAAACAACAGGAACTAATTCATTCTTTTATGTTTAGAACTTGAACATATCAGTCATTAATAAAAATATCACTTTAAAAAAATTCGGCCACTGGTTTTGTTTCTATAAGCAGATTTCCATGCACGGATTTTTTCGTGTGCACTCCTTATATTTTAACAGGAAAATACTATTTTTTTTATAGAAAACTGATCTATGGGAAGAGTTTTCTTTAGAAAATGTTTCAATGGGAAGAGTTTTTTATAGAAAATTTTTCGGTGGGAAGAGTTTTCTATAGAAAATTTTTCGGTGGGAAGAGTTTTCTATAGACAATTTTTCGGTGGGAAGAGTTTTTTATAGAAAATTTTTCGGTGGGAAGTTTTCTAAAGAAATCTTTCGGTGGGAAGAGTTTTCTAAAGAAATCTTTCGGTGGGAAGAGTTTTCTAAAGAAATCTTTCGGTGGGAAGAGTTTTCTAAAGAAATCTTTTGGTGGGAAGAGTTTTCTTAGGAAAATTTTTCGATGGGAAGAGTTTCCTACAAAAAATTATTCAGCGAAAAGTTTTTTATATAAAATTATTCAGTGGGAAGTGTTTTCTATAGAAAATTATTTAGTGGGAAAGTTTTCTATAGAAAATTATTCAGTGGGAAGAGTTTTCTATAGATCAATATTAAGTGGGAATAGTTTTTCACCGAATTTTTTATACATTTTGCTGTAGAATTTTCTATAGAATTTTCTATAGATTTTTCTATAGAATTTTCTGTAAAATTTTCTGTAGAATTTTTTATAGAAAATTTTTCGGTGGGAAGAGTTTTCTATAGAACATTTTACGGTGGAAAGGGTTTTCTATAGAAAATTTTTTGGTGGGAAGAGTTTTCTATAGAAATTTCTTCGGCGGGAAGAGTTTTCTATAGAAAATTCTTCGGTGGGAAGAGTTTTCTATAGAAAATTTTTCGGTGGGAAGAGTTTTCTATAGAATATTTCAGAAAAGTTTTCTATAGAACATTTTTCGATGGGAAGTTTTCTATAGAACATTTTTCGGTGGGAAGAGTTTTCTATAGAATATTTTTCAGTGGGAAGAGTTTTCTATAGAAAATTTTTCGGTGGGAATAGTTTCCTATAGAATATTTTTCGGTGGGAAGAGTTTTCTACATTTTTCGATGGGAAAAGTTTTCTATAGAACATTTTTCGGTCGGAAGAGTTGTCTATAGAATATTTTTCAGTGAAAAAAGAAAATTTTTTGTGAGAGATGGGAAGAGTTTTTTGTAAAAAATTGTTCAGAGGGATAGGTTTTTTATAGAAAATCATTCAGGGGAAAGAGTTTTCTAGAAAATTATTCAGTGGGAAGAGTTTTCTGTAGAGTAGTATTAGAAGAAAGAGTTTTGAATTGAAAGATATTCGATGGAAAGAATTGAATTTTGTAAAAAGTTTCCAAAAAAATGCACAAAATTTTCCATAGAATTTTCTACAGAATTTTCTGTAGAATTTTCCATAGAATTTCCTATAGAATCTTCTATAGAATTTTCTACAGAATTTGCTATAGAATTTTCTATAGAACTCTCTATAGAATTTTCTATAGAATTTTCCATTGAATTTTCTAAAGAATTTCTTATAGAATTTTCTATTGAATCTTCTATTGAATCTTCTATAGCATTTTCTGTAGAATTTTCTGTAGAATTTCCTATAAAGTTTTTTATAGAATTTTCTATAGAATTTTCTACAGATTTTTCTATAGATTTTTGTATAGAATTTTCCATAGAACTTTCTTTAGAATTTTCTATAGAATTTATCTACAGAATTTTCTATAGAATTTTCTTTAGAATTTTCTATAGAACTCTACAGAATTTTTTATATAATTTTCTGTAGAATTCTTTATAGAATTTTCTATAGAATTCCCTATAGAATTTTCTATGGAATGGAGAACTTTCAACAAGATTTTCTGTGGAAGAATCGTACGTTTTAAGAAATTTCTATAGATTTTTTATAAAAATTTCTATTATTATAATTTTTTTTAATGTGAAATTAATCCCCAAAATATTTCCAACAATTTTTATAATGCTTTAGCTAATCTAACAGTATATTGCAAAAAAATTATAATTTATATCTACCATTCACATCATCATATGCAACATTGTTTGTCATTTATTTGATAAAAGTTGAGGAATGTAACAGATTATGCCACTTTCAATTATTTATCTCTTCTTATCGCTTAAATGTTTATGTAAAATTATTTATTTTCCCACTTTTAACATCCTTGATAATCATGACTGCACTGTGACGCTATTTAACTGCCGGCTATTAATTATCTACAACGTTTGTTGTGCGTAGACAAGTCTGTAACAGTTTGCAACAAGTTAAATAAGTAAATAAATAGAAAAAAAAAAAACGAATTGTAATTCATAACAAATGCCTTAAGGCGCAAAATGTTAAATTGTTTGGCCAATTGTTAATCATACATTACGGACATAGTGTTTGTGTATTTGTAAATGTACAATACCTTTTTGTATGTAATGTTATAATATTTTTTTCTTACTATACATTTCTTGGTCATGTTGATTTGTTTGTCTAAAAATCGCAAGAAATAGTAATTTAAGTCATTTATTCCATTCAAATCAATTCTATTCACACAAATCCCTTGTACTCTACTCACGCATTTAATAAGCAGTCATTCTGTAAATGGTCAGTTATAAAAAGTTAAGCTGAATATGTGTTTAGTAGAGTAGTTTAGGTCGACTGATATGAGATTTATAGACATAATATTCCTGAAAGATTCTATAAAAACTTTTTCAAAGGAAAAGAGAAAGAGAAAATTTCTTTCCAAAAGTATAGAATTTTCGAAAGAAATTTAGTCCAAAAATGGTATTATTTTCTACAGAAAAGTTTTCTCTAAAGGATAGAATTTTATATGGAAAATTTCTTTTCCAAAAGATGGAATTTTCTATAGAAAATTTCTTCTGCAAAGGAATTTTATAAAAAGTTTCTTCTTCAAAGGTTTACAATTTTCTTTAGAAAATGTCTTAGAAAGGGTAGAATCTTCTATAGAAAATATTCACGTTTGAAGGTTTCCCTTTAGTGTTAAACTGCCTGACTCTCTACCCATATTCAATCTTTCAAGTGTAGTGCAAATGAAACGAATTTGTACAATTTGCCATGCATTTTGTTTATTTATAATCATTAAAATCCGTTTTCTATAACAAACACAGTTTGACTCTAAAAAATCATACTTCATATTTGTACCAATAAAAAAATAGAAAAATTAAATAAAATGAGATCTGTTATCGGTTTTTAAAAATGTACGCAGAAATAAAAGAAATATAAATTGCACGAATTAAACTTCATTTCTGTTGGCTACTTTGTGCTGAGGAAAATTTAAAGGAATGTAGTCATGAGACAAAAATTAGACTTAGAAATAAAGTTAAAAAAATAATTTTACAATGAAAATATAGTATAAAGAAATTATTCTTTGTATACTCTGGTTATTAGTAGATTTTTAGTATTTAAATATTTTTTACAAAAATTTTAAATCAATGCGTTTTTTTTTTTTTTTTTTTTTTTTTGTTGTTGTTGTTGTTACTGCAACCCACTTACTTTATGACTTGAATTTATTTAAATGCGTTTACAATATGTGTCATAATTTTTATTATTTATATGCTCATTTATAGTTCCTTTTAAATAATTTATTATTTATTTTTTATTTATAATCTTAATCATATGTTTTTGAAACTTAAAACATAAACTCCCTCACATGGTGTTGTAATCAGAAAAAAGTGAATGTAGTTATAAAAATTTGTTCAAGAAACTTTAAATAAATGAAATATTTCTTTCTATAGCAAAGATCCTTGGGAAATAATTAGTTTGCTAGAAGTTTATTTTAAAAATATACCTACCAATAATGCATTGCGTTTCTATTATATTTTGGCACATAATTTTATCATATTTTTTCCGTCCATTTTTTATTATTATTTTTTTTTTTTAAATCTATATAAATACAATTTAGCCTATACCAATTTTGTAATCGATTTGTTGTCAATCAAACGCCCCTGACCAACATCTGTAGTTGCAACTTCAGAAGTTGGAAAAACATAAAAAAAAATCCCTTCACTTAATTGCCACCATAGAACCAACATGTGTGCCTGGAGCCTTTTTTTACAAGATTTGGTATATAGTCTTAAAGAAAAAATAAAATATATATAAACAATTTTAGCCATAAGACCCACATATGTATTTAAGTTTGAACAAAAAATCTAATACCTAAAAAAAACTACCAACTTAACAATATGTAATACGATTGATTGACATAAAAAAATAGTTGTTTGTGCGAGAACATTAATTAAATAAATATTGATTTAATATTGATTGACCTCTGCAGACAAAATATTATACCATTTTAATTGCTACCAAAATAATAGTGACAAAGAGCAAATATTTAAAATTTACATAAATATCTGTCAAAATAAATCTTTTATAAAGAATTATATGAGAATTTATTTTTATTTACCTACAAGAGTTTAACGTCTCATATTTTGTATTTGGCAACAATTTTTCTGTTGGACACATTTTCTATTATAGCAGGCATTTTTACGAGTGATTGATTTTTAGCTTAAAGTTATTCTCCCTCAAATATGATCTATATTATATACTCAGCTCATACATATTTGTTTTAGTTACTTTTCAAATTGGAATTTCAAAGATTCATGGTTGAAACAAATTATTTTTCCAGTTTTTTTTTTTTTACTATAATTTAAACAAAATTGTATCGCCAAACATGTTTAAATGATTAGTTAGTAATTTATTTTTAAATGGAGTCATGAAATAAATCATAAAAATATGATTGGTTTTCAATTTGCACGCTATAATAATGAAATAACATGTAAAGCTTTTTCCTGTACAAACACAAGTGAGAAAAAATTTAATAAAAAACTATTCCTACCGAAAAATTTTCTATAGAAGACTCTTGCCATCGAAAGAATCTCTATAGAAAACGTATATAGAAAATCTTCTCAGCGAAAAGTTTTTATAAAACTCTTCTCAGCGAAACATTTTCAATAGAAAACTCTTCCCACCGAAAAATTTTCAATAGAAAACTCTTCCCACCGAAAAATTTTCTATAGAAAACTCTTGCCACCGAAAAATTTTCCATAGAAAACTCTTTCCACCTAAAAATTTTCTATAGAAAACTCTTCCCATCGAATATTTTTCTATAGAAGAGTCTTCCCACCGAAAAATGTTCTACAGAATACTATTTTCACCGAAAAATGTTCTATAAAAAAATCTTCTCACTAAAAAATGTTCTATGAAAGCTCTTCCCAACGAAAAATTTTCTATAGAAAACTCTTCCCACCGCCAAATTTTCCATAGAAAACTCTTCAGACCGAAAAATTTTCTATAGAAAATTCTTCCCAACGAAAAATTTACAATAGAAAACTCTACACACCGAAAAATTTTCAATAGAAAACTACCCACCGAAAAATTTTCTATAGAAAACTCTTCTCACCGAAAAATTTTCTATTGAAATATCTTCCCACCGAAAAATTTTCTATTAAAAACTCTTCCCACCGAAAAATTTTCTATAGGAAACAGTTCCCACCGAAAAAAAATTTATATAGAAAACTGTTCCCACCGAAACAATTTCTATAGAAAACTCTACCGACAGAAAAATTTTCTATAGAAAACTCTTCACACTGAATATTTTTCTGTAGAAAACTCTTCCCACCAAATGTTTTTCTATACGAAACTTTTTCCACTTGAATATTTTTCTGCAGAAAACTTCCAATCGAATATATTTCTATAGAAAACTCTTCCCATTGAATTTTATTCTATAGAAAACATTTTCCTTCGAATATTTTATAGAAAACTCTACCCATAGAAAAATTTTCTATAGAAAACTGTTCCCATTAAATATTTTTCTATAGAAAACTCTTCTAATCGAATATTTTTCTATAGAAAATTCTTCCCATCGAATTTTTTTCTATAGTAAACTCTTCTCATGGACTATTTTTCTATAGAAAATATTTTTTTGAATATTTTTCTATAGAAAACTATTGCCATCAAATATTTTTCAATACAAAACCTTTTTCGATCGAATATTTTTCTTTAGTAAACTTCCAATCGAATATATTTCTATAGAAAACTCTTCCCATCGAATATTATTTTATAGAAAACATTTCCCATCCAATATATTTTCCCAACGAGTATTTTTTATAGAAAACTTTTCCCATTGAATATTTTCCTATAGAAAATTCTTTCCATTGAATATTTATCTATAGAAAACTCTTCTCATTGAATATTTTTCTATAGAAAACTCTTCCCATCGAATATTTTTCTATATAAAACTTTTCCCATCGAATATTTTTCCATAGAAAACTCTTCCCATCAAATATTTTTATATAAAAAACACTTTCCATCGAATATTTTCCATAGAAAACTCTTGCCATCGAATATCAAATCTATAGAAAAATCCAAATCCAATATTATTCTATTTTTCTATGGAACTCTTCCCATCGATTTTTTTTTTTTTTTAGAAAAATTTTTCCATTGTATATTTGTCTATAGAATAAATTTCAATAGAAACTCTTCCCATTAATTAGTTCCCCATAGAAATCTCAATTAATTCTCTCTATTTAACTATTCCAATCGAATATTTTTATAAAATCTCTTCTCATCTATATTTTATACAGAGAACTCTTCTCATCGATTAGTTGTCTTCAGAAAACTTTTCCCATCAACTAATTTTAAATTTTTTGCCTAAAGGAAGCCAGCAATTTTCTATAGAAAAATTCCCTAAAAATGTTCTATAGAAAAGTTGTGGCCTCCAAAAAAGGCAGCAATTTTTACATAAAATTGTTGCTTCTTTTGGGAGGCAAAAAAGTTTCTATAAAATTTGCTGTGCTCCAAAAAAGGGGAAAGCTTTTTGTCCCCCATTTTTTGTTTTTAAATTTTCTGTAGGAAATTTTTCCCGAAAGAAAAACATTTTAATTTTACTTTAGAACATTTTTCATGTTAGACAAGAGCCTTCAAGTATCATTATAATGTTTATGCCCATTGTAGAGTACTTATCTTTCTAATAACTTTTTTTATATCAGATTTATAAATTACTTTTTTTGAAAAATCAATTTAAAACTAAATTAAATCAACAAATTAAACACATGTTTATTTTTATCTTACTCACTCTCTACTATATTTGTCTTAAAGCACTATAATTATTTATATTACCCAGCAAAAACTTTGGTTGCCATGTAATGAGTTAAGAAGCTAATATAATGGCTCTCCACTACTTACACATCAGCTGAATAACTCATTATTTTAACACGGTGATGACATTAGAGGCAACTACTTACCCTATACATTACTTAGATGTCATTACAATAACTAATTACTTCCAAGCTGTTAAACAGTGCATTGATTTTAAAGCATTATTGAAGTCATGATTAGTAATAACAATAGGAACTAGTTATATTTTAGGTTATAAATAAGTAATGAAATTTTAGGATATAAAATATTTATTTTTTTATTTTTTAAATTTAATCAATAAAAATTAATATTTTAAAATATTTTATCATAAATAATTATTTACATTCGGGTTATAAATAATTAGTTACTAAACAACTTCTATATAATACAGACAGTATGTTGTTGTCATTACAAAGTAACTACATCCTTAACTACATGTCATTACCAAGTTCTTGCTGGGTTACATTTAATATGAAATACAGCAAAATTATTTAAAATAATACAAAGAAAAAAAAGTTGTGTTTCGGTCAAGGTCATTTGGTGACTTTTTATTGTATATGATGTTGTTGTTGTTTGTGGTGGTTGGTAGTTGTTGATATTTAGACTTTTAACAATTTTGTGACCATGTGACAAAATCTACAACAATCAATGTACAACCTAGAATTATTATACTTGTACAACAATTTGTTGCAACAATACAAATAGTTTTTTTATATGCTTTAAGTTAAATGTCTTTATTATATGAAATTTTTCTTTATAAAGTTTGTTTAGTTGTATGATGACATTATATACGGACATAATCGCATGGATGTATGAAACATAATAAGTAAATGAATTAAACAATTACACGATAAAATTAAATAAATAGCCTTCATAATTTTTATACAATTGTTATATCTTTTATAAGGTTGTAATTAAAATACGTAAGTAAAATAAAGATTTCAATGCGTGTTTTTAATAATTAAAGAATAGCCTCTTAACCTAAACTGGGATAAATCCTTCACAATAAAGTTATAATTTGTTCCTCTCTTATAGTTTATTAAATTATAGTTTGCTAAACATGCCTAAGTATCGTGTTAATTATAGTATGTAACCCCACCTTTTACAGGCTACTGGTCTTAAATATTTTTATCTAAAAATCTACTACTCACAACTAATTGCTTTAGCTGGCTTTCAACTCTGATTAATTTTTTATTAATATGATTTTTTTTTTGGTTGAAAGTATCAAATTTCTTAGAAATTTGATTTATGTTTATAGCATATTTTTTTAGTATTTTTTCAATTCACAATTTTTCAGCTTTAATTATGAGTAACACACTCACATATTTTTATGCAAATAATTAATTGTAATGAATTCATTCAAGTGTGTGCGTTTGATTTAAGGTGTTTATTTTAGTTTAATTTTAAAAAATTGAAATTGTAAATAATTAATAGTTTTCAAAATTGGCTTTAATTACTTGTTCATGGCAAAAATAAAACAAATTTGATATTATTTCAATATGCTACTCATACTTTTAAAGTTTAGAAAGGCATACGATTACTAAAATAAATTAAAATTTAAATTCATTGAAATAAATCAAAAAAATAAATATAATATTGCAGAATTTAATCAAATCGAATGATTAATTAATTAAACGAACATGTAGTTCGTTTAATTAACTAACTAACAGATTTATGTTGAATTTATGGGTACTTTTATTTACTTAAAAGTCTACATAAATATTAATAGAAAGTTATATAATTCAATTTGATTTTCTGCAAAAAGAATCCTACTGAAAATTTTCTATAGATAACTCTTCCCACCAAAAAAATTTTCGATAGAAAACTCTTGCCACCAAAAAATTTTCTATAGAAAACTCTTACCACCGAAATTTTTTTTATAGAAAACTCTTCCCACCGAAAATTTTTATAAAAACTCTTCCCATCGAAAAATTTTTTATAGAAAACTCGTCCCACCGAAAAATTTTCTGCTCAAAACTCTTCCCACCGAATTATTTTCTACAGGAAATTCTTCTCACCGAATAATTTTCTATAGAAAACTTCCCACCGAAAAATTATCTATAAAAAACTCTTCTCATCTAAAAATTATCTATAAAAAACTCTTCTCATCTAAGAATTTTTTACAGAAGACTCTTCCCATTTAAAAATTTTGTATAGAAAACTATTCTCACTGAACAATTTTCTATAGAGGACAATTCCCATAGAAAAATATTTTTTAGAAAACTATTCCCATCGAAAAAGGTTCTACATAAAACTATTCCTACCTAAAAATGTTCTTTAGAAAACTATTCCCACGGAGAAATGCTCTATAGAAAACTATTCCCACCGAAAAATGTTCTTTAGAAAACTATTCCCGCCGAAAAATTTTCTATAGAAAACTATTCCCACTGAAAAATTATCTATAGAAAACTATTCCCACCGAAAATTTTTCTGTGGAAAACTATTCTCACCGAAAAATTTTTTATAGAAAACTATTCCCACCGAAAAATGTTTTTTAGAAAACTATTCCCACCGAAAAATTATCTATAGAAAACTATTCCCACCGAAAATTTTTCTATAGAAAACTATTCCCACTGAAAATTTTCTGTAGAAAACTATTCTCACCGAAAAATTTTCTGTAGAAAACTATTCCCACCGAAAAATTGTCTATAGAAAACTATTCTCACCGAAAATTTTTCTATAGAAAAATCTTCCCATTGAATATTTTTCTATAGAAAACTCTTCCCATCGAATATTTTTCTACAGAAAACTTTCCACCGAATAATTTTCTACAGAAAACTCTTCCCACCGAATAATTTTCTATAGAAAACTTTTGCCACCGAATAATTTTCTATAGAAAACCCTTCCCACCGAATAATTTTCTAGCCACTGAATAATTTTCTGCAGAACTTTTCCCACCGAAATATTGTATATAGAGAACACTTCCCAACGAATAACTTTCTATAGAAAACTCTTTCCACTGAATAATTTTTTAGAGAACTTGTCCTAGTGCAGATTTTTTATAGAAACTCTTTCCATTGAAAAATTTTATAAAAAAAACTCTTCCCAATAAAAAAATTTGTCTATCCGAAACACAGTGATTAATTTTCTATAGGAAAGTCTTTCAAAATCATGAAATTTTAGAAAAATTGCCACAAAATTCTCTAAAAAAATTTTGAAACTTAAAAAAATTAAAATACATTGTGTTACATTTTCAAAATGCAATTAATATACATTCACTTCACTTGCAATAATTTTAACTTCACTTGAACATTCATTAAATAACTTTATGTCAAATGAAATAAATAATCTATCTCGTCGCTTTTCTTTGATAATTTTTTTTTTTTTTTTTTTTTGTTAAACATTTAAACGCAAGCAAATTTAAAATTAAATTTTCTAAAAATTTAAGTTTTTGAATCATCAATCATAAATTAGCAATTTGGTTAAAATGTAAATCAACACCGTTAAGACCCACACAAGTAGTTTAAGTTTTTCATAGAAAAATAAATTTTCATACAAAAACTAATAAATTGACAAAATTTCAATAAAATATTCCAACAAATTCAAAGTCTTAAAACAACAAAAAAACATGTTTGCAAAACTACAATTACCGGCTTAATAAAATTGATCATGCACTGATGCACAAACCGACACCAACTATCAATTTCTAACACAATTTTATTAAAATAAACGGTATCTTTATTGTTTTTGTTGTAAACTTTTTTACCGTTGTCAATATAAATCAAATATTAGAACTTGTGTAGCAATAAATAAATTGAAATTAAATGAAAAATATCTAGAAAAATTCTCATAATATGTGCCCAGACAACAAGTTGACAATAAAACCAAGTATTTCCGTTTCACTTTTCAATAAGAATTTCAAAGAAAAACTGAAATTAAATCAAATGCAACGTGGTAATAGAAACAAATTAACACCAAGCAGAACGTTTTGAAAGGTTTTCAAAACGTTTGTATAACATTGTGATTGAATACAATTTGTTTTTGTATTACAAAACATCCTGTTATTTTAGTTTTTGTAAATAAATTTTAGTCTCTTTTAAATTTTAATTATTTAATAGGAAAAATTAAATTGAAATTATCAGATCATTAAATATTAATGAAATCATTTAGTTTTTTTTTTTTTTTTAAGAACGGCTGAGGAGAAAGAAGTAATTAATTGTGTTATTGAAATAATTAATACGCGTGTAGCAATAAAGCACTATGGGACAGAATTTCTATAAAAAAATTTTTAGAAAACTAAAAAAAAATTACTTTCCACGGAAAAATTTTCAATAGAAAACTATTCCCACCGAAAAATTTTCTATACAAAACTATTCCCACCAAAAAATTTTCTATACAAAACTATTCTCAACGAAAAATTTTCGATAAAAAACTATTCCCATCGAAAAATTTTCTATAAAAAACTATTCCCACCGAAAACTTTCTATAGAAAACTATTCACACCGAAAAATTTTCTATACAAAGCTATTCCCAACGAAAAATTTTCTATACAAAACTATTCCCAACGAAAAATTTTCTATACAAAACTATTCCCAACGAAAAATTTTCTATAAAAAACTATTCCCTTCGAAAAATTTTGTATAAAAAACTATTCCCGCCGAAAAATTTGCTATAGAAAACTATTCCCACCAAAGAATTTTCTATAGAAAACTATTCCCAACGAAAAATTTTCTATAGAAAACTATTCCCAACGAAAATTTTCTATAGAAACTATTCCCACTGAAAAATTTTCTATAGAAAACTATTTCCACCGAATAATTTTCTATATAAAACTATGGCCACCGAATAATTATCTATAGAAAACTATTTCCAACGAAGAATTTTCTATAGAAAACTATTCCCAACTAAGAATTTTCTATAGAAAACTATTCCCAACTAAGAATTTTCTATAGAAAACTATTCCCACCGAAGAATTTTCTATAGAAATTTATTCCCACCAAAAAAATTTCTACAGAAAACTATTCCCAACGAAGAATTTTCTATAGAAAATTATTCCCACCGAAAAATTTTCTATACAAAACTATTCCCACTGAAGAATATTCCCACCAAAAAATTTTCTATAGAAAACTATTCCCACCAAAAAATGTTCTACTGTTCCCACCTAAAATTTTTTATAGGAAACTATTCCCACAAAAGAATGTTCTGTAGAAAATTGTTCCCACTAGTTTAATTTTTTTTTTTTTTTCAAACCCATAGTGCCTGATTATTTCTTTTGTTTCTCTTTAAAACAACAATTGAAACATAAGTATATCATATATTGGCCAAGTTAAAAAATAAAAATGCATACGAAATTAAAACAAATAATAAAATTGACAATTAAAATAATTTGGTTGTTAATAAACTAATTAAATCAATTAGTAAAGCATAAAGCACCTAAGATTTGTTTTGTTTTTTCATTAATTTAAAACCAAAAAGAAACAAAATCAAATTAAATGCGATTGAATTAAACAAATGCAAGCCTAACATATATTTTTTGTTTTTATTTTTATTGTATTTTTTCAAGCCGGCTTAAAAAACCGCTAAGTATTAAAAGGTTTCCGGTTAAAAACTATAAACGTTCACCCGAGAAAAACAAATAAAATTCTTAAGCAAACACAAAATATAAAAATAAACAACAAATACAAATTTCAAACACAATTAAGTCTGGTTTGTTTAAAAAAAAGAAAAAGAAAAAAGCTTTAAGTTTTGCTGTGTGTGTGTTTAGTTTTTTGAGCTACCCTTTCTTATTAGGGGTTTTTCTGCTTTTGGCTTTAAGCTAAGCTTAAATGAAAAATTGTTGGCTTTAGACTGATTTTATTTGTGTTACAAAGTCTTATTTAGAATTGTGTATTTGTTTTGCTGTTTTTCCCTCAATGTAGTAGTTTTATATTATTTTCTTATTGTTTTGCTTTTTTATGTTTTGTTTTTGATTTTTTCTTAACATTAAAGTACTATAAATATTGCAGTCAGTTGTCAAATTGAATCAAACCATAAGTTGCTTTAAGCTTTAAAACATTACAAAAAAATCTTAAATTTTTTAACGTTATTTTCAAAAAAATAATCTAAACAAAATGTTCAAATTGGTAAGAGGATTTAAAGGATTTTATTGTGTTTAACGAATTATATAGAAAAAGGTGTTTGTGTGTTTAGTTTAAATTAATGAAAATTAGTGCTTGAAAAACAAAAGACTTAAACAACAAACATGAAAAGTGTTTTAGTGTTGATGGAAAACATTTTTTAAAAAGATATATTACGTGTTTGGAATATGTGCTTATGAGTTATAGAAAGACAATTAAAGTGCAAATATTTAAATTAAAAAAAAAAAAAAAAAAAAAAATGTGATAAAAATATAAATAATGTTACATTATTGATACCATTTTAATATCATAAGATATAAAAGAAACTGTAATTAAAAGTGTTCTTATTAAGTTTCTCAAAAGTAAATATATTTAAAACGGATCTGCCTATTCAGATTTCTTAAAAAAAATAAATAAATAATAAGAAATATATTGAAATAATAATGTCAATAATTTATTATTAATTCTCTGACTGAGGTCATATTTATACTTTAGTTAGGAATTCAGGATTTAAGCCTAATTGGCGTACAATATCATACTCACAATCTTAAATAAGTCAAATTTGTCTCAATTTAAGTTTCATTTTTAGCCTATAGGCAATATTTCAGCCCAAAAGCGTTCAAATTTAAACTCCGACACAAATTACTTTTCCCTAATGGGAATCTCAAATTAAAAAAGTTAACTATTTTAGTCAAGTTTGGCATTAAAGTCTGACCATGAGGTATTCCTTCTGTTAAGAGATCTGTTAATCTAAATATTTTATAAAATTATTCAAAAGCTATTAAATGAAATTCAATTCAATTTCAAATTAATTTAATTTTTTGCTAGATTATATACCAAAAGTAATATACATTTTAAGGTTATTTCTTTATTACAGAACTTTTGTCATATTAATTATGATGTTCATCAATGTAATTAAATATTTTTTATTAAAATTTCTTTGCATAAATTATAGTGTTAATTTGAAGAATTACTCAAAATGGTTTACACTTTTCAATTATTTTAAGCAATCAGTTTATTATATTGAACAATAATTTATTCAAACTTAACACAATATTCTTTAATATAATTAATCTGTTTTTAATTATAAATTGCTAATAAAAAATTATGTTAATTGGAAGAATAAGGATTCAATTTCAAACACATTTGCAATTAAATTCTGACAATAAAACGCTCCTTCTGTTAAAATTCTGACAATAAAACGCTCCTTCTGTTAAAAACTATTAAATTCAATTCATTTTTATATTGAAATTAATTTTGATTATTTGTTGCTAGATTATATTCCAAAAATAATATACATTTTAAGGTTATTTCATTATTACAGAACGTTTGCCATATTAATTATGATGTTCATCAATGTAGTTAAATATCTTTTATTAATATTTTATTGTGTTTATTTGAAGATTTACTAAACATAGTTTACAATTTCCAATTATTTTGACCAATCAGTTTATTATATTGAACAATAATTTACTCAAACAACACAATATTCTTTAATATAATTAATCTCTTTTTAATTAAAAATTGCTAAAAAAAAAAATAACTATGTTAATCGGAAGAATTAAGGTTTAATTTCAAACACATTTGGACCTAAAGTCTAACAATATGACTTTCCTTCTGTTCAGGATCTTTTAATCTAAAACTTGTATAAAAAGTAACGTCTCTGAGTGATTGACTGACTGACTGACTGACTGACTGACTTACATGGTGATTCATCATCGCACTGCCCAAACGGTAAAAGCTAGAAAGATGGAATATGGATTGTAGATTGTTCTCCTACCGAATAGATCCACTAGGATGGAAATTTTGGAAATTCGAATGTTTAGGGGGTAAAAAAGGGTAAAAACGGGTAAAATCGGTAACCTTATATCTCCTAAACTAATAGAGATACAAAAAAAGTTAAATAGTTATCGTTATTCATTTGAAAAATTATCAGATATGTGTCTGGCACTTTTTTGAAATTCGGCTTTTTTAGGGAGGGAACGGATAAAAACTGTAATTTGGTACTTTTTTGGCACCCTATCTATCTTTTAATCTAATAAACATAGAAATAAAATATGCATAAAATTAGTACCTTATCGAAAATTGGCGAATACAAGTTTGGTACTTTTTGGAAATTCGAACGTTTAAGGGGTAAAAATCATATCTGATTTTGGTACTTTTTTCACAAAATATTTTTTTCTTTTTACTGACACATACATATGAATATTTTAACATTAGATCTAAGTATAATTTCGAACCTCATTGGTATACAATCTTTGTTGCATTCAGAAGAAATAAAAAAATACCAGAAAGGGGATAAAATCGGGAAATTAAATTTTATTCAAGTAAAATAAAGCATTTTTTATTATATCAAATCTAGAAATATAAACTTAAGTCCATGTAGTCCTAAATGAGTGAGAATTTACAAGAGAGGACTTTGTGGTACTTTTTTGATCTTCCTATGGTACTTTTTATATTTTCTATATGAGTATGAGTATCCATAACAGGTGACTTTGTGATACTTTTTCATTCTTCTAATGGTACTTTTTGAATTTTCTATTTTTCGTTCTTCCATTGTACTTTTTGAATTTTATATAATATTGAACCTACAATTAGTAATATATGGTCCAAGTGAATGAGAATTTAGAAAAGAGGATTTGTATTACTTTTTCAATTTTCTAATGATACTTCTTGATCCATAAGAGGGTATTTTGTGGTACTTTTTGTTATTATTGAATATTATATAATAATAATTAACTTTTAAACGTGAAATTAAAGATACATCGTTCTGTATTTAGAATCCACAATCTCTATTGGTCCCATTCTTCTCTACTAAAATGTAATAATAGAAATAATTTGGTAGTTCTTGAAACTTCGAACGCTAAAAAATTCAAGAAACTGGTAACTAAAATATTTAAAAGTTTATTGTTCTGAATGCTGACAGAACACCAATATTATAACTGTTCCCACGGGTGATAGGAATCAGAGTATTTTACGGGTTTCTTAATTTTTCGTATTTCATTTTGTTTTTACAGTGTTTATGCTATCAGAAATATTTGAATTTTTAATATGGTATGCTTTTTCTTAAAAAGAATACACGCTAACGAAGTAACACACAATAGTGTTTGAAATAAATAATATTCAACTAATGAATTTTTCAGTCACAAAATTATTTTTTTGTTTTAAAAAGCAACCAACGACTGATTTTATATCATTATTATTATCATTCTAACTAAAATGTTCCATAATACAATGAAATTGATTAATTAAACAAATTTTAAATTTTTTTTTATTAGAACGATATTTTAATTTTTTAAAATTGCTTAAAGCAAGTCATTATTTTTACCAAATCTATTTGTCCCATTGAACAGTATATACGTTATATAAATTAAAATGTTTGTTAAAAGAATTAATCGGTTTTAATTAAAAAATCCATATCCATGGTATTTAGTAATTTTAAAAGTAAATTTATTTTATAAAATTGTTGATACTCCAGGATTACTTATTAAGAAAAAAATTTGCTCTTCAAACTGTTAGAATTTTCCGAACAAAAGTTTGTTCAATATAACAAACTGTTAGAATTGTCTAAATAAAATGTGAGTCAAATTTACGTACGATTTATATCAGTATTAAATACTGATTTTCTTTGCATAAAAAATTGAATTTTTCATGAAAGAAATTAAATTCTTCGGAGAAAGAAAAAGCCATTTTACGAATTTAAAAAAATTAAAAATTGAATTTAATTAATACAATTATTAAAATAAAATTTTAATATAAAAACCAGAAAGTATTTTGTATTAAAATCATAATTTTATTAAAATAATAACAATAATAGTGAGAATAACAACAATAATTGTAATAATAATAATAGTGAACTATTTTTAAATTTCCTCACTCCTTTCATATTATTAAATAACGTAGTCAATCACTAAGAATATTATTTCTCAAGTTTAAACACACTGATTTTCTTCCAAAGTTCAATAAAAGCAAATAAACACCCCGATTTAAATAATATGCATATATCATATACCTAAATATTTATAAAATAATGTATCATATTAATCTTCTAGATCGCTGTCTTCTCTGCTCTCTTCGCCGTTGCCTCTGCTGGCTATTTGGGTGGTTATGGTTTGTCTGCCCCAGCCTATGCTACCTCTTATCATGCTCCTGCCGTTGTAGCAGCTCCAGTCATTAAATCTTATGCTGCTCCCATTGTACATGCTGCTCCTGTAATTAAAACTTATGCCGCACCCGCTGTTGTGCATGCTCCCCTCGTTAAAGCCTATGCTCCCGTAGCCACTTCTTATGCTAACACCTATAAAATCTCTCAAAAAGCTATACCTGTAGTACATGCTGCTCCCGCTGTTGTAGCTGCTCCCGTCTATAAATCTTATGCTGCTCCAGCTGTTTATGCTGCTCCCGCTTATGGTTTGGGTCATGGTTTGTCTCTTGGTCATGCCAGTTATGGTCACTCCATCTATCATTAAATTCTTAACATAAACAATTGACAAATTTATTATGTGTTCACATGCCAACGATTAAACAAAAAATTTATTTTTATTTTCATATATGACTATTGTGCTCTTTTGAACTTTATTATTATTTTTATTTAATTTAACTCATTTCTTCTTTTTTGAAAAAGAAATTTTTTAAAATTTCTTTAACTATAAATCTTGTCAAGACATTGTATATTTTGTGTGGAGCTATAATATATTTTTTTTTACCCTTTAAGTATTAAAAATTCCTACAAAAGAACAAAGAAATTTCGTTATTAAAAGAGTATAAGGAACTTAAAATGATTCCTTATTTTCTTGTTAAATAAATTTAGATTTATTTGTTTGAAAGAAAATAATTAGAGAATGAATGAAAGAGAGAGAGAGAGAGTGTGTGTACCTGTATATTTATTTCATTTATTATTTTTTCTTTGAGATTTTTTTTTTGAGTTTTTCTAGCCGAATTAAATATAATATATTTCTTAATATTAATAAAAATAAAATCGTTTGTTTCCCGATAATATGTATTATAATATGAAAATGTAAATATTTTATAAAAAAAAAAAGCAAATCATGAGTTTGTTTTTTATATCTTGTAAATAAAAAATTACGATAAAAAAAGTATCAAAAAAAGTAATGAGTTTTATTGATGATTATTTTAATTGGGTTTTAAAAGGAAATTAAACAGATATTTGTTATTAATTTTTAGTAATAAATATTACTTCAATATATATATTTTTCAGGGACCGAAAATAACTGTTATGTTTGGTAAAAAAAAAAGAAAACAAATCATATTGCCGAACTAATTTAAATACACAAATTTGATCGTTACAAACTCGACTTTTAAATTTAATAACTATTATTTCTAATCAACAGATACAATTTTGGCTTAAAAAAATAATAATAATTAAAAAGGAGAAATAAATAAAAAACTGAATATAACATTTTTTTCTGCTCAAAAAAAAAAAAAAAAAAAAAAAACAATAAAAATTAAAAATATTTATATTTCCTGATATTTTTAAGGAATTAAAGTTCCTCATTCTATTATTATTGCTACCACTAAAATAGAAGATAAAAACGTGTAATTTGAGTAATTCCTCTGGAAGATAAATAATTGGAAATTCCAAATTTTTGTTTAAATAATATCTTCCCAGCAAAAACTTTGCTTGCCAGGTAATGAGTTAAGAAGCTAATATAAAGACTTTACACTACTTACACATTAGCTGAATAACTCATTATTTTAACACGGTGATGACATTAGAGGCAACTACTTACCCATCTCATTACTTGGGTGTCATTACTAGAACTAATTATTTTTATGTTGTTCATTGATTTTAAAGTATTACTAAAGTCCTTATAAGTTAAAAAACCAAGAGGAATTACTTGTGTCTTTTAAATTTTATTAAAAATATTAGGAACAAATCATACAAAAGAAATGTTTGAAATAAATACATAGAGATATAATTTATGCTTCTATTTATACATACCATAACATCTTCCCCTTACTTTTGGTACGTGCCGTAGTTGAATTAAAATGCAGACTATGGTTGTGTTCTGTTTGCCGAAACCGACTCCTCATGTATTATGGTGCCACTTTGCTTGGTGTAGTTTCATCTCGGGATCTGCTACGGACTCCGGACCTCCGCATGAAAGCTCCAGACTGAAAATGTTAAAGATTTTAATCTGTTTTAAATATTGTCCAAATGTAGTGATTGAAATTGTCTTACCTTTATTTAAAACAAATCTTGGAAATTGTTTTTATTGACTTTTATCTTCCGGATTTAACAAATTTTTGCCTAATATAAAAAGAACAATAAAAATTACAAGATATTTTGCAAAAATATTTTGATACTTAACATAATTGAACACGGACAATCAACAAATTATTCAGAATAGTTAAATTTTTCTTCATGTTTATTTTTATTTATTTTTTAATGTCAAGAATATTTCTTTTGAATAATTTGTCAAACATTTTTTTTTTTATAAAAGTTTTTATTATTATTTTTTTTTTAGTAAATGTGTAAATAAAAAACACGTTTTATCAAAGACACAAATTTATTCAGTATTCAAATCATAGACTAACTAGACGCGCTACTGAGAGAGAAAAAACCTAAGTTAGCTGTCAGAAAACCTAAGTATAAGAGTGTATTGGTAAATAAATTTGTAATAGTATTGGTTTAAAAAAAAAACATTTCACCTCAATACATAAAGTTAACATATTTCACCATATTACCATCTTACCATCTTATCGACATCATATTACCATATTACCGACAATTAATAAAATTTTCGCCTTAACGTATGCTTGCATATTTTCTAAATCTAAATTTTTTTCAAACTACGAAAATTTGAATATGAAAAAAAAACAATCATAACAGGCTTTGCTTTTAAAAAAGAAACAACAACAATTCCATATATATTTATTTTTGTATGTACAAACTGACTGAATACACAAAGAACAACAACAACACTGTTATTCATTATATTACTGCTGTTGCTAACTAAACTACTTGTCTATACAAAAAACAAAAAACAAAAAACGTCACTAATAGTCATTACAATGCTTAATATACATGTTTGTGTATGTTTTTATGTTTATTCTTAACAGATATGTTTTAGTTTTTAAAAATAAACAACTACAATTCCATATCTATTTATTTTTGTACAGACTGCATATACAAAGAACAACAACAACAACACTGTTATTCATCATATTACTGCTGTTGATAACTACACTACTTGTCTATACAAAAAACAAAAAACGTCACTAATAGTCATTACAATGCTTAATATACATGTTTGTTGGTGTATTTATATTCTTAACAGATTTGTTTTTGGGCCATAACTCTGTTGATTATGAACGAATTTGGTTTATTAAAAAAACCGAAATTTTATAAAAACATTTATGACTGATCTATATAAAAATAAAAATCTGTAGCTTGAACAAGGGCTTCAAAAATAAAAAATTCGTTTTCCCCGATATCTCAGTTATTACTGAACCGATTTATTTAATTTTTTCAGAACAAAAATTCAGAAAATAATTTTCGAGCCCCCTTTAAAAATTCGAAGTCCCTGGTATATGCAGAGGCTTGAGAAACAGAAAAACCGGTTTTTAAAGCATATCTCCACCATTTATAAACCGATCTTCCTGATTCAAAAAACTGAAATTTTACAAAACCAAGGCTTTAAAAAATGCGTTTTGTCCGATATCTCAGTTATTACTGAACCGATTTATTTCATTATTTCAGAACAAAAATTCAGAAAAAAATGTCCGAGAATTCTTTGTAAAAACGAAGTCCGTAGTGTATACAGAGGCTTCAGAAACTGGAAAACCGGTTTTTTGAACATATCTCCGCATTGTATGAACCTATCTTGCTGAATTCCAATAGCAAAATTCTCGAAAGTATTTCCGATCGTTTGACATACATATTATATATGTCAGTTATCGGTGGGCTTCATAAACGCCATTTCAACCGACACACGGACGGACGGACATGGTCCAATCGTCATCGCTTCTTACAAGGATTCCGAAAATATAAACTTTTTTGCTCTCCGACGAAAATTGTGGAAATTACAAACGGAATGACAAACTTATATGTACCCTTTACACCTGTGGTGAAGGGTATAAAAAAGTTAAAATTTTAAAAAATACTAAAAATTTTTAATACCAAAAAAAAGTATTGAAAATGCGATTGTGAAAAAAACTATGGTTAATATATTTTTTTAATTTAACACACCACATCCTCGAGGATGTACATAACTTAATGTCAAAAAATAAAATTCGTAAAAAAAAAAATATATTTAAAATTATTTTTAATTTGTGTTTTTTAAGTGTTAATGTATTGATTTAATATTTAAAAAACACAAAAGAAAAGAATAAAGAATAAAAATGCCACGTTACTGTAAAGTGGAATGTACATCTTACTCTAAGATTACCTTTTAAAATTAGGGGTCATTTTATTTCGTTTTTTTTTATATATATATATATTTATTGAGCTCGGTCAAAAGGATTTCTTGTTTATGTGTTTTGAGTACTACTGTCTTTACTGAGCGAAACCGGTATTTTAAATACCACAGAGGAGGCTGTATACCGGCTAAGCAGACAAATTTACTTAGCGAATCCGATGTTTTAAATTCTACAGAGGAGAAGGCCCTTTCATCCGGCCGAAGACCGGCTAGTCAGACAAACTTTTCTTAGCAAAAGGACTTTATTCTCTATGGCATTTAAAACCCCAGCTTCGCCAATAATAGCTTCTAGTAACTTCGAAACTAAAACTAATTATTTTATTCGATAATTTTCAATTAGAGCTTATTTCACTTATTTCTGGAGTTATTTAATTAAATTTGGCACTTAGTTCTTTATTATGATAAAACCCCCAATGTTGGGAATTATTTCATTTATTCCTTTAAAAGTTATTTCATATTTTTATTTTTGGAGTTTCTTCATTTTTCTTAAAACTTATTTCATTTGGGAGTTATTTTCATTTAGAACACCAATTTCTAAATAAATGAAAAAATTTATCATATTCTGTTAAGGTGGCACAGGTGATTTACCATTTTTCACTTGTATTAAACTAATAAATGGAAATCGAACATCCCACCCGGATGGGTTTTGTGCGCGTAAAAGTTAAAGCATCTTAAAAAATTAATTAATAAAACTTTTCATTCATAAAAACAAAATTTTTCTTTTTTTTTTACAAAAAAGTTTTTAGTTTTTTAAATTTTTAATTTTTGTTTATATATTTTACAAACAAAATGTCAACAGTTCGTGGTGAACTCTCTAAATTATGTTGAAAATACACAGTACCCGTATATGTGAAGAGAGTAATTTGGCTTACTCTCAGTAGCGCCTCTATGTACTACATAATTCAAACCTTTTATACGAAATATAGTGAAAATAAAAAACTTGGTTAATATTTTTTTATATATGGAACATACATGTATGTTCGTATATATAATTCCATTTATGGTACTATATTTTATATATGTTTTTATATATGAATCCATATATTGAAAATATTTCCATATATATTGAACCATATCGTACTAATATATCTCCTTGACTCACACTTAATTGTTAATATTTCCTATAATATTTATCCTATTACAAAAATTAAAGTATCAATTTAAATCTCTTAATAATGCATTTTTTAAAATAATATAAAAAATATAAAAATTTCATTAATGTTTTTGTGGAAATATATTTTTATTCAGACATTCCTTCTTTAAATATAAATGCTAAACTGAACAAAAACTAATAAAAAGTTGTTTTTCGAAAACATTGAACACAAACACGTAATTACATACCGAGTTATAAAGAAGTAGTTACCAAACTTCTTCTATGTAATGTAGAAGGTATGCTGTTGTCATTGAAAAGTAACTACATCCGCAACTACATGCCATTACCAAGTTTTTGCTGGATTCTTATAATAATTTTTTGTCCTTTAATCTACTTAATAAAATGTAATCTGTTACAGCTTAAACTTTTTACAAAACTAATCGATTATAGCAACAAATAATAACGAATGAACGAAATATATTTGTTAGCGCAAAAAAAGTTTTTAATTTTTTCCACTAAACAGAGTGTAACTAATTTTTTGAACGCCTCACATTGAGGTAGAAGGGGTTGAAAATTGCGCTTAATTCAGGGAAAAGAAATATCAACATTTTAATATTTAAATTTGTTTTTTATATTGATCAAAAAGTAAAAACTTTATTTTTGAAAATTTTATATATTTTTTTAAGAGAATTGTGATGTCAGTCCTTCTGTCTGCTTGTTTGTCAATTTTTTATAAATTTTCCAATTCAAAATCTTTTATTTTTGGACTCAATTAAGACTGACTTACTTGGTGATGAAATATGGACTATACATTGGTCTCCTACCAAATAGATCCACTAAGACGATATTTTTGGAAATTCTAATGTATAGGGGGTAAAAAAATTTAAAAACGGGTAAAATCGGTAACCTTATATCTCCTAAAACATACACAATAAGTTGAATAGTTGATGTTATTCATTTAAGAAATAAAACTTTTTGGAATTCCGATCTTTTAGGGAGAAAATGAGTAAAAAATGTAATTTGGTACTTTTTTTGGCACCCTATCTATCTTTTAATCCAATAAGCGTAGAAATAAAATGTGCATAAAAGTAGTACCTTATCGAAAATTGGCGAATAGAAGTTTGGTACTTTTTGAAAATTCGAACGCTTAAGGGGTAAAAATCGTACCTGATTTTGGTACTTTTTTCACAAAATATTTTTTTTCTTTTTACTGACACATACATATGAATATTTTAACATTAGATCCCTGTACAATTTAGAAATTAATTGGAATCCAGTCTTTGTTACATTCAGGGGGGAATAAAAAGTACCAAAAATGATACAAAATCGGGAAATTATATTTTATTGAAAAGAAGTAATGCATTTTTTATTATAGTAAACGTAGAGACATGAACTTAAGTATATGTAGTCCTTAGTGAGTGAGAGTTCACAAGAGGAAAATTTGTGGTGCTTTTTTGATCATCTAATAGTACTTTTTGAATTTTCTTTAATATTGAACCAAGAAATTAAAGATACATGATCCTATGTAGGTAAGAAATCCTGAGAGGGACTTTTTGGTACTTTTTCGTTCTTCCAATGGTACTTTTTGAATTTTCTATAATATTGAACATTAGAAAAATGAAATTAAAGATATATGGTCCTAAGTGAATGGAAAGCCATAAGAGGTACTTTGTGGTACTTTTCGTTATTATAATATTACTTTTTGAATTTTGTTAATAAGAACAATAATTAACATTCAAACGTGTTATATTTCAATTCAATGGGGTAGCGAAGCACACTGTGTTTAAGCTATTACTTACTTACCAGGAATTTTTTTTAAGAAATTTTGTCTACTTTTCGGTGCTAAAGTTACCTTCAACATTTCCTCGAGCATTAGCAACATGAAAATATTGAACCGGAAGCTGCGAAAAATCTACCAGTACATATGTACGTTTCATCATCCATTATATAACATGAGTATTTTTGTATGAAATTTTATTTTAGTTTCCATGCCTTATTCTTTACTTTTACATTTTTTGCAGCATTCTTGTCTGGAACTTTTTAGACTTTGTATGTTTTTAAGCCCACATTGGCTTTATTTTTTCGCACCAAATAGTCAAAGCATTGAGTTATTTGGGCTGCTTTTCTACAAGATGTGTTTGGAGCTCTTTTTAATATGCTTTAAATTCTCTTAGCCTTTCCAATGTCATGTAGACCTTTTGTCCTTCCCGAACCAGGTTTCCTATCAATTTTCCAATTCTCCAGATACTATTTAATAATATTGGAAACAGTTTGATGACAGTCCTTTACTTGTTTGGCCAATATTTTTATAGGGCCAATTTGAATTATTTATTTTTTTTTTAATAATTAATAATTTTATCACGAACTTTTTTTTGTCACTCATTTTGATCAAACTCACAACAAATCTACATGGTTGTTATAAAAAATAATAACTGATATATTTTGCAAAAATAACACTGGTCAACAAAAAAATCCTCTCCCATAGAGGAATAGTTGACTTGATGTATTTTGATGTGCTAAACATGAATCTGCTTTCAGTTTTTTCCCATCAGTTCTGGATTTTTTTTTTTATGGGCGTGTCTAATATTTCGCCCATAGTAAGGCCATTACTCTAGTATATTTCCTCATAACTCAAGAACGGTGTGTACGATTGTTCAAAGTGATATACCAAAAAATGCGTACTAAAAATATCTTCAAATTTGCCAAACTTATTTTTTTTATGTGGTCAATAGTTTTGGAGTTATTTCGAAATAAGTGCCCAAAAAAAAAAAAAAAAAAATCATTTTCATGCAAAATTTTAGATTTTTTTGTTACTTAAATTTCGTTTAATAAATGAAAACATCTGAAATGTTACAGTTTATCATCTTTGTCATAAAGCTGGTAATGTTGCGAACAAAATAAGGCATGTATCTTCAAAATTTATCCAGAAATCTAAATTTTATTCACAGTTAAGTAAAAATACCCATGTTACATATAATTGAGTAGAAATACAGTGGTGGCCAAAAAAAAATGTTTTTTTTTATTTTTTTCTTGAAACAAAAATAGGCGGACTAGGTGGATACTGACAAGTTAAACAAGAATCTGCATTCACTATTTTTGTATCGGGTACTGATTTTTTTAAGTGCATGACTAATATCATCACCTTATTCAGCGGTCACACTATAAAATTCGAGAATGGTTTGTGAAATTTAGACTATAACTCAAGAACCGTTTACACGATTTTGATAAGTGATACATCAAAAGATGCATACGGAAATTGTCTTCAAAGTACGTTCACAATATTTTTTATTCTCTAAAGAATTTCACAGTTATGGATCAAAATTTTCACCACTTTTCAAAAAAATAAATTTTAAAATTTTCGGTACTAATTACCGAATAACTACGGAAATATTAACTGGACAAAAAATTATATAAATTCAGCTCAAAGACAATTTAGGTCGCTATATATTAATGTTCAATATGTCTTAATTGGACTAACTGTTCTGGAGTTATACAAGTGTGATTGCCTTACGTCGGGGTTACAGTAGTCATGCCCATAAAAAAAAAATCAATACGTGATAGGGAAAAAGTAAAAAACTTCAATTTTAAATTTTTTCATTTTTTTTTATTTAAGACGTCCACTAGTGTATTTCTACTTAGCTATAGGTATGCATGGGTATCCAAACTTATTTGTGAATCCATTCAAGATTTGTGCATCAATTTTTACAATATGTGACTTTATTTACTCGTAGTTTTGCCAACTTTGAGATTAAGGTGATAAACTTAAATATTTTTGATGTTTTCACTTAAAAAAAAAAGTTTTAGTAAAAAAAAAAAGAAATTTTGAATTTTGTATGAAAAAATTTTTTTCCGACACTTTTTTCGAAATATCTCCTAAATTATTGGTCGGATAAAAATTTGATAGTAAAACGACTTAAAGCCAATGTTTTTCCACATATTTTGGTGTATTATTTATATAAATCGTGCATACCGTTCTCGAGTTATAGTGAAATATACTCGAGTAATCAGCTTATTTATGGCGCAATATAAGACACGCCCATAAAAAAATCCCTACCTGATGGAAAAAAACTGAAAACAGATTCGAGTTTAGCATGCGGAATTCCATCTAGTCTACATATTTTTTTCGAAGCAGCTCAAATAAAAAAAAAAAAAAACATAGCTTCTAAAAAAAAAAATTAAGAGTCAAAACGTTTGTTAAGATTTTGTCGATCTCATTCCATATGTAAAAATATTTTAATACTAAATGTTTATCAGATAATCGGTGAATGAATAATTAATATATTTTTCTTTTAATTTCAGGTTTGTTGGACATTACTTTTTTTAAGAGTAAGAAATATAATTCAATATTGAACACTTTCATTTATTTCGTTCTTTATTTTTTATTGAGAAAATTTTGACTAAACAAAATCATTATTTACGACCTAACAAAGTATTTAAATTTAACTTCAATTAGTGACCTTACATTATAAACTAATAATTTTAATAGTTTTTTTAAAGATTTTTTTCTTACGCCATTGCATTATATGTACATTAAGCTTCTTATTCACACATTATCACAGGGCTTTTAAAATAATTTATTTAATGTTGTATTTAATCACCATAAAAGTGATTATGATTTAATTTAAAGCAACAATTATAGCACCATTTAATTCTTGTTACACACAATTTTTTTTTTTTCTACAACCATCAAACATACATAAACATTAATAAATGTAAGTTTCTTAAAGCCATTTAATGTAAAAATAAACCAAAATACAACAGTAGCCGAGGCCTTTTAACATGTGGGTTTATTTCTTTAAAAAACACCAGCAAATCAGTTAATAATTTAACAACTGACATCAAGCAATCGACTACTAGCTAAAACACTTTTAATTTTGTCTACTGTTAGTTTCGACAATGTTTGTATGCATGTACGTGCAATAAAACATGAACTTCATGTTGAAAGATAAAATAATCTAAATTAAATTAATCATGGAAAGTTAAATAAACACACAAAAAAAATAGTTTAACAATAAGTCACATATAATAAGCCGACACTGGTTTTTAGCGACATGAATGTATGAAAAAAAAGTTGCAAAAAATTAATATTAAATAAAAGACAAATCATTCATGAGTTTTAAAATGAATTTTTAAATTACAAAAACATAAATATCAATGTAATTTTATTTATACTAAAATATTGAAAAAAAAGATACTAAAAACTAAAACCCTGTATCACCAACATGTTGTACTTTATGAACAGTTATTTAATTTAATAACTATTTAAGTCTTAAAATTTTATATTTTTATTTGGCCATTTCTGCTTTAAATTAAAACAATAGCCTCAGAAAAAAAAACAAAAGACTTAAGAAATAAACATGCCTCACTAAAACACTGCGATCAATAACTTGAGTTAGTTGGGGACACATGTTTTTAATTCGTGGCAAGTTATTAAATAAATAACGATTATGTTTTTACTTCTCATTTTTTTATTTTAATTTTTTTAATATTAATTTCATTTAAAAAAAAAATTATTTTTGATTTAAAAAATATTTTCGTTTTATTACTCAATTTATTTGGTTGCAAAATAAAGATTTTAACAAAAAATGTTAAAATGTAAAATTTATTAAAGAAAAACTTTAAAATTAAGTAATTATTTTAACAATTTCTATAATGAAAACTTTTATTTATGAGTTTTTATTATTTTTTTTTTTTTTTTTTTTTTTTAATCAATTTTTTTTCTTAAAACTTAAAATTAATAAAAATCATAACAAAAAGCTGAAATAACTGACACATTGAAATTAGATTTTCTTGGATTATAAAATTATAGTGTGTTTTACTTGTTTTTTTTTTTTTTTTTTGTATTTGTTAGAATTTAATTTAATGCACATTTAATTAAGAGTTTTTGTTTTAACTTTAGCAAAAACAATTGTTTATCTGTTTTGTATTGCTAACAACAATTCATTAACCTCTATTAATTCATGAAAATATGATGCTACTACTCGTATTTCATAATAATCATTATTAAAATAATTATAATCATGCTTATTGGTATTTTACAGTAAAAAGGGCTTAAATACCATTATGGGAGATTAAAATTGATAGAGAAAAATTAAATCTGGTTATTATTAGTTCATATATTGAATAATATAATTCTGTAATACAATTACAGTGAAACAATTAAATTTTTTTTTACAAATTAATTAAAAACAAGAGCAGCTTTAATTTGACTCGAAACTTAAAACTTATTGATTAATTAAAAAAACTTTTAATGTGCAGAAAAAAATATGGTTCTGGTTACCATAACCTAAGAGCAACATACTATGATTGTAATATATGATTACAATTCAGAATAAGTGTATTTGTACATAGTTATTTTTATACCCTTCACCACAGGTGTAAAGGGTATATATAAGTTTGTCATTCCGTTTGTAATTTCTACAATATTCGTCTAAGACCCCAAGAAGTATATATATTCTGGATCCTTAATGATAGGGGAGTCGATATAAAGATGTCCGTCTGTCCGTCTGAAAGTCTGTCCGTCTGTCTGTTGAAATCAGTTTTTAGAAAGCCCCAGTTATCGGATATATATGTTTTATATATCAAATTGTTAGAAATATTCCTTAGAAAATCGCTAATAAAAACGAGTAAAATCGGTTGATAAATAACTGAGATATCGGCAAAAAACCGAAGATACTCCCGAAAAATCGTGTTTGCTGTCGGCTTCTCTCGGCTCCTATAAAATATAGCGATTTCGTTTTTGCACGAAAAATTCAAAACCTTTCATAGTTTTTTTTTTTTGTGAATCGGCGTGTTTTTCGGCACGACCGAATCTTTTTTCAATTTCATTTTTTTGATTTTATTTTATAAATTTTTCAAAATTTAATTATTCGATTTAATAATGTTAAAAACTTTTTTTTATAATAAGAAGTAATAATAAGATTTTTTCGATCGCACTTCTTATTGCTTCCGATTTTATAATATTTTTATCATTTAATGATTTGACTTTATTTTATTATAAACTAATTTTATACAATGCTTTAATTATATCGTAATTTACTTATAACATATTATAATTCCATTTTAATATATTTTGATTCCATTTTGTCATACCTTAATTCCATGTAATCATATTGTAATTCCATTTTGTTTATATGTAATTCATTCTATGGTTGTTGTGCTGCTTTTACAGATGGCTCGAAGATGGATATAGGAACCGCAGCGGGGTCTACTTTCTGAGAACTGATATCAGACGTTCACATAAATTGTCTGACAGTTATAGCGTTTTGCAAGCAAAAATTCTGGTCATATATAAAGTCCTAGGTTTGCTGGAGAAATATGTTAAGCGGAATTCTAAGAACACTATATATGTTGACAGTCAGGCAGCATTACTGGCTCTGAAAAGTCACTATGTTAGATCCAGATTGGTTCTTGAGTTCAAGAAGGTGTTAAGAAGACTACACCATTTCCAGTTGTATTTGAGAAATTTCTAATTATATTTCAGAAAATTCCAATTATATTTTAGAAATTTCCATTTATATTTTCGAGATTTCTAATTATATTTCAGAAATTTCTATTTGTAGTTCAGAATTTTCTATTTGTAGTTTAGAAAATTCTTAATGCACTTTAGAAATTTCCATTTACATTTCAGAATTAAACTAATTCTTTTTAAGAAATTTCCATTTGTATTTCAGAAATTTCTAATTGTATTTAGGAACTTTTATAGAGAAAGTATATGTTTAATATTCCAAAATACAATTGGAAATTTCGGAAATACATTTAGAAAATGTTGAAATACAAATGGAAATTTCTTAATTACATTTAGAATTTTCTGAACTACAAATAGAAAATTCTGAACTACAAATAGAATTTCTGAAATGTAATTAGAAACTTCCGAAGTATAAATAGAAATTTCTGAAATATAATTAGAAACTTCTGAAGCATAATTCGAAAATTCTGAAATATAATTAGAAATTTCGAAAATATAAATGGAATTTTCTGAAATATAAATAGAATTTTCTAAAATATAATTAGAAACTTCTGAAATACAACTGGAAATGGTGTCATCAATGTCTGTAAAATAAAACTCTGTTTGGTTCCGGAACACTGTGACATTCTCGGCAATGAAATAGTTGATGAGTTGGCTCGCAATGCCTCGAGGCTGGATAGGTCTTACGTGGAGATATCTGTTAGGATTCCAATTGGGTCCTATTTAAGGACCAAAAGGGATTGGATTCTGTACAACAGGAGTCGAGCCTGGAGGGACAGAAAGGACTTCAAGATATCTAGAGCATTAGGGCCTACTCTTAAACTGTCAGATTCGAAACACCTTCTGGGTAGGAGTCGTTGTAGTATGAGAATCATTTTAGGAATGATTACTGGTTATTTCTCATTAGGATGTTTACAGGTCGTGCGATGATGTAGAGGAGCTAGAAATAGTAGAGCACATTCTCTGTCATTGGGTAGGGCTTCAGCAAAGAAAGCTGAAGTGGTTTGGTAGCCATACATTGCATGAACTTGATGAGTTTACGGGCAAAGGGCTTATTAGTCTCAAAGAGTTTGTTATGGGAAAAGGATGGCATATGGGCACTCATAACTGATTGCTTGAGTTTAGGTTCCACTATTCTTTTCTCCTTCGATGTTCCATTCTTTTTCAATTATTCTATTATTTTTCTTGAGGGGATCACAATGGACCGTTTTAGTCTCTGGATGGAGAAGTGAGTACGGCGCCTTTTTCAACCTAACCTTCAACCTAACCTAACGAGCATAAGTCTTTGTTACTCTGCTTGGTTAGAATCATAATATAATTTGTTTTGTATTGTAATTATTCAATTAATAAATATAATCAATTTATAAATGAAATAGGTAAGTTCAATTTTATGTGCAAAATCTTTTTTTTTTTGTTTTTTTAGGGAAAATATTATTTGTTAGCAAAAAAAAAAAATAATAATAAAAATGATAAAGACGAATCCCCTTTATGTTTAATCCGGTTAAGATTTTATAACTAATATTTAGCCCTAAATAAGCCAATTACTCGAGTATATTTCTCTATAATACAAAAACGTTCTAAGATTTTTTGTATCATTTGTATCAATCCATTCTTCAGTTATCACAAAATATTAGGCACGTCCATAAAAAAATCACGAACGTATTTACATTTTTACTGCAGTCTTTTTCTTAATTTAATTTGATTTAACTCAAAATCAAATAGTTATTTAATGGTATATAAATTCCATATTCAATTTTTTTTGTAAGGAATATTTATACCCTACACCACCATAGGTGGGGAGGGTATTATGCGTTTGTGCTGATGTTTGTAACACCCAAAAATATTGGTCTAAGACCCACCTTAATTTATACCAATCGGCTTAGAATCACTTTCTGAGTCGATTTAACGATGTCCGTCCGTCTGTCCGTCTGACCGTCTGTCCGTCCATGTAAACCTTGTAATCAAACTATAGGTCGCAATTTTGCACCAAAATTTATGAAATTTGGTACACAGCATTTTTTTTGGTCCAGGGACGAAGCCTATTGAAATTGGTTATGATCGGTCCATTATTTCACCTAGCCCCCATACAAATGTCCTCCCGGAAAAGGGTTTAACGATCATAAATCCCTTAAATATAGCAATATTTTAATATTATTTGGCACATATAAGTTTCATATAAGTTTAAATAAGTGTGCCTAGTTTTAAAAAGATCGGTCCATAATTACTCATAGCTCCCATATAAACCCCTTTCCAAAAAATCAATTTAACGGCCATAAATTCTACTAAAATGTTAGTATCAAGTTAATATTCGACACAAATAAGTTTTATATAAACATAAATGATAGTACCAAATTGTATAAAGATCGGTCCATAATTTACCATAGCTCCCATATAAGGCCCCCTTTCGGGAATCACCCAAAAGTGAATAAATTCATATAAATGTCAGCATCAACGTAATATTCTGCATTTGTATGTCTTATTTTACACTTATAAGTATCGGTCCACATTTGGGTCCATGTCTAATAAAAGACCCCTCCCCGAAATATACTGTATGGTGTAGGGTATCATATAGTCGGGCCTGACCGACTATATCTTTTTCTCTCGTTTTTATTTTAGTTTGTTTATTAGTACTTATGTAGCTATTAACACTAATATAAAAACGATTGTTAATAGTATTACTTACTTAATACTTAAAGCTATATATAAAATCTCTTAAAATTTATTTTTAAATACAAAAAAATGTCTGCCCACATATACTAACTTCAGCCATTAAATGGAAAAATCAAAATATTAATTCAACCTTACCAATGAAATTAATTTTTTGTTTATTTTTTCCAAATTTTAGACTTACAAGAGTCTGCATGTTTTTTAAGTAAAAACCTCATGCACAAAATTTTAAAACAAATAATGAATGAATAAATTTTTGTTGAATAATAATAAAAAAAAAAACTACAAGAATCTAAATCTGATTGAAATTTTCCCACATATTATTGTAACATATTCATAAATTAATTTTTTTTTTTTTTTTTTTTGTCTTTTTCCTATTTTGGTGGGTGATTGCAATTCTTTTGTTTAAAATTTTATTTATTTTAATTTTTTTTTTTACACAAATTTGTCGTTATTTTTGTTGTTACATTCATAATCTTTACATTATTGAACATGCAAATTATATGTTTGAACTACTGACAAACAAATTATCTATTGTGTTTTTTGGATTATTATTGTGTTTTTTATAGTTATATTGCTTCTGTCTCAATCTCAGTTTAATTTTTGTGGCAACAAACCAGTGTTGCCAGGAAATTCTCGATGTCATCTGCTAAATTGCCGAAAATAATATGCTAAAATCTGCTAAATGCAAAGTTTTACCCACGTTTTACACTTTTTTGCTTTGCTAAAATTGAGTTTAAAAATTATAATAAAATGAGAGAATTGTACATAGCATGCATATAAACATATATCTTTTAGTGATTCAAAATACATATCGTTCATTCTACGATATAACGCCCAAAAATATTTTTTATGTCTTTCGATTTTGCAAATATTTGACATACACATACCCTATGGAGCCATTTAAATATCTCCATTTTTTAAATTTTGAAAAATACGCAAATTTATTTACGATTTCCTCTTTCCAAAAAGTCAAAAAATTGGAAAAGTATGTAACTTTAAACATCAATATCTCTATAAGTTGTTAACGGATTTCAATGATTTACATTGCATATAAATGAATATATCAAAATTTAGGATGCATTTTTAATTTTATTTTAATATTTTTAAAAAGCAATACCTTTACTATAAAATGCAAAAATAATTGTTCTGGGACAAGATAATTTACTATTTTTTTAATACCAAGTATAAAAAAATTGGATTGGATGACCCCCATAATAAAATTTACATATTTTAAAAAACTCTCGTGGAATGAAAGATATATTTAAACGAGAGAAGAAGATATAGTCGGTCAAGCCCGACTATATGATACCCTACACCATTTCGATCCACATAATTTTTTTTTTTACACATTTGTACAATTTACTTGTGTTAAATATTAACATAATACTAACATTTGTATGGGATTTATGCACGTTAGTGATTTTCGGGAGAGGAGTTTGTATGGGAGCTATGGTCAGTTATGGACCGATCTTCATGAAATTTGGCAGACGGATTTTTGTTGATATAAAACTTATTTGTACTAAATTTCATTAAAATATTCCTATTTTTAAGGCATCTGTAAGAGTTAAAACTCTATTCCGGGAGGACATTTGTATGGGGGCTAGGTGAAATAATGGGCCGATCATAACCAAATTCGTCCTTGTGTTGAAAAAAGCATATGTACCAAATTTCATCAAATTATCTTCAAAATTGCGACCTGTACTTTGCGCACAAGCTTTACATGGACAGCCAGCCAGCCAGCCGACCAGACGGACGGACGGACGGACATCGTTAAATCGACTCAGAAAGTGATTCTGAGTCGAACGGTATACTTTAAGGTGGGGGTCCGACAATTTTTTCTCTGCGTTACAACTTCTGCACAAACACATAATACCCCAACCACCTTTGGTGGTGTAGGGTATAAAAAAGGAAATAAACATAAGAAAACATAAGAAAATATAAATATCGTCCATTCCACGAAAGAAGGCCCAAGAATATTTTGTATGCCTTCCGATTTTAATAATATTTGGCATACGCATACCCTATGAAGCCATTTAAATATCTCCATTTTTATTTTTTTTTTTTTTTTTTTTTTTTTGAATTTTGAAAAATTCGCGGATTTATTCGAGATTTTAAATTTTCAAAAAGTGAAAAAAATGACAAAAGTGTCTAACTTTAAACACTAATACCTCTAAAAGTTTTTAACGGATTTTAATGATTTAAATTGCATATTTAAGAAGAATAAGTCCACTATAAATGTAGTAGTTTAAAAATAATATTATCATTTAAAAATGCATTCATAATGCATATGCAATTTTTGTATGCATTTTTGAAAAATTTCTACCCTTTAAATTTTTTTCTTCTTCTGATATAAAAAACAGTATTATATTTGCTACAAATTGCAATATAAATTGTTCTGGGATAAATAGGTTCACTATTTTAAAATATTTTTTTTAATATTTCTTCAAATTTTTTCATACAAATATTTTTTTTTTTTTTTTTAATTTTTGTATTTTTTAATTTTTGTGAGCTTATTTTAAAATTAATTTTAATCATAATATTTCATAATTTGTTATTTGTGATAGAAAACCTATTTGTCCCAAATTAAGTGCTAATGTTTTATATAATAAACATATTTGTCTTCAATATTAAGCAAAAATATTTAAAATCAAAAGGGTAGAAATTTCTTAAAAATGCATCCGAAAATTGCATTATTTTCTTTAGTGCATCTTTAGCAAACAAATTATTTTTGATTTATACAATATTATTTACAATATTTGTTGTAATAAGCTTTACACTAGTTCTTAAATCAATAAAATCCCATGTATACTTAAGGAGTTATAAATATTTAAAGTAACATATTACTAAAAAAGTATAACCAAAAAAATTAAAAATCAAAATTTTTTAAAAAATTTAAATTTTCGTATGAAAAATATGATTGAAATTTTTTGAAAAAAATATTAAAAATAGTAGATTTTATTGTCCCACAACAGTTTTTTTTTTTAATTTTATAGTAAAGATATTGCTTTTTAACATATTAAAAGAAAATTAAAATCAAAAGGGTAGAAAATTTTCAAAAATGCATCCTAAAATTGCATTTGCATTATGAATGCATTTTTAAATGAAAATATTATTTTTAAATTACTACATTTACAGTGGACTTATTCTTCTTAAATATGCAATTTAAATCATTAAAATCCGTTAACAACTTTTTGAGATATTGGTGTTTAAAGTTAGACACTTTTGTCATTTTTTTCACTTTTTGAAAAATTAAAATCGCGAATAAATCCGCGAATTTTTCAAATTTCAAAAAAAAAAAAAAAAAAATGAAATAAAAATTGAGATATTTAAATAGCTCCATAGGGTATGCGTATGACAAATATGAACAAAATCGAATGACCCTAAGTAAAAAATTGGTATTTTTTATAAATCTTTCGTGGAATTGACGATATATATTTTAATATTCTTATTAAAATAACCATGTATTGTAAGCAATATTTTACACTATGGTTTTGTTAAGTGAACCCAGCAAAAGTTTGTTGGCTTTTGGTAATGACTACTACTTACCAGACTCATTACCTGGTAATGAATTGTCATTATTTTTCTCATTTCTTTGAGTAGTGGAATAACTAGTTGCCCGTAAATTGCAAGTTCATTTAGTTTTGCAATGGTTCAGTTGGCTAGAGCGCCTGAACAGCACTCAGAGGATTGTCGGTTCAACCCCAAACTAAACCCATATATTTTTTTGGGAAATTATTTGAATTTTTATTGGTATGTTAAAACTATTAACAACCCACACAAATATTAATGGTTTAGTGAGTAAGACAACAGTCTTTCAAACATATATGAAAGTTTTTGCCTGGGTTCAAATCTCAGTTGAGCAAACTTTTTGTTTTATTTTTTTTTTTATCAATTTTGTAGTTTTGTAGTATTCGATTAACTACTTATTTAATTGTTTAAAATAAGTACTCTAGTAATGGGGACCCATGAATTCCTGGACATCGCAATATAAAGGTAATGAGTTTTTCACCCGAATTATAAGTAGTTACCCCCCTTTGGCAATGTAATATGTTGGCTTAACGGGTAAGTAAAGTTTTTGCTGGGAAGTTATTCTATTTTACAAGATTTGGTATAAATATTGTTTTGGAAGGCACTTTTTTCGAAATTTTTGAACTTTGTATGGATAATTAAAATAAGAAGATATTTAGTATTGCTCTCAAATGACATATTTCAGTTCTAGCATTTTTCTTGTTATATTTTATTTATATTAAATATTTGCGATATTTAACATTTTGAAGAAGAATTATACATATTTGGCAAGGATAAATTTTTTTCTTCACCATGTATCACTAACAGGTTTAATAAACCTAAAAGATGAAACTATTATCACCTATTTTTTATTTTTAAATTATATTAGGATTTAGTTAAATAAACATGAAGTAGATATTTTAAAATCAAAGTAGTATTAGTTGGTAATTTTTAACTTTAAATCGTTAATCTATATTGAATTTTGTATCTAGATATGGAAACACAGAATTTTCAACAATCCAAAAAAATATTTGATTATTTTAAATAATATAAAAATAAATATAAAATAATATAAAAATTTATAAAACTGTTTAAAATATTTGCTACTTCCTCATTTTCTCCACTTGTGACGAGCTTCCCATATTATTCCGATGATTTTACTTTCGAACAAAATTAGTTGGAATATCAAAGGAATAGCATCATTAACTTTTTAATTTTATCCATTTTCTAATTTATAAAATACTACTACAATCATCTTGTTTCGCCATTTGTTTTTAACAAAATCCACTCCATTTCAGCATTAGAGAAGGGTAAAACTAATAAAGATATAACAAATTTTGACGTTTGTTGTTCGAATATGTTTCATCCATCGAATTTTTGATAATACAATTTTTTTTATTAAATTTATTTTTAATGTTCCTTCGATTTTATTGTGTAAAATAAAAAATAAAAAAAAAAAAAAAAACTGAGATCACCCAGTAGTCCATGCTATTTTATATGAAACTGTAAATATGCCTCGTTTTTTATCATCAAAACCTGACTACCTTGTATTTAACTGTTGAAAGTCTGCACAATTACAAAAATGATGCAGAATTTATGAACAAAGTCCCATTAGTTTATATAAGATCGAATGAGATTAAAAAGTATAAACGCGCGAACAAAGTGCAGAAAAATTGTAAAAGGTTAGGTAATTTTTAGCCCTTTTTCTAAGTTTTGAACTTTGAACATCATCATTATTAAACCCATGTTGCTTAAATTCTTCACTCTATTAGTTTCAAGTCTTGTAAGTTCAGATCTGTAACCCGTTTATTTAAAATTGTAAATAAAAATAATTTTAAAAAATATTAGAAAAATATATATGCTAAAAAAACTGCTGTTAGTATGTCGATTATGCTAAAAAGCATTTAGCAGAATTTTTCAAAATAATTATGCAATTTCCCAATCCATTCTGCCAAATCTAGCAGAAAAAATGCTAAAATGGCAACACTGCAACAAACACTATTTATTTAGGTTTATTTAATTTTGTATTTCAGTATGTAGTTATTGCTGAATTAAGGTTTTTGAAATGGTTGTAAGTTAGTTTTATGTTGTTTAATATTGATTAGATTTTGCAAAAGATGGCGCTTTACTAGTGATCGTAATTTTAAGTTAAGCCATGGTTAATGTCTTGGCTTAATAACAAATAAAGCTTTTTGTGAGCTGCAGTTATTTGAAAAATTTATCAAGTCTTAGATATTAAATTAAAAACTTTCAAATAAAACATATTTGGGCATACATTTTTAGATTAACCTTTTAAAAGAACTTGTGATCAATATTACATATTTTAAAGATCAGAATGATCACTTTGGTTTCAAATTTTCTTGAAAGTTATAAGAAAAGTTAAGACTAATTTTACATTTTTGCACGCAGAGAAAAAACATGGTTCAGGTGACCATAAACTAAGAGCAACATACTATGATTGTAATATATGATTCCAGGTTACAATAAGTATATTTGTACGTAATCATTATTCTGATTCCATTTAATAATTTTCTCATCATTTAATGATTCGGTTTAATCATATTTATAACTTTTTTTATAATATTTCTTCCGATTTCACAATGTTTTTATCATTTAATAACCACATTCTATCAGATATATAAACGAATTTAATCATTTAATAATCCCATTTTATCATATATATAGTTCCATTTTTTCATATATATAATCCCCGAGTTTGCAATACTGAATATATTTAAAATAAAGCACACTTATCTGAAATTTTTTTTACATCATTTATTTATTGAGAATATTGCAAAAAAAAATTTTCAGGTATAAAAATTTATTAATATATTAATTATTAAATTAATAGTTATTAATAATAATTAATGCATACAAATACAATTTTACAGTTTGGCGAGGTATGAATATAAACAAATTTTAAATGAGCTGTGCTTACGAAATAAGTTTCTTATTACACTATAATGTAAACATTTATTGCATTTTATTTCCACTTTCTTATTGCACTATGTATAATTTATAGACATACATATATAGAAGCCGAACAAAACGTAGTTTTTGAATTTTTTCACATATTGTTTTTTTATTTTTTTTTTCTGGTAATCAAATAGTTGAAGTCTACCAGAAAAAAATTGTTAATTATAATTTTAATAAAATTTTTTTTCTGCCAAAAATTTGCATTTTTCAGAACAAAACATATATTTTTCATTTACTTTTTTTTATTTTGTGGTTTTGTTTCACAATTTTTGGCATTTATTAAAAATGTTAGCCTTAAAACACAAAGAAATTGAACACTTTTCCAAAAACACACAGCTATACCGTTTGCCTACTAACAAACTACTGAAATTATACACAAAAATGTGTATTCAGTAGTTATGCAGAAAATAAATATGATTAACGATAAAAATACAATAGTTGTGTGAAATCAAATTAAAGTCAAAAACAAATATTTTATATTTGAGGAAAACATAAACATTTTCAGAAACAAACATTCAACAGTTATGCAGAAAAATACAATAGTTGTGTGAAATCAAATTATAGTCCAAAGCAAATATTTTATATTTGAGGAAAACATAAACGTTTTCAAATACAAACATTCAACAGTTGTGCAAAACAAAATATGACTTAAAATCAAATAAAAATATTGGCTAAATGGTTGTAGAATTAACTAAATTTGTAAAATTAACTTAATGGTTGTAGAATTAAATTATTAGTTGTAGAATTGACTAAATGATTGGATTTTTCATATATATGATTGGATTTTTCATACATATGATTTCATATAAACATATTTAAATACATATTATAATTCAGTGAACCATATTAAAATTTTGATTGTGGGTAATCATTAAATGATTAAACAGAATCATAAACGTTGCTATCATGAACACAGTATATTTAAAACGGCTGTATAATCATTCAATAGTTGTGGTGATCATGCTGTAACCATGTTTTTTCTCTGCGTGTGGTTAGTCGTCCGTCAGTCTGTACATTAGGATTAAATAGGTAGGAAATGACGCATAATTCAGGGAAAGATGATCTCAATATTTTAATATTTACATTTAATTTTTATATTGATCGAAAAGTAAAAAAAAACGTATTTTTGGAATATTAAAATGTTTTTCTGGAGAGAATTATGATGTCCGTCCTTCTGTCCTTCTGTTTGTTAATTTTTCCAAATGTTCCAATGTAAAGTCGTTTATTTTTGGACTCAATAAAGATTTCGATTTCCAAGTTCTTGGAAAATTTAAACTGTTGAAATGCATATAACGCAAGAATTTTTTCAAGAGCTTTAAAATAATATAAAAATCTTTGAAATTGGGTAAAGAACAAAAATCCGCTATTAGTAAAATTTGTTATATATTATATGTAGGATCCTTTTTGTTACTCTTTTATGAAATTTAATCTAAACTCAATCATATAAGATAATTTTGTCTATTTTTATTTGGTACCCAACTTTAATAAAAGTATAAAACGTAATAAGTATTTATTATTAGTATTCAAAAAGAAATCAGTGCAATTTTTTGTGAATGAAAGGACCTAATTACAAATTAGTGAACTATCATTAAAGGACATTGGTGGCAATGAAGTCATAATCACACAAGTTAATAGTTAATTTTAAAACATAATAAATACTTATTACCTTTTATACTTTTACCCATATTTCTCCTTTTTTATTCTTAAAATAAAAATATCAATAAATTATATTTCTTCATTTAAATATAATAACACACTCTTAAAATATTTGCAACGTAATTTAAGACAATTTATTAAATGCGCATATTTTCTTTCTTTTTGCATTTCTCGCTTTTTATTTTATTTTTTTCATAAATCACAGACGTCTGCTTGTAAAATGTGATATAAAAATAGCTTTGGTTTTCATACACACTTCGTCTGTAATTGTAACACTTAAACGCCTCTTGTTTATCAACTAAACTAAGTACTTACTTATTAAAATATTGAACTTTTCCATGAAATTCCCTTCGCCTTCTTCCTTTCAATAACCCTTTCCTTACCTCGTTCTGAGTGCAGACTTCATTTTTTCTTTTAAGGCGTAAAAAGAATAAACATAAACTATACAGGAAATATGAACAAATTGCTACGACGAAGTTGGTCAAGGGTTGTCAAAATCATCAATCAAAATGCAACTAACAAACAATATACGTTTATACAAATGTATGTAAGTATTTGTGGAAAGTTATATTCTAATATGTTTATAGGCTACCAGGGCAATGGGAATACTTGCTTGCATATACAATTTATGACTAGAATTTCCTTGATTATTGACGCAAATTTTTTATATATTTTTTTGTTCACTGAATTGGAATCTCTTCAAGGCTTTGTAATGGTTTGTTGCTTGAGATACATCACCATGGATACGAACATGAACATAAGTTGAGAAAAATAACCAGGGTGACCAAAAATATGCAATATGATATTTATCTTCAAATGAAAAAAAAAAAAAAAAAATCATCAAAACTTTTCTATAAATAGAGAATTTATCGAAAATTTATCAAAAATAGCTCTTTCATATTTAAAATTTTGAGACATATTTTTCAATTTTAAAAGCATTTCAGGGCAAACACTTTTTAGCTTATTTATGGATACCCTGATACTAACCAATCCATTAAAGATATGGAAGGAAGAAAGTAAGGAAAATATTGAAAGGTTTATTATTTTTGTCTTACTACTATTTATGATTGAAAAAATGCATTTTTTTTTTTTTTTAATGATAACAAGTATCTTAAACTAAGAAGGTTTGTTTATTTTTATTTCTATACAAATTTAATTTTTTAAGCTAATAGTTTAGAATTTCCTTATTTATTGTTATATCCTTGTCATGCTAATAGTCAATTAAAGTTAATTGGTAGCTGGTTATGGTATTATATTAGTTTAGTTAACTTGTGTAATAACTTAAAAAAATATGTGCTACGTATGATATTTAAGACATTTGTAAGCGTTATTTCAATGATTGAGTATGGCAATCTTTATTTTCATTATCTTCGTTAAGGTTTCCACGAAATAAGTTTTAAAAATTTGTGGAAAACCAATTTCTTCATTTGAAAATATGCTATAAAAAAAAAATTTATTAATAACACTGGTCAACAAAAAAAATTTTTGTTGTCCTTTAAAAAACAAATATGTGGACCAGATGGAATTCCGCATGCCAAACTCGAATCTGCTTTCAGTTTTTTCCCATCAGGTCGAGATTTCTTTTATGGGCGTGTCTAACATTGCGTTAACAGTTATGGAGATATTAAGTCCATCTTTTGAAAAAAAAAATGAAATTTTATAAAAAAATTTTAAAAAATTATAAAATTTTTGACACTCCAATTTTTATGATTTTTTGAAAAATTTTTTTCTTGAAATTTTGTATAAAATTTAATTTTTTCTCAAACGTTGGGCTTAATATCTCCATAACAGGTGACCGTATCAAAAAGTATTGTAAGAACGACTTGAAGATAATTTTAATTAAAATTTTTTGATATTTTTTCGAACAAAATCAGACAAGTCGTTTTCGAGATATGCTTCCATAAATAATGAAGTCTCCTTAATTTTACAATTCGCAATTTATCGCGAGAACTAGAGTTAATTCAAAAAAGTGAATTAGAGGCGTAGTACATATTAATACCGTGTATCCGAATTGACTGAAAAAACCCGCGCCGCAGATTTTTTTTTCACATTTTGTAGCTCTGTGCAATTAGTAGCAAATAAATTAAAAAAAAATTTAAAAATCGTAAATAAATTTTGATCCATAACTCTGAAAAAAAATTTCTATAAAAAGAAAATTTATCGAAAATTGTCTATAAAAAGAAAAAAATCTTCTAAAAGAAAATTTATTCAAAAATACTATAAAAAAAACGACAGAGGAAGATATAGTCGGTCAAGACCGACTATATGATACCCTACACCATTGTGTACATTAAAATTCGGGCAGGGATCTTTTATTAGACCTGGGGCCAATTTTGGACCGATATTTTTATTAAGTATAAAATAAAACATTCGAATACAGAATATAACGTCGATACTACCATTTATATGAATTTATTCATTTTTGGGTGACTCCCGAAAAAAGGCCTTATATGGGAGCTATGGTAAATTATGGACCGATCTTCGTAAAATTTGGCACTTTTATATAAAACTTATTTGTGTCGAATATTAACTTGATACTAACATTTTAATGGGATTTATGACCTTTAAAGTGATTTTCGAAAGAGGGGTTTATATGGAAGCTATGGTAAATTCTGGACCGATCTTCTTGAAATTTGGCAAACACAATTAAACTTATAAGGAACTTATATGTACCAAATTTCATTAAAATAGTGCTATGTTTAATGGATTTATGATCGTTAAACTCATTTCCGGGAGGACATTTGTATGGGGGCTAGGTGAAATAATGGACCGATCATAACCAATAGTGTTCGTACTTGGCCTAAAAAAAGATCGTGTGCTAAATTTCATCGAAATATCTTTAAAATTGCGACCTGTAGTTTGATTACAAGGTTTACATGGACAGACGAACAGTCAGACGGACGGACGGACATCGTTAAATCGACTCAGGAAGTGATTCTGAGTCGAACGGTATACTTTAAGGTGGTGGTCTGATGGTTTTTTCTATGCGTTACAAACATCAGCACAAACGCATAATACCCCAACCACCTATGGTGGTGTAGGGTATAATTATCGAAATTAAATGAGAATTTATTGAAAATTTTCTATAGATTTCCTATAAAAAGAATTTATCGAAAATATGCTATAAAAAGAGAATTTATAGAAAGTAATTTAATGAACATTATCTATAAATTTCCTATAAAAAGAGAATTTTTTCAAAAATATGAGGATATGAGAAAAAAAATTTCGATAAATTTTCTTTTTATAGAACATTTTTAGAGAAAACTCTTTTATATAAAATTTTCAATAAGTTCTCTTGGTTTAGAAAATTTTCTTTTATAGAGAATTTATTGACATTTTTGTTAAATATTCAGAAAAAAGTTGTGGTAGAAAATGTTTTTATAAAAAATAAAAAAAAAAGGATTTTTGTAACCGGTAGTGTTTGCCGTTGGTTACGCTACAGCAATTGACGATCTTACCTTAGTAATTGCAAAAGGAGATTTTGGAATAACAACTAAGGCAAAGTTGTTGCCGATTTGAGTCTTCATCTAAATCTGGTTTATTTGTGGCCAAAGGGCTCTTTTTATACAAAAATTTACATATATTCTATACTATTCTAATTAACTTTAATTTACATTCTATCTTGCTTAATCCTATTCCATACATGTACTTACTCTAATTTCGACAGACGCAACTTGAAGAATTGACCAATCATATTGTCTTCAAACTGGGGAATTGAGTGGCTTTATCAATGTCACTCAAACACCAATATGATCCCTTTAAACAGCTTGATCGATTTATGTTTATGTTTGCAGTGTGGCGTGTGTGTGTTTAATGTTTTGTGTAAAGTACAGCAGTGTGTAATGAAAGAGCACACTACAAAGTCAACAATTAACAAATATGTTAGAAAATAATTCATTCAATTAAAAACTTGTTTAAATTTGCACCTCTCACCAAAATGATTATATCAATTACTAAAAACTGTAAAAAATACAAAACAGAAAAAAATTTCCAATTAATAAATTAATTAAATCAATTAAGTAGTTGATTGGATGAATTAAAAATGTATCTAGGATATAAAAGTATAGTTAAATTTTATTTTTATTTCATTTTTGCTTGAATAAATTTATTAAATTTCGATGCAAAATGAAACAACTATATCAATTGAAAAAAGACCGTAATAATTTTTTCTGTGTAAAAAATTTAGAAAAAAAATTTTTTTTGGAAATTTAATATAAAAAATTACTTTTCGAACATTTAAAAAAAAAAAAAAGAATTTATCTAAAATTTGTTAAATTTTATTGCAAATTTTTTATAAAATTTTTGCTTTTTTGTAAAAAGAAAATTTTCCGAAATTTGTTTCTATAAAAATATCGAAAATGGTCTATAAAAAAATATAATCTATCCACACTGTTAGTAAATTTACTGCATGCATGTGTCCGTCTGTAAGAAACATCATCACGTTCATCTTTAATTTTTAAAAGCTCTTAGGGGATTAATTGGTCAAATTAGGGACATAATTGGTGCAAGATTTTTGCAGCACTATTTCTCCTCTAAAAAATGTAATATATGTATTGATATACTATCTATAGCTCTTACCCATCCAATTACATAACAAAGAAACTCATTGGGGAAGCACATTTCCTTGAGTCGTCAAAGGGGTAGAGATATCAAATATTTTTTAAGAGTTTTAAAAAGTGGGCGTAAAATATGGGCGTGAACCCAGTTCTTACATAGCCTATAACGACCACTGGCACTGGTACTATCTGTGTGTCAAATGAAAATCGGTGCAGCCGTTTAAGAGTTTTAAAAAAAGTGGGCATAAAATGTGAGCGTAACATCGATATCTTAATTAGCCTATAAGCATCACCGGCACTAGTACTATTTGTGTGTCAAATTTCGTGAAAATCAGTTTAGCCGTTTAGACATGATTGACGCACAAACAACCAAACAAACTTACACTTCATTTTTATAATATATATTAGGATTAGGATTAATATCATTAATTATACCCTACACCACCATAGGTGGTTGGGGTATTATGCGTTTGTGCTGATGTTTGTAACGCATAGAAAACGTTATCCAACACCCACCTTAAAGTATACCAACCGACTCAAAATCACTTTTTAAATCGATCTAACGATGTCCGTCCGTCCGTCCGTCCATCCGTCTGGCTGGACGGCTGGCTGGCTGGTTGGCTGGCTGGACGGCTGGCTGTCCATGTAAACCTTTTGCACAAAGTACAGGTCGCAATTTTGAAGATAATTGAATGAAATTTGGCAGGTGGGACTTTTATGACACAAGGACGAAGCCTATTGAAATTGGTTATGATTGGTCCATTATTTCACCTGACCCCCATACAAATGTCCCCCCGGAATTAAGTTTCAACACTAAAAAATGCCTTAGAAATAAGAATATTTTAATGAAACTCGGTACAAAGAAGTTTTGTATAAGTGTCAATCTTTGTACCGAATTTTATGAAGATCGGTCCACGATTAACCATAGCTCCCATATAAACCCCTCTTCTAAAAATCACTTTAACGTGCATAAATCCCATACGAATAATAGTATCAAGTTAATATTCGACACAAATAAGTTTTATATAAGTAGAAACAACATTGCCAAATTTTATTAAAATCGGTCCATAATTTACCACAGCTCCCATATAAACCCACTTTCGAGAATCGCCCTAGAGTGCATAAAATCAAGTAGATGTTAGTATCAACGTATTATTCTGTATTTGTATATTTTATTTTACATTTAGTAAAAGTGTTGATCTAATATAGGTCTCCTCCCCGAATTTTTATGGTCATACATAATGGTATTAGTATATTATTTTTTTCTCGTTTTTTAATTGGTTTATTTTTTTTAATTTAAAGCTCTTAATAAAAAATAAAAAAATAAAAAAATTAAAAATTTGTCTATAAAAATATAGAAATAATTTTCTGTATATCTAAGTATTTTCAGAAAGAAAATATTTAAGATGATATTTCAAATACCACAATAAAGTGTTACAAAATTATCATATATTGCATTTTTATATTTACCTTCAAAAATCATCCATTTATAGCCATCGCTTTCTATTATTTTTTATTGTTCATTCAATCAAATCCTTTATTGTTACAATTTTAAAATCCCATTTTTATCCCTTATTATTTTATAACGATTTATTTTTATTTATTCTATATTATTTGTTTGTTCAATAAAAGATTAAATGTGCCAAGTATAACAAAATCATCATTATCATCTCCTGGTTTATTTCAAAAGGTTAAGGAAGTTCAAATAGTGCACGTGTTATTTACTGCACAAAATCATTGTTTTACTGTTCGAGAGGAATAACAATTTTCTTTTTTTATTTTATTGATCTTTATTACAGTTAATGTAGGCAAATTACATAAACTAAAGTAAGGGCTATTTTTTTTTTTTGCTATTCTATGTAACTAATTTTAGTCAATTTCTTTTGGAATCTAAGGATAGAACTTTATATTTAGTATTAATATTATTTATAGCAAATTAAGTAATTCATAATAATTAATTTATTATTAATAAATCATTTATGAATTTTTTTAAAATTAAACTGCAGTTGGTTCCATTTAGTTTACTTGCGTAATAGCACACGCACACTTTTTTCCTCTTTTTTGAATTTACAATTAGGAAACCCATCATTAACGTTAAATATAATTTATTCTATAAAATTTCTCCCACTTATCCTGCTCTATATCTTGAGACACTGCGTTGCAAAAAAAAAAAATATTTTTTTAGAATAAACCCCACTTACTTGGCTTTCCAAGCGTGTAGTGGTAGCTTTTGTTTGCATGAAAATAAGCTTCTTGTAGTTTTGAACACAATTAAAGTGTTAGGGAAAATAAATCGCTTAGGACTTTAGTATAAGGAAATATAATAAAAATAATCAAAAATTACAAGCAAAACTTTAAAAGAGATTTTTTAATTTAGTAAATTTGTTATTACGAAAATGCTTTTTTAATATATTTATTTCAGGGGTCTGTTTACATTAAGAAACGTTTTTCTGTTATTGTTGCCATCGCTTTACATTCTTTATTATAATTTCCTTGTCAAAAGCATTTTAAATGCAGTAAATCGCACTTTTATCCCTTATTATTTTATAACTATTTATTTTTTACTTTTTTTGTATTTGTTCAGTACAAGATTAAATGTGGCAATGAATAACAAACTCATCACCCAGATTTACACAAAAAGGTTAAGGAAGTTCAAATTGTGCACGTGTTGTTGCAACAGCACAGTGGTTTGACAAAAAAAAAAATATATATATTTATTTTTCAAAGAAATTTCAAAGTTTTTTTAAATTTAAACATCTTAGTTTTGATAAATTAAAAAGCAATGATTTTTTATTTTTTTATTTTTTAGAGTTTTAGTGTGTCTTAAACAGTATAGACTATTAGAAGAAGAATATTGCGCATATCCTTGTCAGAGAGCATTAATCCATTTTGTAAGGTTGCTTGACGCAATTTATTAATTAATGATTTTTGTCAGAAAAATTTACGGCGAAGATCTTCAAGATTTTTCCTCTTACTTCAGACATATAACACTGTGTGAAAAATTACACAGGGAAATACTGAAGGTATTAATTTAAACGCTTAAGTTTACTTTTTGTACAATTGTGAAAATTTATGCGAAATGTTTCATAAACGCACCATTTCAAATGTTGAGCAATATAAAGGATAAGTAATTTTGAATTGATTTATGTTTGCACCCTACACCAAGCATTGGTCGAAAATGGCGAATTTTGGAAAAAAGTTAAATATTTATCGATTAATAAAAAAATGTCACGCGAGCTTTTTTAAATTTATTGACGATATTTTATAAGAAAATAGATTTAGAACGATTTGACACTAAACTGCTTCCCGCCCGCCAAAAACGAATACAGAGGAGCAGATTTCATTATACCCTACACCACCATAGGTGGGGAGGGTGTAATGCGTTTGTGCTGATGTTTGTAACACCCAAAAATATTGGTCTAAGACCCACCTTAATTTATACCAATCGGCTTAGAATTACTCTCTGAGTCGATTTAACGATGTCCGTCCGTCCGTCTGTCCGTCCAAGTAAACTTTGAAATCAAACTACAGGTCGCAATTTTGAACCAAAATTAATGAAATTTGGTACACAGGTTTCTTATAGCCCAGGGACAAAGCTTATTGAAATTGGTTATGATCGGTCCATTATTTCAACTAGCCCCCATACAAATGTCCTCCCGGAAAAGGGTTTAACGATCATAAATCTCTTAAATAAAGCAGTATTTTAATGAAATTTGGCGCATATAAGTTTCACATAAATAAGTGTGCCGATTTTTAAAGAGATCGGTCCATAATTAACCATAGCTCCCGTATAAACCCCTTTCAGGAAATCACTTAAACGGGTATAAATCCCATTAAAATGTAAGTTGCAAGTTAATATTCGACACAAATAAGTTTTATATGAACATAAATGATAGTGCCAAATTTTACAAAGATCGGTCCATAATTCACCATAGCTCCCATATAAGGCCATCTTTTGGGAATCACCCAAAATTGAATAAATTCATATAAATGTCAGCATCAACGTAATATTCGTATGTTTTATTTTACAGTTATGAATATCGGTCCACATTTGACTCCAAGTCTAATAAAAAACCCCTCCCCGAGTTATAATGTACTCAATGGTGTAGGGTATCATATGGTCGGGCTTGACCGACTATATCTTTTTCTCTCGTTTTATTATAAATAACATAAGAATAAAATAATATAATAATTTTTAAAATCCCAAGTATTATTAGTCATTTCTAAATTTAAATAAAAGACAGTTGAATTATAAATCCACAATTAAACAGCGTACAGTGTGCGATTCAAAAAATGAATGGGAATTATTATGGAACTTCGGAAAGGCTGTTCCGATTTCCATGAAATGGTGGTAGTAGAGGTTCAGGCGAGTTTAAGTTTTGTACTACAGGGGGCGAGTCCACAGGGTCCCAAAGTTGGACACCTCGGGTATAACATTTTTTAAAAACGATCCTGATTCCTTACATCTGAACCGATTTGAAATATTTTTATATAGGAGGATTCTGCAAGTCGAGATCTAAAAACATCGTCGTATGCATATATTATCTCTTTTAGTTTAACAGATTAAAATTTTTTCTTTTTAGCCTGTCTTGGTGAAGTTTTTCGCTACATCGGGTCCAACTTTCAACCCATTTTTTTTATTTCATTAACAACAAATAGAAAAATTTAGCAAAGAAAGAATTAAAAAAAGTTAAAGTTGAACTTTGAAAAAAAGTCTTTTTTTTCCGTTTTTTTTTGCTAAAAAAAGTGGTCATATTCTTTTTCTGTTATATAAAAGTTTTCTTAATTAACATATATAATATTTATATTGTTCTGAAAGATAACTAAACACAAAATACTTTAAAGGAAAAAAAACTTTTTGAAATTGATTTTAGTTAGAACCAAATTTGACCTATTTTTCCAACAAATTTCGAATTTTCGCCTTAATTTCTCAAATCGCAAAGCTGGAATCAGAAAAAAAGTTGTGTTTTTTATATAGTATAAAGTGTTTTTAATTTCTTTGCAATAGAAATTTTTGCTCCCCGATATCGGTTGGAAAGATATAGCAAAAAAAGTAAAAAATTCCATTTTTGGAAATTTTTTAAAGTTTTTTTTTTGGGAATTACGGGATTTTCCTAGACAAATCTAAAAAAGTGAATAGCGCTTTGAATTAAGCATCAAAAAATCTACTTAGGTGAAATATGCAAAAAAATCACAAATCCATTCTTTTTCAGTGTTTTTTTGCAAAAAGTCTTCAATAAATTTTCGTATTGTAAAAATTTTTATACATATTTGAAAAGAAGACAAAATTTCCTAAACATTGATATATAATATGTATTTTTTTATTCTGTCTGACGGATCTAATAGAAGGATATGAATTTAGCACTAAATCTTAACACACGTTTTGCCCCAAAATAGAAAGCATATTGAAAAGAACTCTAAACACATCTGATAGAAAAGGAACCCGGTTAGCTCAGTGCTGAGACTATATGGTGCGAAAAGTTAAAGTTAATGTGAAACTGAAAACATTAAAGGCCAAAAAGTGCCAGACTTGAACGCTGCAAATAATTTAGAAGCCAAGAACAGGGCACTGAAATTAAAATCAAATTTTATACAAAAATACTCATGTTGTATAAAGAACGAGGAAACGTATGAACTGGCAGATTTTTCGCAACTTCCAAGTCAAAATTTTTATATTGCTGATGCTAGAGGAAATGTTTAGGACTGAAAAGCTGACGAAATTACCTAAAAAATTCCTAGTTTGGAAAGATTTTTGCAGTTGCGACAAAAGAAGCAAGTCATTTGTTACAGTGGGCTTTATAAATACCGAAAAATACATCAAAGACTGTTTGAAAAAAAATATTCTTCCTTTCATAAGAGAGCACAATGTGTCCACATAGTTTTGGCCCTACACAGAAAAAAGTAAAAATAGGCTTCAATTACGAAATTTGTAATATTAATTAATTTTTAATTGATTTTGCTCCAATCATCAAAATGATAATATTAATAACTAGAATAATTGATATTATTATTACTTCTTTTCCTTAAATAGATGCAATGAGCTGAAAATTTTTGAAAATTTACTTAAATTTATTTTATTTCTGTACTTTTATAGACAAATATTTAATTTTTCTTTATATTTTATTAACAACTGTCAATTTATTAAAAAACAAAACTGTAAACCAATTAAAATATTAATTATATTAATAAATCATATAATTAAATTCCAATATAAAGTTAATTAATAATTTTATTAAAAAATTATTTGAAATATTTTTTTCTGTGTATTTGGCATCATGTCACTACGTAAGAATGCTCTGGAGGGCTACCAAAACATAAACATAGTTTTTATACTAAGATAGGTCAATACTCTAAATTGTCCGGAGCTAAGACCAGTGAAGGGATATTGGACTTTTGTGAAAAGAGAATCAAAGAGGACAAAAGGGGTGTCACAAAAAATCGAAGATTTTAAAAAGAGTAGACTGTTCAAAAATCGTGACTGATACAACTATCAAATCTCTAACGGAAGGGTTAGCAAAAAAAGGTCTACGAGTTCATAAATAGTGGTTGGAAGTATGAAAGTTATATTTCTCTGTGATCTGTAGTATAATATCAATTAAATAAAGAAACAACTAGAACTTTAGGATCAACCGTTTCCAAGTTATTGAATTTTATATGTGTTAAGATTTTTTCGATCGCACTCCTTATTAGAAATATTACAAAGTAATAAAATTGGTCTTACGGATCGTAACAGTCTGCCGGTTAAGGAACTAACATAGACATTAATAGAGACCAATTACAATTATCAATTACACAGTTGCAGGTTACTGCAGCCCTTAAATCTACCACTCCCATCAAACAATGTGAAGTACAACTTAGGTGAGGAGGGGAAACATAATTAATTGTCCGGACAATCTTATCACACTTTGCTATGTGTATTTCCATCTTTGGAAATACCTACATATTATAAAAAAACGCCGCTAAATTTTAATTCACATTTCCTTTACTTACAAATTAATTCAGGTAAATCTAGCAATGAAAGATTTTGAAACCTCATGACTTTATTCTTATAATTTTCATTTCAAAGGGCATTACATGTTACCAGGACATTTGTTTAATATTAATATAATAATTTAAAACGAAAATCTATTTGCTATTAAAACTATTTCATGTAAAGTAGATTTTCCTGTAAAGTTCTAACGATTTTATCACTGTTGCATGACCGACCTTGTCGTATTTTAATGAACTTTTGCTAATAGATGCACATAATTTTTGTAACGTTTCCGCACGTAAAAGGGTTTTTTTTTATAAATACATTATTTTTACTCGTATTATTTATTATAACTTGATTATGTGGTGTGTTGTATTGACATGAGTTTTTCTTTTTTACTTAATTTAAATCCATTCATTTATTCAACCATTCATTCATACCATTTATGTTTTTCTATCTATGGCTGCTGATTGTTGGGAGGCACGATTGTTTTTGTTACTTGTCACAAATGATTTAAAGTTGTTAATAATAAAAACACACGTAAGTTGATTGAGTATATTTTATTATTATTATAGCAAAATGAAAAATAATTCTTAGGTTTTTTAAAAATAAGTATATAGTAGCGTTTACTATAGACTGCATTTATAAACAGGGGAAATATAAATTTTCTCATAAGTTATTTTAATAAAAATACCATTTTTTACACGTTAAGTGTTCTCATATAAATATAATTTAAAAAAAAAATAATTAATTCTCCAAATATAATTCATATGGAAATGGATTCATTTATTATTTAATTAATGCAACTTTTCAGTGACATTATTTTTTAAATGTTTGATGTTCAATTAAGATTCTCGTACAAAAGTGGCGATAATATACCATATAATTAAGTCTATATAATGAAAATTGTATGCAGAAATAGATTTATTTACTATTTAATTAATTCAGAGTTTATGTGACTTTAATTTTATTTTTTTAAATGTTTGGTATTCAATTAAGATTCACGTATAAACATAGCGATAATTTAACAAATAATTAGCTTATTATTTAAAATGCAAATTTTATATAGAAATAGATTTATTTATTAATTAATTCAGCTTTTATGTGATATTATTTTTATTTTTCCAATTTTGATGTTTATACTTACGTATAAACTTAGAAATATTACTTCAATGTAACATATCTTTTTAAGAATTGTATTATAAATTTTGTACTTTTAATTAACTCTAAGTAATAAAAGTAATAATTAATATAATTATGGAATAGAACTTAAGTTTTAAGTAACTTTCAAATTTTTGTTTTAAAATTTTGTATTTTGTTATATAAAGTTCTCAAGATAAAGATATCAAGATAAATATTTTAATTTTGTAGAAAAAGCTTCCTTTAATATTCTGTGCTTTTTCTGGGGTTTTAAATACTTAACTCCATTTTTTTATACCTTTCACTTAAAATATAGGGTATCTATAAGTTTGTCGTGTTATACGAAAGTCTTAAAATACTATTATGATTAAAAATAACTTTTGAGAATATATAACTATCTGTCTGTATGTTGAAATTGATTTTTTAGACTCATAGTCTAAATTAAAACATTTCTGTTGCAATAAATATGTGGTATATAGTCTCGAAAATCTTGGTATTGAAATTCAATAAAATCCGTTTAGGAATAGCAGAATTATAAACTATTTTCTAGAACAGCCTTAACATTTTTTTTTTCCAAATTAAATAATAGTTTCTATTTCTCATGCAATAACATATTAATATTTTTCTAGAGGGGTTTGAAGTGTGTTTCGATAATCTATAGGAAGTGTTCTAGACTACTAACCTTTAAGTCTGAGTTCGTATTCCTAAAAGAAAAATTATCTGACTTCAATACTTAAAACACTTTCCCATAATAAAATGGAATTTTTAATTTATTTAGTGGCTAAAGAGTAGACAGGTCCCTAACATTTTACCCTTCACTGTATATTGGATATTGATTTAAAATTAACTCTTTTGTTTATATTATTAAAAATCTGTAGTAAGTACTTTGGTATTATGATAATTATTTTTAAATAGTAGTAAAAATATTAAATAATTTAGTTAATAACTGTTTTATAAAAATTAATACAGAATTAACATTATATGTTATGATAATTTTAACATAATTTATTTAACATAAACCAAAATTTCGTAATCATTTGCTTATTTTTTTTTTTTAATTTTCGCCAAATCATTTTAAAATATTTTAATATAAATGACGAAATCTAATACAACTTTCCAATTTGTCAAAACAACCATTAGATGAAAAAAACAATCTAAAATTAAAATTTAAATAAAACAAAACACCACAAAATATTCGAAAAATCTTCTTAAGTCTTTTCGTTTAATTTATGCACAATAAATAATTTATTATATCACAAAAACGACGTTTTTGTTTTAAGATTTTATATTTTTCTTTTTTTTTTATTCTAAAAAGACAAAATTATAAACAAAATCACATCACGTGCTTTAAGAAAAATAAAAACAATATTTATGCAAACAATCGCACCTATTTTTCTACTTGAAAGGCATTAAAAATTGAAGAAGTGTTGTTGGGTAGAACCAAGTAGTAGCAGCAGTATTTCAAGTGAACATTTTTACGTTAAGTTACTTAATCCCACAACATGTGTTTGTGCTTAGTTTTGAAAAATCATAAATGTTTATAAGATTTCTTTTTTCTTTTTGTTATAATTTTTTTTAACGTGTGTCTTGATTTTGAATTATTTATTTTTATGGTAATTGTTGTTGAAAAAAATTACGTATGAAATTGAATTAAGTAGCAACTTGTGCCACTTGCAAATTGTTGTCTCAATATAAAAAGATACTTGTGTAGGTAAATAACATGATTCTAAATGGAAAACATTTTGAGGACATAATAATCCATTTATGTAAACATAAATAATAAATCAATGTAAAGCAAATTCAACTAATTGGTAGACAAATTATAAATAAAGAAAAATGGGTCGTAAAAAATTAAAGAGATAAAAAAAGTTTTTCAATCTCAAATTTAAATATAAACAATTTTTTATAATTTTCTCAAATATTAAACTGACAATTAAAATGGGTTTTGAACAATTACATATGAATTAAAACTGATATTTTAATATCTAATTCTAACGAGAACTCAATGAGTGTAAAAATAATTTTAAAGGCTGCTCTGTGGTTCCAAAACGCTTTTTTTTGGAAATAATTCAGTAACTATCGAACCATTAGAGGTATCTCAATAAAATTTCACATGGTAAGCGCTGAGGTGTTTTCGAATTTATTTGGAGGAGTACAAGTTTCTTGCGGGTCAGAGGGAAAGTAGGTGGCCCTCCAAATTTGGCCATCTCGGGTGTGTAATTTTTTTGAGAAATCGCCAAAAATTCATTTATGATATGACAGAAAAGAACTTTTATATATAGATAGTCCTTGTAAATCTTTACAAAAAATATGCTCACATATGTAGGTTATCTCTTTTAGTTTAAAAGATATTCGGGTCGAAATAAATGTTTACCTCATTTTTAGCTTCGTTTTTTTTTTGATTTTTTTTTTTTTAAACTTAGCGGGCTTAATATTGCACCTAAAATTTTCCAAAATATTTTAGAATTTTGGGAGGAATCTGGTGAATATTTTAGGGGCAATATTAAGCCCGCCAAGTTAAAAAAAAATCTAATAAAACGAGGCTAAAAGTGAGGTAAAAATTAATTTCGACATGAATATCTTTTTAAACTAAAAGAGATAACATACATATGTAAGCGTATTTTTTAAAGAGATTTACAAGGACAATGTATATATAACATTTCTTTTCTGTCATATCATAAATGAATTTTTGGCGATTTTTCAAAAAAAAAAAAAAAAAATTACATACCCGAGATGGCCATCCACTTCCCCCCTGACCCGATAGGAACCTCTTCTCCAAATCAACTCGAAAAAACCTCAGCTCTGACCACGTGAAATTTTATTGAGATACCTTTAACGGTTCAATAGTTATTGAATTATTTCCAAAAGCATTTTGGAACCACTGTGGGCTGGTAATGATTCTAATCAATTCACTTGAAGGGGTTTTACAGAAAATTTTCCTAGTATCATAAATATTTACATATGTATGTATGTACATTGTGCATACATACATATGTATAATTTTTTTCCAATATTATTTTTCTTAGCAACATTTTTGCTGGGTTATACTAAACTGCATTGTTCAAACATTGTATCATATCACAAATAATTTATACAAGTTTTCAGCAACTTTTAAAAAAATGCTAAACTTATGCATACCATTCTAAAAGAAATTTTAAAAAGTTATAAATTTTAATATAATATAAATATAAAAAAAAATATCATAAAGAAGCAAAACTAAATAAGTAAAGTATGTATATAGAAAAAAAATGCTTAAAAATTACTCCTGTTTATTGAAAAGTAATTTCAAATATTTGCTGATTCCGTAATTGAAATCTTATTTTATATAATGACACTAGTCTGCAAAGAAATCCTTTTTTTTGTACTCGGTAAAGTTATAAGCTCGATAGATAATACTATTCTTTCAATAATTAACAAGTGAATCATCGTCACTTGTAGGACTATAGCTTTTGCTAATCTTTTTACGCATTCTTTGACAATTAAATTAAACATAACAAGCGCGAATGTTATATTCGGCTCGGCCGAATCTATATACTCATCATCAACTTTTTAAATTTTACGTTATATGGGAGGTGGGTGGTAAAGTGGGCGGACCACGCCCATTTTTTGTTTCCGAGTGTACATTGGTCCTTTAACTATTTGAACACAATTTCGATGAAGTTTCACTTTATATGGAGGTGGGCGGTAAAGTGGGCGGGTTACGCCCATTTTTGGTTTCCAAGTTTATATCAATCCTCAAACTATTTACACAAAATTTCGTTGTCGTAGATGCTTCTGTTTAAGAGATATCAACAGAAAAGTATGAAACGATCACCCTGTGTTTCTAGTTTTTAGCCCATAACTTTTTTATTTATTAACCGATTTTGCGCATTTTCAATACCAAACAAACCTTATATAAGATAAATATTTGTGCCAAATTCCGTCCCCCTACGTTGCCCCGTTCGAGACCTATCCTGCTTTACACAGACGGACGGACATAGCTAGATCGACTTAGTATCTAACCAGGACCCAGAAAATATATACTTTGTGAGGTCTTACATGATTCCTTCCACATGTTACACACGGAATGACAAAATCAATATATTCCCCATCTTTTTGGTGGTAGGTATAAGAAATAAGTTATTAAATTGGTCTGAAATATTGGGCTATATATGGAAAAATATATGCAAAATTGAGACAGAATTTAAAATAGAAAAGTTGTTCATTATCAAGAAGATATAAAAATCTTTAGAATCGGACAAGAAACAAAAATTTGGCAAGCGATTAAAAATATAAAAAAAATAGCGTGGAATTACTTCAGACGAATTTTTTTTTTTTCAGAAATTTTATTGCTGCGTTATAGACAATGAAACGTTCATACCAGCTCACTTATTCCAACTTTTTAGCCCGGAATTTTATGTTTCAGCTGCTAGGGGGAATGTAAAAAATCTCATTTACCAAAGAAATCAAAATTCCCAAGAAAGTTTTTGGTGGGACAAAACATTTGTATATGCGTTAAACACTTCATAACAAATGGTTCCATTAACACAGAAATATACATGAATGAGTGCCTTTGGAAAAGACACCTCCCTTTCCTAAGAAAATATAGTGTAACCTCTTTTTTCTAGCCAGATCTCGCTACTTCTCATTACAGCAATAAGGCAATAGAGTAGTATCAAATAAATTGTTAGTGTTTGTACCGAAAGAGGCTAATCCATCAAATTGTCTGGAACTCCGTAGAATTGAGAATTAATTGAAAAGACACTAAGCTCAACGAAAAATTAAACGGAATTTAAAAATAAATGGACTTATTCGAGCAAAAAAGTGACCAAAACACAATAAAAGCTTTAATTGGAAGAATTTTGGAAATATCTCCAAGTCGATTTAACGATATCCGTTCGTCCGTCTGGCTAGACAGCTGGCTGGCTGGCTGTCTGTCCATGTAAACCTTGTGCACAAAATAGAGGTCACAATTTTGGCACACATGTTTATTTTTGCATAACGACGAACGCTATTGAAATTGATCATGAGCGGTTTATTTACATTATTTTTTTTCCTCGCCACCATACAAATACACCCCGGTATAGGATATTAACGCTAACAAATGCCTTATTTATGTCACTATTTCAATAAAATTACGAATAAGTTCTATACAAAGTTAAATCGAAGCGCAAATTTTCAGGTTTTCAAAAATTGTTCATATATTTTTCCTATCTAAAATTATTTATAAACTGTAAAAACTTGAATTGAAAAATATAAAAACCCATTAAGTGAAATTACAGGTACGATTTAAAAACAAATTTAAATTAAGAATATAATGATATAGTCGGTCAAGCCCGACAATTTGATATCCTATATCATTGTGTTTGTGCACTAAAATGATTTCCGAAATTTTCGGAAATGAGTCTAATATGGGACCTATTGCAATTTATGAACCGACCTTATGATATTAGTTAATATGATTTCTGCTTATATTAAACTTATTTTTGTCAAATATTACCATGATACTGTCATATGTGTGCGATTTTTGCAAGTTTAAATGATTTTTGAAAGTGGGCCTTATATGGGACTTATGCCAATTTTTACGTATAAAAATATTTATTTATACTTCGCGGGATCCCCAGTGAATATTGCAATGATTATAAATGGAATGGCAAGCATACCCAGCAAAAACTTTGGTTGCCATGTCATGAGTTAAGAAGCTAATATAATGGCTCTTCACTACTTACACATTAGATGAATAACTCATTATTTTAACACGGCGATGACATTAGAGGCAACTACTTACCCTATACATTACTTAGGTTTCATTACAATAACTAATTACTTCCAAGCTGTTAAACAGCGTATTGATTTTAAAGTATTACTGAAGTCATGATTAGTAATAACAATAGGAACTAGTAGCATTTGAGGTTATAAATAGGTAAAGAAATGTCAGGATATAAAATAGTTTTTTTTTTTTTTTTTTTGCTGTTGTAAAAATATTTTATAAATTTTAATTTAAAAAACTTAAGAAAAACCAAAAATGTTATTAAAATAAACTATTTTAGATTACAAATTAATTCATACGCAAATTTTGCCTTTCATTTATGTATCCCTTCTTTAAATATATGAATTGGTAACTGCATTATAAAAATCAATAAAAATTAATATTTTCAAAAATCTGATCATAAATAATTATTTATACTCGGGTTATAAATAATTAGTTACTAAACAACGTCTATGTAATGCAGACAGTATGTTGTTGTCATTACAAAGTAACTACATCCGTAACTATATGTCATTACCAAGTTTTTGCTGGGTAACTATACCCTTAATATATATTATGTATGTGTTTTATTAGAAGTTAAGAATACATACGCTACCAAATATTTTCGTATACACACTTTAAGCAAATATTTACTTTCTAAAATGCACAAAATTCCGTTAAATTTGAATATTTTAATCAATTTAGTGTACATTGAATTAATTCACATACCATACCATATACGATTCTCTTAGGAATATAAATAAATTAATAAACTCATGTTGTACTAAAAATCTAATTTGCTTAAAGTTCACGACAACTTTAATTTTAAATTCAATTAAACAAATAAAAGACAACTAAAACAAATTAATAATTTCCTATATACTAAAGGAATATAAACCTAAATATAAATTAATTTATGTAGCTACTAAGTAAATATATAACTATATATAATACATACATACATACATACATACATACATACATACAATATTATTTAGCACCAATTAACCTTGAGCAATAGAAAATGTACATAAATATTAAATGGAAAAAATAAAATACGCAAAAATTCAAAAAAATAAAGAAAAAACAAAAATATAAAACGTTTTTTTTTTTTTTTTTTTTTGTTTTAATAAAAATTTGCATTTTTTGGTGACAAATGACTTAAACGCGTGTGATCATTAATAAAAACCAAAATTGGTTTAAATACTTAAAACAAAAAAACAAATGAATATTTGGTGTAAATGAAAAAATAAATTAAAGACAACAAGCAGCAAATTGAATTAACACGAATATTGTTTAGGATTATTTTTGTTTATTATTATTATCTTGTTTTTCGCTTTAAAGTACGCTACTTTGGTATGGAAGGTAACAGATCTACATATGTAATTAAAAATTGGGATATAATTTTGATACCCTCAATATACACCTCCATGGGGTGTATATTGATTTTGTCACGCCGTGCGTAACATGTTGAAAAAATCATTTAAGACCCCATAAAGTATATATTTTCTGGGCCCTGGCTAGATTCTGAGTCGATCTAGCTATGTCCGTCCGTCTGTCTGTCTGTTGAAAGCAGAATAAGGCTCGAACAGGACAACCTAGGGGAACGAAATTTGGCTCAAATATTTATCTTATATAAGTTTTGTTTGGTACTGAAATTGGGCAAAATCGGTTAATAAACAAAAAAGTTATGGGCTAAATACTAAAAACACAGGGTGGCCGTTGTAGCTTCATCTGCTGATATCTCTTAAACAAAAGCATGTACGACAACGAAATTTTGTACAGATAGTTTGAGGGTCGATATAAACTTGGAAAACAAAAATGGGAGTGGTTCGCCCACTTCCCATATAAGGTGAAACGTCAACAAAATTTTATACAAATAGTTCGGGGACCAATGTAAACTCGGAAACAAAAAATGGACGTGGTCCACCCACTTTACCGCCCACCTCCCATATAACGTAAAATTTGAATAACTTGATGGTGGGTATGTAGATTCGGCCAAGCTAAATATAACATTCTAGCTTGTTATTTGTTTAAATACAGGCTTTATAAACAGGCTTTAGTGAATTCGTCTTAGCTGGTATTGTAATTAAAAAAGAAATTTAAATAAAATATTAGATACTTAGACGTCAAAATATAATTGTTTCAATGTTTAATTTTATTCAAAAATCCTTTGTTTTAAATTAGATATTAGAGTTCAAGAAACTGATTTTATTATCTAAAATTAATAATTGCTTTTTGGACATAGATATTATTTATATTTAAAAACTGGATGTAATTTTAATGCAATTATTTGTTAAATTATCATAATAAACACAACCACAATAACAAAATAGCTAATTAAGAGTACAAGCAACTTTAAAAAGGAGCTCTTAACTGGCAAGAACATTCTTAAAAAATATTAACGAAATTAATAATAAAAATTATAATAAATAGTCTAATACTGCGTTTTTGAGAAAATAATCATTTTTTAAGATTATGGAGTGAGACAAAAAAAATCTTAACATACACTGGGAAGCAGAATTCTACGTACGAACATATGAGTTTTTCTATGCAAAGAAAACTGAAAAATTTTTTCTTTTTTTTTTCTTATTGAAGCAAACAAGTGGTCTAATGTCTTGTATTTTTTTTAGCATCGCACTCTCATGTTTTGTTTGTTCGCTATCATAACACACGCAAGATTTGTTCATAAAGTTGAACCGCACACGCAGCATTTGTTGCTCCGCACACACACTGATAACAGCACTTGAATGTAAAATTAAAAAATCCTCGAAAACATAAATTTTTTAATAGTGTACGCAGACTATATATTTATAGAACCTTAATTTCAATATTCTTGGAAAACCGCGAATCTATTCATATTTCTAAACTTAATATTTTGCTATAATATTGTCAAGGATTTAAGCTATTATATAGAGCTGTAAAAAATCAAAATCTTTAAAGATATAATAGAAAAATTACGACAAAAATTATTGTTTAATAGTTCGTACGCAGATTTGTGCTTTATCTAGAAACGGTTGATCTTAGAGTTTTGATTCTTTTATTTAATTGATATTATATTATATCTTTGATATTTTGGTACACCTTTTTTGTGCTTTTCAATTCTCTTTTCACAAGATTCCAATTTCTATAGCTCCGGACAATTTGGAGGATTGACCTTTCAAAAAAATAATATAGTTTTGGTACCACTCCAGAGATTTCTTATCGTAGTGAATGGTGCCAAATTATGAAAGAAAAAACTCTTTTTTGCAAACATTCTTTGATGTATATTTCGGTATTTATAGAGCCTACTGTAACAAATGACTTGCTTCTTTTGCCACGACTGCATTAAGCTTACCATACCAGGGAAGTTTTAAGAAATTTTGTCTGCTTTTGGGTCCCAAACTTATCTACAGCATTTCCTCGAGCATTAGAAACATAAATATTTTGACCCGGAAGTTGCAAAAAATCTGCCAGTTCATACGTTTCGTCGTTCATTATACAACATGAGTATTTTTGTATGAAATTTGATTTTAATTTCCATGCCCTATTCTTGGCTTCTAAATTTTTAGCAGCATTCCTGTCTGGTACTTTTTAGACTTTATATGTGTTTAAGCCTGCATTGGCATTAACTTTTCGTACCAAATAGTCAGAGCACTGAGCAAACCGGGCTGCTTTTCTACCAGATGTGTTTGGAGCTCTTTTCAATATGCTTTTAATTTTCCTGGCCTTCCCAATATCTTGTGGACTTTTTTTTCCCGAACCAGGTTTCCTATCAAAGATCAAATTCTCCTGATACTGTTTAATAACATTAAAAAAAGTTAGAAGGCAGACCTTAAGTCCTTTGACCAATTTTTTTTAGAAAAAATTTTTTTATATCAAAGTCACTGAAAAAAGTATGTTTTTATCAGAGTAGGAAGAACGCTCATTTATTTTATTCGTTCGGAACATAATTTTTATCAGCAAATTTAAACCTAATTTTTAAAATAAATTTTAAATGTGAAAATAAAAATATTATTCAGGAATTAACCCGAAACGAATCAATCGAATTGAAGTCGTATACAATGGTATAAAAACATTTTTTTTACTTAGCTTGAATGAAAGTTTTGTGAATGTTTATACATGCGTTTGTGTATTTATGTGTAATAATATTCATTAACAAAATAAAACGAAAACTTAGAACTAGAATTTACTTCAGTAATTCATGTGCTAAATCCAACAATAATTTTTTTCTCGCTTACCACGTGTGTGCGGCCGAACGATTCGCAAACGCAAAATAGCCATCCACAACCACAAATTAAAGAAAATAAATTTAATTAAAACATTTATTTTTTTATTTTTATTTTATTTTTTTTTTTTTAATTTTCGAAAACAATTTATAAAACAGAAAATTTCGTTTGTAATCCGAATTTCTTCGTACCTTGGATTTTTTAAATTGTAAAAAAACTAAATTTTATGCAAAAAATGGGTTTCTGGAGAAGCTATAAATACTTGATATCTAATAAAATCTTGGTTTGTTAAGATATCTTTAAAAAATAGCGATTGTTGATTTTATCATTTAAAATGGTAAAGTGTAGAAAAAATTAATATTTTTTAAAAACAATTTCACAATCTCTATAAAAAAACCAACGAATATAACAAAAACGGAATTTTTGGAATTTTACCTATAAAGTCCACATTTATAGTAGGTTTTAAAAAAGCCATTGGTAATCTCTTTGGAACACATTAAAGATCTCGAGACTGCATTACTAACTTTTAGGCTAATGTCAAAATTTTAATCTAAAATAGGTAAAATTCCGGATGATCTGTACATTTTTTTTTTGGTGCCTTTCGACTTGTTTTTAATTCCAAAATCAACTATGTTAAGATACCTTTCAAAAATGTATAAAATATATATAATAAGATCTTAAATAAAAGAAAAAAATTTTCGGCAAAAAAAAAAAAAAAAAATATTTTTATACCCTTCACCACAGGTGTAAAGGGTATATATAAGTTTGTCATTCCGTTTGTAATTTCTACAATATTCATCTAAGACCCCAAAAAGTATATATATTCTGGATCCTTATTGATAGGGGAGTCGATATAAAGATGTCCGTCTGTCTGTTGAAATCAGTTTTTAGAAAGCCCCAGTTATCGGATATATATGTTTTATACATCAAATTATAGGAAATGTTATTTAGAAAATCGCTAATAAAAATGAGAAAAATCGGTTGATAAATAACTGAGATATCGGGAAAAAACCGAAGATACTCCCAAAAAATTTGTTGTCAGCTTTTCTCGGCTCCTATACAAGCTAGCGACTTCGTTTTTGCACGAAAAATTCAAAATCTTTCTTTATATTTTTTTCTGAAAAAAAATCGGTCCACTATATCCCAGATATCGGCCAAAACACATTTTTAGACTTTTTGAAGCTCCTATATAAGCTATTAAACAGGTTGGTCATAAATATTTTTACAAAATTTCATTGTTGTTGTTTGTATATGCAGTCAGTTTGTATATATGTACATACATACATACATACATACATACAAAAATATATAAATATTCAATTGTTGTTGTTGTTTATATTTTTAAAGCAATGATTGATATGACTGTTTTTTTTCGTATTCAAAAGTTTGTAGATTAGAAAAAAATTTAGATTTATAAATGTGAAAATATGAAAGCGTACGTTAAGGCGAAAATTTTATTATTATTAAATTAAAAAAGATTCGGCAGAATCGAATATTTTTTAATTTATTTTTTTTTTTTTTTGCAATTTTCGATTTCAAAATGTTTTATTTTTGGACTAGGAAGAGGTATCGATTTCTAGTTTTTCTTTTATTTGAAAGATAATTTTTCAGATGCAAATAACCTGAAAACTATAGCAAATATATAGCACATGCAGAGATGTTTTGCATAGGTCTTACCAAGGGCTTTAAAAATATGTAAAAACCCAGTAAAAAAACGATGAAATTTTTCCAAAAAAATAACATTTTTCACAACTTTAAAAGTGGAACAAAGTGCATATTTTTAACTTTTTTGGAAGTTCTTAATAATTACTTCCAAAAAAGTGAAAATAAATGAATTTTTAGCGGGAAAAAATGGTAATAATCTCTAACAATATTTAAATTTTAAAGCATTTTTATTATTATTTAATAGGGCAAAAACAGAATTTTTATTAAAAAATTTTACAAACATAGTTTTAAGAGAAGTGCTTCAAAAGCAGTGAACAAGAAGTATAAAAGAAAAACATCCTACCAATGATAACCATGGGTTAAAAAAAATACTTCTGCAGCTCTTTTTCACCACTACGTACTTTCTTCCAATGACAACACAATGTTAAAATCATGACTTTTTCAGTTCTTTTTATGCTGAGTAGCTGTGTAACTATTGAGCAGATAAATTCGCATTTATATTAGAGTAATTAATTATTAAAGACACTTTTTGGAAGCATATATGGTAACTTGTTGCCTCTAATGGCATCACCGCGTTCAAATGATGAGTTAAGTAGCTAAAGTGGAAGTAGTGTAGTGTTATTATAATAGCATTTTAACTCATTATTTGGCAATTGAAGTTTTTGTGTTGTCATTGGAAGGAAGTATCAATGACAACACAATGATTAAGTTATTACTTTTTCTACTCTTTTTCAATTCCTTTTACTACTCTTTCATTTTGCATTGGATTTATTGAGGCAATTTTTTCTTGGTGCTGAGTGTAATTAAAGTAGGACCATTTCATAAAAAATTGCAGTTTTCAAAAAGTTTATAATTTGCAAAACAAGTGCAGTTAAAAAAAGTAATAAATTATTTTTTTTTTTTACTTAAGTTATTTAAAATTTCTTTTCACTACAATAAAAAAAAAACGTGACAAAGAAATTATTTTCATATTAAATGACCAAAACTTTTTAGTTGCATTGTGCAAATATAATATTTTTGAAGGCTTTTATTTTTGTCATTTAAGGCGTCATAAAAAATTGATTGATAATCATCACTTTAAAATCGTGCCTTAATAAAGAAAAAAAAAAAAAAAAAAAGACATAAATTGCGTGCAAATTGGATTTTTTTTTATTGATTTTTGATGTGAGAAAAGGAAGTAATCCCTTAATATAAGGCTCTACTTATTTATGAAACATTGAAATGAAAAAGAATTATTTAATTACATATTATACTCTAAATAATATTTCTTATAAAACTGTTCTAATAACTTGTTTGTTTGTATTTTATTATTATTATTTTTTTCGTTATGCCAACAATATTCCATTTTTTGACATTAGCCTACTTCCCCTATTAAACAATTAGATTAATTATATAACTATTTTGATGCATTTTTATTTTGACATTTTGTTGGTGTCGTAATTGAAGCACGCATTTCTTGTAATTGAACTTTAATATTGTAATTTATTTTATATATAAAAAGTATATAATAAACCCACAAATAAGTTATATTTAGTATTTTAATGCAATAACTTCAATTGTAATCATCAAACCAAAAATTTTTACACAAAGAAAAAATGAACAAAATTGTAAGTAAAGAAATTAATTTAAATATTTATAAAACCATATTTAAATATATAAAATATTTAATTTTTCTTTAAGACTCCTATAGTTTTCATGCTAATCCTTCTTGGCTCTGGATCACAGGCTGGTTTTTTGGGTTCCCAATTAGCTTATAGTAATGGCTTTTCTTCACCTTTACCATTTACGGCTGGAGGACATCATTATGCCACTACTTCTTATGCAGCTCCTTATGTAGCTCCTTTCGCTACACCTTTACCAGTAGCTCCTTTTAATGGTCCTCATCCTTATGCTGCTGTTGGTTATTCTGCACCTCCTGTTTTTAAATATCGTAGCAGAAGTAGTAGTTTTGGTCCTTTTACCGCTTATGCCTCAGTACGTTCTCATCATAAATTTGCTTTTCCTGCTCCAGTACCCTCTTTTTATAATGCACCTCCTTCAGTGTCTTATGGAGCTCCTGCATTTGGTTATAGTGACTTTGAGGCACCTAGTACTGTGGTGAAATTTGGTCCACCTATTACTACCACTACAACAACATATTCCACTACTGCAGCCGCTGCTGCTGCGGTACCCGTAGCTACTCCTTTAAATGCTGTAACCGGATGGTGATTTGATTGATAAGCAAATAATGCTGAGGTTAGGGAGAATAATTGAATGGGTATTAGTGTTAACAAATTAAGTTTTTATGTTAATTTTTCTTATTGTTTATAGTTTTATTAAAATTTAAACTAAAATCTATAAAGAATTTATTATTGTTATAAATAATTAAATGATGTTTTAATCCGATTTGGTTGGCACTACTTTGTTTAGAAGTATTTTAGGTTGGGCATAATGCATGCGATTATGAATAAAAAAAAAAATACAAGATTTCAAGGTATTAAATAATTTTACTTTACTATTATTGTAAAATATATTTGATTTTTTCTTAAAAATATTATAAAAAAAAAAAAAAATAAATCTTTTAAGAAATTTAAAATTTTCATAGGATAAGATTAAAATTTGAGTTCTCTACAATGAATTAGATTTCAAATCGAGAACTATATTTGTAATAATATCATTTGAAATTTAAGAATTTTAGTTTGTAGATCATATTGATTACAGAGGGACCGATAGCAAATATTTTAGTAATAAAGATAATAATTTTAGTAGTTCTAATTTTTAAGAAAAATTTGCTTTAGTTCGAAGATTATATACAAAATTACCCGCTAAAGCTGTCAAAATAATTTTAAGAATACGAAAAGTTAGTAGCTATAATAAAGTGCGTTAAGACTAAATAAAAAAAAAAAAATAGAAAGAAACGCATATTCGGTCAAGCCCGACCATATGACACCCTACACCATTGTGTATGCTCATCAAAATTTGGGAAAGATATTTTTTGGGACCTGTGGAGAATTGTGGACCGATATATGCATTAAATGTAATGCATATTTTACTAAAACATACATATGCATTATATTATATTGATACTAGCATTTATATGGGATTCTGTATTTTAAGGCGATTCCCGGACGTGGGCCTTATATGAGAGCTATGGTAAATGATGGACCAATTCTCATAAAAATTGCCACTGTAGTTTCTACTTATATAAAACTTATATGTGTCAAATATTAATTATACCAACATATGTATGTGAAATATATGCTCGTCAAAGTGATTTTCAGAAGAGGGGTTTATAAGGGAGATAAGATCAATTATGGACCCATCTTCATAAAATTTAGCACAAAAATTTATACTTATATACTTGTACCAAATTTATAGTCGTTAAACCCCTATTCAGGGAGAATATTTGTATGTGAGATAGATGAAATAATGGACCGATCATAACCAGTTTCAATAGGATTCGTCCTTGACCTAATAGAAGATCGTGGGCTAAATTTCATTTAATTATCTTTAAAAGTGCGACCTGCTGTTTGATTACAAGGTTTACATTGGACAGACAGACGGACGGACATCGTTAAATCGACTCAGGAATATACTTTGAGGTGATTTTTTTATCGGAATTTCTATAATTTGTATAATAAATTCCACACACCTTCATAAATCTTTAAATTCCCTTATTAAGTAGAAAAAAGCGCGAATGTTATATTCGGCTCGGTCGAATACCCACCATCAACTTTTTCAAATTTTACGTAAAATGAGAGGTGGGCAGACCACGCCCATTTTTTGTTTCCAAGTTTATATCGACCCTCGAACTATCTGTACAAAATTTCGTTGTCGTACATGCTTTTGTTTAAGAGATATTAGCAGAAAAGTATGAAATGAAGCTCCAACGGACATCCTATGTTTCTAGTATTTTGCTCATAACTTTTTTATTTATTAACCGTTTTTTCTCAATTTTAATATCAAACAAACCTTATATAAGATAAATATTTGAGCCAAATTTCTGGGTCCTGGGTAGATTCTGAGTAGATCTAGCTATGTCCGTCCATCTGTTTGTCCCGTTCGAGCCCTATCCTGCTTTCAATAGACAGACAGACGGACGGACATAGCTAGATCGACTCATAATCTAACCAGGACCCAAAAGATATATACTTTATGGGGTCTTAAATGTTTCCTTTGACATGTTACACACAGAATGACAAAATCAGTATACCCCCCACCTTTTTGATGGTGCGTATAAAAAGGCTTGTAGTGTAGTCACGTGCATATATTTTTCAGAAAAATAATTTTTTTACACACTATTTGAAGAGCACCAAAAATACATTTTTTTAATAGATATTTTTAATCGATAAATAGTATAGATAGATTAGTCACTTATATTGTATATAATTTTATATAAACAAATACATTGAACATTTAAGTAATACCAAAGTTTTTTTTGACAAATTATTCCAAGTCTGAACACTTGAACCAGTCTGACCAGCCTTTTTAAACATAATAAATTCACTTTCATTTGGTTTAAAATTTCTTCCATAACCTTTCGCAATTTTTACACTTTTAATTAAAAAATAATATTTTGTAACTAAAATGCTTATAGAACACTTTCATAGTCGTTCCATACCCTCCAGAAAAAAAAAAATATTTCCCTCTCTTTCCACACCTATAGATCTTTTTAACATTTCCGCCTCTTATTAATCATCATCATCTTCACAATCTTCTTCATCATCTTAACCATCTACAAACATCAACAATTAAACAGAACTTGATGATAAATGATTTTTGAACACCACACACACCAACCTCAGTGTTAAATACTAATAAACAATTTTCTGGATATTTAACGGTTGTATGTTCATTCCCCCTGTTCCATTCATTCATTGTTCCCGTTCACTCGTAAATGTCACATTTTTACTTAAGTTGTTGTTGGTTGATGTTGTCATAATGACGAAACGAAAAAAAAAAAAAAGAAAAAAAGAATTTCTGGTTTTGTATTTAATGACTAAATGAACCTAAGACAACATAAAATAACTTGATGTCTTTAGTTTTTGGTTTTTTTGTAGTTTTTTTTGAATTTTGTTGTTGTTATTGTACGCAATAATTATTAATTTTTCTGGCTGTTGTTAATAAGAAATGTTAACAAAAAATACATTAATAAGTATTTATGACTTTGTCATGCTAATAAGTCGTTGTAAGTGGTTGCACGACTTTTGTTTTATATTTTCAAGTATCTTCTTCAATTTTTTTTTCTTTTCTTCTTAGACAAGCTGGTTGATCGTTAATTCTTTTCAGACAAGATTTTAACGATGTCAACCAAAGAAAAGACAAAAAAAAAAAGCAATTGTGTAACACTGTAAAAAAGTTGTTAATATAATTTTAAAAATTCTTTTATTTATGCTTCCTTGTTCCTGTTTAACGATTCTCAGGAGTAGTATATGTGAGTCACATACATATTTAGGTTTTTTAGGAATTAAATCATCTTGTCATCTGTTGACAATATTGGAAAAAAATAATTGCCTTAAATAGCAACATGTGGCTAGAAGTACATATATAATGTTGCGTGCTTATGTTATTTCCTTGAAAATACAAAAATGTATAAAAGTGATTAATGAGTACTGATTAAGGGCTAAATAATGAAATTTCTTAAACTTAATTATGAGGAGTTTTTTTTGAAAGAATTTCATTTAAAGTAGAAAATAATAAGAAAGGTTGTAAAAAACATAAATTGAAAATTCTATGTAATAAAACTGAATTTAAAATTACCTACAAAAGTAAAATTTCTTATAATAAAAAAATGTCTATAAAAAAAAATTCAACGCAAATTTTAAATAAAAGAAAATCAAATGAATTTTTTATAGAAAGTTTAAATTTTTTCTATAAAATCAATCTAACAAAAATTTTCTTGACAACAAATTTTTATAAAAAAAAATTTTTATGATTAAAAAAAAAAAAAATAAATAAAATTTGAACGAAAATTGTTTATAAAAAGAAAATTTTCAATAACAAGAAAATTGAAAAAAAAAAAAATAAATAATAATAATAATAAACAAGCGCAAATATTCGGCCCGGCCGAATCTAAATACCCACCATCAACTTTTTCAAATTTTGCGTTATAATGAAGAGGGTGGTAAAGTGGGCGGACCACGCCCATTTTTTGTTTCCGAGTTTACATTGGTCTTTGAACTATTTGAAAACAATTTTGTTGATTTTCACCTTATATGGGAGGTGGGCGGTAAAGTGGGCGAGCCACGCCCACTTTTGATTTTCGAATTTACATCGATCCCCAAACTATACATACAAAATTTCGCTGTCGTACATGCTTTTGTTGCAGAAATATCGGCAGAAAAGTGTAAAATGGACACCCTGTGTTTCTAGTTTTAAGCTCATAACTTTTTTGTTTATTAACCGATTTTGCCCATTTTCAATCCCAAACAAACCTTATATAAGACAAACATTTGTGCCAAATTTCGTCCCCCTACGTTGCTCTGTTCGAGCCCTATCCTGCTTTCAACAGACGGACAGACGGACGGACATAGCTAGATCGACTCAGAATCTAACCAGGACCCATAATATATATACTTTGTGGGGTCTTAGATGATTCCTTCAACATGTTATACACGGAATGACAAAATCAATATACCCCCCATCTTTTTGATGGTGGGTATAAAAAAGATATTTTTTTAGAAAAAGAAAATTCAACAAATTCTTTATAAAAACAATTTTTAATAAAAAAAAGTAAGTAAAAAATAAAAGAAAATTTTCAATAAAAAGAAAATTAAATTAACAAAATTTTTATATAAAAAGAAAATTTAACGAAAATGTTCTACAAAAAAATTACGATAATTTTACGATAGTTTTCCATAAAAAGAAAATTTAACGAAAATTGTATACAAAAAAAATGAGAGAAACTATAGTCGGTCAAGACCGGCCATGTGTACGCTACACCATTAGACCTGCGGCCAATTGTAGACCAACTTTTACTAAATGTAAAACATATTATACAAATACAGAACAATGCATTTATACTAACATCTATATGATTTTATGCCCTTTAGGGTGATTCCAGTAAGTGGGTTTATATGGGTGCTATGGTAAATTATGGACCGTTTCTCATAAATTTTGTCATTGTTGTTTCTACTTATATAAAACTTATTTGTGTCGAATATTAACTTGATACTATCATTCGTATGGGATTTATGCACGTTAAAGTGATTTTCGGAAGAGGGGTTTATATGGGAGCTATGGTCAATTATGGACCGATCCTGATGAAATTTGGCGCAAACATTGATAATTATACAGAACTCCTTTCATTAAAATATTGCTATATTTAAGGCATTTATGATCGTTAAACACCTATTCCGGGAGGACATTTGTATGGGGGCCAGGTGAAATAATGGACCGATCATAACCAATTACGATAGGCTTCGTCCTAGTACCAAAATAATTATCTGTGCCAAATTTCATCTAGATATCTTTAAAATTGTGAGCTGTACTTTGTTCACAATGTTTACATGAACAAACAGCCAACAAGACGTACGGACGGACATCGTTAAATCGACTCAGAAAGTGATTCTGAGTCTAACGGTATACTTTAAGATGGGGGTCCGATAATTATTTCTGTGAGTTACAAACATCAGCACTAACGCATAATACCCCAACCACCTATGGTGGTGTAGGTTATAATTAACAAAAATTTTCAACAAAAAAGGAAAATTTAAAAAAAAAAATTGAATGAAAATTTTCTATAAATATTTAGCGAAAATTTTCTATAAAAAAAAATTTTATAAAAATTGAACGAAAATTTTCTATAAAAATTTATAGAAAATTTTCTATAAAAGAAATTTGAACGTAAATCTTCTATAAAAGAAAAATAAAAAACGGAAATCTTCCATAAAAGGAAAATTTGACGGAAATTTTCTATAAAAAATTTAATGAAATTTTCTTTAAAAAGAAAATTTTCCATAAAAAGAAAATTTAACGTAAATTTTTTAATAGAATGAAAATTTAACGAAAATTTTCTAATAGAATAAAAATCTAATAAAAAATTTTCCACAAAGAGAAAATTCAAAAAAAACATTTCTAAAAAAATTTAAGAAAAATTTTCCATAAAAATATGAATTCGACATTATAAAATGAAAAGTTATTAAAGATTTTTTTTGTATAAAGGTATTATTCTAGTCTATACTATGATTTAAACTTCGGACTACAAAATAGAAAATAGACTTGACTTATAGTACTAATCATAAAAGTATTAGTATCGTGTTTTGTCTTAAAATGGGTATCAAAAAATTCGTAATTTTGAGCCAGTTATGAAAAATATATTTAAAATTTTTTTTGGCAAAAATATTGGTCCATCTTGCAAAATAGATACAAATTTTTTAATTTGTTCCTTTTTTTGGATACAATAATAAAAATTTGCATTGCAGTTAGTATTGTCGATAATAGATAATTTTCCAAAAATTTTTTCACAAAAATGGTCTAAAATTCTCCTGTCTTTGTTCCACTAGAAGAGAATTGAAGATAAATTTTAAAAATTTTTGAAATATTTTTTTCGTATTCAGCTCAGCAATGCACATCAGCTCATCAATGCTACATCGAAATCTCAAAAAAACCCTTTCTCGGGACACTCTATTGTGCAGTGTAGATCATAAACCAGCTCATAGTCTACATTAAAGACTAGTGTAGTATATAGTCTATATTACGGAGTATTGTATAGACTTGTTTGTAGACTAGTTTATAGGCCGGTTCATAAATTACTCTATAATATTTTTAATATTTCAAAATTTTGTCTAAGTGTAACTCAATAACCATAAACAACTTTTGAACAAAAATTTATTTAAAATAATATTTGTGTTGATAGTTTAATTTTTTTAATGATCTACACTAAATATCAAATTTACGCACATTTAACATGGAAATCAATTCAAACAATTAATTAACAAAATATGTTTTTGTTTCTTTTTCGTAAAAATCTTAATTTGTTATTATTTTTTTTTTAACTAAAAATAAACATAAAATAAACACAAATATTATCATATTAACGAAATAAACTCTTGTTTTTAATTCCACAAAAATAATAAATGAATATTTATTAATAAAAAAAAAACGCCGCAATAACAAATTATGACTTAAAAAGTATGAAGGTTTTGTGTGTTAAACTAGTTAAGTGCAAACGATGAAAATGATCCCTTATGAGGGAGAAAAAGCGATAAACTTAAATGAATCGGAAAAAGTATTGGTTAATGAGAATTTTAGAAGTTGTAAAATACAAATTTTAAAAGAAAAACTTGCTTAGAAGATTTATATATGACAAAGATTTTGATGGCAAATATGGGAAATTTCAGAAATTAAATAAAGCTCAAAATGCATTTAACAAATATACCATTTTTTTTTAAATTAAACTTAATTTATAAAATTCTTCAATGTATTTCTATTTAAAAATTAAATATATATTTTGTTCTTATAACTGTAGGGTGTTTTCTTTATTGATATTTTTATTAAATATCTGCTTTAATAGGAAATAATTTCAAAAATGATTTATTTATTTATTTAAATTTTGTTCATTTTATTTATAACTAAAAAAGTAAAAAAGAAGAAAAAAACAAAAAAATCGTCTTAAAATTAAATTTAATACGTAAGTGGCTTTTAAGTGATTTTTAAATAAATAAAACCGTAAATTATTTATTTAAATTTTAGACATATTTCATAAGTTGGAGAAGAAGAACAAAATACCCAAAATAATATTATGAAATAAAGAATGCGGATAAATAATGAAATTTTTCTCAACCATAGTTATTTCACAATGATTAAACAAGCGGATGTTCTTTGTAAAAAAATGCGTAAAATTGCAATTATGCGTAAAATAAATAAATTTTCACAGTTTTAATTACAATTTCAAGGTTTAATAAACATAATTTTTTTAGGCTTTTCATAGATGGCGGAAGTAGCAATGAATCTTTGATTTTATTAGCTAAATTCTGCTACCATTGATGTTGTAAATTGTGTACGAAACTATTTAATAATCATTACAGTATAATATATTACGTTTATACGCGCGATTATTGCAAATAAAAATAACTTGCAAACAAATAATTCACTGTTTATACCCAAATTGCACAAAGAGTTATATTTCCTTATTTGTCGTGCCAGATGGGAAAAATTTAACTATTATCATCGAAAATTCTATGAACGTAAAAGGAAGTGGCAACGCTGTACGTTTTATTTACAATTAGCTTCACTAATCACGATTATATTTCGTGAGTTACTAACTTAAAAATATAGTACTAACTCATTGTTTATACAGCAAAATCTTCATATCGCAATATTTTTAGTTGCGAATAAATGGTGCGTATAAACGTAGTAATAGTCTATTTGTGAAAATAGTATGAAATAAATTGTTTTATAAAACACGAAACACTGCTTGTTATATGTATCTAAGTTGACACTAAAAGTAGACCATTATATTATAAGAAATTAACTAACTTTCTTCTAATTCAGTTCCAAATTGCAAGTGATCATATGTCTTTAAATGAAACAAAATAAGAAATTTTTTAGGTCTTAATAGAGTTCCAAGTAAACCTCAATTATAGGACCTTGTCTAGTGAAAAGTTAGAACCATTGTATATAGTTTATCGATTATTTATTCTACTAACTTCTGCCATCTTATTTTTTTAAATACTTCCACTCATTTTGAATAATTTTCCATAAAATATTTAAAAAGGAAAAACAATTTATTTGAAATTTTTTTTCAAATAATTTTTTTTTTTTCAAAACTTTTATATTTCTATTTTATTTATTTGTTTTTAAAATCATTTTCATATCAAAAACGGTCAAGCCCGACCATAGACTTATTTAGACTTATATGAAACTTATATGTGCCAAATTTAATTAAAATATTGCTATATTTAATGGATTTATGATCGTTAAACCCTTTTCCGGGAGGATATTTGTATGGGGGCTAGGTGAAATAATGGACCGATCATAACCAATTTCAATAGGCTTCGTCCCTGGACCATAAGAAACCTATGTACCAAATTTCATAAATTTTGGTTCAAAATTGCGATCTGTAGTTTGATTACAAGGTTTACATGGACGGACAGACGGACGGACATCGTTAAATCGACTCAGAAAGTGATTCTAAGCCGATTGGTATAAATTAAGGTGGGTCTTAGACCAATATTTTTGGGTGTTACAAACACCAGCACAAACGCATAATACCCTTCCCACCTATGGTGGTGTAGGATATAATTAAAAAAAAATTTAGAATTTATGCCAAAAAATTTCTTTTTATATCACATTTGACAATAAAAAATTCATTAAAATTTAATTTTTTTAAAAATCGTCAGATATATATTTTTTATATAATTTTTTTTTGTGAAAAATGTTCGAACATTACTTTTTTTTTTCAAGAAAATTTTCAATCATAAACATTTTTATTGGAAATTTGTGTAAAATTTTCTTTTTATAGAAAGTTTTCGTTAGACTTTCTCTTTATAGCAAATCTTTATTATAATTTATATTTTTAGACAAATTTTTAGAATCCGACCGAATGTTATGTTTCGGAAAAAAAATCGATTTCGGTCAATATACGGTTTTCGGCAGCATTTAGGTCGAACACCGAAACCGAAACTTTTTAGATAAATACATTGGAATCTTTCCAAATTCATAAGGTGGCAGAACTGTTTTTATACCCACCATCAAAAAGATGGGGGGTATATTGATTTTGTCATTCCGTGTGTAACATGTCGAAGGAATCATCTAAGACCCCACAAAGTGTATATTTTCTGGGTCCTGGTTAGATTCTGAGTCGATCTAGCTATGTCCGTCCGTCTGTCTGTCAGTTGAAAGCAGGATAGAACTCGAACGGGCTAACGTAGGGAGACGAAATTTGCCACAAATATTTATCTTATATAAGGTTTGTTTGGTATTGAAAATGGGCAAAATCGGTTAATAAACAAAGTTATGGGCTAAAAACTAGAAACACAGGGTGTCCGTTAAATACTTTTCTGCTGATATTTCTTCAATAAAAGCACGTATGACAACGAAATTTTGTACGTATAGTTCGGGGGTCGATATAACTCGAAAACAAAAAATGGGCGTAGTCCGCCCACTTTACCGCCCACCTCCCATATAAGGTGAAAATCAACGAAATTGTGTTCAAATAGTTGAAGGACCAATGTAAAGTCGGAAACAAAAAATGGGCGTAGTCCGCCCACTTTACCGCCCCCTTCCATATAACGTAAAATTTGAAAAAATTTATGGTGGGTATATAGATTCGGCCTGGCCGAATATATTCGCGCTTGTTTTCACTGGTGTCTTTTCTTATTCTTACCACTTGTGTGTGTGAATAATATTTAATTTCTACTCGACACATACTAATGTGAGTAAAAAATAAAAAGTACTGTTAAAATTTAGTTAGTTGTGGTTCACACATAGCAATTATTGATGCCGCAATTCTGACTTAGTAGTCGAGAGAGGAAAACAGATGTAAAAGTGTTGTATTCTATTCTCCAGTTAGTTTTTAAACAATTATATAAAGTATTTCATTTGGTATCATGGGAAAGGTTATTACGCGAAAAATAATAATATATAAATAATAAAGTATTAGAACTAATTTTTTCATTAAATTGATCAAATAACGAAAAATTTTTGTATTTATTGTTGTTTTGCAAATAAAAATTTAATATTTGAACTTAAATAAAATCTATAATAATTAAGCTATTATTATGAAATTTTGGTATAATATAAAAAATTTTTCCTTAAAAGAAGAGTATAAATAGATTCCCATTTTTTTTACTCCGAAATACCCAAAATTCCAGTTCGGGGAAAGCTTGCTTCAAAAATTGACTTTTTTTTCAGTAAAATGGTCGTTATATGAGGCGTGGCTTATTAAATATTTTTTGTGTGTTTAGCGAATAAATGTAGGTATGTAATCAAGGTGTTTTTTTTTTCTAATTTCAGCTTTGAGAATTTTGAGCTCCACAAAAAACTAAAAAAATTAAAATTAAAATTAACGAAATTCTGATAGGGCTAATGGGGAGTCTGTTACCCCAACAGCCCTTGGATTTTGTTTTACGCGTTTTTATGTTAAGCATTATTTTAGGAACATGGAAAAAATTTTTGGTCCAGAGGAAAATAATAGATTTTAAAGTGAAAAAATGTTACCACCTTTACGAAATAAATCACAAAAAATCAAAATTTTTTTCAAATGCTCTATTTCAAAATAATATAACTTTTTATTTAAACCACATAAGCATATGATTCTTGCACGAAAATTATTTAGAATTTTAAATAATATTTTAGAAAAATTTTAGTACTCAAAATTAGCCCGCCAGGTTAAAAAAACTAAAAGGAAAACATGTACAAAAATGGGTTAAAATTTTATTTCTGTTCAAATGTCCTTAAAGTAAAAGACACATGTAAGCATATTTTTTTATAGAGAATTATAGGGAATATTTAAATGCAAAATTTTTTTTCAATCATTTTTTTCCAATGATTTTTGAGAATTAAATTTTAGTGATATTTTAAGAAATTTTCATACCCGAGGTGAAAATTTTCGAGGTCTACTCCCCTTCCCCCAAAACCGCTAAGAACCTTTGCTCTTCAAAATCAACTGGAATACACCTCAAGATTGTCTATTAAAATAGTAGTTCTAAAGTTACAGAATTATTTCCAACAAAATTCGCGTGGGGACCACTGTACGGTTCCAGTTACGGAATATAGGAGGAACCTGTCACTTTTACATGGGGTTGTTATTAGAGGTGGCTAATAAGCCCCTTGGGATAGGTCATAGCACAGGACACAGAACTGGTCCAAGAGTACATGTTCAGAATTGATTAATATAATTAGCAATTTGAAGAAAAATCTTTACTTTTTAAAATCTTTTTATTATTATTTTTATTTCTTTTATATTATTTTTTATTTTTACTAAAATAAAAAAATTTCTATTTTACAATTTTCCTTTAATGTCGATGGCGGCACCCTGAATCGAATCGACATTCTTCTTACGTTTCATAGACTTCAACTCTAATTACTCAGTCATTGATTGTTATTTCGCGCGAACTGCTAATAGCGCACTTAACAAGCCTCTTGGAAATTGACTCTCAATTCATATTTAGAGTGCTTGGTGGTACCAAATGGTTCTCAACTGGAACTTTGGTGAGTTAGGTGTCAATTGGTACTCAACGGTACCGGTTCATTAGTGCTGTTTAGGTTTCAATGAAACCGAAATGGATAATATACCACGAATGCTGATGAAATGTGTAGCGGCACAGAAAATATGTATTCCATTATGCTGGTGTCTAATTATAGACCACAAACTCTGCTTTGGTACCGCCAAACAGAGCCAATAAGGTAATTTCCAAACTTGTTTAAGTGCAATTGCCACAAATTTCCCTCAGGGTTCTGTACTCATTCTACTTTGGTGTTACAACCAATGATTTTTGTGTGAAATGGTCACCTCCAAAACTAGTTCTGTAGAAGCGTTATCTAGCCGGTACACATTCTATGGAACGGTTCTAGAACTAGTTTTTTAATCAATTTTTGTTCGAAATTGTCACATTCAGAACTCATTACATAAAAGCGTTAGGGAATGGTTTCAGAACCTGTTTTTTTATTTTTTATTCTAACAAGCCACATCCTAGAGGCCACTTTTTAAATCAGTATAATTTTATTCAACTTTTTTGTTTAAATTAAATTTCATGAAAGTTTCTTAAACAGTTCAAGAAATTTGGAAACCAGTAATTTATTCAAAAACCCAGCAAAAACTTAGCTTCTAGTTTTAAAAGCAACAGCTTCCTGTATGCATTACAATGTAGGCTTATTCGCCACTCGCAGCATTACCTAATAGTACTTCAATAACTGGTATTTAGTAAATATGAAAGTAATTTGGTTTTTACGTGGCTCAGTTGTCTAGAGCGTCTAACTAAAAAAACGTGTACTTAAATTCAAAGAGAGTTCAACTCCCACTTGAGGCAAACATTTTTTTTTATAAATTGTGTTTATTTCCCTATATGAAAACCACTTTTTAGCACATAAAAGTATAAGTCGATTGTGGTGTAGTGAGTAAGACGGCAGACTAACAAACACAACAAGTATGCTTTTTCTTGTGCTTAAAAAAATCAGCATCCAAAACAACTCTTTTGAAACCTAAATAAAAACTTGTGAAATTTTGGACATCACGAAGAAAATTCATCAGTTATAGCACTAAAAGTGGAAGCTGTTTTTCATACTGATTTCGCTTACAAATCACGCTATTTAGAGACCAAACACAACCAAACGGATTTCAACGTTGTTTTCCGCTCTAAGAGAGAAATGCAAATTAAATGAAGACGGAATCCAGCAGCGGATTTCATATATATTTTGTTTTTGTTTCTTTATATTTTTTATGTTTGGCAACAACAAAACTACATATATAAAAAATATTTATCTTTCTCTCTTAAATTCCATACATAAAAAATAAAAGGCAAATCTATCTATCTCTTTCTTTCTTATATAAATTTAATGTAAACTTATGTGATTCATTTTGCAACAACGGCAACACTGACAGAGAGGGAGAGTGAGAAAATGAGAGCTTTTGAGAATCCGTTGTGAAATTAAAATAGATTTTAATTTCCAGCGGATTCCGCTGTGTTGTTTTAGTTGTCAAATCTTCATATAAAAAAAAAAAAATAATCCGCTAGGTTGTGTTTGGGTTTTTAGTAGGCGAAGTTTTTGCTGGGTTAAAGTGATGTAGAAGTCATTCAGTATTAGTTCTTAAGTACTAGTTTTCAAAATCATTCTCTAAAACGACTTAAGAATCATAATAAGGTTCTACTCAACGAGTTTCAGAATTAGTTGTGAAACCACTAGTTGTAAGGATGTTATTAAAAAATCTGAAGTGGTTGTGATTACACCAGTTATAAAACTAATGATTTTAGAACGTGCTCTTAAAATTTTCCTTTTTTTTTTTAATGAAAATCTGCAAATTTTTTTACAGTGAATTTTCGGTTATTATTTTAACCAACAAAACGACAAACAAAATTAAGCATTCAAATTTTTAAAACGTGTGTTATAGATTCCCATGTAAAAGATGTCTTTAAGCTAAGGAAGAGGTCACAAAACCAAACAACAAACTATTTAGTTTTTTAAATGAATTAATTTGTTTTTTAACCAATTCTTTAGGGCTATTTAAATAACTGGTCTTTTATGTTATTTTTTTTATTATATTCCAACAAACCAACTGAAATAAAAACTGGCAAACATAAATTAAGTTTTTTGAACTTGTTATTTTTTCTTAAACGTTACTTTTTAAACTAAAAAAACAAGAAAAAAAACTGTATATCATTTTTTAAGATTTTGGTATGCACTTAATTAATGACAAAAATAAAAAAATAAAAATTTGTGATAAAAAAAAAAATAGAAGCTGAGTTTATTTAATAAACATTTTGCTTATAGATATGGATGAATGGATGTACAAACCAAACCTTAAGTATACAAGTATTTTAAAACTGTGAGTATTTTTTGTTAAAATCTTCTGCTTGAAAGAGTAGATTTGTTCACAAATAGTAACAGGTTGTTTTATTTGCTACTTAATAGTACAAATAATGATTACTAAAAAAAATACACATAAGTAATATAGTATAAGTAGGTTTATTGGTATTTTTAACCGCAAACTTAATAAAATAGTGCAAATATTTAAATATAAAACTAATATTATTTTGTTTTACTATTAATATCTTAGTCATGTTAATGAATGTCACATAAAATCCTCATTAAAAACAAACATATCTAGAAACTACAGTGGATGGTTTTAATAAAGGAACAGAGGCTTTAATTTTACAAAATAAATTTAAAATTAATTTCAAAAAACATTTCTCATTAATTGTGGTATAACTACTTTAGAAAAAAATTAATAAAATAAATTATTTTTTATTATTTTTTTTGTTTTTAATCAAGAAATATTTCATTGTTCATTATATTATGCAAATTTATTATGAAATTAAATTAATAATCTCTATAGAAAAGCTTAACATAAACAGAAGCTAGTTTTGATATTAGCTAAATTATTAATTCATTAAATAAATTTTTTATGTTTAATATTTAAATGTTATGAATATAATTTATTTATTTTTATATTGTGCTTTAATCGGGGTATGATTTCTATTATATTTTTGTGTAGTTTGTGAAAATATTTATTTTTATTGGGAAAAATGCCATAAAATATTTAACAAATTATTTAAATTGATAGTTTTACTGTTTTATAATGTAAAATAGTTAAGATTATAATTAGGCCTAACATAAGGCTTACAAAATAATTAGACAAAAAATTTGAATTTTATTTTTAGATTCATATATTTTAAATAAAGAATTTCCTTATTTAATAAAGCAAACATAATTTGTTTATATTCTAGCATATATTATTAGATTTTTGGAAATTTTTTAGAATTCTTAATGTGAGAATTTAGGCACACGCATAATTATAGAAACTTGAATTTTATTAGATGTTTGAAAGCTTCGATGCCTAGTATTAACAGTTAATAATAATGTTTCGAAAGTTGTTGTTAATAAAGTTATAATTCAACATATTTTTAAATGATAATGTGATGCTGGTCCCTAAGCCTGTTTTGAAATATACTGAATGACTATATCCAGAGAAATATCGACTACATCCGTGTACAAAATGACACCATTGGGTGCCATTAATGTATCAACCTCATATGTGTTCAAATCGTTCACAGCGAACATTGCGGTAAAAGGGGTCGAAAATGGCGATTAATTCAGCGAAAGGTGATATCAAATTTTAATGATCACGTTTTATTTTCCTTATTGATTATTAGATAAAAAAAATTCAGTTTTGGAATTTTAAGATTTTTTTTTAGCAGAATGGTAATGTCCGTCCGTCCGTCTATAAATTAGAGTTAAATTGGTATAAAATTATGCATAATTCAGGAAAAGGTGATATTGATGTTTAATTTTCCTATTTATTAGTAAGTAAACAAATTCATTTTAAGAATTATAAGATGTTTTTTGGCTGAATGGTAATATCCGTCCGTCCGTCTATACATTTGGGTTAAATGGGTCGAAAATGGCGCTTAATTCAGGAAGAGGTTATATCCAAATTTTGATGATCACATTATATTTTTTATATTTATTAGTTTGTAAAAAAATTCATTTTAAGAATTCTAAAATATTTTTTGGCAGAATGGCAATGTCCGTCCGTCCGTCTATACAATTGGGTTAAATGGGATGAAAATGGCACTTAATTCAGTGAAAGGTGATATCAAAATTTTAACACTAGCATTTGGTTTTCATATCAATCGAGAAGTAAAAAAAAAATATTTCTCGAATTTTATGATTTTTTTTTTTGAAAGAATTCTAATGTCCATCCATCTGTCCGTCTGTTTGTTAATTTTTGAAAACTTTCCAATTCAAAATCGTTTAACTTTTGACTCAATAAAGATAACAACATTTAATTCTCTTTGTTCGATAGATGGATTGTTTTTTAACCAACTGCATAAAATATATTAAAATCGGTTAAACATTTTAGGATATATATGGAAAAATCTTGACAAAGATCTTGTAAAATTGAGATTTTTGAAATTTCAAATGTGTATAACTCGAAAAACATACAAGATAAGTAATACAAGCAAGCATGTTTTCTAAAGGATTTATCAAGGACTTTAAGGTGATATAAAAGTCTTGGAAATCGGGTAAGAAACAAAATTTTGCTAGTGGTTTAACATCTTCTATGACATTAATACCCTATTTTGAAACCCCATAGTTTCGCTTGTGATTCTAAACTCAAAACGCTACTGTCCTTTGCTACCTCTTTGCGAAATTTTATGTAAATTCAAACAGCCAATTAGAAGTTACAGATTTATTTCGATTCTGCCCCATTGTTTAATGTTTGATAAAGCAAAGAAAATGTCTGCACTTAAGCTGTTTTTTGTATGAAATCTACTGAAGTTTTTTCGAAAAAAAATTATTTTCTAGAATCGGGCTATATATGCGCACGATTTTGTTTCATAATATTAAGGTGGACAATATGAAGTATTTTCAGAAAATTTTCAGAATAAACATCCTGTAACATTTTAAGTTGCATTTCATGAAATTTGAAAATTAGTATATTTTAGGACAATTTTCAAAAAAACAACAAAAATATTAGAACAAAATATAATTTATAAACTCTTGAAGAAAAGTACATTTAAATATACGAAGTTAATGGTTCCATTTTAAACTTTTCCTTTAAAGGATTTTTTATTTAAAATAAATACACCGAAAGTTGATAAAAATTTAATTTTTTACTCTTTTGCAAAAATGTAAAAAGAAATTTTAAATTTGACCGCTCCTTATAAGAAAACAACACAACCTAGCTTAAAGATTTTAATTGATATTGATACATAATTTTGTCTATTTTTATTCAGTACCCAACTTTATTACAAAAGTTTAAATTTAAAAATTCAATTAAACGCCATTTTTGACACATATTACCCCAACGTGCTGCGGTTCAATTTAGTTTTAAAAATTCTATTCATAACTATATGCTATAATAAAGCATTGTTATTTAATTCATTCACTAATTAAATTCTTTGCTGAAAGAAGATTAAAATCTTCAACTTTCAATATCTATTCTAAAAATATCTCAACATAACAAACAAACCGCTAGAGGGCGTAACTTATTTAAAAAGAAATATGTAAATATTTTCAAAATACAAAACCCATCATTCTTAACATCCTCATAATTCTTAACAAATTAACCATAAATTAAATAGATAAGCAAATTAATACGATTTTAATTTTTAAGTTCCTAGATTTATTAATTAATAAGTATTTAACTAAACAAATCAAACGTAAAAAGAAAAAAAAATCAAATTCATTTAAACACGCCACTGGCTACTATTAAATGCATACAATTTTAAAAAGTGATGCCCATAACTTAATTATACAAAATAAAGATTTTTATAAAAATATTACAAAAAAAAAAAAAAAAAAGAATTAAAAAAAATTAAAAACAAATTGAAAACAATAATAATAAGCTACTAAAATTATAATTTAAATAACTAGAAATAAAAAAAAGGCAACATGTTTGAATGTAAAAGAAGCCCCTAAAAACGCAAACTGAAAATTAAAAAAATTAAAATTTATAAAACAACCAAATAATAAAATATTCCTAAAACAAATTAAAAGCAAAAACAAATGTTTGTCTAAAATAAAAAAAAAACCTATAGACGAAGAGGAGGCCAAACTAGCAACCAACACAAAACAATAATAAAAAAATACTTTTGAAAAAAAATTCAAATTAAAACATTAAAGAAATATGTAACAGGTTAACGCGAATTTTAATTGCCCTATAAATGTTTAAGCTCTTAAATAAAATATTATCGATAAATTTTCTATTAAAAGAAAATTTTTAATTAATTTTTAAAATTAGAAAATTTTTGATAAATTTTCTTTTTATAGAAAATAATCGATACATTTTTTTTTTCATAGAAAATTTTTGATAAATTTCCCTTTGTAGAAAATAATTAATAAATCTTCTTTTTATAGAAAATAATCGATAAATTTTCTTTTTATGAACAATTTTCGATAAATTTTCTTTCTACATAAAAATTTTCGATAAATCTTCTTTTTATAGAAAATAATCGATACATTCTCTTTTAATAGAAAATTTTCGATAAATTTTCTTTCTATAGAAATTTTCGATGTTTTCTTTCTATAGAAAGTTTTCGATAGAAAACTTCTATAGAAATAAATTTCGATGTTTCCTTTCTACAGAAAGTTTTTGATAAGTTTTCTTTTTATAGAAAATATTTTTTAGTAGAAATTTTCGATAAATTTTCTTTTTATAGAAAACTTTCGATTAATTTTCTTTTTATAGAAAATGTTCGATTAATTTTCTTTTTATAGAAAATGTTCGATTAATTTTCTTTTTATAAAAAACTTTCGATTAAGTTACTTTCTATAGAAAATTATCGATATTTTTCTTCTATAGAAAATTATTAATAATTTTTTTTTCATACAAAATTATCGATAAACCTTCTTTTCATGCAAATTTTGTTTCTACTTTCTTAGAAAATGTTCGATAAATTCAGTTTTTATAGAAAATTTTCGATATATTGTTTTATGAAAAAATTTCGATAAATTCTTTTTTTTTTTCTTTTAATAAAAAAATTTCGATAAATTAACGTTTTATAGAAATTTTCGATAAATTGTTTTCATACAAAAGTTTCGATAAACTTGCTTCTTTTTTTATAGGAAATGTTCGAGAAATTGTTTTCATGAAAAATTTTTGATAAATTCTTTTTCAATGAAAAAATTTCTATAACTTCACTTTTTACAGAAAATTTTCAATTTTCTTTTTATAAATAACTAGCTTAACCCGGTGCACTTTGCTACCCTTTTTGATGCCATATTAGATATTAACTTTATATGCTACTACTTCCCCTTGACCTATTCTCTTTATATTGCAATTTTAAATAAATTACTACTTAAGTTATACGAAAAGTATAAGGGCTACACTTCCCAATCCGTTCTATTTTATTTTATCATTCATATGATAAGAAAGAAGTCCCTACAAAATTTGAGGTCTTCCCTCATAATAGTTCTTACCATTGTCCTATCCGTCCCATTTTTGTCTTAAATTGTATTAAATATAACACTATGTGACAATATTTTGGGGGAGCGAATCATTCCATCTAAAGTGGATAACTCTTGACATGTGTATTAAACCCTCAAAAGAATTTTTCAAAAAAAAATTTTTTGCAAAATTTTTCTTTTATGACCTTCTAAACTTCTCAATTTTTGCACCAAGGTGGTCTCTGATAGATAGATAGATAGATAGATAGATAGATAGATAGATAGATAGATAGATAGATAGATAGATAGATAGATAGATAGATAGATAGATAGATAGATAGATAGATAGATAGATAGATAGATAGATAGATAGATAGATAGATAGATAGATAGATAGATAGATAGATAGATAGATAGATAGATAGATAGATAGATAGATAGATAGATAGATAGATAGATAGATAGATAGATAGATAGATAGATAGATAGATAGATAGATAGATAGATAGATAGATAGATAGATAGATAGATAGATAGATAGATAGATAGATAGATAGATAGATAGATAGATAGATAGATAGATAGATAGATAGATAGATAGATAGATAGATAGATAGATAGATAGATAGATAGATAGATAGATAGATAGATAGATAGATAGATAGATAGATAGATAGATAGATAGATAGATAGATAGATAGATAGATAGATAGATAGATAGATAGATAGATAGATAGATAGATAGATAGATAGATAGATAGATAGATAGATAGATAGATAGATAGATAGATAGATAGATAGATAGATAGATAGATAGATAGATAGATAGATAGATAGATAGATAGATAGATAGATAGATAGATAGATAGATAGATAGATAGATAGATAGATAGATAGATAGATAGATAGATAGATAGATAGATAGATAGATAGATAGATAGATAGATAGATAGATAGATAGATAGATAGATAGATAGATAGATAGATAGATAGATAGATAGATAGATAGATAGATAGATAGATAGATAGATAGATAGATAGATAGATAGATAGATAGATAGATAGATAGATAGATAGATAGATAGATAGATAGATAGATAGATAGATAGATAGATAGATAGATAGATAGATAGATAGATAGATAGATAGATAGATAGATAGATAGATAGATAGATAGATAGATAGATAGATAGATAGATAGATAGATAGATAGATAGATAGATAGATAGATAGATAGATAGATAGATAGATAGATAGATAGATAGATAGATAGATAGATAGATAGATAGATAGATAGATAGATAGATAGATAGATAGATAGATAGATAGATAGATAGATAGATAGATAGATAGATAGATAGATAGATAGATAGATAGATAGATAGATAGATAGATAGATAGATAGATAGATAGATAGATAGATAGATAGATAGATAGATAGATAGATAGATAGATAGATAGATAGATAGATAGATAGATAGATAGATAGATAGATAGATAGATAGATAGATAGATAGATAGATAGATAGATAGATAGATAGATAGATAGATAGATAGATAGATAGATAGATAGATAGATAGATAGATAGATAGATAGATAGATAGATAGATAGATAGATAGATAGATAGATAGATAGATAGATAGATTTTCAAGAAATTCGCTGATATAAAATTTAAAAAAAATTTTCTTTTTAAATTTTTTCTTTACAGACAATTTTGTATAAATTTTCTCTTTTGGTCTTCACACAAAATTTTTGCAAAATTTTGTTTTAAAAAAAGTTGTTACTTATTGATTTGCAGGAGGATACATTTTCCTTTTACAAAATTTTTTAAGAAAAAGTATTTTTATGTAAAATTGCTTCAATAAAATTCCTTTCTCTATCAGAGGATAGGATTGTTTATGCTTTGCGTTACTAACTCAACGCTTTACGCAATATACCGCTCATCTTTTAAAGTTGTAGTTATTTAAAAAACAAACAATTTGTTGTATTTCATTTGTGCTTTTTATTAATGTTAAAGCAGTTGTTGTTTTTATTTTTGCTGCTAATGTTGTTGTTGTTTTAGCTTATTTTCGGTTTAAGAGACTGTCCGAAACGTCAATGGACGCAATCAATTTCTATAAAAAGCATCTTTAGTTAGGGAAGCCGGTTTAATCAGTTAACTAAGCTTAAACGAACGACAACCTATAAAATAATATAATTCACAAAAAAAAATCTTAAACGATAAAAATTTAAAGAAATAACTAAAAATTATTAATTATAAAAAAACTAAAAAAAAAAAAACAAAAGAATTTTAAATGTTTTTTAAAAATAAAACTAAAGTGATTTAAATAACAAAAAGATTATAAAATAATTATTAACTAATTTAAAACACATAAAAATTATTTAAAACTATATTAAGAAGAAAAAAACTGTGCTAAATTCTAAATTTATATAATAAATTATAAAAAAGAAAACCAAAACCAAAAATAAAAATAAAAAATTCACGACAAAAACAAAACATGTGGAAACTAGTGAGTTTTTTAATAATAAAAATTATAAATAAAAAAATTGAAAAATAAAAATTAAAAAAATGTAATTTTCCTCAAAATAATTTTAGTGTACAACTATGAGCCTTTTATTGGCTACCGTGCAAGCCGGACAATTTTCGGAATACAGTATAACACCCAGCAATCAAGTGGCCTATTATCATTATCCAGCACCACCAAAATCCCAACAATTAAATAGTCCTCTAGGCCATCAATTGAGTTCAATACCCATACCCACCATACCATCATCACCAGCAAGATCTGTGTTAGGAGCTGCGCAGGCTTATCAAAATCAATATCAGGGTAACACACAATATGCCAGCAATTATCGTTCGACCGTAACAAAACAATTTACATCACCAGATCTGGATAATGCAGCCTTCAATTTGGCCTTGAGCAATCAAGGTTATACAGTTGGTAATACTCCAGCGGTCAATGCCGCCTTAAGCTCTAGTTCAAGATCTAGCAAAACAACATCAACGTCAATAGCATTACCAGCGACGTCAGCATCGACGTCATCTTCGTCATCATCATCATCATCATCTCCCACTTTAGGTTCTCTTAATGTTAAATTACCATTACCCATAGGTGTTACTCCTCTTAATATTGCTCCCTTGCCTTTGCAAGCTGGTGCTCCTTATACCTCTATTCCAAATGGTGTTACCTCATATGGTACTCCATATCCACAAAGAAAGAGACGTTAGGTTTATATTATTTTTAATTTCTTTGGTAATAATTTAGTGCAATTTTTTTCTTTGTTTAAGCAATCAGTTCAAAATCAAAGACAAAAATAACTAGTAATATTTTTTTCAATCTAATTTAAATTTTAAGCCATAGAAGAACGAGAAAAAAATAATATAAAGTAAAATAGATTAGAATTAGTCTATAGAGAAAAGCAGGGTTCGTATAATATGGCAAAATTTATAAATTTTTATATAAGAAAATTTTGAAAAAGTGTTGAAATAATGAAGTAACGATTTATTTTAAATTGTGAAATATCTCAGAAAAAATGTTTTAAGATTCAAAATGTTTAAACATTTTTAAAAAATAATGATGAACAGTGAATTTGTGGACCCCTGACAGCCGGGACAAGAAATTATATAACTTAAAAATTATTTAAAAAAGGCACTTTATTTCTTTTACTTTTAAATGATATTTTCATTTTAAATTCAAATCCTTAAAACATCAGATTTTAAATAATGATTTTGTTTCGGGAAAAAAACATTTAAAAATATACAATTTTATAGTCCTAATAAAATTTTGGGAGTTATTTTTCGCTGTTGAAATACTTAAATTGCGGCTTTAATTTGCGTTTGATCTTTCAAATTATATTTCGAATAGAAACGGTTTTAAGTTATGTCATATTGAGCAAATATTTGTTAAAATTGAAGTAACAATTTTTTTTTAAAATTTCAATAAATAATTTATCATTATAATATTATTTGATTTCAGTTCTACTGCAAAAGTCTAAAGATAAAATTAATATTTACCTTACAAAACTTTTACAGTAGTTATGGAAGTTAAATTAGTTTATACTTAATTATTATTTGCTAAAATTAAAAAAAAAGAGTCCTATATGGTGTCTATGCCTAAACTGTAAAAATTTTGTCAAGGTATTAAAAAAACATTAAAAGCTTCTCAGCTTTGATTGAAATAAATTAAAATATACTTCTTTAGTATTCTTATCAAATATTTGCCTAGTGTGACTATATATTTTGGAGTGTATTCAAAACGCCTTTTTCATAGCATTAATCTGCTATGATTTTTCTATTACAAAAATTCAAATAGTGTTTACATTATTCTCATCAAATATTTACCTAATGTGACTATACATTTGGAGTGTTTGCACTTCCAGCAAAGGTTTGAAAATATTTTAAAGTTTTGTTTGAGGAGTTCCCCTTATTTTACTATTTCTAGTCAAGAATTATGTCGATGTTTGCTGTTGTTATTTTATTTTTTGAAAGTGAAAACAAAAAATATTAGAGGTTTTCACACCAATACAATGTCGCATAAAGCTCATAAAATTTTTTATTTACGGCTCAATTTTAGTGTGTAAAATACTTCGTAAATTTTTACTTTTAAAGAATCAAATTTGAAATAAACAAATAAAATTACTTTTTATTTTTTTAAAATTCAAGGAACAATAAAATTTGGAAACACATTTTAATTGGCAAACTGTTTATAAATGACCAAAAGGCCAAAGGTCAAGCATTTAATATTTTAATGAATATTATTTTATTGAATTTATATAATCAAAAAGCCCAAACACAAGTAAGCGGTGGCGGATATTGTTTTCAGCTTTAAGAGAGAAATGCAAACTAAACAAAGACGATGTCGAGCAACGGATTTCACATACATTTTGTTTTTGTTTCTTTATATTTTTTTGTATATGGCAACAACAAAACTACATGTATAAAAAATGTTTTTCTTCCTCTCTTAAACTCTATACATAAAAAATGTAAAGCAAATCTTTCTACATCTTTCCTTTTTATATAAATTTAATGTAAACCTATGTGATTCATTTTGCAACAACGGCAATTAATTAATTTTCAGCGGATTCCGCTGTGTTGTTTTATTTGCCAAATCTTCATATAAAAAAAATCCTCTTGCTTTTGTTTGGGCTCTAAATGTAGTAAATATTTAGATTTTAATAATATAGAGTCATGAGTCATTTTATAGGTCAACAGTAAATTGATTTACAAGTATTATGATCATTAATCATTAAATATTCTTAAGCTTTTCATGTCAAAGGTCAATTATTCAGACTTTTAGCAGGCGAAAAATGTTAATTTATTTTTAGATTTGAATAAACTTTTACAAATAAATAAATTTGTATTTGAAAGAAAATAACTAAAATAAATTTACAGATATTTAGAAAATTTTAGATTTTCGTATAATATTGTTTAACCCTGCAAGGCTACACTTTTTTGAATCGGCGAAGCATTTTTCAGTGATGCCGTTTTTTACTAAAAAAGCAATATTTTGAAAATTGAGTTTTTAGTAATAAAATGGATGGAAAAATAATTTCCTTATTATATTTAATTTATATACAAATTAAATAATTAAAAAGTTTAATTTTGCAACATTTTATATTTATTTTGTGTATAAAAACCTTTTTGAAATCGTTGTCGTCGATTCGACTAAGTGTAGCCTTTTCGTAATAAAAGTAAGTGGTGCCTTTCAGGGTAAACTCTTATTACGTTTATACGCACAATTATTGCAAATAATAATAGCTTGCAAATAAATAACTCACTGTTTATAGAAATATACATATTTCCATATTTACCGTGCCAGATGTGAAAAAACTACTATTACCATAGAAAACTCTGTGAACGTTTCACTAATCACGATTAGTCTTCGTGAGCTAATAACTCGCAAATAAAATATTAACTCACCATTTATACGGCAAAATTCTCATATAGCATTATTTTTAATTGCGAGTAAGAGGTGCGAATAAACGCTATATCTGATGAATTTTTAAATACATAGCAATGACTGAATTAACATATTCTTTTAAAAGCTTTGAAAGTCGGGGCCTACTTTAGCCTAATTATACATTAAAGGGTTAACTTTAAATTGAGTGTCGATTATATAGTATAGTATAAAAAAATTTGCCTATTTCTAGAGGCAAAGAAATAACTATAAAAAAACTAAGTACTATTAGAGATCTAGCAGAGAATTTTAACCTTCGACATTACAATTTTGGAACATCGGAAATATTAGTGAACTTGAGGTAAATTATGACCTTCAACAGCGATCGAATTTTTCATTTAAATTATACTATATTAGATTTCGATCGATATAAAATCTTATAATTAGTGAACTTATTTTAAAATTACTGAATATAATTGTTGTGTTTAGTTACGTGACAATCAATACATAAATTTTGATTTTATTCAAAAATTAGTGAAAATACTTATGGTAAATGAGTATCTTTACTAATTTTTGAATAAAATCAACATTTATGCATTGATTTGAATGAAATATATCTTGTTTTATTTAAAACAAACTTATCTTTATAATTAAAGAATACAAGTTTGAATATTTAACATTTTAAAATTTTTATGATTCTTTGAAAAAAAAAAAAAATAAAAATTTTATTTTTATTTTATTTTTTTCAGAAAGTAAGTCAAATATCTCCCTAACTGCTGAGCGTATTAAAAAGTAATTTAGAAATGACTTTAAGACACTTTTAATTAGAATTTTTTGATATTTTCTTGAATAAAATCAGACAAGTAGTTTTCGAGATATGCTTTAATATATGGTGCAACCTCGTTAATTTTACAAATCGCGATTTATCACGAGAATTAGAGTCATTTCAAAAGACAACATTTATGAATTGATTTGAATGTAATATGTCTTGTTTGATTTGGAATTAATTTATCTTTATAATTAAAGAATAAAAATTTTAGTTTTTGATATTTTAAATTTTTTTTTTTTTCGGAAAGTAGGCCTAATATCTCCCTAACTGTTAAGCGTATTAAAAAGTAATGTAGGAATGAATTAAATACAATTTTAATTAGAATATTTTGGTATTTTCTTAAATAATATCAGACAAGTAGTTTTCGAGATATGCTTCAATATATGGTGCAACCTCCTTTATTTTACAAATCGTGATTTATCGCTAGAACTAGAGTCAAATCAAACGAGAAAAAAAGTGAAAGTCAAGACCGACTATATTATATCCTACAGCATTGTGTGTGAGTATAACAATTCCAATACTTTTACTGAGTGTAAAATAAAATAAATGAATACAAAATAATGCGTTGATACTAAGAACTATACGATTTTAAGCCCTTTAGAGCGATTCCCGAAAATGCGTTTATATGGGTGCTATGGAAAATTATGGACCGACTACAATAAAATTTAGTTCTTTTATTTCTACTTATATAAAAATTATTTGTGTCGAATATTAATTTGATACTAACATTCATATGGGATTTATGCACTTTAAAGTGATTTTCGGACCTATGGGAGCTATGGTCAATTATAGACCGATCTTTACGAAATTTGGTGTACAGATTTATAATAATATAAAACTTCTCTGTGCCTAATTGCTTTTGTATTTTAATTTTTGTATTGTATATTAAAGCAATTTATTAGCTTTAATATACATTTGTATGGGGGCTAGGTGAAATAATGAACCGATCATAACCAATTTCAATAGGCTTCGTTCTTGTGCAATAATAACTATTTGTGCCAAATTTCATTAAGATATCTTTAAAATTTCGACCTGTACTTTGTTCACAATTTTACATGAACAGACAACCAGCCAGACAGACGGACGGACGGACATGGTTAAATCGACTGAAGAAATGATTCTGGGTAGTGTTACAAACATCAACACAAACGCATAATACCACTTATGGTGGTGTTGGGTATAAAAATAAGGATAAAGTGTTAAAATTTATTAATAACTTTTACGAATTGACTGTGAAATTCCGTGCCGCAGATATTTTTTTTTTTTTTTTCATTTTGTAAACCAGTGTAAATTTTTACTGAAAAAAATATATAATAAAAATTATTAATTTGTATTTAAACAAAATTTAGCTGTTCATCATCCATAAAATTTAAAAAATATGTCTTAAAACAAAATGACCTAGTCAAATCTAGCACTTTTTTCAAACCTTTAAAATAATACTCAATTGCTATATTCCGAACCCTGACTATAAAGTATCATGGTACGTTCTTGTTTTTTTTAACACTTTCAAACTTCACTGATTTGTTTAGATATAAGGTTTTTATTATTTTGTGGGTTTTTGGTGAATGGTCATCAATGTCATTTGACGATTTGTCGCATTGACCAAAAACAAATAAATGATATCAATATCTGATAGTGATACCACATTGGTTTTATATATATTTATTTGTTAATTAACTCAATAAAAAAACATCAAAAACCTCACACATACAAATTATAAATAACAAAAACAAACAATATGTGAGATTTGAATGTTTTGAAATAAATAAGAAGAAGCCAATTTATTTAAATTTTAAGTTTTTTTTTTTTTTTTTTTTTTTAATTTTATTTTTAACAATCTAATTCCAATGACGTTAAACTAAAGAATTTACATTTTTAAGTCATTCAAGTAACATAATTTTAAATAATTTAAGACAATTTATAACAAATCTTTTTCTTATGTTTAAAAATAAATTAGTTTAGTTTTAGTTTATAGATTTTAGTTTTAAAATATTAAATAGTTTATAAATCAAAAAAAGAAAAATATTTAGAAACAAAAAAAACTTGCCATGTCTAAATATAGATATTTTTATATATAAAAAAAAATAAAATAAAAAAAAAATAAATAAAGAATTTAATAAATTTTGTTTAACAAAAACAAAACATAAATAACGTTTATTTTATAACACAAGAACATCTTATAATAGAGCGTTAAAAATTAGTTTAAAACCTAATTCATTAAGTTATACTTTTGAATATAGCAAATCGATCAGTTCCAACACACGTTTTTTGATCTTCATAAATTTAAATTTCTTTGTAAAAAAAAACAAAAAAAACAAAAAACATAAGCAACAAGAAATTATGCAAATTATTTGTTGTTTATGATTTTAGTTTAAATTATTGATTATTTATCTCAAAATTTAAATGTATTTGATGTTATTTTTTTATTATATCAATAACTATTGTTGTAGCTGTTAAATTGTAGACTACAACACTATAATTTATTTCTTACTTTATAGCCAAGGTACTTAAAAAATCATTGATCTTTTGAATAGTTTTGTATTGAGTTGTATTGTTTTAGTCTTAGGTTTTATATTATTATGGAGTTTTTGTTTCCAAGTCTTGTTTCTTTCATGTTCACAGTTTGTGGTCATTGATACGCTCACGTGGATTATTGGTTTTCTAAAGATAGGAGACATTGAATTTGTTTTTGTCTATGCTTTTGTTTTAAACAAATTTAATAAGTATGTCATAGATTTGCATTCGTTTGCCATTAGTTAAGTTATTTATATTTGATTTTTTTGTTTTTGCCAATACTTATTATCAATTGATTTTAGATTTGATTGTATTAAATTTGCCAACAAAGGAATTTCCCGGAACATTTATAAGCGGATTAATTTGAAGGTTTACTTTAAATTAAGAAAACAAATTAAATAGCTTTACGAAATAATCTCTAACATTACTTTGTCCTAAATTAAATTAATTTGTAAGTTAAATGTTGATAACATGATTATAGTAAAAAATTGATGAAATGCATTTGTTGCTTTTATTAGCCTCGTTTTCTTCCTCTCAGATAATATAAAATAATTTTTATTTTCTTTGAGATTATTTAACTATCAAATCTTGATATTAAAATCACCAAATTGCCTACAACTTTCTAGATAAAATAAATTTACTTTGCGTTTTCCGGTAACTCCAGTTCTATCTTTAAAGAAAATATTTGGACATATTGTGATCTCTTATGAATGGATGAAACCTTTTTGCAAATATTCTTTGATGAATATTTCGGCATTTATGGAGCCCACTGTAACAAATTATTTGCTTCTTTTGCCGCAACTGCATAAAGCTTGCCATAACAGGAATTTTTTATGAAATTTTGACAACATTTCGTCGAGCATTAGCAACATAAAAATTTTAACCCGGAAGTTGCAAACATGAGTATTTTTGTATGAAATTTCTTTTTAATTTCCATGCCCTATTCATGGCTTCTAAATTGTTTGCAGCATTCCTGTCTGGAACTTTTTTTTATATATTTTCAAGCCAGCATTGGCTTTAACTTTTTGCACGAAATAGTCAGAGCACTGTGCTAACAGGGCTGCTTTTCTACCAGATGTGTTTAAAGGTTTTTTCAATATGCTTTAATTTTCTTGGCCTTCCCAGTATCATGAGGACGTTTTGTTTCTTCCCGAACCAGGTTTTCTATTAATGGTCAAATTGTTCTGATACTGTTTAATAACATTGGAAACAGTTTAACGCAGACCCTTAATTCTTAGGCCAAATTTTGGTAGAACCGATTTGGATTTTTTAGAAATTTTTTAATAATTTTGTCACTCATTTTGATCAAACTCACCACAAATCAACATTGTTGTCATTAAAAATAATAACTGACATATTTTTCAACGATAATTAGATCTCAAAAAAATAATAAAAAATTTGCTTCGGAAAAAAGTAAAGAGGCAAAACGTGTGTTAAAATTTTTTCTATCTCACTCCTTAGTTCAGTTATAGTTTAATTCTAGTTCAGTTCTAGTTCAGTTTTACTTCAGTTCTAGTTCAGTTCCAGTTCAGTTCTAGTTCAGTTATAGTTCAGTTCCAGTTCAGTTCCAGTTCAGTTCTAGTTCAGTTCTAGTTCAGTTCTAGTTCAGTTCTAGTTCAGTTCTAGTTCAGTTCTAGTTCAGTTCTAGTTCAGTTCTAGTTCAGTTCTAGTTCAGTTCTAGTTCAGTTCTAGTTCAGTTCTAGTTCAGTTCTAGTTCAGTTCTAGTTCAGTTCTAGTTCAGTTCTAGTTCAGTTCTAGTTCAGTTCTAGTTCAGTTCTAGTTCAGTTCTAGTTCAGTTCTAGTTCAGTTCTAGTTCAGTTCTAGTTCAGTTCTAGTTCAGTTCTAGTTCAGTTCTAGTTCAGTTCTAGTTCAGTTCTAGTTCAGTTCTAGTTCAGTTCTAGTTCAGTTCTAGTTCAGTTCTAGTTCAGTTCTAGTTCAGTTCTAGTTCAGTTCTAGTTCAGTTCTAGTTCAGTTCTAGTTCAGTTCTAGTTCAGTTCTAGTTCAGTTCTAGTTCAGTTCTAGTTCAGTTCTAGTTCAGTTCTAGTTCTAGTTCAGTTCTAGTTCAGTTCTAGTTCAGTTCTAGTTCAGTTCTAGTTCAGTTCTAGTTCAGTTCTAGTTCAGTTCTAGTTCAGTTCTAGTTCAGTTCTAGTTCAGTTCTGTTCTAGTTCAGTTCCACTACTTGTCCAGTTCTGCTAGTTACAGTTAGAACTTCAAAAGAATGAATTCTATTTAGAATTAATTCATGTATAAATATAATTCAGCTTATATAAATTTAATTAATTTATTTGAATGACAACATTTTTCTTAAATTCTATTTTTATATATATTTTGAATATAAGTATTAAGAAAGTCGAAAATCAGTGGTATTTAGCTAAAATCAATACAAAATCAATATGTTACTATCCAGCTAAACTCCACACAAAATAGAAGATGATTGTGCCCAAATAAACTTTGTAAAGAAGCTGCACTTCACAGTTTTAAAGTCAAATAATACTAGTAATACGTTCTCTGTGAAATCAAGCGATAAATTCTATGATTAAGAATAACCTAAATGCATATAACAAATGAAATTTAGTACATGTTCAATACAGAACTAATAAAAATAATTGATATCTCTTTGGTTACAGTTCAGTGCAGTTCTGCTCAAAATCAGTTCTAGATTCAGAGTCGGTGTGAATATTCACGTTTGAAATTCAATATACGATGATGTAAACTTAAAAAATGTTTGTAATTATTTCAAGTTCAAAAACATAATATTTTTTTTAAAATATCTTTTTAAACCAGTAGTCCTTCAAACAAAATCTAAATTATAAAAATCTTTTCTTTTAGGCAGACTAAAAAACATGTTGAGTCTAGACTCTAGAATCATGACTTTACGTTTTTTGTTTTTAATATTAATTAAATTTTAGATTAAAAAATTAATTAATTTCATTTACTATAAATAAAGCCAATATCATTTGACTTTAGTAAATATCTAAATATTTGAAATTAATTTATTCCAATTTTTATTTTCACAATAAATTCCAAATCTATATAGAATTTATATTAAAACTAAGAATACATAGAATGGTAGGCGTGTATAACGCTTGTTTTCCGCAGTGAAGGGCATTTAATGTTTAAAACTAAAAATAAACAAATGATGCGGCAAAAAACAACCTTAATATAAATAATAAAAATTCTTTACTTATTTGCTAGTTGACGTAAAAAAGACCAGTTATCAAGATTTTGGTTGTTTTATTTTAGCATGACTAAGATACAATCTAAAGAAAACATAAAAACATGCTTATGTAAATGAGAGCGTTTTAAATAAAGATGAAATATATACAAAGATTTTTATATTTTATAAAAATACCTTTAAGAATATGTAGGTTTTTGTTTTTATTTACTACCTATGGTTTAGGATTATTATTTTTCGTTTTTACAAAGAATTTTTAAAATTACAATTTAGCAAAAAATAGTTTCTTATAATGTTTATCTGATTTGTAATAAGAAGAATAGTTATTTAATTTTATTTAACAAATCATATTGTAGACAAACTGTCTACTTAATAATGACAGATCTTATCATTATTTTAATTTGCTTATATTAAGCTGACATATTGACTGATTGATTTTTATGACTTTAAACATAATAGAATAATTCTTTTGTATTTATGTATGTTCTTTTGTTAAGCAAATAAAAAAAAGAACCGTTAAGTTTTATGTCAAACCTGTTACAAGAAACATTTAATATTTTGTTTAGTATTTGGTTGGGGAAAAAAGTTATTTCGAAAATGTAGTCAATGAACCCTGAAAACTGATATTATATTTATATAATTCATAGTTTTGTATCATCCTAATAATTGCGATATTAACACCTTAAATAAATTGCTTAACAAAAAAATATTTAACTTTTTTTTTTTTAATAAATTTATGATATAATTGAAAATGATAAATAGCTTTATTTTAACGGTATCAATATTATTCCCAGAAATATTAAAACATAACGTCATCATTCTCATCTTTTCTTTACCATCATCACATAACATCAAAAGCAGTTGACCGCTATGAATTAAATTTCATTACAGAATCTGCTAAAATATTGGACACTGATAAATCTTAAAAATATTTAAACAAAAGGTAAAACAGAAAAAATATATTAAGTTTAAAAACTTGTTCTTTAGCAAGAAAAAAATTACAGCTTCCATAGACTTAAAAATAGTAACGAACAAATCGTCTTTCTGACAAACTGCCAGTCAGTTTTATAGAAAAAAAAAAAGGAAAGGAAATTTCAAAAATTTTACCTCTAAATAAATACTTGATATAGGAATTTTAAATAGGAAAACAAAAATTTTTCAACTTAATAATGATTAAAAAGTAATCGTTACAAACTAAAAAAAAATGCACTTAACAAAATAAGTGTACTATTTATTAACAGATTTAACAAATTGTTTAGAATGTTTAAATTGTTTTGAAAAAATGCCTTTATTTTAGTTTGTTAAAAATAAATCGTGATAAAATGAGAGACTTAATGAAATAATTGCTATTTCTAACAAATAAATAAAATTCATATATTTTAGTAGCTTTTGCTATAAATGGCTAAGTTTTATTATAAATTAATTAACAAAAAAAAAAAAAAAAAAATTAAAAATTTATGTTGATATTTACAGCTGGTGCCAAAAAATATTAGAGCAGTTTTAGTAAAAAAATTTTAAAATGAATGTTCAATGGCTTTTATGGAACCAAGAATATTAAAATGTTTACCTTTTTGAAATTAATTAATTAAAATTAATTTAAAAAAAAGAATTAAAGAAAAAAGAAGTAAAAAAATGATATGTATGAAATGAATGACCACATGATACTAGGGTGATCGATTATTCGACTTTTTTGAGAAACCGGTTTTCGAATAGTTCGAATAGTTGGTATTTAAAAAAAAACGGTTGCACTTTTTGAAATTCAGAAAAAACCGGTTAACCGGTTTTTTTCAGAAGTTAATATTTATATCAAAAGACTACATTTCTTTAAAAAAAAATTAATAATTCTTATAATCAAGTTAAAATTTATTAAATACAAGCGTAAAAGCCTGACAATCTCAGAAAAAATAATATAATAATGAAAATATGCACAAACAAATCCGAAAATTAAAAGAAAAAAATATGAACAACATTTAGACACCTTTCTCTCCCTAATCGAAGTCAATTATTTGAAGCCGTTAGAATTTATTGGGATAATATTTATTAAATTTTTAAATTCGCAAACCTTTCAAAATAAAAAAATCGTCGTAAATGCGCTCCCTGGCCGAAATACAGAATCAGTTTTTGATAGGATTTGGAGAGCAAACAATAAGTATAGCAACTCAAAAGTTCTTAATACCAAAACAGACTTTTCGGTCCCTGATAGAAACATCTGGCTCTGTTAGAATTTGTAGAACGAATAGTTTTATAAGTAAGCCGATTTTTAGTTTCTTACGTCGTCTGGGAGCTTCAGAAAGCTCTGGAGAGGAAACAATGCTTTAGAAAGATATATATAAATCCATATATATAGAACCACGTATTTTCGCTCCCTGATAGAGATTTCAAAATCTGGCTCCGTTAGGATTTGTAGGACGAATAGGGTTATAAGTAAGCCGAATTTTTTTCTGTGAGCTTTAGAAAGCTCTGGAAAGAGAAAAAATTATTAGAAAAAGACACATAAGTCCACTTATATCCGCTCACTGATAAAAATTTCAAAATATGGCTCCATTAGGATATGTTGGACGAAAAGTTTTATAATTAAGCCAAATTTTAATTTTCTACGTCGTCAGAAAGCTCTGGAAAAAGAAAAAATGCTAAGCAAATTATATATCTAGATGACTAGAAGATAGTTATGTTTCAAAATTATTGAAAAAAGACATCTAAATTTTAGTTAGCATAAACAGAATCCATGGCTTAATATGGAAGCCAGTCTCAATTGAAACGATTCTGCAGGTGAAACTTTTTTAACACAACACCTTTAAAAAATAAAGGAAATATTGGATAAAAAAAATTAAATTGGGTGTAAAAATATTACAGATATTACAATAGATTAAAAAATTATTAAGTATTTATTTGTATAATATTACATAATAAATTCAAATTTAGACTTAAACTATATTTTTAAAACATAAGAAATCAGTCTTTATGAATATTTAAAAATTATTCCTAAATTTCGACTCAAATATCACTATTTAGTACATGTTTTCTGAAATAAAATGCACTTTTTAAAACCGGTTTTTTGTATTTAAAAAACCGGTCTATTCGACATTCGAAAAATGAACATTTTGAAAAAACCGACAGCACATTGACTGAAAAAAACGGTTTTAAAACCGGTTGGAAAATCGCGTCGATCACCCTACATGATACCCTATACCATTTCGATCCATATACTTTTGTTTTAATTTATATAAACCTTATTTGTATTAAATATTAGCATAATACTAACATTTCTATAGGATTTATGTACCTAAGGCATCTATGGTCAATTATAAAAATTTGAGAAAGACACTTCTATAAAACTTATTTGTGCTAAATTTTATGATAATATTTATATTTTTAGGGCATCTACGAGTGTTGGGAAATTTGTGTGGGGGGTAAGGTAAAATAACCAAATTCTATAAACTTCGTCCTTGTGTTGAAAAAAATATGTACCCAATTTCATCAAATTATATTTAAAATTGTGACCTGTACTTTGCGCACAGGCTTTACATGGACAAGCAACCAGCCAGCCGACCAGACGGAGGGACGGCAACCGTAAAGTCGACTCAGAAAGTAATTCCAACGGTATACTTTATGGTGGGAGTACGATGAGTTTTTCTCTACGTTACAATTTCTGCACAAATACGTAATACTGGTGTAGGGTATAAAAATTATTGAAAATTTTCTTTAAAAGGATAATTTACTAAAAATTGACTATAAAAAAAAATTATTGAAAATCTTCTGTAAACATAAAATTTATTAAAAATTTTCAATAAAATCGTTATTTTCCTAGTGAAACAAAATTTATACCAATTTGTCTACAAAAAAGAAAATTTATCGATAGTTTTCTGATGCAAATGGGATAAATAAAAATAGCATAGTTAGGACCAGGGGAAGTTGTACCCCAAATACAAAGTAAATACTAATTATCCGCATATATGGAAAACTATTGCGGCAAAAGTGAGCATATTTTATTGGTATAACTGTCTTATAAACCTGTATATTTGAGATGAAAACGGGGCGGATAGAACCTGGGGGAATGGTACTCCCCATACAAAAGACATATTATTAATAGTATATAAAAAAAAAACTACTACAGTGAGATGCCTTAACTTTTGTGAGAACTATTTTCTTAATATATTGCAGTTATAAACAGGGCGGATAGGTCCGTGGGAAAAATTATCCCCTATACAAATAAAAAAATAATAGTTTTCGAATAATAATAAATGAAAGTTTCAGGCGCACATTTAAATAACTAAAATAACAAAAAGTTTAAAATTCTTTGAGAATAATGCTATTATCAAGTTCAACCATTAACGTGAAAATAGGGCAGGTGGAAAAGTGGTTCCCATACAGCTCAAATTTTGTAGAACCACTTTCTTATCATATTGAATTAATAAAATAAAATAGGACGGATAGATGAGTGTAGCCTCTATACTTTTCACATATCTAAAGTAGTAATTTATTTAAAATTGTAATATAGAGAAAAGGTCGAAGGGAAGTCGTAGCCCCATATAAAGTTAAAATCTAATTTGCCATCAAAAGGGGTAGCAAAGCGCACGGTTTATGCTAGTTTTCTATATAAAGAAGATTTTCGAATTTTTTTATATATAGATTTTTTTTTCTATAAAAAAGGAATTTATCTATTTTTTTTTATTTTTATAAAAGAGAGAGATTTTTCTAAAAAAAAGAAAATTTTTAGAAAATTTAATAATGAAAGAATATTTATCGAAAATTTCATAAAAAAAAAAAATATATATCGAAAATATTCTATAAATTTTTTTTATTTTTTTTTTTTATTTTTATATAGAAAGAATATTTATTGAAAAATTTCTATTGAAGGAATTTTTACCAAAATTTTCTATGGAAAGAATATTAATCGAAACTTTTCTATGGAAAGACAATTTAACCAAAATTATCTATTAGAAGAATATTTATCAAAAATTGTTATATAAAAGAAATATTTAACGAAAAACTTTTATAAAAAAAAAAAAAATATCGAAAATTTTCTGTAAACATTCTTATGAAATAAGGTTTAAAACCTTAATTCTGGTGAAAAATCAAATTCATAATAAAAAACTGAATTTATAATGAAAACTCTATTTAATGTGAAAATATAATTAAAAAAAATGCGTAATGCGATTCGGTTTAAAAATAAATTTTATTTTAAATTCTCTTCGAATTTTTTGTTGTTTCCATTTTCTTACAAAAAGTATTACAGTGCGTACAACAGAAAATGGCCCTGGCAAACGTTGCACCTTAAAGAAAGCTGAGTACCCAAGAATGGAAAAAATGCTTTATAATTGGTTTGTAAAACAAAGGGAAAACAATTGTTTGCCCTGTTCAAATCCGAATGGCACAGACAAACTGAAATTGTTGGTTGCTGGAAAATCGAAAAACCCACGCTCCTTTAAATGCTTTTTCAATAATCCTGTAATATACAACTCCGGTAATATCGCCTGGATGACATCATTTATATTCAAGGACTATCAGAAATTTGCTCCCCACGTAAGTTAATTTTCACCAATTAGTAAAAGTAAGTTGTTCATAAGTAAAAATATTGTAGGTCCGAGAATTTTTGGCTTCAAAATGTCTGCGCAAAAAGCAGTTTTGCTTTTAGATAACTAAAAAGTGATGACGGTATAATTATAGCAATGAAACTACCACCCCATTGCACTGTGCTTATTCAACCGTTAGATCAAAACGTTATCAACTTGACCAAATTAAATTATAAAATACAACTGCTCACCCACTTGCTTGGTGAGAAGGGAACCAATTTTGAGCTCAAACTAAAAAACTTTAATCTCAATCTTATAGCTGCGTCCTGGTATAAAATATCAGTGTCCAATATCCGAAAATCCTGGAAAGCCTTGCTCAAATTCAGTTGTGAATAGAGTGAAGAGGATAACAAGTCCTTAAATATTTTACAAAATATAATTCAGGAAGAAAATGAATATCTTTCAACTTGTAGCTCAAATTGGTACGGAACATCTTTTCACGAATGCTGACATAAACAACTGGATACAAGAAGAATTTCATGTGGATGTAACGAGGACCAAATGGAATTATCAGATACAGAATGGTCTGGAACGAAATTAAAGTGGACGTCTGGAACAAAATTAAAGTGGACGATTGTATAACATCGATAAACATATGCATACAATGGACTTTGGGAAATGATAAGCCGACAACAGCACTATACGAACTATGTGATTCAACGTTTCTCTAGTTTTTGTATCCCTTCCAAAAAATAGGATTTTTCGAGGTCCTTAAAATAGGCCAAACAAATGGTCAATAATTTCATCGTTGGAGCTGAATCTCTTTCCACCGAGCCATTTCTTTAGGTTTGGAAATAGGAAGTAGTCACTAGGGGCTAAATTCGGAGAATATCGTGGATGAGGTACCAATTCGTAGCCCAATTCATAGAGTTCTGCCATTGAGACTGCACACGTATGCACCCGTGCATTATCTTGATGAAAAATAACTTTTTTTCTTGGCCATATGGGGTCGTTTTCTTTTTAAATTTATTTATTGTTTTTCCCTTTTAAAGGTAATCGATGTGGATTATCCCGCGTGCATCCCAAAAAACTGTTGCCATCACCTTGGCCTACTTCGGAGCAAGTTCACCCGGAGAAACCCATTGTTTAGACTGCTGCTTGGTCTCCGGAGTACAGTAATGGATCCATGTTTCATCCACAGTTACAAAACTCCGCAAAAACTCATTCAGATTGCGATTAAACAACTCCAAACAATCCTTTGAAGTTGTCACACGTTTACGTTTATGGTCAATTGAGAGCAAACGCGGTACCCATCTTGCAGACAACTTTCTTAAACCCAGCTGATCATTTAAAATCGAAACCACACTGCCATATGAAATGCCTATGGTATCAACAATCTCACGCACTTTTACTCCTCGGTCGGCCAACACCATATCGTTGATTTTTTCGACATTTTCGGGTGTACTGACCTCAATTGGCCGTCCAGAATGTTCAGCGTCATTTGTACTTGTGCGACCATAACGAAAGTCAGTAAACCACTTTTTTACCATTGAAATCGATGGTGCAGAGTCCCCATAGTATTTATCGAGCTCTTCCTTGGTTTGATTGACGGTTTTTTTTTTTTTTTTTTTCGCAAAAAATAATGTTTAATGAGCACTCGAAATTCACTTTTTTCCATTTTTAGAAAAATACACGAGGTTGTATGTTTTGAACAGCTGTCAAACGCAAAGTAAATAATAGACACTTGCTCAAAATTTGACAGTAGTCTATTAACAGGTGATACTTGATGGCAACAGTGTTGCATTTCATATAACTACTAGGAAAGTTCGAAAAGTCACGGAAATATTGACCCGCCCTCGTATTTGACAAATCTGAACATAGCTTAAATTTTTGTTTAATTTAACAATGCGGACAATGAAAGGAACCCGGAATTGTTGTGTTTATATATTTATTGAAAAACTAAATTTGTAATATTGATATTGACATTTTATTAAAATTCAAAAAAAGTGACAGAAACAATTTTAGAACTTTTTATAAAATCGTTGGTTGTAGAAAATAAAACAGAAATCATTGATTCAAAATTTATAGTGAAACACCATGGGTAGGTGATATTAAATACTATTGACATATGCTAATAAATTTTTTTTAAATTTTAATGACAATAAATTGGTTAAAAAAAACAGATTTTAAAATATTAATAACACTTCTAAATTTAATTAAAATAACTATAATTGCTTTAAATGTTCCTAAGGCATATTTTTAAGCCCACAAATCATAATAACCTATTAGTATAATTGTTTGCAAATTAAATATATAAACGTTTAAAATATAATTATGATAAATATTCGTTACGATTAAACAAAGAAAAAAAAAAAAAAAAACCTTTTTAGTTACCGAGTGTATAAGACCAGTTTATAGTATGTGAAAATATTTATGAAAGTAAATCTTTTATTTTTTAAATTAGTTTTCTAGCAAAAATTAGCTACAAATTGCTTTGCGTTTAATAAAAAACAAAGTAGAGACACCACTTATTAATATTAAATGGTTTTGTTTAAATTTTTAATTTGCTAATGTTTGTTTATATTGTTTTAAATTTTAACGGTTGCCAAATTAATGATTCTATTTGTATATTTGTGACAATTTGATTAATTATAATACCTTAAGCATATTTTTTTTCTTGTATTTTATTTTTTTTTTTTTGATAATTTCTAATTGAAAAATTAAACAAAACACAAAGAGAAAAAAATTATATAATTTTTTATATTATATCTTTTGTTATTTATTATTATGTTATTAAAATAATAAAATATTTTTAAAGAAATTAATCAATGAATATTAAATAAAAATTTTGTTTAAATTTAAAAATAAGTTATAATTAAAATGTTGTTTATTTTTATAGTTATTATGTCTAACGTTTATTAAATAATGTTTGAGTTTAAAATTAAAACTAAGTATTTTAATTTCCGTGCACGTTTTCTTGTTTAAAAATCAAAATTCAATATTAAGAGTTTGGTAATATTTGGTTTTGAAATGAAAGTACCTTTATTGGTTACATCTAATGTTTAAGTAAATTTTTTTTAGGTTATTGTAGATTATAATTTTGTTATTGTATATTTTAAGTATAAAAAGTTGAGGTAGTGCTAATAATTTATCATAAAGGTATTAATCCTCTAGTGAAAAACATTAAATTTTATATTTGTAAAAAAAAAAAAAATTGTAAATCCTTAACAAAATGTTCAAGTTTGTAAGTATTTGATTAAAATTTTTATGTAAAAATATATAATTCTAATTAATTATTTTTTGTTAAAAAGATTGCTGTCTTTGCTGCCTGTTTGGCCTATACCTCTGCCGGTTTTGTGCATCCCACTGCTTTTGCTGCTGCTCCCGCTCCATTGGCTTATGCTAATGCTCCTTTGTATGCTGCTGGTGGCAGCCAACAAGTAGATGTTCGTCACAATTATGATGGTACCTTTTCCTCTTATACCACCAATCCCTTTGGTTTTGCCGCTCCTTACTCTAGCCGTTATGTAGCTGGTGCTCCAGGTGCCTTTGCTGCTCCTGCCGCTTTTGCTGCCCCTGCTAAATTTGCTGCTCCTTACGCTGCTGCTTCTCCCTATGCTTCTCCTTATGCCGCCCATTTGGCTGCTGCTGCTTATAACGCTTATGCCAATGCTTATGCTGCTTCTCCCGTTTCAGCTCCCGTGGCTTAAGTTGGATAGGAATTCCGGCTTGTTTTGTAAATAATTATATTCCTATTTTGTTATAATTAAGGAAAAAAAAATACTAATAAATATAAAATATTAATTTATTTATTAAAAAAAAAAATCAAAATTTTTTCTTTTTCCTTCTTGAAATATTTGAAAGGAACTTTTTATTTTATTTTCAGTTTAACAGCCACAATGAGAGTATTGTTATTTTTAACAAATAATTAATTAATTCAAATACAAAAATAATTAAAACAATATTTAAGATTTAATCAAAACTTTTAATTATTTCAAAAGCTTTAATTTGGTTTTAATTACATTTGTTATTAAATCAATTAAAAGTTTAATAATAAGTGTAAAAACTTTGCTATAACTTTATACTTATTAGAAACTACAAAAAAAATATAGAATTTTTTTAACAAAGAATTAATTTAATTACAAAAATAACTGAAACCACATTAAATATTTAATTAATATTTTTAATTATTTTAATTCCTGTCCAGCAAACAAATACAGAAGTGTTGCTTAAACATTTTCTTAAACAGGTTTTAAAAATCTTAGGCAGGTTATAATAAAATTTGTTTTTAAATCAATTAACATTTTTATTAAAAACAAACAAAACTTAATTGATTATTTTAATTTATTAAAGTCTTATTATAGTCTTAATTAGAAATTTCGTAAAAAAAATCTCATATATTTTATAACCATAATTAATTTTTATTTTTAACATTAAGTCCCTTAAGCTTTTTATGAAATGTCATTAATAACACTAACAAACTGTCGATATTTCCTTAAGTCTCCAAGCCCTATTTTAAGCCCACATAATATTTCCTTTGTCTCCAACTACTCTTTTAAATACACAATACCATTACTAATAAGTAGAGTGATCACTAGTCTAAACTGTCATTGATCGACGTACAGTGGGGTCAAACGCAAATTTTTTGGTAATAAATCTGTATCTCCTAAACTACTGGTCGGATTAAATTAAAATGTATGGAAGAGTTATAGAGGAGGACCTAATCTTTCAGAAAAATTATCTTATTGTCACCCTGTGATATTACCAAATAAGCTACAGGGTGTCAAAGTTGACTACCTCGAGTATGTAAAAGTTTAATAAAATTATAACTTTTACAAATGAAGTCCGACTTTAAAGATTTTTATATTTCTGTAAAGTGCTTAGCAGGGTAAAGAAAAAATAAACCTACTAGCCTAAGTTATCTCTTAAAGTTAAAAAGATATTTACACTCGAATTTTGAATTTTTGATTTTTTGCCTCGACTTTCTTTGGTTTTTCGGGAATAAGTACTGAAGTATATGAGGTAAAATTTTTTTAAAAATGTTTTTTTTTATTTTTTATATACTCCAAAATACTATGCTGAAAGAATTTTTGGATTATCTTAATCCGTCTAGACGTTAAAAATATTCAAAGTCAGCACTATGAAATTAGTATGAAAAATGCCAATTTTTTAACAAAAATATTGTTCAATTCTTTAGTTTTTTTCTCAAAATTCCGTTATTAAAAAAATTTTTCTTTATATATTTCGAAAGATAAGACTACAAATGGCTAATATAGGAATTTTGAACCGATTTAAGCTTGCACTCTACATCTAGCAATGGTCGAAAACGGACAATTTTAGAAAAAGGTTAAATTTTTATCGATTAATAAAAAAAATGTCACGCCAGCTTTTTTAAATTTATTGACGGCATTTTATCAGAAAAATTATTTAGAACGATTTGAACCTTTACATACTCGAGGTAGCCAATTTTGACACCCTGAGCTTATCTTATGATATCACAGGGTGACTGCTAGATAATTTTTCTCAAAGCTTAGGTGCTCCTCTGCAACTCTTTCTTACATTTCAATTTAATCCAACCAGTAGTTTAGGAGATACAGATTTATTACCAAAAAAAATGCGTTTGACCCCACTGTGCGACGTCAATAAATCGACACCCACATAAAAAATGTTTATGTTTAATTAAATGATTGTACACTTGAGTGATTGATTGATCGATTTTATTTTGTTTTTAACACGTTTTTAACATTTTTGACCATAACCAGACATAACCAGACAAAATTGACATTTTCAAGTTCCTGCTTTGTGTATTTTATTTGAGTGATGACAGCGACATAATTTTATTTAATTTGATTTTTGTAAAATTTGTTAATTAAATTTTTTATAAAGTGTTAAAGAAAAATCTAAAAGAGATGAGTAACACTAAGTGAATAAATAGAAGAAAAGAAAATATATATTTCAACTGTTTCAATTTTTCAATTTTTAATTTTTTGAAAGACTCACCAAATATTTGGTCCTACAAATCGGATTCTTTTTAAGTACCCAGCAGTCTATGGTAGTTGTTGCGACTACATTATGGTACCACTAGTCACTATATTAGCTACTATAATTGCCACTAAATAAACAGCTGGGTAATAAAATAAAAATTGACTGATGATTGACTGAATGATTTTAAAACACAGTTTACAGTGAGTAATTCCAAATAAAATTTAAAGTTTATTCAAAATAGAAAGAACTTTAAAAGACCGAATTGCAACTAAATTTAAATTAATATTTATTTAGAGATTTACAAAGTTTTGGATTGGATTTTTTAAAGTAATAATAAAGATTTTATTTATGACACACAAAATTAACTAGTTAAAGCTACTTAAATATAGAAATTCTATAAAATTTTTTAAATTACACTTATAAGATCAAAATAATTTGGTCCTTAGTAAATAATTCATTTAATTAAAAACTTTTTTAAATTTGCAGCACTCACCAAAATGATTAATGCTCCATTTAAAAAAAATGATTAAATCAATCAAGTGATGATTGAATGAATTAAACATTTAAATATGAAATAAAATTTTACTTAAATTTAATTGCAAAATGTAACAACTATGTTAATTGAAAAATATACGGTAATATTTTGTTCTGTGAACAGGAGCCCGTGCAGAAAATCTAATAAAAATTGTGTAAATAAATCACTTTAAAAAATTTCATAATATTTCTGTCTGAAATTTTAAAATTTCATATAATTTGTTATATATTTATGAACAAAATAAGTACTTTGTTTTCATTTGATTTCTGCTACAAAATTATATTTTTTAGCTTCATTCTAAAAACTAACTTCTTGAGTACATCACCATCCAATTTTCGAAATTCCCCCAAAATTTTGAGAAATTTTGAAATAATAATTTTGGGATTAGTTGCTGAACTAAAGATCTCGTAGCTCCCTAAATTTTAGGTAAAGTTTAGATTTTTTAATTGGTTAAGAAGAACGTAGCTTTTAGCTATATTAAAATCCTTTTCTATTTTTAAACTTTAACATTGATAGAATTTTTTCTTTTAGACTAAACGTAGGCATTTCCTTCTAAAGTCTTAACCCATTTCCGACCACTACCCGATTCCGTTGAGATAACTTTACGAAATTTGGCACAAAGTTTGTTTTTGTGATTGTGATAAGAAATTATGAAGATTTGAACGCCTAGATATTTTTCATGTCGAAATACGGGGCCTTGAAAATTTCAGAAATCGTACCATTTTTGGACCCGGAACATTTTTCTGAACAACATTTTGAACATTTTTTAGCTCAAACATAAAGCTATTTACCTTTTCTCTTATCCTTAAGACAACATATGAATCTAATAATAAGTGTAAAAAATTAGCATTAACTACATAATTAATTAAAAAAAAAATTGACTATATTAAAGTAACTGATGCGAAAACGCAACAGCGGTCGGAAATGGGTTAAAGATATTTTGTTTACAATAAAATGAGTTAAAATCGCTTAAAAACTCAAACATTTTATCCAAAAAATTTTCATATATTTTATGCAAATCATTCCATTTTGAGCTTTATTTGGAGCATAATTTATGGGGCATTTCACATAAAATCGAATAAGTACTTCAGTTTTTGTCTAATTAAACTTAATATTGCTTTATTTACAACAAAAATGTTATTTAATTGATTGCATATTAAATGATTGCATAATTTTATATACTTTTGCAGAAAAAATTCTAATAAATTGCATTGGATTTTGAAAAATTCCAAAACACAAAGAAAAATTAATTTCTGAATATTGTTCACACAGGTGTGCAGACAAAAGGTACAACAACTATTCAGGAAAGCCAAAAAAAAAAAAACTATTTATGTTTTTATACTAATACAAGCGGAATCAAATTTAACATGGGTTTTTAATCAAACTTTCAGATTATTTAATAAAATATTTGGGGAATTAAAAGTATTATTTTTGTCACCGTCCTCTAGGAAATTTTCTTCAGCAAATGTTAAATTAATGGTTTTTAGTTTAACATTTTTTTGTTAACACAAAATTATTCATATTTTCAATTAACATTTTTTAAAGACTTTTCTGAATTAAAATTTTTAGACTTTTATCCTTTTATTTATAAAAGAGTTGGGAAAAGAATAATTGTATTTGTTAAAAAATTTTTATCTTTTATGATTTTTTTTTTTTTTTTTTTGTTACTTAAATTCTTTTGTTAATTTTTGATGTTAAAAAATTGTTTCGTACAAATTTTTAAATAGATGAAGTAAAAAATATTTTTCATGAAACCAAAATTTTTAAGTAGTATTAAAACATTGGTTAGTGTAATTTCAATATGACTGATGAAACTGGCGTTTAGACAATAACTTGTTTTATTGAAAGATAAATTTTTAATCGTATATAAAATTTAAATTTGAATTTAATGAAATTCTTTAGGAAAACCAGGAAAAACAAATGATTTCCTGGTTTTCGATTTAACACCCCCCCACGTGGATCCGCGCCTGAACTAATATTAAACAGAAACAGAACGTCAGACAGAATTCTTAATTAAATTTAATTGTATTATGTTTTAGTGATACTTTGGTCCTACGAATCGGATATCTTTAAGTCCTTCGAATGGAATATTTTTAAATAATTAAAATAAAAACTTATATTAAACAGAAACAGGATGACAGACAGAATTGTTAAGAAAATCAAATTGAAATTTGTTTTTGTGAGACTTTGGTCCTACGAATTGGATCTCTTTAAGTAATTTTAATTAAAAACTATGATACCATACATCATTAAGTATGAGCTAAAAATTAGACCTGTGGCTAATTGTAGACCAACACTTTTACTAAATGTAAAATAAATTATACAAATACAGAACAATGCATTGATACTAACATCTATGGAGGCTATGTGAAATAATGAATCGATCATAACCAATTTCAATAGGCTTCGTCCTTGTGTCAAAATAATTATTTAATCAAGATATCTTTGAAATTGCGACCTGTACTTTGTTCACAAGGTTTACGTGGACAGACAGCCAGCCGACCAGACGGACGGATGGACGGATATCGTTAAATCGACTCAGAAAGTGATTCTGAGTCGAACGGTATACTTTAAGGTGAGGCTCCGATAATTTTTTCTGTGCGTTACAAACATCAGCACAAACGCATTATACCCCAACCACCTATGGTGGTGTAGGGTATAAATAGCTTGAACTCAATTTGGGTAAAAAAAAGAACGAAAAAATTCCTTTAACAAACTTAAATTTACAAAATCGAAAATAAATATTTCATTTATTTAACATTAAAAAATGTATACAAAATTACAAAACAAAAAAGGATAAAACAAAAATAACAATAAATTTCAAAGTCTTTGCAATTAAATTTAAACAACAACTTTAGCGGGAGCAGCAGCCAAAGGGGCGGCGAAACCAGCAGCATAAGGATGGGCATAAGCGGCAGCATAGGGAGAAGCGACAGCGAAAGGAGTAGCAAAACCAGCAGGGGCAGCAAAAGCAGCACGAGCAGCATAAGCAGCTGGAGCAGCAGCAAAAGGTGAAGCAACAGCAGCAGGAGCTACATATTTAGCAGCAGGAGCAACTGGAGCACCAGCTACATAACGGCTAGAAATGGGAGAAGTGTAAGCGAAGGGAGTGGTGGTGTAAGAAGACAAAGTGCCATCATAGTTGTGACGAACATCAATTTGTTGACTACCACCAGCAGCATATAAAGGAGCATTAGCATAAGCTACAGCAGCAGGAGCAGCAGCCAAAGCTGTAGGATGTACAAGACCGGCAGCAGCATAAGCGAAACAGGCAGCAAAGACAACAACCTAAAGAAAATAATATTAAAAAAATTATAAAAAAAATAAAATATGTTGGCAAAAGGGAGAACAACTTAAGGGATTAACTTACAAATTTGAACATATTGAAAGTATTTGAGTTTTTTTTGAATTGTTTTTCGAATTATTGGTAGTAAGTAAATGATGTCTTCTGCAAATTTGTTTAAACCTTTTATAGTAATACAATTTTGAAACAATTGTAGTTTAATTTTTGTTGTTAATTTTTGTGATTGTGCACTTATTTAAATTGATTAATAAAAGTAGTGAAAATTTATTTGTAACTAACTTAATTGAATATAAATTAGTTAACCTTAAGTATAGTATGTAGCAATTTTTAAAGGTACTATTTGTTAAAAAAAAAAAAAAGATTTTGATATTGAGAATTTTGTTTAGTACGATGTAATATAAATACTGTTAATATCTTAAGAGGAACATATTGTGTAAGAGGAAATATTGTGACAACAGAATTTATAAATTAAAAATCAAATCTGTAAAGTGAATTTTCTTTAAATGTAATACAAATTATGATCACATGATTTTAGTTCTTTTCTCAACATAATTTCAGCAAACAATATTAACAATATTTTCTTTAATAATATTCAACTTGAACTGAATCCATTCGCAGATTGCTCAATAACACAGACAAAAGAAAAAATAGACTTCAATTACGAAATTTGTAATATTAATTAATTTTTAATTGATCCAATCATCAAAATGATAATATTAATAACTAGAATAATTGATATTATTATTGCTTATTTTCCTTAAATAGATGCAATGAGCTGAAGATTTTTAAAAATTGACTTAAATTTATTTAATTTCTGTACTTTTATAGACAAATATTTAATTTTTCTTTATATTTTATTAACAGCTGTCAATTTATTAAAAAACAAAACTGAAAATTAATTAGAAAATTAATTATAATAATAAATCATATAATTAAATTCCAATATAAAGTTAATTAATAATTTTATAAAAAAAAATTATTTGAAATATTTTTTTCTGTGAATAGTAGGGTGATCGACGCGGTTTTCCAACCGGTTTTAAAACCGGTTTTTTCAGTCAATGTGCTGTCGGTTTTTTCAAAATGTTCATTTTTCGAATGTCGAATAGACCGGTTTTTTTAAATACAAAAAACGGTTTTAAAAATAGCATTTTATTTCAGAAAACATGTACTAAATAGTGATAGTGATATTTACAATATTTTCTTTATTTTTTAAAGGTGTTGTGTTAAAAAAGTTTCACCTGCAGAATCGTTTCAATTGAAACTTAATTAATATATTATCTCCATATTAAGCCATGGTTTCTGTTTATGCTAACTAAAATTTAGATGATTTTTTCTGCAATTTTGGAACATAATTATCTTCTAGTCATCTAGATATATAATTTGCTTAGCATTTTTTCTTTTTCCAGAGCTTTCTGAAGCTACCAAACGACGTAGAAAATTGAAATTTGGCTTAATTATAAAACTTTTTGTCCAACAAATCCTAATGGAGCCATATTTTGAAATTTTTATCAGGGAGCGGATATAAGAGGATTTATGTGTCTTTTTCTAAGAATTATTTCTCTTTCCAGAGCTTTCTAAAGCTCCCAGAAGACATAGAAAATTAAAATTCAGCTTAATTATAACTGTTTAGGTTTCAACGAAACCGAAATGGATAAGAGACCACATTCTGCTGGTGTCTAATTATAGTCCACAAACTCTGCTTTGGTACCGCCAAACAGAGACAACAAGGCAATTTACGATTGCAAACTTGTTTATGGTCCTTCGAGCCGGATGTCGGCTTACGACACTATGTAACCACATCTTAAACAGCGTTTACGACGCTAGGTTCAACCTCTTTTTTACTTGCCCCAAACGACTGGCGCTGCTAACTGAGTCCCTCAAAATTGCACCCAGTGCAAGTCGGGCGACATGTTTAGGTTTCAACGAAACCGAAATGGATAAGAGACCACATTCTGCTGGTGTCTAATTATAGTCCACAAACTCTGCTTTGGTACCACCAAACAGAGACAACAAGGCAATTTACGATTGCAAACTTGTTTAATAACCCTATTCGTCCTACAAATCCTAACGGAGCCAGATTTTGAAATCTCTATCAGGGAGCGAAAATACGTGGATCTATATATATGAATTTAAATATATCTTTCCTATGCAATGTTTCCTTTCCAGAGCTTTCTAAAGCTCCCATACGACGTAAGAAATTAAAAATCGGCATACTTATAAAACTATTCGTTCAACAAATTCTAACAGTGCCAGATGTTTCTATCAGGGACCAAAAAGTCTGTTTTGGTATTAAGAACCTTTGAGTTGCTATACTTATTGTTTGCTCTCCAAATCCTATAAAAAACTGATTCTGTATTTCGGCCAGGGAGTGCATTTACGACGATTTTTTTATTTTGAAAGGTTTTTTGATTTAAAACTTTAATCAATATTATCCCAATAAATTCTAACAGCATCAAATAATTGACTGATTATATATTTTCATTATTATATATAATAATTAATATTTTCATTATTATATTATTTTTCCTGACATTGTTAGGCTTTTACGCTTGTATTTAATAAATTTTAACTTAATTATAAGAATTGATTTTTTTAAAGAAATGTAGTCTTTTGATATATATATTAACTTCTGCAAAAAACCGGTTAACCGGTTTTTTCTGAATTTTAAAAAGTGCAACCGGTTTTTTTAAAATACCAACTATTCGAACTATTCGAAAACCGGTTACTCAAAAAAGTCGAATAATCGATCACCCTAGTGAATAGTTATACATACATTATTAATTTAAAAAAATAATAATTTAAAAAATTTTTACTATTTTAATTTTAGTTGAATATAGGTCAGAGAATTATAATTGTTGGGTGAGAGTTTTTAAAGGGATTAATTAATTTTAAAATGCTAATAGAACATTCACCGGTTTCAAAAGTAAATTCTAAAGAAAGACAGTCGGACGGACATATTAAGGCCGTTTTCTTGTTATATAATTACCATTATTAAATAGTTAAATATTATTTGTTATTGTTTTATTAATACCTTCACAAATTCACTTGATGATAACCCAATTAATTTTTGAGATATTAGTTAAAATGTGGAATAATTTCTTTTATTTAAATTTTTTTCTATATTTTATGTGAAAAATTTTTTGGTACCAAAACATTTTTATTAAAAATGCAGAAACCAATTGTTTGTCACAATGTTGAAAATTTTGTAAAATATAACGGTAATTAACAGTGAATCACATATATTTTTTGTCAATGCCATTAAAGGCCTTCATGAAGACACAATACATCCGTCCATCTGTCTGGCAAAGTGGTAAATTAATGTCAGTATTTTCTTATTCCCTGGCAACATCAGCAGATATCTGCAATGAACAAATTAAAATTGTATAATTATATATAATATACACTTATCTTGAATGTAGATAATGTAGATAATTCCTGTATCTCTACAGGAATTTTTAAAAAGTTTGTATTAAAAAATTTAATTGATATAGTTTTTTTTTTTTTTAATATTTGTTTTATTGAATTAATTTAGCGGATTTTAAATAGAAAACTACTTAGCAATAACTCAAATAATCTACATATGTATTTGAGAATTAAGTTCTTTATGTTTATATCATAATTCTTGGCTTAAAATATTAACAGACATTATTTAATTATTATGAACAATTCTAATAGAACATTGACCAGTTTCAAAGGTAAATTCTACAGAAATACATTCGGACGGACATAATAAGTTTATTTTATTGTTTTGTAATGACCCATATTAAAATTATGTTATTTGCTATTGCATTATCCACGTTTACACAAATTTTCTTTACGATGGCTCAGTTGGCTTTTGAGATATTGGTTAACTTATAAATATTTTCTATTTCCTGGCGACATATGCAGATATACGCAAATTAAATTTTTCATTCAAAATATTTTGTATGTAATTTATACAAGGATTTAATAACAAATTAGCATTAAAGAAAATAATATAGTTTAGAAGTGCTTTTTTTATAGAAATATTTATTTTTTTACTGAACCAATTTAGCGGATTTTATATAGAAAACTACTAAGTAAAAACTCAAATGATCGATTTGAAAATTAATTTTATTATGTTCATAGTTTAGACTTGCTTCCTACACACAGACAAACATAACACAGGATCATATGAAGTCTTAATTACTATTTTCTTATTATTTCCCATTTTCCTTTATTATTTTAGAAGTATGAACTAGAAATAATTAATTTTATTTTCCTAATTATTATACCCATTTAATTTTCTCTTGCAAATCATTCAATAAAGACTTATTATTAATTTTCTTCTCATAAAAATGGCACGAGCCTACCACACATTTACTTATTCACTAACTCAAATTAAACCAAATTAAAATACCATTTGCATTTAATTAAGTAAGACACAAGTAAATTTGCTTAACATTTTGTTTAATATTTAATTTAGACAAGTGCTCATTATCATAAATTTATAACAATTGTTTCATATGTATTACTATAAAAGGTAAAACAATTATTTGAAAGACAACAATATCTCAATAACTTTACTTCGATAAACACAAAATCCCTAAACTTTTCCAAAATGTTCAAATTTGTAAGTTAAAAAAAAACACCAAAATAAATACAAACAAATTTTAACTTTATAATTTCCTCTAATAGGTTGTTGTCTTTGCTGCCTGTTTTGCTTATGCTGCTGCCGGTCTTGTACATCCCACCGCCTTGGCTGCTGCTCCTGCTGCTGTAGCTTATGCTAATGCTCCTTTGTATGCTGCTGGTGGTAGTCAACAAATTGATGTTCGTCACAATTACGATGGCACTTTGTCTTCCTACACCACCACCCCCTTCGCTTATACTTCTCCCATCTCTAGCCGTTATGTAGCTGGTGCTCCTGTTGCCCCTGCCGCTTATGCTGCTCCTGCCGCTTATGCTGCTCCTGCTGCCTATGCTGCTTATGCTGCTCCTGCTGCTTATGCTGCTCGTGCTGCTTATGCTGCCCCTGCTGGTGTTGCTGCACCCTTCGCTGCTGCTTCTCCTTATGCTGTAGCATCTCCCTATGCCGCTGCTGGTTTCGCCGCTCCTTTGGCTACTCCTTTCGCTGCTGCCCCAGCTAAAGTAGTTGTTTAAGCAAAGACTGTAACTTCTGTGTATAAAATTAAATTTGCTTTTTGTTTTTAAATATTTGTTGATTGTTATTAAATAAATTATTGATTTTGTAAATACTCGTATTATTTACGCTGATTTGATTTGTGATTTGCTGCTTTATGGGTTAAGTAGGAACATTTTTTCCTGGGTAGATTTTAAGAAGATATATAAAAACAATTTATTAAAGTAAATTTAAAATGTTAAATTTGTTAGTGCCGATTGTTGCACAATTAACCGTCCTAAATATGATAAATAGATTTTAGTTCGTAACCAGTAATTGTAAATAACGTATAAAAATAGTAAATTTTTTTCAAGAAAGAATTTAAGAATTTTTTCATGAAATTAAACAAAAAAAAAATTGCAAAAATTCCTGGGGATTTTGGTTCACAAAAGGACAGTTTAGTAACACTTTGGTGATTTTTCTTAATTCTTTAAAATAATTCAAAATCACTACAAGACAAGTTCTTGGTAATTTTATAAAAGGATTTTTTGACTTAGTAATTTTAGGACTTTACATCACCATAGGTGATAAAAGTATTGAGTCATTCCATTTAAAACCAACACGAAAAAATCCAATTTTTGGCCTTTCCTCTCCGAATTTAATTATATTTGGTACAATTATTATTCTTGTCAAAATTAAGACTAATTCAAAATTTCAGATAATTTCATCAAGTGGTTCGCGAAATATCGCGGTTTGAAATTGCAAAATAGCTCAAAATATGTACAAAGTTGCATGCACAAAATTGCAAATATCTTTCGAAGTATTTATTATATAAGATTTATTGAGATGTCATATTAAAGGTATCAAAATTACCTTTAATTGATGTATAACATGACTTTTTTTCTCAGCATCAAAATATCTCGAAAAGTGGTCTTTTTAAAAATTTAAAAAAAATATATGTTAATGATGAAAATGTTTTCTATAACCGTGGAAAATAGCATTCTGGGACTCGCCATATTTTAGAAGTTATTACAACAAATGTCATAATAAATACGAAATATTTATCTCAATTGGAGTTGTTTTGTTTATAATAAAATATAAAAATCGCCAATTTCTTCCAAAAATCATCCGACTATAATAAAATTCGGCAAGAATATTGATATTGATGCTGGAAACGCAAATATCGAGTTTCAGTTTGATTACCGCGATAGTTCGCGAATTGTAAAATCGTAAAAATTAGGAAAATTGTCTTTTTAAAAATACATATATCTTCCAAAATATTTACGTTACAACGTTAATTAATGCAATTATTTAAAGGTAATGAAATTACCTTTAAAATGATGCCTGAAACATGTTTTTATGTTGAATTTTTTTGGTGGATAATTCGCGAATTAAATTTCGCGGTCACGTATTTAAAAAAGTGGTATTTTTAAATTCGTGAAAAATATATATGTAGAGGACGGAACCATTTTGAATATTCTCTGTAAGTACCGTGATGGGACTCTCAATAGTTTCTGAGATATTTGGAAATAAGTGTCCGAAAAAAATTTGTTCAAGCTAAATTTAAGATTTCTTTTTTTTTTACTAAAACTTCTTTTTAAAAGTGAAAACATTAAAAATGTTTCAGTTTATCATCTTTATATCAAAGCTGGCAAAACTACGAGTAAATAAAGCCACGTATCATAAAAATTGATGCACAAATTTTGATTGGATTCACAGTTAAGTTAGGATACCTATAGTTAAGTGGAAATTTACTAGCCACCTAAATAAAAAAATGGATTAGATGGAATTTAACGTGCTAAATATGAATCAGCTTTTACTTTTTTTCTAACACGTGTTAATTTTTTATGGGCATGACTACTATAACCCCGCCTTTAGGCAGTCACACTTGTATAACTCGAGAACTGTTTGTCCAATTAAGATAAATTAAACTTCAATATATAGCGACCTAAATTGACTTTGAGCGGAATTTACATAATTTTTTGTCCAGTTAATATTTCCGTAGTTATTTGGTAATTAGTAGCGAAAAAACTAAAATTTCTTTCTTTGAAAAATGGTGAAAATTTTGATCCATAACTCTGAAATTCTTGAGCGAATGAAAAATATTGTTGATATACCTTGAAGAAAATTTTCGTATGCATCTTTTGATGTATTTCTTATCAATTATCAAATCGTGTAAAGGGTTCTTGAGTTATAGCCTAAGTTCGACAAACCATTCTCGAATTTTATAGTGTATCCGCTGAACAAGATGATGATATTAGTCAGGCACATAAAAAAAATCAGTACCCGATAGAAAAACAAGTGAATACAGATTCTTGTTTAACTCGTCAGTATCTACCCAGTCCACCTATTTTTGTTTCAAGAAAAAAATAAAAAAAATTTTTTTTTTGGCCACCACTGTATTTCTATTCAATTGTATGTAACGTGGGTTCTTTTACTTAACTGTGAATAAAATTAAGATTTGTGCATCAATTTTGAAGATACATACAATATTATATTAGCAGCATTCCCAGCTTTAAGATAAAAGTTATAAACTGTAACATTTTAGATGTTTTCATTTATTAAAAGAAATTCTACTAACAAAAAAATTTTGCATGAAAATGATTTTTTTGGAAACTTATTTCAAAATAACTTCGAAACTATTGAAAGACCTGATGGAAACAAACTGAAAGCAGATTCGTGTTTCGCACATCAAAATACATCAAGCCCAACTATTCGTCTAGGGGGAGGATTTTTTTGTCGACCAGTAAAATGTTTGCCATTATTATTTGCCAAATCAAACAAGATTTGGTAATATGTCAGCTATGACTACTGATTAATAAAAGTATTTTACTATTAGAATGTAGTAATTAGAAAATACGTAATTTTGGTCAAATATTTGACTAGTTTTATTTCAAATTGACTTAAAAAATAAAACAAAGAACGGAAATTATTATATACAATACAAGTGATCACTATATAGGAGATTTTCTTCTAAATCGAAATATTTACTGGATTCATATGTACTTAGTAGAGCCCTGCAAACTGTGTCTTATAAGGCTGTACAAGCCACTTGCAGGGTTGTCAGATTTTTTTGAGCCTCTGTCGCCAAATTGTTAATCAAAAATCGCCAAAAATCGCCAAAATTAAATTTTATATATTTTTTTTATGAAAAACTCAAAACAACTAAAATATTTAGTGCTTCAAATTTTATATAATTTTAAAATGTAAATTCAGCTTCAACAAAGTCAATGATAATTTCAGTAGCTAATAATAATTGAATAACAAAAATATTAATTTCAATAAACTTTTCTGACATACATAACTCAATTTTAGGTCAACAATTTTAAAAATTTATTTAAATTTATTATATTTTTTAACAGAATAATCCTAAAATTATATAATGAACATTTGTCCTATTAAACTTATAAATTGTTTCGAAGAATTAATTCATTCATGAACGTTTTCTTTTTATTATGGCCCATAAAATATTAATATTCATATTTGAAAGATGATGGAAAACAAATTATCAAACATTTATTGAAGATATTTATAAATTAAGGATCTTGATTTTGTTAGTCGGGGTTCATTAACAGCAATTTTTCTTGCTGCAATTTTGAGTTCGTAGACGAGAGAGGTGAAGTGAATGTAAATGTTTAGTATTCTCTTCTCTATCCTACGAACTCAGAATTGCAGCAGGAAAAATTGCTGTGTTTGATCCCCGACTTAGATCAGGGGTTTTCACAAACTCTTGCTTCGTGCCTTTAATAATATAAAGGTATTTCTGAAAATACTTTGAATTTCAAGTTTGAATAAAAATTAATATTCAATTGAAAAAAAAGTGATACTTTGTTAATTTCATATCAAATGTTATTCCTAAATAATTCTTAATCCAAAAATAATTTAATACTTAAAGATAAAAATTAATGGCATATTCTCAATTTGATACCAAATGCTTTTGTTAAATCAGGCTATATTTAAGAAAATAGTAAACATTCGACTTCAATTAATTATAAATTTAATATAAAACGTTTGTATTTAAAAATGGATTTTAAAATTGCTAATAAATGTCTTATGCCAAGGACAAAATATCATTAATGGTTTTTTACAATTACCAGAATGATAATAATAATCATGCACAAACACAAACAAATTTTTACTCTATATTTTTTGCAACTTTGCAGAGCTTCGAAAGAATTAATTAAATTCTAGCTTAATTCCCTTAAATCTTAATTCTGAATTAAGAAATAATAGTTTTTCATTCAATAATACCATTCCCAAAAATATAATTCAATAGCTTAATTCAAAGGCTTTTGTTTGAATAGAATTATTTCTTTATTGAATTAGTTCATAAAGAATTCATTAAATTTTTGTTAATTCATTTCCAAATTGAATGAAAATATTTTTCTTTCATTCAATTTGTAATATTTTGTGTTTTATTCTTTTTAAAAAAAATATTTTCTAAAGCTAATTTGTAATAGATTTGAAGTGAAGAAAATTTGAATAATTCAATATACTTTGTTGAGAACCGCGGACCTCCATTTGAGAACCGCCGTTTTGGATAAAAAATACTAAAAAATGGACGTTAGCTAGTAAGAAAACGTAATAGTTTTAATATGCGAATACCTATTTAATAAAGTTTTAAAAATTAGCCAAATAAATCGCCACTTTGTTAAAAATCGCCAAAAAATTCGCCATGTCGCAAAACGGAAAATTCAGTCGCCAAGAGCAATTAAAAATCGCCACGTTTGGCGAAAAATCGCCACATCTGACAGCCCTGGCCACTTGATATTTTTCAAGTGTTGTTATCAGTGTGTGTGCGGAGTAATAAATACTGTTCTGCAGGCACTTAAAACCATACAAATACTGCGTGTGTGCTTCAACTTTATGAACAAATCATGAGTGTGCTATGATAGCGACCAAACAAGCCTCTCAAAGACTTGTATAAAAAAATACAAGCCTTTTGACCACTTGTTTGCTTCAATAAGGAAAAAAATTGTGTTTTCTTTTTTATTAAAATTATATGTGTGTGTGTGCGTTCATGACTGTATAAAGTAATTTCGTAAGTAAAACAGTCGTTTAAAAGTATTGTTTATAAACTTATTGTTATTTACGATCAAATAAATTATTAATGTTACTAGTTATAACAATTTAAAGAAACATGTATTAAGTTTTATTAGTAAACAGATTTTATTAAATATTTAAAGTTTTTTACAATGTTTTTTTATATTATTACTTAAAACAAATATATACTTAATTACTTATATACTACTTTCTTATACATATGTATATAAATACTTAAACTATATCACAGATAATAATGTTGTCTGTATTCATGTGAAGAAACATAATCTGTGAAAAGATGGTTGAGTTGGAGGAAAGATTCGTTCTTTTTTCCGATAACAATTGTCTAGCAATTGAAAAAACTCTTTCGGAACTTGCACTACTTGCTGGAGTAGCCAATAGTTTGCAGCTTAATTTATACAACAAAGGCAACTGTGTTCGATGTAAATACCACCAACTGATGACATTAAAGTTTTCTTCGAAGGGAACATCCTGGTTTTGGTATGTTTGAATTTCTCTAGCTATTTTATCATCCCATGTTAGATTTGATGTTGGCGATACAAAATTCTTGAAATATGATGATATTACTGATGTTTTAGTTGATGTTGGTGATTCCATGATTTCTTCACCTTCATTTTGCTAGAGAATTTTTAACTCCTCTGCACATTTTGATTTTATATTATCCATTTCGTCTTTTGAAAATTGTAACAGTTTATTCGCGGGTGGAAAAAGGAAATGTGCAATTTTATGCGTCATGGATATATTTAAAAATACAGTTGTCTGTATATTTTCAAATAATGCTTCCTTAAATTTTTTTACGAGTTCAATATCATCATCTTCTGATATGCAAGTGTCCCTCAATCCATTGATGTATGCATAAACTAGATGTAATGTAGCATATTTTTCTCCTTCTAAAGTTTTGGACGCCTGTTCAATTGTCTCATGACGTTCACAATTCCTTTAATGTAGCTTATGTTTATTTTTTCGACTTTTTGAAGCTCATTTTTTTGCTGCAATATATTATTGACATCCATCCAATTTTTTTCCACAGATTCCAAAAGGTAATACATTGTGTTCCACCGTGTAGGACAATGACTTTTTAATGTTTGGCTTAATTTGCAATTATCGCCAGATTTCTTGAAATATTTAACCAATTTCGAGCATAAATTGCACAGTTCATTTAGTTCCTCTACATTTTTAATAGCCTTTTCGATTACATTATTAAGTAAATGGTTAATGCAATATATGTGTGGAAAACAATTGAACTCAGCAACCATGTTGGAACCTCTGTCTGTTACCATAACTCCATCTTCCAGTTTGCAATCATATCTTCCTAATAAAGTTTGAGCTTTTAATCTAATGGCATCATCTAAAATAAATAATTATTAAAGATATGTGGTTCATTTGGTATTCATTTTTTCATTTATGTAATAGTAATATAACTGTTTAAATTTACTTACGCGTACATCTTTCCCCATTCATTGAATTAAGACCTATCAACCTGGAAATCAATTGGTCATTTTTTGTATAATGGATAGTTAGAGAGATATAACTTTTCCGTAAATAGTTGTCCGTCCATATATCTGAAGTTAATCCAAAACCATTTTTGCAGACAGCATTGATTTCATGTTTAACATTTAGGAATGTTGCTTCATATATTTTTTCAATATTCCGCGATATTGTGGTAGGATGTGGCAATAATTTTTCTACATCAACATTTGGTCCATACTTCGCTCCAATTGAAATCAAGAACTCCGAAATCTGCATTAGACCGGTATCTTGAACAAATTGAAAAGGCCGACAATTTTTTATACACCCTTCGGAAAATAATCGCGTTGCTTTTTTTTTCGTCTCGTTGTTAACCTCTACTTTTTCAGTATTAGATTCCTTCGTGGTGTAGTGGCACTTATGTCTCACCAAGTTCGATGTGGTTCTCGAATCATATTTTAAAACAGTAAAACACTTTATGCAGGCAACTTTGTTTGCTATTTCGGCTCCTTCCTGGTTTACAATCTTTCCAAATGTGTCCCAAATCTTGCTTCTGCCTCTTTTCGTAGTTATTTTGAATGTTCCTGACAGGATATTTTGTTTGATGCTGGCAGCGTCCATTGATTCAGTAGGAGTTGAATTCTAAATACATAAATATGATATATTTTGTTTAGTAAAGTAACTTTAAAAAATACTTTTATTTCTTACCATTACTTCTGCCATTACAAGTATACGAAGATATGTATATTTTAACACGATTGTGAAAACAAATAATTTGTTAGAGCACAAAAAATTCAATTCTGAACACGAGAACACTTTTGAAATAACTGTTGAAAGATTTTCATTCATAACTTCATTTATAGCATATATGAAATATATTAGTAATAATATTATAATTTTATTTATAAACTCATTTTTACATTAGGTAATAATATGTATAAGCCTTTTCTAAAAATAACTTTAGTCCAATAAAAACAGGTATATTTCTTAGTGTAAAAAATTTATTTAAAACAGCAAGAATTTGGCAATAAAATCTGTAGAAGCAGCTAAATAGATCAATAAGAAACAGGTACATATGTTCTGCACTGTAAAAAATGTAAATTTATTTTTTATAAAACCACGAATTGAGTTCGCTTACAATCAGGTAAAACAGCATCCTTTACTTGATTATATATTGAACATGTACATATGACGGGACACACAATTTAGGTAAACGTCTTAAAATATTTCATTTATAATTTTATTACAGTGCAGATGTTCCATCGTATTCTTAACATTTGGGAAAATTTATTAGTCAAGGAGTAAACGTATATGGAAACGAATTTGAAAAATGAAAAGACATTGTTCTATATTATTTCCTTTTAGTTTTAAAATAGAATGATTACTTAGTAAATATAAATTAAATGCAATAAAATCTATCATAATATAAATAAGTACAATTTTAAAATTTTTTATAAACATACAATTAATTATAAGACTAACTTTATTTAAAATATAAATAAATACTAAAGATAAAAATTTTCTAACTTACATATGTAACTGACAGTTTCAAATGTCAACTTTAATTTTTTGACTTTTTTAACTCTTAATAAAGAGTATTTTTTAATAACTTTTTTGCCACACACAGCAAATACGTATTACAAAAAACAAACAAATCATTAAGCCCACTTGAAATCTTTAAATCATTTCTCAACGTCTTGTATGATTTGCTTTTTTTTGCCACACCACTTGCACCACTTGTTTACGATAAATGATTTGAACGCACGGATTTGCAGTCGCTCATACACAGTACACACTTGCTTTGCTTCGGGCAGCGAACAGTACGAACAGTATTTATTGTTGTTTTTGCACATGTTGGCTATGAAACACACACTTGAAATTCAAGTGTGTTTGCTTTTCAAATCATCTTGCGCAGGAGACTAGTACTTAGAAAGTTTGTCCAGATTTTGATATTATTTAAGGGAATGAAAAAAAAAAAAAATCAGTAAATATGTTATCAAAATTATAAGATATTATCTGAAAATATATACCTATAATTTTTTGCTTAATTTCAAATAATTTGATTTTTATTAGCAATTGGTAAAAATTATTCATTTTTGCACTTTTTGCGTTGTATCATGAAATTACGATATTTCCTATTAATTTATAAGGAGAAAAAAATTTGAAAAACAAATTTTAGAAAACCGGCAAATTATGTAGATAATTTTGTAGCAAAATGTACAAAATTTGTAATTTAAGTGTAAAATATGAAAAACTATTCTTTTTGTAAAAATTATTACCTACCAAAATATGAAGAATTATGCTGTAAAAAATCGATGCTAAATTCTTAAAATTATCTGAAACTAATGAATAACTAACAGATTGGTTCAACTAAAAAAAATATAATTTTAGAGATATTTTTTTTTTTTTTTTAATATATTTTAAAATAAAAATTGTTGTTTCTTTGACCTGCAAGCATATATAAATTGCATTATAAAGGTAACACTTAATAATCTAAACCTTATCCATGAGCCTACAATAAACATTAATTTAAAATACCATTTAAATTAAATTCAAAAAGTAACAAATAAATAAATATACATGATTTTTAATGTATAAATTAAATAAGTACACAATTTGTACAAAATATTACAATTATGTTTTTAACTATAAAAGGTTGATAATATTTTACAAAAGATATCATTAGTTCATTATCAATCATTCGATAAACAATTATTAATTCTCAAACTACTTCAATATGTTCAAATTTGTAAGTTGTTTAGAAAAAGGTGCTAAAAATATAAATTTATAATTTCTTTCATTAGGTTGTTGTCTTTGCTGCCTGTTTTGCTTATGCTGCAGCCGGTCTTGTACATCCCACCGCCTTGGCTGCTGCTCCTGCTGCTGTAGCTTATGCTAATTCTCCTTTGTATGCTGCTGGTGGTAGTCAACAAATTGATGTTCGTCACAACTACGATGGCACTTTGTCTTCATACACCACCACCCCCTTCGCCTACACTTCACCCATCTCTAGCCGTTATGTAGCTGGTGCTGCTTATAGTGCCCCTGCTTATGCTACCCTAGCTGCTTATGCTGCTCCTGCAGCTTATGCCACACCAGCTGCTTTTGCCGCTCCTGCAGCTTATGCCACACCAGCTGCTTATGGTGCTAAATATGTTACCCCTGCTGGTGTTGCCACTCCCTTCACTGTAGCTTCCCCCTATGCTGCCGCTTATGCTGCTCCTTATTCTACTGGCTTCACTGCTCCCTATGCTGCTGGCTTCGCCGCTGCCCCAGCTAAAGTAGTAGTTTAAATTGAAATAAATTCTACATTTATTTTTACTTTTTTGTTTGTACATATTTGTTAATCATAAATAAATATTTATTATGCATTTTTGTATATATTAATTAAATAGATTGGTTTTGTCTTTATTTGTATACGTACGCTATACGTCTGTATAACGTCATTAGGAGGCAATATTGACTATTTAAAAAAACTGCTAAGAGTGCAGATTAGTCATGTATGTTTTAAGTCATAAAACAAAGTTCGCGATCTCTGAAAAGAATCTTGATAACCGAAATCGCAGACAAAATCATATGAATTTTAAAAAATAATCTCTAGATTTATGGATGAAATGTGACTTATTCTTTAAATTTCTCTGCATCTTTTGTCAGAAAAATTTAAACAAGTCAACTTCACACCAATTGAACTGAAGACACCAATTGAACGAAGTAAAGAAACTTCCTAATAATAACGTTAGACAAATTAAAGACAAGGACAAAAATTATTAGGATTAATTTTTTCTAAAAAATATGAATGAAGTTTATAGGGCGATAAAAAGTGTGCACTGGCGGATTTTTTACTTCATCACAGATATTATGGCAAATGTATCAAATAAATATCGTGTTAATAATTCTGAGCTGTCGAATAGGCTTTTAGTCTGTCAAGATATTTATACATGTGAGGAAAAACCACTTCACTTGCAACAATTGACACTTTTAATAGAGAAATTAACGCAAATGTATTCACTCAGAAAATATTGCTTCCTATTATTAGAAAACACAAGGAATTTATTATCTTATTATTACCACAAAGAAGTAACTAAGTGTGGTGTCAAATATATAATCCACTAATCCACTTTACCCTGTCCATTTTAAATGTATTGGGTCATAGTAAAAAACATTTAAAGAATAAAGGAGTGCGATCGAAAAAATCTTAACACACGTTTTGAATCATAACTTTTTTCGGAATCAATATTGAAATTTTTTTTTATCTAGTTATCATGGAAAAATACGTCAGTTATTATTTTTAATAATCATGTTGATTTGTCGTGATTTTCATCAAAATTAGTGACGAAAAAGATTTACGTGCAACAAATTATTAAAAAAATTAAAAAAAAAAATACAATTAGGTCCTAAAAATAATTGGCCACAGGAGTAAATCACTGCGTCAAGCTGTTTTTAATGTTATTTAACAGTATCAGGAGAATTTCACCATGGATATGAAACCTAATTCTGAAAAAAAAAAGGACCACATGATATTGGGAAGGCCAGAAAATTGAAGGCATATTGAAAGGAACTCCAAACACATCTGGTAGAAAAGCAGCTCAGTTATCTCAGTGCTTCGACTATTTGGTGCGAAAATTTGGAGCCAATGCAGAGTTGATAACATATAAAGTCCAAAAAGTTCAAAACAGGAATGCTGCAAATAATTTAGAAGTCAAGAATAGGTCACGGAAATTAAAAACAAATTTTTTACAAAAATACTCAAGTTGTATAACTGACGAAAAAACGTAAGTGCTGGTAGAATTTTCGCAGCTTATGTGTCAAGACTTTTCATTGTTAATGCTCAAGGCAATGTTAAAGATAAGTTTAGGACCCAAAAGCAGAAAAAATTTCTGAAAAAAAAATTCTTGTTATAACAAGCTTTTTGCAGTTGCCTCAAAACAGGAAAGTCATTTGATACATTCGGATCTATAAATACCAAAATATGCATAAAGGAATATTTGCAAAAAAGACTTCTTCTTTTCTTAAGAAAGCACAACGTGTCCACATATTTTTGGACCCATTTGGTATCATGTCACTACGGTAAGAAAGCTCTGGAGTGGTACCAAAACAATAACATAGTTTTCGTACCGAGAGAAGTCAATTTTCAAAATTGTTCATAGCTTAGACCAGTGGAGAGATATTGAACTCTTGTGAAAAGTGAATTGAAGAGCACAAAAAAAGTGCCCCAAAATACTGAAGATTTTAAAAAAATCATTCCAAAAAAGTGACTGAAACAATTATCAAATCTTCAACGGAAGGGTTACCAAAAATGGTCTACAAGTTCATAAGTAGTGGTTAGAACTATAAAAGTTATATTTTTCTATGATCTGTAATAAATTATCAATTAAATAAAAAAATAATAAAAACTCTGAGGTCAACCATTTCCAAGTTATTGAATATTATATATGTTAAAATTTTTTTGAACGCACTCCTTATTTGAAAATAAAACCTAAAACATAATAAAGGTCTTATTAAGGGTATTTCAAAAAATATTAAATATTTTATTAAAAACGGGAAAAAATTCTAAAAGTTACCAAAATAAATATGAGACAAATTTTGGCGAATGCAAAATTAAAGTATACCATTAGATTAGTTAAATCTCCAAAGGGGTTTTCAAAGTAAGTTCGAATTTCTATGTATTTATGAATATCACTGAGTTACAAAATAAAAAATTTTCTGCGAAACGGGGTTTCTCTGTCAATTTGGATACACGGTATTAATAAGTACTAAGCCTCTTATCCACTTTTTAAGAATTGACTCTAGTTTTAATTTAATTAATTAATTTAGATTCTTTTAACAAAATATCAATCTTACCCGGAAAATATGTACACTTACATGAAAAACGTTTTAAATAAAGCGGAATTAGGAAAATATTTTAAAGTATTAGCTAAAAAATTAAAATTTTTCATACAATTAGCAGAAAATAATTATGAAATGATCCCCTTGTAAAAGAATTTGATCTTATATTATGTTTCTAAGTAACTATTTCAATAGATTAAATGCTATAATTTGTGTAATTTACATGTTTTACATGTATAAAAAATTATTCGGTTAATCGAATAATTTGTCAATAATCGGTTTTTATTCGATCAACTTTTAACCTCGAATAATTATTTGTCAAATAAACCGATTAATATGAACACCCGAATAATTGGATACCCTAATATCTACCAATTGACTCAGATTCACATTCACAGATTTAATGATGTTCGTCCGTCTGGCTGGATGGTTGTCTGTCCATTTTGCACAAAGTACAGGTAGTTTTGAAGATAATATATTAGTATTCAGACTACAATTCGTGATGAATATTATGATGCAATATCATATTTTCAATATTTTCATCTCAGAAACAGAATATGTTTTAACAATTAGTTGAGGGTATTTTTTAATGACATAATTCCACTAATTAGTCCAATCCGATCGACATCTAGAAGTGAGATACCTCCCTAAATCGCTATATAAACATCCCTTTATTTTACAGTCTTAATAGCGGAGCAAAACAAGTCGAATATTTATTCTGAAACCTTAAAAAATCATTATTTTCTAACCTGATTCAATTAACGATTATCCATATACTATTAAAACGTGTTTCCAATTTTACATGGCCCAAGATTAATAGATTTCAAGATATTGAAAAGGGTCAGAATCTTTCACCATTTTTTTTTTTTTTTTCAATTTTCAGCATCTCTATTAATTAATTAACATAATCGATGATTTTGTCTAATAAAAAATATTTTTTCCGTCTTTTTGAACATAATCATCTAGGTTTGAGATAGTTTTAAGTCCTTGAGATTTTTCTTAACGAAAATCTTTGCTAAATTCGATATTTTGTAATTTTTTTATTTTCACTACTATAGGATTTTACCAAGGCTTTTGCATATTAAATAACTTTTGCAACTGTAACAAGTTTGTATTTGCACCAGAAATTCTTTATTGAATTAAATATTTTCTAATTTACTTCATTTGCAAATTTAAACTATAGTATAAATCACATTATTTATCCAATCAGAAAATGGTGTAAAATTGAACACTTTTATATTTTAACGTTTTCTTAATTTTTTATGTTACACAAACAAATATATTAATAATTATTATACACATATTTAAAATTGGACCTTGAGGATTATATTCTACTATTTATATTTTAATTTCTATAGGTCGCACGTTGGGGTAAAAATGGCGCTTAATTCAGGGAGAGGTGATATCAATATTTTAATGATGAGGATCTATTTTTATATTTATTATTAGGTAAAAAAATGTATTTTTTGAATTTTAGGATTTTTTTTGGCAGAATGGTAATGTCTAATATCGCCGCATTATTTAGAGAAAGGTGATATGAATATTTAAATGATCATGATTTAATATTTTATCAATTAGTTAGTAAAAAAATATATTTTTAGAACTCTTGAATTTGTTTTGGCAGAATAGTAATGTCCGTCCGTCTGTTTATACATTGGAAAAAATGGGTCTAAAATGGCCGCATAATTCAAGAAAAGGCGATATCAATATTTTAATAATCACAACATGTTTTGTTTTTTATTAGTTAGTTAAAAAATGTAAATTTTAAAAATACTCCGATTTTTTGGCAGAAAGGTAATGTCCGTCCGTCTGTCTATACATTAGGATTAATTGGCTAGAAGAAAGCCGCATAATTCAAGGAAGGGCGATATGAATATTTTTATAACTACAACTTGTTTTGTTCTTTATTAGTTAGTAAAAAAAATGTACCATTATATTTCTACGATCTTTTTTGGCTAAATAGCAACATCCGTCCATCTGTCTGTACATTGTGAAAAATGGATCTAAAATGGCCGCTTACTTCAAGGAAAAGTGAAATCGATATTTTTATAATCACAACTTGTTTGATTTTTACTAGTTAGTAAAAAAAATGCATTACAAGAATCTTAAAAATTTTGTCTGCCTGATATGTAATGTCCGTCCGTCTGTCTATACATTGGGGTTAAATATGTCAAAAACTAAGCATACTTCAGAAAAAGTGATATAAGTACTTTAGTGATCACTTTTGACTTTATTATTTATTAGTAAGTAAACAAATTCATTTTTAGAATTCTAAGGCTTTCTTTGCAGAATGGTAATGTTTTCATACAAAAAAAAAATCGTCATCAGTGAGAATAATCAACTGCGGATTGTGGTAGGTCTATATGTTTTATTTTATACTTTTTCCCCATGCTTGATTGGATCGGAACTTATCAAAAGTCTATTAAATATATCTTCGTTTGATTTTTATCTACTACATTTTCGTGAAAAATGTTTCTCTTGGTGTCTCAGAAAGTTGGCCATTTCGTAGAAGAGCATGTTTTATAATTTCTGGGCCGTGAATAAAAACTTGTGGAGGATAGGAGACATACAATACCATGGATATTTATCAACGTAGTATCTGGCTGTATTGTTCGCATAGTTCCTGAATTTTTCAATATTAAATACCAAGTACCAATTTAAGACACATCACTTTATAGAATATAAAAACATTACATAAAATCATGTTCATTTTAACTGAGTTCGACTGTATTAAGCAGTAAAATTATTTTTTTTATTTAAAATAATTGTACAAAACAATAACAAAAATCAATAGTGAAATAACGAAAAATAAAACAAAGTAAAAAAATAAAAAAATCTGCACTTAACCTGTTTTTGGTTTGGAGCAACTTGAGTTTTTTCACAAAAATTTAAATTTCTAAAATCGGGCAAAATATGCACACGATTTTATTTCAGAATATTTAAGTAGACAATATATAATATTTTTCAGACAATTTTTCAGAACAAAGGTCTTGTTATATTTTTAGTTGCATTCCATGAAAATTGAAAATTAGTGCATTTTTGGACAATTTTCAAAAAATAACAAAAAATACCAGGACAAAAAATAATTTACAAATTCTTGCATAAAAGTAAACTCAAATACCTGTAGTTGATGGTTCCATTTTAAAATTTTTCTTTAAATCACTTTTTATTAAAGAAAAATTCACCGAAAGTTCATGAAAATTTAATTTTTTCCTCTTTTCTTAAAATATAAAAAAATGTTGAACAGCTCAGTACTCAAAAACCACGCAACCTACTTTAATGACTTGTATCGTTATTGATACATAATTTTGTCTATTTTTATTCGGTACCCAATTTCATTTAAAAAAGTTAATTTTCAAAATTCAATTAAACGCCACTTTCGACCCCTTTTACCCCAACGTGGGTCCTTAAGAAGATACCGCCGAAAAAAGTAAATTATACTGAAAAAGTGTTCACTTTTGCTATATAATGTATAAATAACAAATAATCTTAAGTACCTACATATTTAGCAATGACGTTGCGTAAAAGAACATGTAAATTTAAATAAATTTTATAGAACAAGAACAATTATATTAATTTTCTAATAAATATATAAAAAGTATTCTGTTATTATACTTACCTGTGTATTCATTTTGTTAATATATGTCAAGTTTCCTAATGATATCACACTTATCCAACCTATAAAATTTTAATACAATAAAACTATGCAACAATAAAAAAAATCAAAACAGTTGTTTGATTCAAAATTACCAAATGCAATTCAAATGCTTTAAAATACATGACCAAGGTCACTGCATTTTTAGTACTTGAAACAACATCAAATAAGCATATAAACTATTAACACAAATAATTTCCTTCCGACTTAAAAGTCTCGAGACTATAAAAAAGCCTTAAAATTACCAATCACTTTAAGAAATTTAAAAACAACTCACGTTTAAAAAATCAATACGTGTAGTACTGGCAAATAGGTTTGGTAATAGATTACTCATGAGTAAAAGTACTTGTTAATTATTTGTTTATGGTGACATCTGCCAAATGTTAACAAAAAAAGAAACAAAAGAAAATAAATTATTTCAACTACTTACCTCCAAAAAAAAAATATTACTATAAAAGCTTAAAACAATTATTGTATAGATATCATAACCTTAGTAACACTTCTTCACTTAACAATCAAAGAAATTTATTTTAAATCCCTTTAAAAATGTTCAAATTCGTAAGTAGTGGAAAATTAAATTAGGTTTAAAATAATAATATTAATAATTATAATAATAATATTAATAATTATAATAATAATAATATTAATTGCTATTCTTTATTTTTTCCTTTAAAAGGTTATTATCTTTGCTGCTTGCTTCGCTTATGCTGCTGCCGGTCTTGTACATCCCACCGCTTTGGCTGCTGCTCCCGCTGCTGTAGCTTATGCTAATGCTCCTTTGTATGCTGCTGGTGGTAGCCAACAAATTGATGTACGTCACAACTACGATGGCACTTTGTCTTCCTACACCACTACCCCCTTTGGTTACACTTCTCCCATCTCTAGCCGTTATGTAGCTGGTGCTCCTGTTGCCCCAGCAGCTTTTGCCGCCCCTGCTGCTTATGCTGCTGCTCCAGCTGCTTTTGCCGCACCCGCTGCTTATACTGCCGCTGCTAAATATGTAGCACCTGCTGGTGTTGCTGCTCCCTTTGCTGCAGCTTACCCTTATGCCGCCCCCTATGCTGCTCCTTATGCTGCTGGTTTCGCCGCCCCCTTGGCTACTCCTTTCGCCGCTGCCCCAGCTAAAGTAGTTGTTTAAGTTTAACTGCAAAGACTTTTAATTAATTTATGTTCTCTTTTTGTTATTTTTTGTTGATATTTCTTTATTATTTAAATAATAAAATTTTTTATCAAATTTCATGATTTAAATATTAATTTGAAATGAGTAAATAATTTTTCTTTTATGGAAAATTTTCAACAAATTTTTCTTTATTAATAAAATTTTTCGATAAATTTTTTTTGTTATATAAAATTTGTGTAATTTTTCTTTTATAGAAAATTTTGTTTAAATTTTCTTTTTATAGAAAATTTTGTTTAAATTTTCTTTTTTTAGAAAATTTTTCTTAAATTTTCTTTCTATAGAAAATTTTTGTTAAATTTTCTTTTTATAGTAAATTTTCCTAAATTTTGTTTAATAGAAAATTTTCACTAAATTTTGTTTAATAGAAAATTTTCACTAAATTTTGTTTAATAGAAAATTTTCACTAAATTTTGTTTAATAGAAAATTTTCTTTTTACAGAAAATTTTCGTTAAATTTTCGTTTTATGGGAAATTTAGAAAATTTTTTTTTCAGTGTATTCTTTTATAGAAAATGATCGTCAAATTTACTTTTTATAGAAATAAAATATTAAATATTTTTTTTTTTAATTTTTTCGTTGTTTTTTTTTTTTTTTTTTTTTTTTTATTTTATAGATAATTTTCGTTATTTTTTTTTTTAATTTTCGTTAAAATTTTTTTATAGAAAATTTTGTTTAAATTATCTTTTTATAGAAAATTTTCATTAAGTTTTATTATAGAAAATTTTCGCTAAATTTGCTTTAAAGAACAAAAAAATTATAGAAAAGTTTCGTTAAATTTTCTTTTTATAGACAATTTTCGTTAAATTTTCTTTTCATAGAAAACTTTTGTAAAATTTTCGTTAAATTTTCCTTTTATAGAAAATTTTCTTTAAATTTGCTTTAAAAAAATTATAAAAATTTTTCTCTTTTTAGAAAATTTTCTTTTTATAGTTTCGTTAATTTTTTTTTTTTTTTTATAGAAAATTTTCACTAAATTTTGTTTAATAGAAAATTTTCTTTTTATAGGAAATTTTGAAAATTTTCTTCAGTTTTTTTTATAGAAAATTATCGTCAAATTTTCTTTTTATAGAAAATTTTCGTTAAATATTCCCTTTTTAAAATTTTTTCGTTAAATTTATTTTTATTTTATTATAGAAAATTTTTTGTTAAATTTTCTTTTCATAGAAAATTTTTGTTAAATTTTCATTTTATAGAAAATTTTTTTACATAGAAAACTTTCGTTGAATTTTCTTTTTGCAGAAAATTTTATTTAAGCTTTCCTTTTGATAGAAACTTTTCCTTATTTTCCCTTTGTAAAAAGATTTCGTAAAATATTTCTTATATAGAAATTTTCGTTAAGTTTTCGTGTGTCGGTTGAAATGGCGTTTATGAAGCCCACCGATAACCTTCATATACAATATATATATCAAACGATCGGAAATCCTCTCGAGAATTTTGCTATTGAAATTCAGCAAGATCGGATCATAAATGACGCAATTTATGAAATTATAAAAGCATACGTTAAGGCGGAAGTTTTATTATTTGTCGGTAAGATGGTAAAGGGTTTTAAAGATTCGGCACGGTGTTTTATTTCTATAAAACACTTTTGTAAATTTGTTTCATACTAAAAATTATTCGTTTTCCTTTTTTATTGATTTTAATGACTTTTTATTGGTTTGCAATCAATCTACTCCACTGTACATTTTTATTTTCATTATTCTACTAACAAACTGATCTAATTAAGTACTTGTTAATAGCGTTGCCAACATAAACCTACTAAACATAAATAGTCAATAACGTCAAAGTATTTTTCAAATTAACGCTATTAAATTTTTGTTGTTTGTTTGATTTTTTTTACTATACATTTTCAACGTTTTTATTATATAATAAAAAAAAATAAATTTCATAATTTCATTTTATACCTAAAACAAACGTACAAATAAGTACCAAAACCAAATTTAAAACAGACTACTAAATTTAATTGGGTTATTAACCCAAAACACCATAATTGTAGACCCAATATAAAACCAAAAAAAAAAAAAAAAAAAGTTTAAATCAAAAGAAAATATCAAACAACAAAAACAACTACAATAATATTTATTGAACATTTTCAATACAGGCAGACTATAGGTATGACCATTCTTTGATTATTTTTTTTCTTTCCATCTATCGGTTTTGTGTGTGTGTTTTTTTCAAACGATTTTGTAGGCCAATCGAATGCATAAGTCACGACTTATTTCATAGTCATTTTGAACAAATTATAATCACGCACTCTGCCTTGGCTTTTTTTCTTTTTATTAAATAATATTTTCGTACAATTTTAGTAGACAAAGTGGCTAAATAAAGAGCCAGCCTCTGTAAGAGTTACGTTAAAATTAAAAAGAAAGAAAAAATAACAGAGTTGGTAACACACCCAAAAATTTTAAAAATTGGTGTAACCAAATATGGTGCACATGGGTGGCAATAGGAAACTTAGTAGTACTTGTTGTAATAATGTGGCAATATTAAAGAAAATATTTAAAAATTGCAGAATAATTAATAATTTGAGGAACTATTTTATGGTGAATTATTATTGTTATTATTTGTATTAAACATTTATTTGAACAGGTGTTTTGAGTATAAATTACAGTGCAATAATTAATAATTCATTAGTTTCACATCATTTGCATAGACAAAAAGTTGTCTGTCATATAAATAATTTAATTTAACGGGGATTAAAGTTTACAAAACTAAACAAGATGATGCATGTTAAAGTGGTAAGTTAAACAAGAAGTACCAGCAATTCAATCTAATAAAATATTATTCCTCTCTTAGGCTTTTGCCTTGCTAGCTTTGGCTGTTGTATTTGCTCAGGCTAAACCTTCCCATCCCTTTGGTTTCCATGGAGTACCTGCACATTTGGATTTAGTACCACCAGTATTACCACCAGCTCATTTCCATGCTGCCCACCCAGAACCTTTATTACCACATCACCATCATGCTAGATTATTACCACCAGCACATTTCCATGCAGCTCCTTTAGTACCAGCTCCTGCTCCTTTGTTACCCGCTCCAGCTCCTTTACTCCCTGCCCCTGCTCCTTTACTACCTGCTCCCGCTCCCTTAGTACCAGCCCCAGCTCCTTTGTTACCAGCCCCTGCTCCTTTACTTCCAGCTCCCGCTCCTTTACTCCCCGCTCATGTGGTACATACTCATGCCCATGTTGTTCCCGCAGCCACACCCATACTCCCCCCTGTCTTCGAAGCTATTCCCTTCGTAGAACCTTTACCCAGCTATCGTGCTATTCCTGGACCAAAAACCACCACTCACCATGTGTCTGTAGGTTATGCTTTCCCCCATCGTTTAGCTAAATTGCATGCTGTTTCCCACGCTCATGTCCATGCTGTACCTCATGCTCATGTGCATGCTGTACCTTTGAAATTGGCTCATCATCACCATACACTTTTCTAGAAATTTTACCTTTTCCTGTAAAAGGTTTTCATTAGAATTACGTACTTTATCCCATATTTATATGTGTGTGTATTTATTTTAAGCGTTAAAAAAATCAAACCAAAAAAATTACCTACTGTAATTGTTATATACCAAAGTCTATGTAAATTGTATACCAAAGTTTAAATGTTATTTAGTTTTTTAATTTATTTAACTAATAATGTTAACGTTCTTTTTTTTGTAAAAAAAAGAATGTAAAATGTAAAAAAAAAAAATAATAATAAAAAATTATATGAAAAGTAACTAGTTTTAAGCATTTTTAACTTGTCTTAGTGAGAGTGAAAAATATGCACTCAAAGAAAATTTGGCTTTAGTAAATGAAATACTTCAGTTATATATTATTAATATTGCCACAAAAAAATATAATTAATATTCCTCCAACTTTATCTTAAAACATTAATGTTAAAGAAACTGATTACCAAACAATTCATTCCCATATTTTTTTCCAGAGCATTTTGTACCCTTTGCACTCTCAGCAACGATTAAATGAAAAAGCGTAAGAATACATGTGATCCCAGCCAGCAAAATTGTGCTATGAAATTGACATCCCTAACTTAAACCTAATTTAGGAACTGCGCATGAAAAAATTACTGCATACTTATACACTCTGATAAAAGAAGGAAAAGTTGATTTACAGACTGCGCATTATGGCAGAATCGAACATTTTTTAAATAAATCTGTAAATTCTAATCAACTGGTTGGATTGACATAAAATTTTACATAGGCATAGCAGAAGAGTGTACAATTTTAAGTTTGGAAGGAGAACCCTACATGCCCCTCAGGAGCAGAGTTATGGTGACTCAAAGTAAAGTACCTCTGACATAGGAAATTTTTTTCTTATCCGATTTTAAATCTTATTAAAACCCTTTATTAGGTCTATTGCTATTTATCTGTTATAGCGCTAGAGAAAAAAAAAACCGGTTAAAAAAATCTCGTGACAGGTTCATAAGATTAGGAGCGGTTCTAGTTCCGAGACAACCCCATGTTAAACCTGTCACTTTAACATGGGGTTGTCATTGGAGGTGGGTAGCTCCTTGGAACAGGTCACAGGACCGGTCTAGGACTCGTCCAAGAGACATATTCCAGGTCGATCAATACAATAATATTACTTGGTAATTTTTTAATTTTTTTTTTTTAATTATACTTATTTTATAATTTTTCGTTATTATCGATGGCGGCACCCAGAATCGAACCAACATTCTTCTAATGTATCTTACGTTTTATAGTCTTTAACGCTAAGCGCTCAGCTACAGATTGTCATTGTCCGCGAGTTTCTAATTGCGCACTTAATAAGCATATTAGAAAGTGACGAATTAGGAGTCAATTGGAACTCAACTGGTGCTGAGGAATCGATGCATTACTGCAATTACCACCAATTTTCCGTATTGAGTTTTCGATTTATTTGCATTTGAAATTATCAAGTTCTTGGTTCAGATTTGTTCATATATGTCCCAATATTTCTGACCGATTTTATTAGTTTTTTCTTTAAGTATTTAAAGAATAATAAAGAAGCCGATATCATTACCAAGTCAAAAAAAAAAAAAAAAAAAAAAACAAACGATTACGATTTTTTTTAGGTTTTTTGTCAAAAAAGTGTCTACAGTATTGTTGTTCTAAAGTATAATTTTCTTTAACAGCATATATTAATTTTTGTTCTTCCGAAAGGATAAAAATCATCAAAATTATTTTAAACTAGAAAACAAGCCCAATTACCCAAACGGTCTAGGTACACACCCTCTCGAAGTTTACCTATTTTACATAAAAGTTTTGACTTTAGTTTTTATTTTTTGAAATCCCAAAGCATGAAACTGCAAACAGAATGCAGTTTAGGAATCCACAATATGTTTTTAAATATTTTCAATTAACACATTTTCCCGATGCGGGACATCGGGAAAAAAAAAGTTTATTAAATCGCGGAAAATGTTTTTTTTTTTTGCAATTTTGTATAAAATTTAATTTTTTCAGATATTGGGCTTAGTATCTCCATAACTGTTGACCGTATTAAGAAGTAGTGTAAGAATGACTTGCACACAACTTTAATTAGAACTTTTTGAATAAAATCAGACAAGTCGTTTTCCAGATATGCTACAATATATGGTACAAATCACGATTTATCACAAGAACTTCGACAATAAAAACTTGTTAATTAAGTATTCTAATCCCGAATACCAGATTTTAAACTGCAATAATTATTAATTAAAATGGAAAGTTAAAAATGAAAACCGTGGATCAACAATCCTTTAACATATTTTTTTTTTTTTTTTTAAATTTTTGGATTAAAAAGTTAAAATCTATCAGTATTCGACTCCTTTTTTAATTTCTCAATACTGTAAAGTAATTTATAATTATAAAAATATCACGGCTTAAATATAACTCTGTGTAATCGTGAGATGTTGAATGAAAAACGTAATTCTCTAAAAAGCAGACCAGATATTCTTCTAGTGCCTCCACATCTGGCAGCCCTGAGCAGTTGGGTTATATGGTCGACATGTGTTATGATTCTAAAATTTAATTATGTATTTGAACGAATCTTTTTAATTTTTCATATCGATATTAGATAAATATTATCAGTTCATATATGGTAACATTCAAATATATATTTGAGTGACTAGTGGACGGATTTCATCCATTTATTTTTGAAAATACGCGCTAAAAAATACCTTAACAAATTCAAAACACTATTATGTTATTAAAAAATTTTATATTTTCCATAAAAGAATGCCAGATATCTTAAAATTCCGTAAAAATTTTATTTATTTGCGAAAAATCGAAATTTTATTTCGCTTTTTGACTTTATTATTATGGAAAACAAATATACCTACTTGAAAGCTTCCACCCAAATAAAAAAATATTAAATATAATTTTGCTTATTTTAGTTGATGATGTTTATTAAGCTTACAATAAATGATGTTTAAATAAATATAGAAAATTCTATAGTTCGGGTTTTTTCGAATTAAATTAAATGTTACTCATAAATATCTAAATTTCTGATCCGCAAAATTGCTTTTTCACTTTTTAAAAAACTTCAAAAAATGTCAAAAGTATGTCAATCTAAAAAATATGGCTTTAACGATTTAAATTTTATTTTAAATGCATTTCTCGTTTAATATTTAAGTTTTGCATTTGAAATTATTTGCATGAAATTCCGCTCCCTACGATTAAAACCTTGATTTAGCAAAGATTTGAAGAAAGTACTTTGTAAAGATCGATGAGAGGAAGTAAGAAAAATCAGGGACCGCAATGGTTATGAGTTTTTAAATAAAATTCAACATATAACACTGGTCGACAAAAAAATCCTCCCCCAAAGACGAATACTAGGACTTGATGCATTTTGATGTGCTAAACACGAATCTGCTTTCAGTTTTTTTCCATTACATCTGGATTTCGTTTATGGGCGTGTCTAATATTTCGTCCATAGTAAGGCCATTACTCTAGTATATTTCCTCATAACTCAAGAACGGTATGTACAATTGACATAAGTGATACACCAAAACATGCGCACGAAAAATATATTCAAATCACCAAAATCAAATAATTTTTTTTTTTATGTGCTCAATAGTTTCGAAGTTATTTTGAAATAAGTGTCAAAAAAAATATTTTTCATGCTAAATTTAAAATTTTTTTGTTACTAAACTTTTTTTGGATAAATGAAAACATCGAAAATGTTTCAGTTTATCTTAAAACTGGTAATGTTGCGAATAAAATAAGGTATGTATCTTCAAACTTGATGTACAAATCTTGATTTTATTCACAGTTAAGTAAAAATACCCATGTTACATACTGTTGAGTAGAAATACAGTGGTGGGCATAAAAACAATTTTTTAATTTTGTCTTGAAACAAAAATAGGTGGACTAGGTGAATTTTGACGAGTTAGACAAGAATCTGCATTCACTTTTTTTTTTAGGGGTATGACTTATATCATCACCTTATTCAGCGTTCACACTATAAAATTTAAATTTAGACTATAACTTAAGAATCGTTTACACGATTTTGATAAGTGTTACACCAAAAGATGCATAAGAAAATTGTCAAGGCATATCAGCAATATCTTTTGTTCGCTCAAGGATTTCAGAGTTATGGATCAAAACGATTTTTCAAAAAAAAAAAAAAAAATGTTCTCTACTAATTACCGAATAACTACGAAAATATAAACTGGACAAAAAATTATGTAAATTCAGCTAAAAGACAATTTAAGTCGCTATATATTGGAGTTCAATATATCTTAATAGGACAAACCGTTCTTGAGTTATACAAGTGTGACTGCCTAAAGGCGGGGTCATAGTAGTCATGCCCATAAAAAAAAATCAATACATGATAGAAAAAAAGTAAAAGCTGATTCTTATTTAGCACGTTAAATTCCATCTAAATCGAATATTTTTTTTATCTAAAACGAAAAAAAAATTATTTTTTTTTTGCCCACTAGTGTATTTCCACTTGACTGTAGGTATGCATGGGTATCCTAAGTTAACTGTGAATGCAATCAAGATTTGTGCATCAATTTTGATGATACGGGGCTTCATTTACTCATAGTTTTGCCAGCTTTGAGACAAAGATGATAAACTGAAACATTTTTGTTGTTTTCACTTTTAAAAAAAGTTTTATTAAAAAAGAAATATTGAATTTAGCATGGACAAATTTTTTTTCGGACATAAATTTCGAAATATCGCCTAAACTATTGAGCGAATAAAAATTTGTTAGTAGAACAACTTAAAGCCAATTTTATTCCACACATTTTGGGGTATTATTTGTATAAATCGTGCATACCGTTTTCGAGTTATAATGAAATATACTCCAGTAATCGGCTTATTTAGGACGCAATATTATAAAAATCTCGACCCGATGGGAAAAAACTGAAAGCAGATTCGAGTTTAGCAGATTAAATTTTACTTATTTTTTTTTTTTTTTTTTTTTTTGAAGGAGCACAAAAACAAATTTTTTGTCGACCAGTGTAATCAATATTTTTGATTTTTTTTTTTTTTCAAAAATAATGATTATTTTTGATTTTTAATTGTTTGCACACAATAAAAAAAACTTAACATGAGAAATGAAACTATTAACTAGTAACAAGTTTTATTTTTAGTAAAGAAATTTGATTTTTAGCAAATTTTTTTTTTTTTTTTTAGAAAAAAAAAATTTGATTTTTAATAAAAAATTTGATGAAAAGTTTCGTCACACTTACCTTTTAGTGAATAAATCTAATTTACGATGAAAAATCTTTTTTTTATTAAAAATTGCGTAATAGTTTAATTTCTCGTGTTAAGTTGTTTTATATTGTGAACAAAAAAAATAAAAATATAAAATAAGCAATAAAATTGATTTTTTTAATAAAAATCAAAAAATTAAAATCATTTTGGATTACGATAGAACTTGTTCTAAAGATTACAATTCTGTATTTAACTGTATCAGAATTTTTTGTTTAAATTTTCAAGAATAATGATTATTTTCTTTTCTAGAGAAAAATTATTCAGCGTATGTATAAAAATCTCATTTGGTGGAATAGAATAATTCTTTTAGATCTAACAATGTTATACCCCGCTAAATAATATGGTTGGTTTTTTTTTTTTTTAATTTCCACAATTTTAATTTACTTGTAGTTTTTTGCTTCATTATTAGGGTGATCGACGCGGTTTTTCAACCGGTTTTAAAACCGGTTTTTTCAGTCAATGTGCTGTCGGTTTTTTCAAGATGCTCATTTTTCGAATGTCGAATAGACCGGTTTTTTTAAACACAAAAAACCGGTTTAACAAATAGCATTTTATTTCAGAAAACATGTACTAAATAGTGATATTTGAGTCGAAATTTAGGAATAATTTTATAAATATTCATAAAGACTGATTTCTTATGTTTTAAAAATATAGTTTAAGTCTAAATTGGAATTTATTCTGTAATATTAAACAAATAAATAATTAATAATTATCCTGTATGAATTTTTCAATCTATTGTAATATCTGTAATATTTTTACACCCAATTTAATTTTTTTATCCAATATTTCCTTTATTTTTTAAAGGTGTTGTGTTAAAAAAGTTTCAATTGAGACAGGCTTCCATATTAAGCCATGGATTCTGTTTATGCTAACTAAAATTCAGATGATTGTTTTTCAACAATTTTGAAACATAATTATCTTCTAGTCATCTAGATATATAATTTGCTTAGCATTTTTTGTTTTTCCAGAGCTTTCTGAAAATTAAAATTTGGCTTAATTATAAAACTTTTCGTCCAACAAATCCTAATGGAGCCATATTTTGAAAATTTTTATCACGGAGCAGATATAAGTGGATTTATGTGTCTTTTTCTAAGAATTTTTTCTCTTTCCAGAGCTTTCTAAAGCTCCCAGAATAAATTCTAACGGCTTCAAATAATTGTCTTCGATTAGGGAGAGGAAGGTGTCTAAATGTTATTCATATTTTTTTTCTTTTAATTTTCGGATTTGTTTGTGCACTTTTTCATTATTATATTATTTTTCCTTGTATTTAATAAATTTTAACTTGATTATAAGAATTATTAATTTTTTAAAGAAATGTAGTCTTTTGATATAAATATTAACTTCTGCAAAAAAACGGTTAATCGGTTTTTTCTGAATTTCAAAAAGTGCAACCGGTTTTTTTTAAATACCAACTATTCGAAAACCGGTTTGTCAAAAAAGTCGAATAATCGATCACCCTATTCATTATACAAAATTAGGTTCTAAAACTGGATCAGAAGATCTCCTAGTTTAAATTTCCGGAAAGTATTATAAATTTAACCTCGAAAGTATACTTCATATTTATATTTATTTTCTGTTAGTTCTTGTTTGAAATTTTTATTTGGTATTATAATATTAAAAATATTTATTTTGTAATGGGATAGTACAAATTTGAAATATTTTAATTACTATTATTTAGTTGCATAATTAGTTTTAAAAAATTCTCTTAACATCTCATTATGTTTACATTTATTTGTGAAGGAAAATATGTTTTAGTAGAAATAAGTAGTTAATTTAGAATTGAGTTATTAGGTAAAAAATATTTACGTCTAGTTAAAAATACGTATCCAACAACTTGAAAGTTTTATGCCTGCTATGGTGGTTTTAGGAAATGCGAATAAAAATGTATAACGAAATGTTGTTGTCTTTTAAAGAAATACGCTACAAGAGAAAATTAAGTGGATGAGGTTTATTAAAATCTAAAATACACTTACACATTCAAAAGCTACTAAAGGTTAAGTAAATAAATTTTTAGGGTTAAAGATTATTTTATATTTATTTGGTAAATAGGCTACTTTATTGCCGCTATGTAATCAAAAATGTCAGTGGTTTATTAAAATACAAAAAAAAAAAAAACACACACACACAGCTACTACTTAAAGTAAAATAAATTAACTTTCAGGGATAAATTTCGATACTATTTTTTCGCTAAATTGTCTATTTTATTACCGCTTTGTAATCATAAATATAGTCAGTTTAAAGTTAAAGATATTGGTAAACGTTTTAGCAAAATCCCTAGTTCGGGAACAGTTATCAAGATTGCCAAATATTAAATAACTCGAAAAATAATTTATTTAAATTTCTTTACAGATTGAGTAGCTCATCTTTAAAACTTCTTTTGTCTTTCGTTTGTACATATTTATTTTTAATTTTTATTTAAACATTTTAAATAGGAAAAAATGTTGACAACATATTTATAAACCACATACCGATTATACGCAACTCTTTTAAATCTTTTTATTAAAAAAAAAAAAAAACGTCAACATATAAAAGCCACATGCATACATTCAATACACACAATTTAATTTACACTTAAGTCACTATTTATTTAAGCGACTAAAAAAAGTATTTAGAAATTCAAAACATGTCTCAAAACATGCATAAATTCAAACAGTAGTCAGTCATTCCCCAACCAATACCGCCACCATAAAATGACAACAAGAAAAATGCATTTTAAATGGTAAAAATAAAAGAAATATTGTATTTAATAGCGCATATGTTTTTTTAATGTTTAAATGAAACTAAATGAAGAAACTTTTGGAATTTTGGTGGATTAAGAGGGACTACATAAGGCACTATAGCCGAAGATATATATATCGACCACATACGTTTACAAAACGACACCAACGGATTTTATTAAAAAGCCGACACTTTAAATTGTTAATGTGACTACGCCCACTTGGATTTTGAATCATAATTTTTTCCCGGCGTTTAGTTGAATTTTGAAATGAAAATTTTTGTAATAAATTTGGGTACCGAATAAAACTAGACAAAATTATTTGTCAATATCAATTCAAATCTTGAAGCTAGGTGGTGTTGTTTTCTTATAGGGAGCTGTCAAAGTTAAACAATTTTCTTACATTTATAAATAAATTTTCGGTGAACTCTTTTTTAACCAACAAGTCTTTTAAAGTAAAAATGTAAAATGGAGTTTAAGATATACGCAATTTTTTAAAGAACAAATTTAAATCGATATCTTTATTGAGTCAAAAAACAAACGATCTTGACTTGGCAAGTTTTCATAAAAAAATAAACAGACGGATGGACGGAAAGACGGACATTAGAATTCTATTAAAAAAGGTCTTCAAAATCCAAAAATATGCTTTTTATTGTTCTCGGTCAATATCAAAATAAATGTAAGTATAAAAGTATAGATATTACTTTTACCTGAATAAAGCCTAATTTTCGACCCATTTAACTCAAATGTATAGACGGAAGGACGGACATTATCATTCTGCCAAAAAATATTTTAGAATTTTATAAATGCATTTCTTTTCTATAATTATATTATAATTGAAGTGCTGATATCACCTTTTCCTGAATTTAGCATCTTTCTCGACCCATTTAAGTCTAATGCATAGACAGACGGACGGACATTACAATTTTGCCAAAAAAAAAAAAAATCTTAGAATTTTAAAAATGCATTTTTTTCAAGGTTGGAAACTGAAACGAATAACGGTATCGGTATTCAATTTTATTTTATTTCGGTAACAGTATCGATAACGGTATTTTATATTATATCGGTATACCGGTACCGAAACTAAAATAACGGTAAATACCGTTATTATTAAAAAAAAAAAAACAGAAAAAACTTAAAAAAGTTAAATTTTTAAACAATTTTTACTTGAATTTCGTCAAAAAAAATATTAAATTACAAATTTGTATATGAATATTTTTCTTAATAGAACTTCATACGATTCTTATAACTGCTTATTTTATGGCAACATTTAAACTCGACTTTATAATGACAAATTGGTATCATTTTTTGCAGTAAAGTAAAAAATGTTGACAAAATTTGTATTCACTACAGTTTTTTAATACAGACAAAAATTCTTTAATTAATTTTGGAAACATTTAAAAAAAAATTAAATAATAATAATTTTATTCTACGAATTGCATAGAGGCAAAAACTCCGTGAAGTAGCAAAAAAAAATAGAATAGCATAGCATACAATTTTTTTTTTTTTTAATTTCATCACAGATTAACGCTACAAAAATAGCGAAAATGCGTTTCGGATATCATAGGAATAGTCGTTTAAATCACCATAAAAATTAGTAAAGAAAATATGATTCCCAAAAGATTTTTTAGGCTATATAACTGTTTAGGTAAGATTAAGGGCTAATGTTCCAATTACAGCCGAGGTATTTTGTAGAAGAGAAATAACTCCCTAACCCCCTATTATTCCATTTACTCACTAGAAAATTTTAAAGTTGCAGGATCAAAACGACACGCCATAATAATGGTTAAATTAGAGTGTGAAATTTAAATGTAATTCGAACTTTGAAGTCGCTCAGAAGAAAATTTTTCTGGACTTTTCGATTTTCCGGGATTTCACTTAAAAATGTGAGTTCAAATAGTATAAAATTGTTTGTAGCTTCAATAGGTTAGTCCATCAACGTTATTGAAAATAATCAAAGTGTATCGCATATTTAAATGTACCTAAATTATGAAGTAATATTTTCGAAAAATGTCAACTTTCTACGATTGTGAACATGATGCTATTAGGTCTGACATGACTATCTCTTTCTCTTAACTTTCTTAATGTTTTATTTTTCCAAATTTGTAGAGATTAATTCTGGATGTTGATCATACTTATGACAAATTTATATCGTATATTTAAGATGCTTACAAGATTCTTTCAATGAGTTTAATTTTTTTACTTGCTGCTTATTAATGCTCACATGATATACAAGTAATTTAAAGAATAATGAAATTATATGAATAGTTCCCAAATGGATTTAGCATATTATATTTGTTAAAAAATTCTAAAATATATAATTGTTTGTTAAAACTTATGCAGTTTTCATTCGTTTAAGTGCGCAGAGATAGCTCAAACTATAACTTTCTTAAGGAAAATTTTCGGTTTTTTGGAAAATCCAAAATTAAGGAGAGAATCTTCATAGAAGCAAATACCAAACAGTTAACTAAGAACCTACATTAATTTCAACAGTACGTTCATGGGCGTCATATGTAACGTGACCAGACGTCCCGCTTTTGGAGGGATTATCCCGCTTTTAAAACTTCGATCCCGCCTAAAATATTTTTCCCGCTTTTTATAAAGAAATCCCGCTTTTTACATCTAAGAGTTACTTATTATATTTCCTTATTTATGTTTTCTATAACATTCTTACCAATATTTAAGTGTAACTATAAATATATTTTTCCACTTAAAATTTGATAATAGTTTCTACAATTAACAGTTTTAAAATATTATTTAAAAAAAAATTAAATTTTTGCTTAATTGTTTGCGAATGTTGAGTTTTGGCCAAAAAAAAAAAAAAAAATGTGTCCTCTGACCTTTGTACAGTGATTGAAAGATCTCAAGTCTAATATATATTAGACACAAAATATTCAACTTTTTTTTTTTTCATGAAATATAATTTTTAATAAATTGCCATTAAATTTTGTAAATTTGTTTATATAAAACACAAAATAAATAAAAACGTAAACTTTAAATTCAACTTTAATAAAAATCAATAAAATAATTTTCATTTATTTAAAAATCTATTTGTATCTTTGTACAGAGTTGTATTTTAGCCATTATATTTTTAATATGATATTAAAAATTAAGCTCTGAAAGTATTGAGTAACTACTTTACATTATTGAGTACCCAAAAAAAGGGTGCAAATACTCGGTATTCGATATTAATACTCAATACTTGTGTAGCACTATTATATAAACTGAAAGTTAAAAAAAAATAATTTTTTTAAAGTTATAACGGACCTAAGAATTATTTAAGAAAAACTCTTGCTATCAAATTAAAAAGTATCACGTTTTTCTATTAATATAAAAAGAAAATCCCTCTTTTTTTAATTGAATTTTTCAAAATCCCGCTTTTTCTACACAATTTTGTTCAGAATCCCGCTTTTTAAACGTTCTGGTCCCGCTTTTTGATAAAAACCGTCTGGTCACGTTAGTCATATGACAAAGAATTAAGAGCATATCGTAAGTTAAAATGACCATATATTTTTTGTGTTCGCACTAAGACTTTTTATCAAAGTGAAGTCACACTAGGTTTAATGAATTTAAACATCTTTAAAAATTTATTGCAAGCGATATAACCAAGAAACAAACAATCCTCTCTTTAAATAAAAATTCTATAATTATTGCTCTTATTATTAAAAATTATTTTATCTTTCTTATTTTCTCAAGTAAGTTATATGAGAAATTTTTCTTACAATACCATATTATATTGAAAAAAATATATTTTTAAAATATCGAAACTAAATTAACGGTATGTACCGGTACAGAGGGAAACGGTATTTTAATACCGGTATTTTTAACAAAATAATGATTTCGGTATCAGTATCAGTTACGGTAACCAACTTTAAACGGTATTTAATCGGTACCGGTATTTATAACGGTATCAGTTTCCAACCTTGATTTTTTTTCCTTAACAATAAACATAAAAATAAAACATGATCATTAAAATATCGATATCACCTTTCCCTGAATTAATCGCTTTTTCGATACCTTTCACACTAACATGCTTTGTATTTTTTCTATTCATTTATTTTTATTTTCTTAATCAATCATAATAAGTTAGTACTTATTAACTTACTTTGAAATGACATCTACTTACCATCTACCTTACTTAGAAGATGTTTCATAATGACTTTGCAATGAATCATCTTCAAATCTATAACTAACCATTTTTTTGCTGTAGGGTATCTCCATGAAATTAAAAGTGACAATATTAAATGTTTTATTTTATTTAAATTCAATATTCAATTTCATAAAAAGTAACAGTCCAAAATACTTATTTAGCACCCCATGTGTGCGTTTTATTTATTATGAAACTTTTGTTTAATGCATTTTAAACCAAAATAAAATACTCTTTATTAATACTAAACATTGTGCATAGACAATATTAATAGCTGCAGGTTAAAAAAAAAAAACTATTTTTGCAATTGTTTTAAGCTAACTATAGCCGGGAAGCTTAATGAATTTTAACTAAAGAAAGGGAAATAAAATTGAACCAAATAAAAAAAAGTATTACATTATTTAACCTCTTTTGTTTAATAAAACAAAAATATAGGTGATTGTCAATTTTTTGCCAACGTTAAAGACCTTTAAGATTTTCAACAAATTTAGTAGTTGATATGCAAAGAAAGTAGTTTTTAAAGAGTGTAAAAAAATATTACATTTACATGCTTTAGGTAGTCTTTAAAGTTCATTATTTTGTATATAGTTTTGGGATTTTTTTACAGATGATTATAAAAACCAATTGTAGTTTTGGTTTGATCATCATTACTCTTTTAGTTTTCTTACTAAATACTTCTTTTTTAACACTTCCTTTAACTTTTTTACTAATCTTTTTAAACTCTTGCACGATGGCTGCTAAATTTGTGGTAAGTTTTAGTTGTTATTACTTTTTTAAAAATTCTTTTAAAAATTTGGAGAACTTAAAATCTATTTTAAAAATCTATAGTTAAGAATCAAATGAAACAAAATAAAAACTTAAATTCATAATATCTATAATAAGTAAAACGAAAAAAAAGTAGGAAGTTTGCCTCAAAATTATAAAAAAAAAAAAAAATCATATCTTGTTCTTGGAAAAAAATCATGCTTTTAGTAGTGAAACTTCAGTCTTTCAGTGAAAATTAAAAAATACTAAAATGATTTTTTTCTATAAAAAAAAAATAAAAGAAAAAAAAAAGAAAACAATATTTCTGTTATTGGAAAAATGGTGTTTTTGTTAAAAAAAACTTAATTTTTTAGTGAAAATATTTATTAAAGTAAAAAATAGTTGGTATTAAAAACTATTATAAATCTTTTTCGTATAGAAAACCATTGCACAGTGGGGCAGAATCGAAATTTTTTGAAAATAAATCTGTAATTTCTGATCGGCTGGTTGGATTTACATGACATTTGTTATTGGCGTAGCAGGGGAGTGTACAATTTTAAGTTTGGAAGGGGGACCGTACAGACCCCTCAGGGGCGCAGCTAAAGGGGCTCAAAGTTGGGTACCTCTGATATACAAATTTTCTCATTTCCATGACTTAATAAAATTTAAAGTGGCATAGTTTTGGTTCTGTAAAAGATATCGATTTCAATATTTTTAAATTGGAAGAGAAACAAAAATTTGGCAAGCGAATTAAGCCCCTTTAACTGCGCCCCCGAGGGGTCTGTACGGTTTTTTTATATATATATCGTCCATTCCATGAAAGAACGCCCAAAGATATACCAAATGTCCTCCGATTTTTATAAAATTTTATACGTATAAGAGTATGGGTGTCTATATAGATTTCCGTTTTCACATTCGCTAAATTCAGAAAATTCACGATTTTATTTCGCTTTTTCACTTTCGCAAAAATCTAAAAAATCTCGAAAGTGTACAAATTTAAATACAAATAATTCTGGGAACGTTTTACGGAAATTTATTATTTAAACGTCGTTTGAATTGTAATTATATCAGCTTAAACATGAGTATTTTACAAATAAAAAATACTTTTTAAAAATGTATTTTAAAGAAAAATGCATTTGAAAAATGCATTTTTAAAATGTTCGTTGTAAAGCCGCCATATGCGAAATTTTAAGGCCGTTGAAATCATTAAAATTCATAATAATTCAAAATAATGTTTTCTGTAAAAATGGATTTTTTTTTTTTTTTTTTGTGAAAATTCCATACTTTAGTGAATAATTATTTTTTGGTGAAATAACAAATATTTAGAATAAAACGAGTGATAGTCGGTCAAGCCCGACCATTTTATACCCTATACCATTGTCTATGAGTACCAAAATTCGGTAAGGAGCCAATTGTGGGCCGATACTTGTATAAAAGTGAAAAAAAAAAAAAAAAAAAACATACTTATATAGAGTATTATATTATAAAACTGAAATTTTATGGAAATATTTATAAATAAAACCTGTAATTTAAACAGGAATTCAAAATGTCAAAAATGCCATTTCTCCGGTTTTAAAAATTGGTTATCTTCATCATTTATGAAACGATCTTGCTGAATTTCAATAGCGAAATTCTCGAAGGGCTTTCCAATTGCTTGATATATGTATTATTAATAGCAATTATGCGTGGGCTTTGTAAACGCCATTTCAACCGACAAACAGACGGAGATGGTGCTATCAATAACATTTCTCTCAAGCAAGCAAAAAATATAAACATTTTTGTGAAAATTATAAACGGTATGAAAAACGTATATATTAATAATATTTAAAATCTTTAATTAATTTTTTTAATAAAAAAAAAATTGATTTAAAAAAATATTGAAAAAATTTATTTATTTTATTTTTTTTTTTTACTAAAAATTATTTTAGATTGGAGAAAAATTTTAGAAAATCAATTTAAAGTGTGTAGTTAAATTTTATTTTTACAGAATTTTAGGTCTAGAAATTTTGTTTTGAAAATTACAAGAATCCAAAAAAAAAAAAATAATAATAATCAATTAATTTTCGCCTCAAAAAGATAACAACACAAATAACTGCCCTTAGAGTGTTATTAATATTATTTTTGTTTTCGATTTTTTTATTTTTTTTTAAATACGAATCTCAATACGAAGTTCATGTAAGGAAATTAGAATCAGTCGAAAAACAGTTTCTCTTATTTTGTCTTCGTATTCTTCAATGGAATCCTAATATTAATTTACCATCATATAAAAGTCGATTACAGCTAATTGATCTCCCTTCTCTTGAAAGTAGGAGAAAATAATAACTTATTAAATAATAATATTGTATGATTATGAGATATTTTGTTAGATTATGTATGATAGCCTGTAAGAATTTGCAATTTCATTGGCTATTGAATTAAATTAATAAAATAAAGTCGGTTTTCTTTTTAAGAAAAAATTTTTTTTTCTTTTATTTGTCGGAGTAGAATCTGTGAAATTTGTTTCTATTTTTTTTTTTTTTTTTGCGGAAGAAGTAATAGTGTTTATGTATATTTTGTTTGTAAATTAGTACAAATTTTTAAAAAATATTTTTTTTATTTTTTTTTTTTAAATTATAAAAAAATTTAGAAAATTTTAATTTTATTCAGAGTTTAATATAAACGAGAGAAGAAGATATAGTCGGTCAAGCCCGACTATATGATACCCTACACCATTACCATCCACATAATTTTGTTTTTACTTATATACAACTTACTTGTGTTAAATATTAACATAATACTAACATTTGTATGGGATTTATGCACGTTAATGATTTTCGGGAGATGAGTTTATATGGGAGCTATGGTCAGTTATGGACCGATCTTCATATGTACTAAATTTCATTAAAATATTCCTATTTTTAAGGCATCTATAAGTGTTAAAACTCTATTCCGGGAGGACATTTGTATGGGGTCTAGGTGAAATAATGGGCCGATCATAACCAAAAAAGCATATGTACCAAATTTCATCAAATTATCTTCAAAATTGCGACCTGTACTTTGCGCACAAGCTTTACATGGACAGCCAGCCAGCCAGCCGACCAGACGGACGGATATCGTTAAATCTACTCAGAAAGTGATTCTGAGTCGAACGGTATACTTTAAGGTGGGGGTCCGAAAATTTTTTCTCTGCGTTACAACTTCTGCACAAACACATAATACCCCAACCACCTTTGGTGGTGTAGGGTATAAAAACTAAATTTTAATAAAAAATAATTGAAAAAAAAAAAAACTATTTAAAAAAAAAAAATTTTCCTCGATTTAAAAAAATCATTTTTAGTAAAAAAAAATATAAAAAAAATTTATCAATTTTGAGCCAACATTTTAAAATTCCAAAGATTTTCTTTTTAAATGTTTTAAAAGTAATTTATTAGAAACAGGTTTCTCTTAATCCACAAATTTTTATCTTTACGAAAATAGCAAAAATTAACTCTTCTAATAATCTCTTTAGATTCTTACTGTTCTTGCCCTCAGCGCTACACAAACTCATGCTGCTGGTTTTTCCACTTTTGCTTCCACTTATAATGCTCACACCATCAATCATGCTGTAGCCTATCCAGCCGGAAGTTCTAAAGTAGCTGTACCAGCTGCAGTTGCCACACCTACTGCTGTTGCTACACCTGCTGTTGTTGCTGCTCCTGTCCCAGCTTTAGCTCCCACACCAGCTGCTGTTCCTACTCCTGCCGCCACACCATCAACTGGCTCTTCTCAAGCTCCAGCTGCTGCTGGCCAATCACCAGCTTCTGCTGGTAGTCAATCTCCTGCTGCTGCACCAGCTCAGTTACCTTTTGCTGCTCCTGGTCAAGTAGCTTTTGCTGCTACACCATTTGGTTTTGCTGCTCCCGGTAAAGTAGCCTATCCTGGTGCCCCAGTAGTTTTTGCTGCCGGTCCTGCTTATGCTAACGGTCCACTTTATGCTGCTGGCCCTGCTTATTCTGCTACCTATGGTGCTATTCCTGCTTACGCTCCCGCCTTTAATGCTCCAGCATATGCTGCTGCTCCTGGTCCTTTTGCTTTTGCTGCCCCTGCTAAAGTAGGTTTCTCTGCTAGTGCACCTGTAGCTTTTGCTGGCCCTGCTCCTACCTTTGCTGCTGCTCCCGCTCCCGCTCCTCTTCCATTTGCTGGAGTTCCCTCTAAAGTAGCTTTTTCAACACCAGCTGGTTTTGCCGCCCCTTCTTATGCTGCCTGGTAAACACTTAATTAATTAAGTACTTTCTAATTCAATTAAATATTTATTAATTCCTAATCCACTTAAATTATTTTACTTTTTAGAAATTCCCCATTTTGTCATTAACTTTTGCCATTATTCTAAACTTTTGTTATAGTTTTAATTACCAATACGAAAAAAAACAAAAAACCGATAATAAAATTATTTAATTTAATGTTTGTGTTTAATTTAGTTTTATTTTTCTCTCGCCTCTAAATTATAACTTTAATAATTATTTTTGCTGCTAAAATAAAAAATAGCACAAAAACCAGTTAAACAATTTATTAAACATTATTTCAAGTTCAAGTTTAAAAAACAATTTGCATGTGATTGCATTTGTTTATATGTTTTTGCTTTTGTGGCCATAACCAATCTATGTCTATATAGTCATTAGATTTTTATGTCAATACTAAATAACACGTTACAGAAACGGACCAAGAAAAAAATGTGTTTGACATTTTTATCAATTTGACACAAATTCAACATTAATCCGCTTTTGATAACTTTTAAATTATAAATACAAACTGTTTTTTCTCACACACAATAGCAGCTCGTAAATATTAAGTTATACATTTTGATTGATTTTTTTAAATTTTATTGAAAAATACTGCAAATTTTTGTTAATGAATTCTATTCATTCATGTTATACAAATCTGTTAATAGTAAATTTATAGTTGTCTTATTAAATCTTTTGTTGTGATGTTTTATTTAAATTTTTAACATAAAATAAAATTTATACAAATTTAGGTTCGAGATATAAAACAATTGAAAACTGTCCATAATATAGTTTCAGGTTCCGTATATCCAAATTTACATGAAAAAAGATTGAATGAAGTTAGCTAAATTTTCCATGTGTTTGTTATACCTATTTTTAATAAAATAGTACAAGTCGATATAAGAAATTTTTAAATTTTAGAAATTATTGTTTAAATTTTTGAATAGACAATATTATATAAAATGATAATTTATTTAAAATTTCCTTAAATAGAAAAAAATATTAAAAATCTTCTTTAATGAAAATTTTAAGTAAAAAGAAATTTAATTGAAAAATTTCTATAATTTTCTATAAAAAAGAAAATCAACAAAAATTGTCTATGAAAAGAGCATTAAAAAAAAAAATAGCAATAGAAGGATGAAAGGACGAAAAATTTACTGTTTATAAAATATAAATTTTCTCTTATAAGAAAATTCAGCAACAATTGTTTATAAAAAATGCAACAACAATTCTTCAGATAATGAAAATTTAATGAAAATTTTCTATAACAAAAAAATTTTCAAAAGAAAATTTTAACAAAAACATTCTCCAAAAGAAAGTTTAAATAGAAATATTCTATAAAAAAGTAAATTTTGAGGAAAATATTTTCTAAATATTTTTGACGAAAATATTTTCTAAAAAGAAATTTTAACGAAAATATTATACAAAAGGCAAGTCTTAACGAAAATTTTCTACAAAAGAAAATTAAAAAATTTTATATAAAAAAAAATTTTAAGGGAAATTTATTTTATATAAAAATAAATTTTAGCGAATAATTTTCTATAAAAAGAAATTTTAACAAAAATTTTTCTATAAAAAGAAATATAACGTGGTTTTATCGTCGGCTGAGGTAACTTAGTCGCCTCCAGGGTCGACTTACGGACTCACAAACCTTAAGTAATTGGATAAGTTGGATTTATCCTTTCTGGGGGTTAAAATTATTATCTTTATTGAAGAACGAGCAACCGAAATCACTCGTGAGAACAGCCAACTGAAGTTTACTGTGAAAACGAGCAGCTCGAGGCCACTCGTGAGAACGAGCAACCGAAGTCACTTGTGAGAACAATCAACTGAAGTTTACTGTGAGAACGAGCAGCACGAGGGCACTCGTGAGAACGAGCAACCGAAAGCACCCGTGAGAGCAGCCAACCGAAATCAATTGTGATAACGAGCAGCACGAGGCCACTCGTGAGAACCAGCAACTGAAATCACTCGTGAGAACAGCCAACCGAAGTTTACTGTGAAATTAATTGTCAGCCAACCGAGATCAAGTGTAATGAAAAATACGACCTAATTTTACTTTCGCAAAATATAGTCGGCTCTTCAATTATTTATAATAATTTCCGAGACTTATATGGCGTGATCCTGTCTTGTTTGAATTGCCCCGATTGTAACCAAACCTTGTTTACTTAAGCCCAAATTATATTAGCGCATAGTTAGCAGCAGTCTGTGCTGCCACAATTTAGAATGCACTGTTTGTTGTGGAGTTGATTACATTCAGTCAGCAGCAGTTTGCAGTACTGTTTTATTTAGTCCTGTTTCTAAATTTACTGCGCTGTTTTCAGATTAAGGGTGAGACAAATAGAGTGATCAAAGGAATGTGACACTCAAATGCACATGTAGAATAAAGCAAAATGGTGGTGGTTTTAAATTGTCGCTGCTTACGCTCAAATGTAATAATATCGGCAGCAACATGTTATTCTGACAGTGAACAGCTGATAATTTTTGCTTATACTGTTGCTGACTACGTAAATGTAATTTGGACTTTATACTTATTCATGTATAAACTGTATGAGAATTATATCAACTGGATAACTAATACAGTTATTACAAGTGTGCGTGTATATATATGGTATTTACAGTAGGGGCGTTCAATGCATTTACTTATTACTAATATGTTATTCAATATTTTAGTATACACAGTGGTCCCAAATCTAATTTTTTTGGAAATAATTCTGTAACTTGTGAACCGTTGGAGGTAACTAAATAAAATTTCGCATGATCAGAGCTGAGGTGTTTCCGAGTTGATTTGGAGGAGAATATGTAATTTTTTTTTAAATTCGCCAAAAATTCATTTATGACTTAAATGTAAAATTGTAAAATGTAAATGTAAAAATTTAATACAGGTAGTCCTTGTAAATCTCTACAAAAAACATGCTTAAATGTGTAGGTTATCTCATTAAGTTTAAGAGACATTTGGGCCTTAGCAAATTTTACTCTCATTTTTAGTCTCGTTTTTTTAAGTTTTTTAAACTTGGGGGCCTTAATTTGGACCCTAAAATTTTTTGAAAATAACGACTGGATTTTTTACAAAATTCTAAATAATATTACTGTAAGACAGGCGTGTATCCAGCTTCAGCTTTTGGGGGAGGAAAATAGAACAATTTTCCTAACTTTTTCCATAAATTGTATAATTTTGTGCAGATTTTTCATTAAGTGCTTTCATTTTGGGGAGGGAAATTTCCTTTTTTCCCTCCTCATGGAACTGCGCCTGCTCTAAGAATCATATCAATATATCTATCCAATAAAAAGTTATATTAATCTAAAGTTGAAACTTTTAAAAAAATTTACATTTTTGGGGTTAATTTCCAAAAAAGTGGTAATATTCTTTCATTTCTATTTTTTTTTTTTTTCGTTCAGGACTGCAAAATATTTGTAATGTTTTTAAAAGAAATTTTAATGCAAATGAGTGTAAAACAAGCCGTATTCAAACTTTTAACGAAAATTTTCTCTAAAAGAAAATTTATCAAAAATGTTCTATAAAAATAAATTTTAAGGAACATTTTTTATAAAACTAAATTTTAATAAAAATTTTCTATAAAACTAAATTTTAACGAAAATTGTGTATGAAAAAAAAAAAAAAAAAAATATTATGAAAATTTCCAGGTGCGCTTCGCTACCCCTTCTGCTGCGATAACTAATATTTTCTTTATATGGGGGCTACTATCCGCCCTATTCGAAACTTGATATGAAAATTATGTCATCAATTTTTTAAGGCATTTACTAGACTTGGGAATAATATTTTATTTTGGTGAATCGTTTGTTATCGGTCAGTACGACTGAGTGAAATATTTCTTTCATCTTTCATTTACTGAAGTATAAATGAAATATGTTTTTTTTTTTTTTTAATCTTTCATTTTCTGAAGCATATATGGAATAGAAACCAAAGAAAGGTTCTTTCTTGTCTTTCATTTACTGAAGTAGGAATGAAATGGAAAGGAATGAAATATGTTTCTTTTTTTTTTTTTTTTTTGTAAAACAATAATGTCTATTGAATGGTTAAGCATTTTTTATTTAGTTATTTTGAATGTACCGCATTTGTGTATTATTATTTACATCATTTTTTTTTTTTCGGATTTAAATCAGCTGAAAAAAATATGTGAAAATTAATAAATGCTTTATACGGGTGTTACCCTTCACCGGGCCTAACTCGTCCTATTTACATTTCATCAATGCAATATGATATGGAAGTAGTTCCCACAAAATTTGAGAACTCTCACTATAATAGATCGTTAGATATGTCATAAGAATATTTACTTTTTATGGGGGGTAGCATTTTCCCTGGTGCTTCCCGTGCCCTTTTCTTTTCTATCCTTAATTATGGAGTGTCTTGTGAATGTTGCTAATGCTAAATTTTAAGAGTTTTGCTGTAAAAGTTCTTAAGATATATAGATATTAAATATTTTTGTTGCATGTGGGGCACCTTTCCTTCTGGACCTACCCATCTCATTTCATCTTAAATTAGGGATATTGATAAGAAAGTTATTTCCACAAAATGTTATGACTTTTGGTGTAAAAGTATTTAAGTTATTCCATAATTAATATTTTTTTTTGTATGGAAAAAACTATTCCCCCTGCTCCCCTTTTCATGTCAATTATAAGGAATGATAACGAAATTATTTCCTTAAAATTGTAAAACTTTTGCGGAAACAGTTTTGAAATAATCAGATAAATTATATTATATTGTATGGATGGTACCACTCCCCACTTTTGTTTCAAATTTTTTCTATTGCAATTTTTTTTTATATATTTTTCGTTAAAATTTCTTTTTACAGAAATTTCATTCTTTTCAAAAAATTCTCTATTTAAGAAAACAGAGAAAAATATAACCGATTATTGCCACTGAAAACGTACATATTAAGTTTATTTTTTATGATCTCTTTAATAACACTGGTCGACAAAAAAATGTTTTTTCGTGAATGGAATTCCGCATGCCAAGCTCGAATCTGCTTTCAGTTTTTTCCCATCAGGTCGAGATTTTTTTTATGGGCGTGTCTAATATTGCGTCCTAAATAAGCTCGATTATATTTCACTGTAACTCGAGAACGGTATGCTCGATCTATATAAATAATACACCAAAATGTGTGGAATAAAATTGGCTTTAAGTTGTTGTTAAGTTGTTCATTTTTATCCGATCAATAGTTTAGGAGATATTTCAAAATAAGTGTCTGAAAATAAATTTTTCGTGCAAAATTCAAGATTTCTTTTTATACTAAAACATCAAAAATATTTCAGTTTGAGCTCATTTACATTGGGGATTTTCCCAGGGAAAAATAGCTGCAACTTTTACGTTTGTTGGCAAGAGGTGTAGAAAAGCAAGCGGGGTAAGAAAAGTTGCACGTCGTCGCAAATCTAAAAAATTTCATGAAATTTTTTCAAATTTATTTTTAATTTTTCTGAATTGTTGCTTTTTGTCACACATTTTTTAAAAAAATTTCACAACACAAATTTATATGTGTAAATGTAAAAGGGATTTCGCAGCAACTTTAAAACAAAATATCATAAAAAAACCCTGCGATAATCCCCAATGTAAATAGGCTCTTTATCATCTTTATCTCAAAGCTGGCAAAACTACAAGTATATAAAGCCATGTATCATAAAAATTAATGCACAAATCTTGACCATGCATACCTATAGTTAAGTGGAAATCTACTAGTGGGCAAAAAATAAATTTGTTTTTGTCTTTAATAAAAAAAAAAAAAAAAAAAAATAGATGGATTAGATGGAATTTAACGTGCTAAATAAGAATCAGCTTTTACTTTTTTCTATCACGTATCGATTTTTTTTATGGGCATGACCCCGCCTTCAGGCAGTCGCACTTGTATAACTCGAGAACGGTTTGTCCAATTAAGATAAATTAAACTTCAGTATATAGCGACCTAAATTGTCTTTGAGCTGAATTTACATAATTTTTTTTCCAAATAATATTTCCGTAGTTATTTGGTAATTAGTGGCGAAAAATTTATTTTTACTTTTTTTTTTTTTAAATAGTGAAAATTTTGATCCATAACTTTGAAATTCTTGAGCGATTGCATAATATTGTTTACATACCTTAAAGCCATTTTTCGTATGCCTCCTTTGGTGTATCATTTATTAATCGTGTAAACGGTTCTTGTGTTATAGTCTAAGTTTGACAAACCATTCTCGAATTTTATAGTGTGACCGCTGAATAAGATGATGATATTAGTCATGCACATAAAAAAAAATCAGTACGTGATAGAAAAAAAGTGAATGCAGATTATTGTTTGACTCATCAAAATCTACCTAGTCCACTTATTTTTATTTCAAGAAAAAAAAAAAAAAAAATTTTTTTGCCACCCTTGTATTTCTATTCAATTGTATGTAACATAGGTATTTTTACCCATCAATTTTGAAGATACATACCTTATTTTATCAGCAGCATTATCAGCTTTAAGACAAAGATGATAACATTTTTGATGTTTTCATTTATTAAAAGAAATTTTAGTAACAAAAAATCTAAAATTTTGCATGAAAATGATTTTTTTCGGACACTTATTTCAAAATAACTTCAAAACTATTGAGCACATAAAAAAATTAATTTTGGATGATTTGAAGATATTTTTAGTATGCATCTTTTGGTGTATCACTTTGGTCAATCGTACACACCGTTCTTGAGTTATGAGGAAATATACTAGAGTAATAGCCTTACTAAGGGCGAAATATTAGACACGCCCATAAAAAAAATCCAGACCTGATGGAAAAAAACTGAAAGTAGATTCGTGTTTAGCACAAAATACATCAAGTCCAACTATTCATCTATGGTGGAGGATTTTTTTTTTTCGACCAGTGTAATGTGTATAATTGCAGTTATCATTATGGTTCTTGTAACGAATCATTAGTAGTTTTAATAACCAAATTATTCTTGTATTAAACATAACAGGTGTTATGAAATATGAATAAGGTAGAAGTGTATATTATTATATTATAAAAAAAACTGCAAGTATATAAATTATTCTAGTGACCATATTAATGATAAAAAATAATAATAAACACGCTATGTTTTTCGTGACAATGCCCGACTGTATTTTGACAATGCCCGACTGCATAGATTATATTTGATAAATGATTGATATACTTATTTATAACTGTTATAAAATCAAAAATCATTATTCAAAAATGTCTCTCTTAAAGTGTCACTTTTTCAAAAAATTAAATAAACAAATCTGCCATAAATATTGCAGCAATAAAAATCCATTAATGTCAGATGTCTAGAAACATAAATAAAATAATTGCGTATGTAAATCAAAATAAATTGTATATTTATTATAAAAATAAAAATAAGAATATAAGTAAAATAAATATAAAAACCGCAGCAGAAATAATACTTCTATCAATGAATTGTAAATATCAAACGTTATCCATTGAAAAAATAAGAAAAAGAAAACCACTATTTATACTTGTTCGGGCGAACATAATTTTATTACAAAAACAAAAAAAAAACTAAATAGCTAATATATATATTTGATAATACATTAAATATGAAGCCTTTCTATAACTGGATTATGTGTTAGTAAATGGGCGAAGAAACACACGCTCTCTAACTAGTCTGGATTACACAATAATAACCAAAGAAAAAATTAAATAAGTGGACTCATGTCATGTTTTTTTATTTTTAAGCCGAAATAAACACTTTGCCTTAAAATACCAACAATATTAAAAATTTTAAATATAATGGTACGAGTAATAAATACAACATAAATATATTCCATTACAGTTGTAGTGGTTTAAAAGGAGGGGAGCAAAATAAGACCAACATCAGCACACACCCAATATTTTATTTTTTATTTTTTTCTCTAAAAATTATTTGTATTGCATTATATGTTTGGAAAACTAGATGAAAACTTTTATGTAAAGATAGGGGGATGGCAACTAAGTTTTTTTTTTAGCCTATAGTGTAATATTGTAGTCCATCCTTAAAAGGCCAAATTGAATAATAATAATAATTTTGAAATTGTATACAAACATTTGTTTGGTAATATGAAATACTAAATTCATTGAAATAGTTTTAATTTATTAAATAAAAAATATTGGCCCACTTGGTCACTTTTAAAATTTTGCTTTCAATATATTTGTTTGAATTCAATTGATGCTATTGATTGTAAATCATTTTATTTAGTTGTTGCAATTGTCAATTGTTGTTGCTCTTGTTGTTGTTGTTATTGTTGGATCTTGTTATACCACTAACCTAATCCATTTTACTATTGTTTTTAACTTGTTTTATGATACATTGGCCTTTTTGATTTTAATGCGACAACGCCACAGACAGCTGTTGCAAATGCAAAGAAGCTGTTATTGTTGCTGACTGCGACAATGTGTTTGATGTTGTTGCTGCTCATGATGATGTAAAAATGTGTTCATGGTGTATTAAATAATCGCTTTGATTTTGTTTTTGTTTTATTGTATTATGTTGTATGTTGTTATAATTAACTATATTTCCACACATTTTCTTAAAGTGGTTCCTCTAGTTTTTCCTCATTTTACTTGTTTGTCGGAATCTTTTCCTCTTTGGTGGTTTTATTTTGGTCAACCACCTATATGAAGGAGTTGTAATATATAGATTTTTTGATGGGTTTGTGAATTTGAAGGTAAAGATCCATATTTTTGAGTATTATGAAAGTATTAAAAAAATAATAATGCTTTTCTGTTCATAAATATATTTTTGTTATACAAGAAATACCCCCAATCATTACTGTATTAAATTTTCTTTGACAGGAAGTAGACTTTCCTAAATTTTGAAATCAAGAGATCTGGAAAATTTTCTCAATTAGCAAAACATTTATAACAATTCCTTAATTTGAAGAAATCTATTAACTCTATTTTAATATTTTAGGTAAATTTTGCTGAAATAGGTAACGTTAAAGGTACACACAGAATAAAGATTGGTTGGAAAATGGTTCCAATAACAAAATTTTAATAAAAATTACAAATATTTGAAAACAATTACACAAAATTTATATATGGAACAGCTTTTTTATACTCATAATAAATTACTTATAATTGCGATGGTGTTACTATTCCTACACAGACAAAACAGATTTGTTGTGCCAACCGAATTTATTGCCAAACGAATTCGGTCGGTTGAACGTACTATCTTCCAAATTGATTGTAGCTGCCGATTATTTCGTTTGCCTGTAACATCTTATTGGTACTAACACAGAATACATTGCTTGTGATAAAAAATAATTTAGTACAATTTGGTACATACAACTGTTTTAAAAATAAAATTCGATGGAAGCAACTGAAACTATTAGTGAGGTTAAATGAATGCAACTAAAACTTTATTTCTTTTGATAATAATTGAATTACAAAATTATGTAACTTTTATTAATTTATTTTTCATAAAAAGGATACAAAAATAATGATAAGCACATATATTATACAAAAACAGACTCAATTGGAAAACAAAAAAGATATAGTATCGGATTGAAATTGATCTGGAATGTGTATGGAAAATTATTAAAACTTAAGTGTTATTTTCTGCAGTGCGAGTCATTACAAACTTATTAGCTGGTTAGTTTGATTGTATATTTTTTGCTTTACTCCTTCACAAAGAAAATAAATGATCTGGTGAATATGACGATATTTTAGCACCAATTATGCATATCCCAATAGACATAAAATACATGATACACGCACCTAAATTAATCTTCACATACATAGGAATACACGATACACGTCTTGGTATTTAGAATTCTTGGATATTAAGAAATAAAAAGTTGAGAAACGTTCATGTGTTTTATTTTTTTTAAAATATCCTTACCTCTAAACTTTTTTAAAAACCTTTTTACAATAATCCAACAATCTCAAACAAAAACACTATTATATTCATCAGTATGAATAATTGAAATTCTTTCTTTGAAGTTTTAAAATTATTTAAAATCCTAAACAATTTTCTCCAAATATTTATTTTTTATAAAGAATTTATTAAATAAATGTCAAAACACGTTGACTAAATATTCGATTATAATCATCTAATTTTTGGTTGCTTTCATAAAATAAATGATTACAACCATCAATATTAGTACTAAAATTCTGTTGTGTTTTTCAAATCATTTTATTCATTACTTTACAGACACATATTGGTTAACCTGACCAAATTTAGTTTCTTAAGAATCATCATTCAAATATAATTATGTTAAAAATATTATCCGTATAAAAAATATATTGTATTAATTAATTTTTAATATTTATAATAGAATATTAGTTATTTTTATAATTTTTTTATTATTGCAACAGTTTTCCAACTAATTCTTTTTCTGTGTGTATAAAAGAAAATTTATTCAGTTAAACCAAAGTATTTCTTAATAAAATTATTGAAATAATTTGATGATGACAACTGAATTTTAGTACTATGTATTGTTGATTGTAATTATTAATTTATAAATAGAACTAAAAATTTGTCTATGGTATGAAAAAAACTAAATTCGGGGCTTGCAAACGAATATTTGGTATAATTTGAACTGTCATTTTTAAAAATAATTACACAGGTCAACACTAAAAAAGTATCTGGAAAATCATATTGCAGATATTGTAGGTATAGTCATCCCAATCACCAGGAAAATTTCGGTTTTTTTTTTTTTGTTGTATAGCCAAGATATGAGGTTATAAAAATGTAGTAATAGTCTTATTTATCATACATAGCCCCTAGATGTCTTTAAAGTTGTAAAAACCAAGACTTTCACAATTAAACCTCATCAAACCATTTAAAAATGAGGGGTAAGGAGTGGGTGTAAAGGGGAAATTTGTATTTCATATAATAAACAAAAGACCATAGATATTAAAAATGGTAAAATTTTTAAAATCACACTGACAGAAAATGAGTATCCATCAAAAGTATGAAAAAAAAATCCAAATTTAAATAAGAGAATTAACAAAAAATTATAAGTAAAATATATCCCGAATAAATCAGCCTAATTTTAACTCATTCTACTAAATATAGCGCAGAAAATTAAATAAATCATTTCCCTGACGTCACAATTTTAAAATATATTATGTTTTTATTTTAAACTTCATTGAAAAATTTATGGATGTACTATTTACATATAAATTTTTTCTCATATTAAGAAGCTGTAAAAGTCTGTCACCAAAGTAGGATACCATATGCATTGATATAATCTCTCAGTAATAGCATTTTGGTGCAAAATCCCCCATTGTTCTTCGCATACTTTTTTTCCATTTTTTTAATGCTTTTAGCCACTTTAAAGTCTTTTAGGTGCTATGTAGGGCATGTTAGAGACATGGCATATTCTACACTTTTGATTTATTGTTCTTTCTCTGTAAAATACGCATTCATAATTTACTCTAACAATTACCAAGAAAATTATATAACCTAAAAATTTCTTAGAGGTACATAATTCATTTGGTCATCAATGGGTTAAAAGTGAGATGTGATGGAAATGTATCATATTACTTTTTTCACTACATTTAATCTCAAGAGCAAGATTTAAACAAAATTTTTTAAGATATAACTTTTTTCTAGCTTTGCTATTTAAACTTGGATTTTTATTTTTTTCAAACTTTTGGTGTCTAAGCATTTTCTGTCAATTCGATTTTAAAAATTTTACCATTTTTGAAATCTGCGGTCTTGTATCAGTTATATCAAATACAAATTTTCTCTACACACCTACTCCTTATCCCTCATTTTTCAAATGGTTTTATGAGAGTTAATTGAGAAATTCTTGATTTTTACAACTTTAACGACTTCTAGGGGCTATGTGTGAGAAGTTAGAGATTTTACTAGTACTACATTTTTATAGTCCCATGTCTTGCCTTTAAAATATGTGTGAAAAATTTCATCTACCTATTACCTGGAATATTTTATATCCTAAAAACTTCTCAAGGAAACAAATTTTCTTTGGTCCTCAATGGGTTAAAAATGTAACGTGCTGGAAAATTTTCATTTGAATTTCTACACTATATCAAGCCTAGGGAATAATAATATTGTAGACTTATTCCAGATATAAAAATTTTTTGGGATTTTGTTGACCTGTGTTATTAATAAAACAAAAATTTGGAACAAAAAGTTTTTAATTTTATATTTCTGAAAAAAACTTATTAAATTTATTATTTTAAATAAGAAAGCAGCACATTCATATTAAATGTATTCTTACTTATATCAAGCTACCAAAGATGTTCCCAAAGTAAATGGTAAAATATTTTATATTTTCAAACATTCCAAAATTAAAGACTTCATACGTTTTTACTTACTCACATATTTTTTTTCGAAGAATTGCTACAAAACCAAACAATGTGCACATTCAAAAGATGAGAGGCCAAAGAAAGCTTCAAACATTCATAAATGGAATAATCAAGTCGTTAAAAATTTAACCTTGGTTCTTGAAATATGTATAAGTAACTGCATATTACAAATAATCTTGAGAAGTCAGAATTTAGACAATGTAAAATGAAATAATTCTTCCATGGTTAAGATTCAGTGGGATGGTAATAAATATATAATGTGTCAATATAGTCGTATCGTAATGAATCATTCTGCGTGTAAATGTGAATTTATATTGTTAATTGTTAATGTAGTTAAATTACATTGTAAATATATTTATAATTACAAATATGTATGTTTATCTCCGTGTATATATCTATTTTTATTTCAAATAATAAAAATCGAATCTCACATTTTAAAAGCTTTCTTTTAATTTAATTTTTGTGGACCAGCCTATTAAAAATTGTAATATTTATTTGTTGTCATAACCAAATTGAATTTTTTAAAGCTGTTCCAACAATAATATATTCAGTATTTCCAATCGAATTGTAAGATGGTACATGCAACCGACAAAATTCGTTTGGCTAAAAATTCGGTTGTGACAACGAAACTGTTTTCTCTGTGTAACATTAATGTGATTTGCAAAGCAAAATCTTACATACTTACTGACGGTTTTTATACACATTTTATGCTAACATTGAATACAAAATTAGCCCTAAATGACATTAAAAGAAAAATTAGGCATCAAAAGTTATTTCTTAACTTTAACACAGAAAAAATAAGTACCGTGAAATAACTTCCAGCAAAAAAATTAAATAATTTCCAACTTTTTCCACACAAATTGGGTTTTATTTTATTTCATTATGAAATAACACCCAGTGGTTTGCAACTTATTTCATTTTATATCATCGGAAGTTATTTCATAATGAAATAATTCCAATGAAATTTTGTTGGAAGTTATTTCATTAATTTTTGAAATTGGGCTTTATTTCATTTTCTTTGGCACTTTTTTCATTCACATAAGTAAATGAATATCATTGGGAGAAGAAAGAAAACTAACTTAGAGAAGCCGGTATTTGAAATATCACTGAGGAGAAAGTCCTATACCGAAAAACTTTACTTAGTAAAATGGCTTTCTGGTATTTAAAAAACCACCTCACGCAACTCCGAAACTAAAATTTTAAATGGGGAATTATTTCATTTGTGTGGGAACTTATTTCATTTATTTTGGAACTTATTTCATTGCGAGTTATTTCACTAAATGTGAAATTTCTTATTCACTTTTTTTGGGACTAATTTCATTGGGAGTTATTTCATTGTACCGAAACAAATATGAATAAATATAAAAACTATTCCAATTACTTTTTTAATTGTATCAATTATTCAATTGATCATAATTCAAATTATTAAATATTTGTTACTAAAAATTTAATATCAATTAATACATTAATCAAATATAAATAAAAATAAGTGATAATTTTAATAATTGAAAATACAATTTGTTTGAATTTCAATTAATAAAAAATTGAATACGTATTGTTCGTAACTTACATTTTTCAATATAGAATTTGATATTTTTAATAATTTATACCATTCAAAAAAAGTAATTGAAAACTTATTTTAATTACTTATATATTCTTTGATTAAATCTTTAAAGATATATATATATATTTTTCTGTGTATATTATATATGTATTATATATACATATGTTTTTCGCGACATTTCACAATCGGATAGTACCAGTGCCAACTTTAAAAATAAGTACTTTTTTATACCCAACATCAAGAAGATGGGGGGTATATTGATTTTGTCATTCCGTGTGTAATATGTCGAATGAATCATTTAAGACCCCACAAAGTATATATTTTCTGGGTCCTGGTTGAATTCTGAGTCAATCTAGCTATGTCCGTCCGTCTGTCTGTCCGTTTGTTGAAAGCAGGATAGAGCTCGAACGGGGCAACGTAGGGAGACGAAATTTGGCACAAAAATATTTATCTTATATAAGGTTTGTTTGGTATTAAAAATGGGCAAAATCGGTTAATAAACAAAAAAGTTATGGGTTAAAAACTAGAAAAACAGGGTGTCCGTGAAATACTTTTCTGCTGATATTTCTTCAATAAAAGCACGTACGCCAACGAAATTTTGTACGTATACTTGGTGGATCGACATAAACTCAAAAAACCAAAAATGGGCGTGGTCCGCCCACCTCCTATATATGGTGAAAATCAACGTAATTGTGTTCACATAGTTCAAGGACCAATGTAAAGTCGGAAACAAAAAATGGGTGTGGTCCGCTTTACTGCCTACTTTGATGATGGGTATATATATTCGGCTGTGCCGAATATATTCGCGCTTGTTTAAATTTTAAATAATGCGATTTACATAAATGTTATAAGCTATACTGGATCTTGATTTTACGCTCAAGTGGATGTACCGATTTTCTTAAAATTTCCTTAGAAGGATTTCACAAACTTTGTAGAAAGCATTGATGAAATGAAAATAGGACGGATAGATCCAAGGGGAGGGGTTGTGTCCTTACAAAGCAAATATATATTAATTTTTGCATATTTACACACAGAAAAAATATTGATAGGAAACTGGTTACTATTATAAAAATTCAGTTCAATAAGTACAAAATGTATTGTAAATATTAAAATATTATTACTTCAATTTATTTTCGTTCATTATAATTATGATTGATGAATTTTTCTAGATAGAGAATTGTTGCATATAGCATCGTCTTGGTGTCTTAAACATACTGCCAAAAGTCATCGATAATCACATATTTGATACGGAAGTTATTCGCGGTTAAAGGTGCTAAAAATAATTTTACGCGTGATGCATAATGAGCGAGATATATGTGTGCAAAAAAATGATTTTTGGCACCTTTAACCGCGAATATCTTGTGTAGCAAAAACGTAAAAATAGACAACTTTTAGCAGTATGACTACGTTATGTTGTTAATTATGGTTATGTAGCGGAAATATGAACTAGAATCGTTCAGTTCGGAGGTGTATGAGGTGGACTTGAGCAAGTGGTTGAAGCAGGATCGCCTAAGTCGATGATGAGTGGTGGTGAGGTTGCTGCTAGCGATGCAGGTGGGACAAAGAGTGTTGTTACTTCCTCTGGCAAAGCCGCCAAGGAGACACGTTGACCTTCCACAGAAGGTGATTGGGTATGACGAAAAATAGGAGGCCGTCTTGATGAGGTTCATTGCGGAAAATGAGCAGCAGTAGGGGGACCTTAATGTTGTTGGTGCTGGTGGCATGGAGGGCGTTATGGGTTCTGCGCGTGAACAGCATATGTCATTGCTTTTTTTTTTTTTTTTTTTCTTATTTTTTATATTCTTCCTCTTCTAAAAAAGTAATCGAAGCTGCTCCATATCATAAAATCAAAAAATGTTCATGCTTTTTGTTTAATATATTTTTTAAAAAATAAATTTATTGCTTCCGACAGTTTGATGAAATAATTTTTGAAGACAAATAATTTTTCAAATGTGACCGATGAGAAAACATGTTTTCCTATTTGCCTATTTGACTATATTTAATGTATGTTTGAAAATAAATGTGACTAATGTGACCATAAAATAAATTTCATATTGCTTTGGAAAAAATTTGTTTACGTCCTGGGCAAACTAATTTGAAACAAACATTTGCCTAATCTGACCGTTTTTTTAATTGGTAAGTAAGTGCTGTATAACTTTTGGCTTAAAAATTCAAGTGAATATAGCTTTGTTTAAACGAAGCTATTGAATCCTTACTAACACTCCTGGTATGTAGATATGTATTTATTAACGCATTAGCTGTTTGGTTACTATCAATTTCCTACACTCAGAGAAAAATGGAATAAATAAGTGTTGATAACGATACCATTCAGTGTCAGTAGTGAATCTGCCCCGTATGCGTTCTAATTCAATACTTTGTGTTAAACTAATACCACTTGGCATCAAGTTGACACAACTTCAGTATCAAATTATTAAATGTTTATTTAAATTTTGTAAATTGTTTATTTAAAATTTGTAAACGAACAGTATTAAAAAGTCTACACGGTAAATTGTCAATGTGACCAAAACCGTCGTGGATTTTGAATCGAATCTTTTCCCTTAGTGTATTTCCTCAAAAAAAAAAAAAAAAATGTAGTGTCAATAAGACGATGTCAATTGTCCCTTTACTCGCCTATTTATGGATGTTTTAATTAAAAGTTCAGAGAGAAATTGCGATAAAAAGTTGTACGTAGAGCCATTCATACTTATCTTTGTGATGAAAGATAAGTAGAGACTTTAAAGCATCGTTTGAGGAGAAGACACCTAGCTTAAGATGAAAAAAAATTCAAAAATTTTTTAAAATGTATCTTCAGTTCCCTACTAGCAATTGAAGGTTACGGGTCTAGAATATTTCGTCAAAAAGAAAGCATTTAGTTTTGTCTTGAAGTAGGTATCAAAAAAAAATTTTGAGTCAGTTATGAACAAAATATTTAAAAAAGTGTTTGCATGATGTACTTATCTCATATCTCGAAAACGTCTTGTCTGATTTTATTCCTAAAAATATCAAAAAACTCTAATTAAAATTGTCTTTAAGTCATTCTTACATAACCTCTTAATACGGTAAACACTTATGGAGATATTAAGCCTATTAAAAAAAAATAATAAAAATTTGTTTCAAATAAAACAAGACATATTTCAATGAAATCAATGCATAAATGTTGATTTTATTTACCAATTAACGTAGATACTACTTTACAAATTGCATAGAAATATTAAAAAATCACACAATAATCCTTAGGGGAGTTATGGTCAAAATTCTAAAATCGGTTTTTTTGGTGTATACTTAACGTGACCAGAGGGTTTTTGTCAAAAAGCGGGACCCGAAAGATTAAAAAGCGGGATTCTGAACAAAATTTTATGGAAAAAGCGGGATTTTGAAAAATTTAGTAAAAAAAGAGGGATTTTCTTTCTATTTCTTTTTCGAACATTTTTGAACAACAAATATCCCTATAAACTCAAAAATTATAACTTTAACGTGTTTCTCGAAATGTTTTCCAAAAAAATTCTGGTTAAATTTCTATTTTAATTTCAAATTCGGATTGATAGAAAAATATGATACTTTTTATTTTGCAAGGAAGATTTTTTCTTAAATAATTCTTAGGCCCGTTTAACACTAACATTCAGTTAAAACAAAAAGTTAAAATAAAATCATTAATTCTTGGTTTCCGTTAGCACTAACTTTAAAGTAGTTACCCAATACTTTCAAAGTTTAATTTTTAATGATATCGTGTTAAAAATATAATGGCTAATATACAACTCTGTATAAAGATACTAGTAAATTTTTAAATATATGAAAATAATTTTATTGATTTTCAAAATTTAATTATATTTCAAATTAAAGAATCCGTTAAGCATCCTGCGGGAAATCTTTAGCAATTGGTGCAATAGTTCCGGTCCCTCAGTACTAGTTGAGTACCAATTTACACCTAATAGCCACCCAAGTTGATACCAAACAGCCACTAAAGTTCCAGTTGAGAACCAGTGAGAGCTTTTGCTTGATTGTTAAATGCGCAATTAGCAACACGCGCGCAATAACCATATGTGGCTGAGTTATAAGCGAGTTATAAAACATGAGATAAGTAAAATTACCTGGATTCGATTCGGGGTGCCCCAAAACTGGTTAAAAAGGGTGACTTTTTCTCCCTGCTAGGCCAACACCATGTTAAAGTGGTAGGTGCATCTCATATTATACAAAAATAAAATAGAAAGTCTATCCAACTCTAAACAAAGGTACTTATTAAAAGTGCAATATGAAAATATTCCTTTTAATCATAAGATGATAGTTCTGGTCAAAACATCTTTTATAAATGGACATTTTGGTAATAAAAATTGGTAAATATGATTTAAATAGCTCACATACAAATGTTCTCCCGGAAAGAGTTTTTAAATCTAAAAAGCTCTCTGCAAGAACATAATATCTTCCTCCAAAAATGTATATTCTATTCTAACATTCTAAAAATAATAAATGTTTTTTTGTTTGAAAAATTATGTTTCTTTCTTAAATTTTCAAAAGGTTATTCGAAAATGGAACAAAATTAAATTTTGGTATATATCTTGTAGGTCTTCCTGCATCGAAGCCATCAAAAAATATACACAAAATACATTTAAGATAAGTCAGTAGAGAAGTAGATCATAGTAACTTTTAATTGTCAAAAACGATTATCAGATTTTCAGTGGAACAAATATTTTTTATTATTAAAAATATTGGTAAATATGTTATAGAAAACATAAATAAAGAAATAGAATAAGTAACTCTTAAAGCTAAAAAAGCGGGATTTCTTTATAAAAAGCGGGAAAAATATTTCAGGCGGGATCGAAGGTTAAAAAGCGGGATAATCCCGCCAAAAGCGGGATGTCTGGTCACGTTATGTATACTACAACAAAAGTGCTTCTTCTGTGAAGTTTTGTATTCTGCACTTATGACATTTTCCCACTTAGGGCTCATTATATCTTACCTTACCTCAGTTAGTAGTGTACTTCACATTCCCCTATACTTATAGTTTAAATACTATTTACATCTTTATTTATTTTTTTTTTTTTCCTAAGCTGCTGTTACACTTTCGCTAAACGTCTCTAAATGTTTAACAAAAAACTGTTTATTATGAATTTGTTGTTGTAAATTTTACCTGTAATAAACACTTGTAACGCGTTGGTTTGTCTTAAAATCAGTGCTGTAACAAAATCCAAATTAATATTGTAAAAAAACAAATACACTCACACATTTTTGAATCCTTGTTTGGCTTGTCTTACTTGAATTTTAACTTATATTTGTTGTTTCTCTTTGAAAATAACTATTTTAGTGTGTTTTTATTTCATTAATTGTATTAAATTGAAATAATTTTTATGCCACAAACCGATATTTGTAAAAATTCAGAAATAATTTTGTTTTACTTTTTCCAGTATAAAAACAGCATGATGTTTAACTAGATTTATCACACATCATCATTGTGGCATCGGTACAGCTTTAAGAGATTACAAGCAAACTATTTTCGGAAAATTACAACATTATTTGAAAATATAAAAAAATAATAAATTTAAAATATAAATTTTGGTTTTAAAACATATTAAAAGTACAGTTGAACAATATGTATAAATTGGTAAGTCCTGGAGAGTGAAAGGATTAAAAAAAAAAAGATTTCAAAAAAATTTGATAAAAAAATAAAATAAATAAATACGTGAAAATTATAAACACAATTTCAAGGAAATTGAACAATGTTTGTGAAGTGAAAAAATGAATGTGAGAAATTTAATAAAATAAGGGAAATATCCCTTAATGTTCTATTCAAAAAAAAAAATATAATTCGACTTTTATAATTCTCTTTGATAAACCTTCAAGACACAAGTTCTTGGTTTAAAAAAATATATAATTTCACTTCAGAAATATAAAAAATTAATTTTTCACTTTAAACAAAATTTGAAAAATTTATTTCCTTTTCCAGTATCTCTTAGTCCTGGCTGTGCTCTGCGGTAGCCAGTCATCCTTAGCTGGGTTCTTAGGAGGCTATGGTTATGGTGGTGGTCATGGCATTAGCTTAGGTTATGGCGGTGGTCATGGTTATGGTGGTGGTTACGGTGGTGGTTATGGCTATGGTCATGGTGGTGGTGCTATACTTGCTGCTGCTCCCGTTGCTGTTGCTGCTCCTGTGGTAACTAAAGTAGCCGTTGCCCAGCCCGTTATTACAAAAACTATTACTCCTGTCATAACTAAAACCATCAGTGCTGCACCAATTACTGTTACCAAAGTAGCAGCTCCTGTGGTAGCTGCTCCTGTAGTAGCTGCTCCTGCCATTATTGGAGGTTATGGTCATGGTTATGGCGGTTATGGTGGTGGTCATGGTTATGCTCTTGGAGGTCTCTATGGTGGTCATGGTTATGGTGGTTATGGCTATGGTGGTCATGGTTGGTAAGAAGGATATTTTGTATAAAATACAAAAAAAAAAAAAAACCAAATTATATATGAAAGCTAACTAAAATATATATCATTTTATAATTTAGTTTATGTTTTGTATATCGTTTAAAAACTTTTTAATGTGTTGTTTTAGAAAACTCACATTTATTTTGAAATATTGTAAATCTACCAAATAAACAGTCAAATATTTCTTTAATTAAGCAAAGAAACGCTCATGTTAAATATATGTTAACTACTTAACTAATCCATATATAACTGTAATAAAACTAACATCATGTTTTTTTTTTTGTAAATATGTTTATATTATCATATTGTATCCATTATGTACCTTATTTAATCATCTTATAATTTTCATGCAATTTTTCTTAAGCGAAATGTTTATATATGACTTAATAATTTTATAAATTATCAATTTACACAAAATAAAGCACAATTAGCACAAAAGAATGTGCTCCAAAGAATTAACGTATGTTTTATTGTTCAATATTGGGTTTTACATAAATGATCTTCATTTTGAATACTGTGATAAAGTCTTTTTCAAAGAAAATAATTTCATTTTCAAATTTATCAAGAACAGATATTTGTCTAAAAAATATCATATCAGCAAGTATAAAAAAAGCTTAAAATATAAGCTCTTTTAACTCTTGCTGATAGAAAAATATCGTGTATCAAACAAATCAAAATTCCCAGTAAAGTTTTTGATTTGGGAAGCCATTAGCATATGCGGGAAAGAAGCTCTTCATTTATAAAAAAATGGTTCCATTAACACAGAAATATATGTGAATGAGGGCCTTTGGAAAAAACTTCACCCTGTCGTAAGAATATACAGCAACAAAGCAGTGGAATGGTAACAAAAAAATTTTTAGTGTTGGTACCGAAAGAGGCTAATCCATCCAATTGTTTGGAACTCCGTAAACTCCGGGCTCTAGTAAAAAATAATTTAAAGGACATTAAATTCTCAGCATAAAATGAAACAGAGTTTAAAAAAAACTGGTCTTATTCTAGCAAAAAAGTGACCGAAACACAATAAAACCTTTAATTAGAAGAATTCTGAAAAAGATCTCATATTTCCTTAAAAACTAACAGAAAATAATTTCTTCTTTTATGTTTAGAACTCGAACATAACAGTCATTAATAAAAATACAATTTAAAATAAAATTCGCCCATTAGTTTAGTTTCTATACTAACAAATTTGTATGCACTAATTTCTTCGTACACAGTCCCTAATTATTAAATGTGTAGAAAAAGTATGGAATATTTTGCTCTTAAGTTTTTAAATTGTGTAAAATTATGCTCTTTAATGCAATATATGTAAAATTATGTTCTTAAGTATAAAATATGCAAAAATATGTCATTTAAAATCCTAAAATATGCTTTAAAACAGGCACTTTCCATGGAAATATTACAAAATATGCAATTAAACTGAAAATACACAAAATTACTCTGTTAAGACGAAAATATACAAAATTATTCTACAACAAATCGATGCTAAAATTTACAAAATTATCTGAAACAGAGAAATAACTAACAATTCGATTCATTTGAAGCACAGGAAAAACTGTGATTATAAACAAACGCGAATGTTATATTCGGCCCGGCCGAATCTATATACCCACCATCAACTTTTTCAAATTTTACGTTATATCGGAGGGGGTGGTAAAGTGGGCGGACCACGCCCATTTTTTCCGAGTTAACATTGGTCCTTGAGCTATTTTAACACAATTTCACCTTATATGGGAGGTAAAGTGGGCGGACCACGCCCACTTTACCGCCGAGTTTTCCGAGTTTATATCGACCCCCGAACTATACTTACAAAATTTCGTTGTTGTACATGCTTTTATTGAAGAAATATCAGCAAAAAAGTATGAAACAGACACCTTGTGTTTCTAGTTTTTAACCCATAACTTTTTTATTTATTAACTGATTTTACCCATTTTTAATACCAAACAAACCTTATATAAGACAAATATTTGTGCCAAATTTGGTCTCCCTACGTTGCCCCGTTCGAGCCCTTTCCTGCTTTCAACAGACAGACAGACGGACAGACGCATGGACATAGCTAGAACGACTCAGAATCTAACCAGTAAACAGAAAATATATATTTTGTAGGGTCTTAGATGATTCCTTCGACATGTTACACACGGAATGACAAAATCAATATACCTCCCATCTTTTTGATGGTGGGTATGAAAAGAAAATAATATGTTTATAAAAAATATGATATGTTGCATATTTATGGTTGAGCGGGTCTACGATATTTTATAACTAGTACTTTTTAATAAAAAGTGAATTTTTGGCATATAAAAACAAGAAAAAAAGATATAGTCGGACAAGCCCGACCATATGATACCCTACAACATTGTATATGTGTATCAAAACTCGGGAGGGGATTTATATTACACATGTGGCCAATTGTGGACCGATATTTTTACAAAGTGTAAAATAAAATATACGAACACATTCATATGGTTTTATGCACTTTTCGACGATTTCCGAAGTAGGTCTTATGTAAATTATGGACTGATCTTTATAAAATTTAGTACAACGATTTATACCCAGGAAAAAAGGAACTGAAAAAGAGCTGAAAAAGCCATGAATTTAACATTGTGTTGGCATTGGAAGGAAGTACTTACTGGTGCAAAAGAGCTGCAGAAGTTCTTTTTTAACCCATGGTTGTCATTGGTAGGATTTCTTTTGAAGTACTTCCTTTAAAACTATGTTTATGAAATTTGTTTACAAAAATTCAGTTTCAACCGTATTAAGAGATAATAAATATGCATTAAAATTTATAAAATTTTATTTTTCTTAAAAGTTATTAAGCTTTTTTCCAGCAAAAATTTAATTTATTTTTACTTTTTTGGAAGTTATTATTAAGAACTTCCAAAAAAGTTTAAAATATGCACTTTCTTCTACTTTTGTTCTTTTTTGGAAGCTGTTGACCGTTTTTTTACTGGGTACTTATATATAACTTATTCATATGGAATATTAACTTTATACCAGCATTTGTATGGGATTTTTGCATGTTAAAGTGATTTTTGAAAGAGGGGTTTATATGGGAACTATGGTGAATTTTAGACCGATTTTCATTAAATTTGGTACGAAAATTGATACTTATACAAAACTTCTTTTCACCGAATTTCATAAAAATATTCTTATTTTTAAGGCATTTTTGAGTGTTGAAACATATATTCCTCGGGGACATTTGTGTGGGGGCTAGGTGAAATTATGGACCAATAACAACCAATTTCAATATTGGTTTAAAATATTAAACATTTTTTTAAAATTGATCTTCAGTTCCCTACCAGCGATTGAAAGTCACGGGTCTAGAACATTTTGTCCAAAAAATAGTATTGAGTTTTGTCTTGAAATGGGTATCAAAAAGTACGTACGTAATTTTTAGCCAATTATAAGAAAACAAAAAAAAAAAAATATTTTCAAAAATATTCGCATCAATATTGGTCCATAAACCGTCATTTTATTGCTGAAAAAAAATTTCGATATTTTTCTTAAAAAATTTATAAGAATTTTATAAGTTTGTTCCCTTTGTGGCTAAAATATTAAAAATTTGCATTGTAATAAGTATTGCTGATAATATATAATTTTCTAAATTTTTTCAAAAAAAATTTCATCAAAATGCCTTAAAAAGTCTTCTAGCTAAACAAAATCCCATGGAAAAAAATTTTAAATATTTTTTCCATAATCAGAATAAAACTACAATTTTTTGTATACTAATTTCGATTAAAAAATTGAAACTTTTCTTACCATGATTTTTCAATCGCTGGTAGGGAACTGAAGACCAATTTTAAAAATTGTTTAAATAATTTTTTCGTATTAAGCAAATTTTTACGCATCGTTTGATGGCTCTTCCTACATCGAAATCTCGAAAAAGGCTTTCCTCGGAACACTCTAATGGACAGCTAGCCGGACATCGTTAGATCGATTTAAAATTTAAATTTAATTTAAAAATTTATTTTAATTAAATATACTCTATCTGAAATTCTTAGTATTTATAATATAAAAGATATGATAATAAATCTGTATCTCCTGACCGAATTGAACTAAGTATATAGGAAAGGAGGAGGAACCCACACTTTTAACAAAATTATCTATTAGTCACCCTGTTAAAATACAAGATGAGCTACAGTTTTTCAAAGTTGACTACGTGTAGCATGGGAAAAAGCTGCTAATTTTTGTCTTTTTGGATTTGGATAACCCAAGGAACCACATAAAATTTTGCTATTGCAGAAAAATCTTTAAGAGATGTATTGTATTGCATGGCATAACAAACTAAAACTGAAAATTGTAACGAATTTCTAAAGTTGCGTTAAATTTTCAATACTTTTATATACATAAGAGTGCTCCAAAAAAATGAAGTTTCGAATAATACCCAAATTTTTTTTATCAATTTGCTGAACCTTTCAAAAAGGGTTAATACCCAATTTTTTTTTATCAATCTGCTGAATTAATGAGACATCATATTCAAAAAGGGTTAGTGCCTAATTTTTTTTTATCAATTTGCTGAATTATTGGGATTGCAAACGGGTTTTATTGAAATATATTCAAATTGGCATGATTTTTAAAAATCAGGGTCATTTTGACCCCAAGGCCGTTTAAGGGTTAATTTCATTTTTTTCACTATCATTGATTTATATTAAGAATTATGTGGATTATAAAATTTTAAAAGAGTTCCATTTAAAATACACAACAATGTAATAAAATGGCTGATTTACTAAAATATTACATACAAATGGGTTTTTCTCGAAATCCGCTGAATTCAAAATGCAGGTACAGGCAAACTATAAGAGGTATTGACCTAATTTTTTTACTGTTTTATTCCGTGATCTATTGTCCATAAATTCTTATAAGATCTCCAAAAAATATTGAAATTTGTTTAACAAAGTATCAAAAAAACTGAAATTTGAGTTTTGAAACGACCGTTAAAAATATCAAAATTTTTTGACAATAGCTGAGAACAGGTTTACGTTATTCTATAAGGACAAAAACTCATATTCAAGTAACCACAGATGTATTTTAAGTAATACAATTGTTTTATTCGAATATTTTCAAAAATATATTTATTTTTTTGTCACATTTAAAATTCAAGCGCTCTGAAACACGTTAATGGCCTGGGGAATTTTCAATAACTTTTACATATTTCAACCAATTTTTGTGTTTTATATATATATATATATATATATATATATATATATATATATATATATATATATATATATATATATATATATATATATATATATATATATATATATATATATATATATATATTTATATTTAGTAATGATTATTTATAAATACGTAAAATACTACAACTTATAATAAAAATATCTTGGATTTTTTTTTATTGTTATAGCCATTTTTGTTTTCCAGGAAAAAATGGGCTTTATTTAGACTTTTTGTTGTAACTTTTGAACTAAAAGCTATAAATTAATAAGTCAAACTGTAAATTGAAGTATACTTATTATGTGAAATAACTTTAAGAAAAAACAGATCAATTAGTTTTATACCATAATTAATGTTATTGAAAGTATTAAAAATGAAGGCAATTTTTTAGTTAACGGAAAAATAAAAATAATGCAGAAAATCAAAAATTTCGATTTATTTAATTTAAAATATATTTTATGCAATCAACAGACCCAAGCTTACCAGACATTTAGTAAAAATGTTTGTATTACACTTTTAATGGCTACAGTTGTTTAAAATCTTCATTTTGTACTTCCTGAAGTTCCTCTGGTAGTGTAATATATTGTGATTTTTGCATAATTTCAACTGGTTTATTTTTTTAATATAAAATTAAATATTTTTCGTTTAGGCAAATATTGGCGAAATATTTTTATTTGTTACACAAGCTAATATCCTATATTTTATCACTATATAAAAAAAAATTGTACCCAATAGCTCTTTAAAACTCTACATATACATATATATATCTCGAAAATACCCCATTTTTAGTGTCATATTCGAAAAATTATTAAAAATATTATACAATATATATCCATATAAATTTTACTTTAGAATACATTCCACTATCTGAACTTAATCTACCGATTTAAAAACGAATTATAGTTTTACAAAAACTAAAAAAAAAATTACACTTGGAATTTTAAAATTTTACTATAAGATTAATTATAAATTAAACAACGTAAGGAGTGAGATCGAAAAATTCTTAACATACATAATATTCAATAACTTTGAAACGGTTGATCTTAGAGTTTTCATTATTTTTTTAATCATTTTATAATTTAATTTTATGGTTCTAACCCCTAATTATAAAATTGTGTACCATTTTTGAAAACCCTTTCTTTGGAGATTTGATAGTTGCTTCAGTCACTTTTTTGGAACAGTGTGCACATCTTCTGTTAAAATCTTCGGTATTTTGGGACACCTTTTTTGTGATCTTGAATTCACTTTTCACAAGAGTTCAATATCTCTCCACTGGTCTAAGCTATGGGCAATTTTGAAAATTTACCTCTCTTGGTACTAAAACTATGTTATTGATTTGGTACCACTCCAAAGCTTTCTTACCGTAGTGACATGATACCAAATGGGTCCAAAAATATGTGGACACCTTGTGCTTCCTTAAGAAAAGAAGAAGTCCTTTTTGCAAATATTCCTTTATGCATATTTTGGTATTTATAGATCGGAATGTATCAACTGACTTTCCTGTTTTGACGCAACTGCAAAAAGCTTGTCATACCATGAATTTTGTAAGAAATTTTTGCTGATTTTGCGTCTAAAACTTATCTCCAATATTGCTTCGAGCATTAGCAATAAAAATTTTTGAGACACAAGCTGCGAAGATTTTGCCAGCACCTACGTTTCTTCGTCAATAATACAGCTTGAGTATTTTTGTATGAAATTTGGTTTTAAATTCCGAGTCCTATTTTTGGCTTGTAATTTTTTTTTTGCAGAATTCCAGTTTGGAATTTTTTGAACTTTATATGTTATCAACTTTCCTATTAGCTTTAAGTTTTCGCACCAAATAGGCGAAGCACTGAGAAAACTAAGCTGATTTTCTACCAGATGTGTTTGGAGTTCCTTTCAATATGCCTTCAATTTTCTGGCCTTCCCAATATCATGTGGTCCTTTTTTCTTACCGAACTAGGTTTCACATCAATAGTCAAATTCTCCTGATACTGTTTAATAACATTAGAAACGATTTTACGGACGACATTTAATTGTGTGGCCAATTATTTGTAAGACCTATTTGGATATTTTTGAAATTTTTTAATAACTTGTAGGACGTAAATCTTTTTCGTCACTTATTTTGATGAAAATAAGGACAAATTAACATGGTTGTTACTAAAAATAATAACTGAAGTATTTTTCCATGATAACTAGATCAAAAAAAAATTTTGAATATTGATTCCGAAAAAAGTTATGAGGCAAAATGTGTGTTAAGAATTTTTCGATCTCACTCCTTAGAAAAATAGGGATAATTCAGTTTGTTTTCAACCCAACGAGAGACGAATATTAATGTTCGGCATGTTTATAGAACTGTTCGTCCTATAAATCCTAACGGAGCCATATTTTGAAAAGTCTATCAGGTAGTGGAGTTACGCTGATTTATATATAATTTCCTAAAAAAAATATTTTTCCAGAGCTGAAAATATTTTTTTTAATGTAATATTTTTTAAAGGCGGTTTTGGTTTTAAGAATTTTAAATTTTCTGTTCTCGTTGTTTGTTCTCCAAATTCTATTGGGAACTGATTTTTCTATTTCGATCAGGGAGCGCATTTAAGCTGTTCAAAGCGGAATAGTTCGAAGCTCAATTATTTTAACATAAATAGTTAGAGTGTTTATTATATGTATATATGCATTATAAGTGGCCATTTTAGTCCGTTAAAAAAAATGGTATAAAAGTCGATTAAAACTTGAGTTCAATGGATTAAAATATTTTAGAGAAATTTTCTACGTCGAGTTTCAATAGAGGTCACCAAAGGTTTAATTAAATTTAATTAAATTAATTAAATTACTAGTAATTTTGTTAACGATTTCAACAAAAAATTTTTGATTTTATGTTATATTTCATTGCCTAGTTTAAGGAGTTTATATAAGAAATATGGGAAAATTTCATAATTCTATTATTTGAGAACACATGATAAGAATGAATATTTTTTTTGATTTGGAGACCCCTAGTAAAATTTGACGAAAAAAATATCTGTAAAACATTTTAACCAATTAAACTGAAGTTTTAATCAACTTTCAAGCAATTTTTCAAAAATAAACTAGAAATTATACCTTATAAGGAGAGGTAAATGAATTGATAGTTTTAATAAAATATTTCCCTTTAAATGCACTAAATATTTATGCGAAAATTATTGAGCTTCGAACTATATTTATATTATTTTTTTCGATTTATCTGAGACTGCTTTGGTGCAAAAATATAAAAGAAGTTTCGCCTACCAGCTAAAAATCCTTTGGAGGGCTTATTACACTTATCAGGAGCTATCATTTACAGATGGAATAATCTCGCTCCCAAAGTACAGTTGCCTAATGTAATTTAATTCTTTAAGCATTATTATCCCATAAAATTTTAACGGATTCAAATCTTTTAACTTCAATTAGAAAGAGAGAGAAAAATCTTCAAAATATTCTTCATTTATTTAATTTAATTTAATTTAATTTAATTAAAGCTTTAATTAAAATTTTTTGATATTTTTTGAACAAAATCCGACAAGTCGTTTACGAGATATGCTTCAATATATAGTGCAACCAGAACTAGAGTCAATTCAAAAAAGTGGATTAGAGGCTTAGTACTAATTAATACCGTGTATCCGAATTGACTGAGAAACCCCGTGCCGCAGAATCAGTGTTTCCTTCCCTGTTTTATCAAAAAGCAAAAGATTTTATATGTCGTTTAAAGAAACCGCAATTTCCTTTGAAATGATATATAATTATATTATTATTGTTTATATATTTATTTTGTATTTGAAAATGCGTCTAATAAATGGGGTTCTATTTAAGAAAAATAATAATTTAAATTTAGTAAAATGTTTCTTCGACACATTCTTCTTAAAATCAGTTTATTATTGGGTAAATAAAAGTCCCCATTCAAGGGTGATTTATAATGTTGGTTGTCCTGCATTATTGATTACTTTCATTGTAATATTAAGTATTAATGAACGTTAAATTTTATATTAAATCTTAAAGATTTCCTACAAAATATTGAATCTTAATTTCTTTAACGTTTACCCTTATTTATCCCATAATAATATAATACACATTTTTAACAATTTTTTTTAAATAGTTTTTTATTTTATTTATTTTTTTATTTACAATCGCAAAAAAAGAAAATCGAGGAAATTTACAGTAACAATTAAACAAATTAAAAAAAAAATTATAACAAGAAAATAAAAATTATAAAAACATTTCAAACTTCAAAGATTTCATTTAAAAAGTATACAAAAATCATCTTGCTACTAAATAAACCATACACTTCCTTTCTTTCCCAAACCCGTTCTCAATACACAAAAAAATACTGTTAATATGATGTTATTTTTAAATCTTTATGACAGTATTTAGTTTAAACGCTTACCAGCCATGACCATAACCCAAACCCAAACCATGACCACCTAAAGCATAACCGCCATAACCATGACCGTATGAAATAGCAGGAGCAGCAGCAATTTTAACAGCTGGTGCAGCATAAGAAATGGCAGGAGCAGCAGCGTATTTAATAGCGGGGGCAGCATATGAAATGGCAGGAGCAGCATAAGAAACAGCGGGAGCTGCAATTTTAACAGCTGGTGCAGCATAAGAAATGGCAGGTGCAGCATATTTAATGGCGGGAGCAGCATAAGAGATGGCAGGTGCAGCAGCAATGGCATGACCTCCTATGAGACCACCATGAAGACCACCGCCATAACCACCACCATAACCACCCAAGTAACCGGGAGCGGCAGCAGCGCTAGCAATAAGGGCCAAAGTAACAATGACCTGGAAATGAAAGTGAAAAATTGTGGTTAAATAGTAGATTTATTAAAAAATAAATAAATACTTAATTGGAGTGAATGTTTATACAAAAAAAAAAAAAAAAAAAACATGTTTAAATTGTGGTTTCTTATGCTTCCTCAGTTTAAATAAATAATATGAATAATTATTTTAATTGTATTTTATTTTTGCTTTTGTATTATACTTCATATTTTTGTATCATACTATTTTATTTATAATTATTTAGCTTTAGAGGCAATTAGTGGTTTACTAATTTTTTTTAATAGTTCTTATAAATTAATCAGTTTTTATAATTTTATATATTTTTATCCGGTTTTATAAAAATAATTTCATATGAATTTTATTCATTCAGAATACTGTTAAGATACTGTATTTTATTGCATTATATTTGTATTGTATTTTAAATAAAGATTTAAATGAAACTTGAATGTATAATTGAAAAATCTTTCAACAACTTCAAAAAATTAATATTATTATTAGTAAACTAACCCCCTTATTTTGCAAAACCCTTCACCACACTTTGGAAAAATTTTCATACAAATTTTTGAAAAACAAAAACAATTTACATGAACAATTTTTCAAAGTTAGGGGAAGTGTTTTACAAAATTATGTCCTAAATATTTTTATTTTTAAATTGCTACATATTTTCTACACAAAATTTCCTCTTAAAATATTATTACAGCTTTAAAAGCTTTATTTTGAAAAACTTTAAAGCTAATTTATAAAATTATTAAATTTTTGAAACATTTAATGGCTTTAGCAAAGCATTACAAAAAGTTTTTCTTAAGCTTTTTGTTTTATCAGAAACAATCGGAATTTCTTTTTCATTTAGAACTTATTTACTAAAAAGCTTTCCTAATGTAACTTAAAGCTTTAGATAAAACATTTATGAAAAAGCTTTATAATTTAAAAAGCTTATTACTTATTTTAAAGCTTTAAAAAGCCAGTATTAAATATTTTACTACGAGTTATAATTTAACGTAATTTTATTTGATAATTAAAAGAAAAATGAAAGGAAATTTTTTCAGCTTTTTGAAAATATAACCAAAAATAATATTATTTGAAATCTTAAAAAAAAATTACAAAAAACAAAACTGCAGTGTTTTAAACAAAAAATATATTTTTGGAAAATATTTAAATTTTATAACAAATAGGTATTTCAACATTATCTAAAATATGCTGGAATAATTGTTCAGTTAAAATGAACATTAAGCTTGGAAATTTTGTCTACAAAATCGATTCATTTCACGATATTTGGGAGTAGTTTGTCTGCATATTGGTTTTAGTATGTGATTTTAATTTTATTTTGCTGTGATTTTTATATAAAAGAAAGTTTAAACATTTGTATGTTGTGCTCTATTTTCACACACAAAATATAAGTTTTGTTTTAAAAAATTTTATGAATTTTTAATAATGCTGAATGTAGGATGCTTGTTGAAATATTTTAATCATTATAATATTTTAAATCTATTCTTCTAAAAATTATTCAATTTTATTAAGAAAATTGTATAAAAGATTAAATTTTTTTTTTTTTTTTTTTTTTGTAATTTTTGAAATTTTTAATTTTTTCTTTAAAATTTTTTTTCTAAAAATCTTTTCTCAGCTTAAAGGTTTGAAATATGTATTTAAAATTATGTTTTTCCCAAGAAAAAAGCAAATATTTTAATTTTTTTTTATTATTAAATTAAAAAAAAAAAAAATAAAAAAAAAGTTTTTTTCTCTTAAAATAATGTAATTGAGGTAAAAAATGTTTGCAAGCTTTTGAAATAGGAACTTAAAATTATATTTCTCAACAAAAAAATTTTTTTTTTTTTTTTTTTTTTTTTTTGTTTTACTAAAAATTTAAATTTAAAATCTTTTGCCTTCCTGTTAAATAATTCAGTTGTTTGTTATATTTTTTCTTCATTTTATTTTATTAATTTCAAATTTATAAAAATATTTAAATTTTTAAAATTCAATTCGTTTTTTTTTTTTTTTTTGCTTTGGACCACTGTATCTCATCCTGTGTTTTTTCTATAGATTTTCTTAAAGATTATTCTGAAATCTAATTTATGTTCCTTCTCTGTTTAAAATTTAGTACAAATTGGTTCAGTAATTCAAAACTGTTATAATTTTTGTTATACTTTGGCATCAGGAAAACCATTTTGATTAACCCTTGAACAAGATTTAGGTCGAAAAAAACCCAATTTTTTTCTAATACAAATAGTTCTTATTATATGACTAGACAGCTGTCATTTAATAAAAATAAAAAAAAAATTCACTTTTCTATTATATTTTTTTTTTTTCTATATTTCATTTAATTTATTTCGAAGTCGAAAAATTCTTTAAATTTTTAAAATTCACTTCGTTTTTTTTTTCCTACTATGACCCACTGTAGCATCTTGTGCTTGATCTTCAGACTTTCTTAAAGGTTTTTTCTGAAAGGCTAACTTATATTCCTTCTCTGTTTAATATTTAGTACAAATTGGTTCAGTAACTCAAATCTCCTAAAATTTTTATTTTGTTTTGAAATCATGAATTTAACCCTTAAACAAGATGTAGGTCGAAAAGACCCAATTTTTTTCTAATACAAATAATTCTTTTTATATGACCAATTAAACAGCTGTCATTTAGCAAAAACAATATCTTTTAAAGATTTGATTTGACAGAAAAATTCTCAACGAAATTTACTTTTGACTTTGTATATTTCAAAATTATCCTTCAGATCAGATGAATCAGATTCTAAGACAATATCTTTTCCTTACAAAAAAGTTTTAATTTTTCTTGTTAATAATAATTTTATTAATGAAACAGAACGCTTTTTAAAGATATTAGATTCTATTATAAGCTTGAGAAAAAATGGGGTCAAAGGTTAAGTGACTTTTAAAATATTGAAATTTTGTGTCAAATTTTACAAACAGAACTTTTTCTGAAGATATTAGATTTTATTATTAGCTTGAGAAGAAAATGGGGTCAAAGGTAAAGGTTTAAGTCACTTAAATCCAAAAATAACTGGATTTTTGTGTAAAATGTTAGATTTTTATAGTTTAAAAATAAATTTAGCTCAATATATGAATTTTAAAGCTTAAAGATTTTGAACAAACTTAGCTTGCAACAAAAATATATTTTTTAATTTTGTAGGTAAAACACTTAGTATTTTTGAACTCTGTATTTAGCTATAATTTTTTTAATTAATTCACATTTTTTAAAAACTTTTTTTTTATAAAAATCATTTTGATTTATAAAAAATATTTTTCGAAATTTTAATTGTTATTATTATTTTTTATCTTTTAAACACTATTTCGCCATAAGACTTTTTAAAATACGATTTTATTATTATTATTTATTATTATTTTTTTTCAAAGGACATTTTAAATTCCTTTTTAAGTCTTTTATTTTCTTTTACTTACAAACTTGAACATTTTTAAGGATTTGATTTTTTTTTATTATTATAACTTTAAGTTTGTAATAAAACTGTATTTTTCTCTACACAAGCTGACTTGAGTTTGAATAACTTGTTTCAATTGTCAATAGTATTTATAGCCGAAAAATTTTCAATTTTGTTTTGTTTAAAGTAATAAGAAGAAAAATCTTATTTTGAAAAATGCTGCCCGCCTCTAGTACTTCTATAAAGTACGTACGTATAATACGAGCAGTGCAACTAATAATAGCAACAACAACATCATCTAGCCACTTACATTACAACGACAATATACAGCAGCGAGTACAACAACGACAACAATTCATGTTTGTCGGCTGATGCCGGTTGCTGTCGCAGATGTTGCTGGTGCAAAAAAAAAAAAAAGCAACACACAAACTAGAAATATCAGAAGCTCTATGTTGCTGACAAGAAAACAGCTGTTGCTCTAAAAACAAAAAAATCTCGCATAAAAAATAATTTAAAAAAACACTTTTACTTTTTTTTTTTTTTGCAGTCTTTAATAAAGCTGGCTTTAGTCATAATAAGTATGAGCTAGATTAACGAGGGTTATAAAAGAAGGAAATAAATGTGCGTTTAAATTAATATAAAATTTTTAAAAATACTTAAAATTTGAGCTTTAAAAACGATTATTAAATAAAAATTCAACCTTGTTTTATATAATTTTCACGGTGGTCTAAACCATTTACCGGCGCTTATAGACCCGGGGGCTGAAGCTTTAAGCGTTTTAAATACACAACTTAATGTTTAATTTATACTCGTAACAAAGTAATATGTAACGTTACGTTCTCTTTATGAGCCGATCTATGCTATTACAGATATATTTTTTAACATTAAGAACTGCGCACGAAAAAATCCGTGCATGCTCTTGGGCTTATAACTTTTGATGTGGTGAAAAATTAATAATTCTGTTAACAGTTTTGTATTTGCCATTATGCTCACTTGCCACATGCTAACACAGAAAAAATTATTTCCTAAATTTTTTCAATTAACGCTGTTGCTTGATTTTATATTGCTTCGAAAAGCAATAACAAAAATTTGACACTTTTTTAAAAAAAAGAAACAAAAATATATACATACAAATATAAAATGATTGTAAAACTATTTGAAGTTGAAGTTTTTACAGGAAATGGAGGAAATTTGGTAGAGAAAAAGTTCACTACCAATGGTTGAAACTACATCGCAGGTTTGTATATAAAGCATTTTGAAATATTAAATAAGTGATTCAATGATTTTGTAGGCGGTTGTTTCATATGAAATATTTTGCGAATAAGAAATCCATGTGATAGAAAAGGCCCTGTTGTCCAGTAAGTACTATACTTATTTTAATACGTAATATATGAAACTAAATGGTATTATATAATCTAGTGGTGCTGATGCCCCCATTATTTAATATAAGAATGCAAGTATGCTTAAGATCTGGAGCAAGAACAGCCTATACTTCGATGGTTGGGCTATCAGTAACGTAAATGCCTTCGTTTGGACTTTTTTGTCACCTGCAGTGGTAAGTTAAAAATCATCTGTTAATGTATCTCACAATAATTCATTGCTTCATTCTGCAGAAGAACTTTTATGTATTAATACAAAGGTGAGGGATGCAAACCGAAGAAGTATCAATATTTTGCGTATTAATGTATTTAAAATTAATATGAAAACATAATTTAACAAAAGAAAAAATATAAAAAAAATTAAAATATTGACATAATATTTCAAAATATTAATGAAAGAAAGAAGAAATAAAAGAAATTGTAAAAACAAAAAAAAATATATATTATTTATTTATTTTTTTTTTTTTTTTTTTCAATTAATGAGTTGATTAATTCAATCATCTGCTTAATTGAAAATATTGTTTTCTTTTCCAATTAACTTTTTGTCTCATTCAATTATGAGGTTGTTTAAAGTTTTATATTTTTCAAATTATTTTTTAATTAAAAATTTAAAAGTGTTTAATTGGAAAAAAAAAAAAATTATTTTGTCAGTATTTACAATTGTCAGTAATTGATATAATTATTTTGGTGAGAGGTGCAAATTTAAATATTTTTTTGGGAAAACGGGAAATTTAATATTCACGTAGTTTTATAATCCTATAGCAAAAATGTTACTGTTAGTATCGCCTCAGTGAAAATTTTACATTACATAAAATTCGATACAAGTGATATTTTATATTATTCAAAAACATTTCATCGGTGCGCTGATTAAAATTCCTATTTGATTACACGAGTTTTTAACTACATATTGGTATAATCTTTTAAACATTTTAATGATGATGTACCATTTTCAAACTTCATTTAAATCTCTTGGCTCTAAAAGGCTTTTTCATACTTTTTTGCCAATATCTTTAGATTTTTTCGACATATTAAAGTCCAGTTTGTATCACATGATTTTATACTATCTTAAAAGCATGATTTTGGACTATTTTTGGCAATAATAGACATAAATTATTAATTTTGAAATATGTAAATATTTTCAAATGAAAAATCGACAACAACTTTTCTTTTAACATCAGAAATACATACCGCTACTTTTTCAAAATTTAAATTTCAAACGTGTAAATATTTTAAACTATGAATGTGTTTTATTTTTCAAAAATTTTCGTCTTGAAATGATTAACAATATCTTTCAAATGAAAACTAATTTTTATCAGATATCCGAACACTATATCAATTGACCACAAAATATTGTTGAGAACCAACTTTAAAAGTTTTTAGATTTATGTTTTAGAACGAATTAAAACGATAAGAAAAACTATTTATACTGAAATTTATGCCAATTTTTAGCATGAAAATCTATTTAAGTTAAATATATAGTATACAGTTTTTAATTAAATATTAGAAATACTAATTTTTTATTCCATAACGCTATTCTAAAAATCATAGTTCTACTGAATCATTTTATAAATAAATCATTGAATTTTTGTTAAATCAAATCTTCTACAAATTTAATGGAAATATTTATATTTTTTAACTATTTTTTCTTTAATTCGTAAAAGATTTAAATAAAAGAAAATTTTAATATTCAAAATATTTTTCAAGGTTGAATTGTGTAATTGGTAGTGCGTTGTTTAAGCAATTAATTATTGGGAAGTCAAAGAATTTAAGTCTATGAATTGAATTGTTATGAATGCTTTAAAGAAATTACTGAGATAATAAATTTAATTCGATTTTGAAAAGTGAATTAAAGAATTAAATCTTTGGAATCTTTGCTTGCAATAGGCACTTATGTTATTTGCATGACATATTTACAATTTTTTAAATTTTAAATTGGAAGTCATACTTCAATATTGTTTTATTTTCTGTTAATTAATCATGAATGTGATTTATAGTGTTGTATTATAGTATTGAATAGAAAAAATAACATTCTTTATAAAAATTATTGCTTTTTTCTTATATTTTAAGTTTCCCGGGATTCCCGGGAATTCCCGGGAAATTGAATCTTTCATTCCCGTTTCCGGGAAACAAAATATCACGGGAAACCCCAAACCCTAGTCATAATATTATACAAAGAATTCATGATCACTGAATGGTAACCTGGTAGCGGAAGATAAATAATATCTTCAGGCTGTAGGACTCAGACAAAATAGAAATGATTTTGAGAGAAATTCACTTCATCTCAGAAAGAAAAGTGTCACAAAAAGTTAATTGCTTTGAATCTTTATCAGAAAATTTTAAAGGAAGTCTAGTATGAAGACTTATAAAATAAGAAACAAATCCTAAGCAAGAATCTGGAGGTAAAAAATAACATGAAAGTTCCTCAGACGAATTTTTTCAGAAATTTTGTTTCTGTATGATAGACGATGAAAGGTTCGTACAGGGTGACTTTTTTCAACTTCCAAACCAGGAATTCTATGTCGCAGTTGATAGAAGGATTATTGCAGAAAAATTTCGTGTATCAAAGAAATCAAAATTTCCAACTAAGTTTTTGAATTGGGAAGTCATATGCATACGCTGGAATGAAGCACTTCATTCTTAAAATAAGGTTGCATTCACACAGAAATTTACGAGAATGAGTGCCTTTGGAAAAGACTTCTACCTTTCCTAATAAAATTCAGTGTATCCCCTGTTTTCTGGCCTATTCCCGCTTTTTCTCATTACAAAAAAACAATGGAGTTGTAACAAAGAAATTGTAAGATTTTGTACCGATAGAGGCTAATCCATAAAATTGTCCGAAACTCTGTGCAATGGAAAGATATTGGACTCTAGTAAAAAATAATTTAAAGGACATTAAAAGTTTAGCTTAAAATGAAACGGAGTTTAAAAATAAGTGGACCTATTCGATCAAAAAAGTGACCGAAACACAATAAAACCTTTAATTTGAATAATTCTGGAAAATATCAGATATTTCCTTAAAAACCAACAGGAACTAATTTATTCTTTTATGTTTAGAACTTGAACATAACAGTCATTAATAAAAATATTATTTTAAAAAAATTCGCCCACCGGTTTAGTTTCTATAAGCAGATTTGCATGCACGGATTTTTTCATGTGCAGTCCTTATATTATTAAATATAAAACTATTTCCAAAGAGAGTGTTTGAATTAAATTTAATAAAAAAAAAGATATACTGTAATTCACGGCCGACAGCTATAAGCGTTTTAACATACAGAACATAATGTTTCCGTTAAACTAGTAACAAAGTAACGCGTAACGTTACGTAATGAATAAAATTTAATTTCAGTTTTAAGTCCTCTGAACGTTATTTTAAGTTTGAAACATAAAATTAAACATCTTCCATTTCTGTACCGGTCCTTGCTCTATCTAGCCCCTGGACTTGAAAAATAATTCTATATAAAATGAAAGATTTAGTTCTCCCCAATTAAACAATATTATTAAAGAAAAACTGCTCACACTACCCTCGTTTTTGCTTCGACATTAATCTGACAGTTAATCCATTTGTCCGCCTGTGATTTTTTTAGATCCAACCGCCTATCCCCTCCCTTCTGTAACAGTCTTCTTTTCTCAAATAAAATAACTCAAATATTTTTTAGCATAACAACGAAAATCTTTGGAATTTCCATTCCCCTCTTAACTTAATTTTATTTTAGATCACTTTTATGAATTATAATTTTCAGGTGGAGTTAAAAATTATGTGCAATTGTAATCTGCCTTATAAATTTGTTGCTCAAAATTTTAAATTAGTTTTAATGCTAAATTAAACCCCCATTGGTTTTATTGTTCGTTTACAGACACTATTTCTTTTTATTATTTATATATTTTTTTGCAATTAAATAAATTTCAATTATTACAAAGTATTGTAAAATTATGCGTAATTTTAATGATTTTCTAAAACATAATTTGTAAATTTTTTCAATTTTTTTGTTCGTTTTGTTTTATTTTTTTTTTTTTATGAATTGTCTTTAGATCTAGTTTATTTTACTATAATGTAAACAATTTTGTGTCATAAGCGGATTTCCACTTAATTTCAATGACTAATACTTTTTCATGCCCTACTTTAAATTTATTATATTGCAGACAGAATAGAGGTGTTAGTTTGGTATGAATTTGTATAGGGAAATAATATAAAAATTTAAGCAAAAATAAAATATTTAAAATCGTAAAAATAAAATTCAAATACGATTTTTTTTCTTCTTTAATCATTAATATATTTTTTAATTAGAAACTATTTGTCTGATTTTATTTTTTTATTTAAACAAATTTTAATTGAATTAATTATTTTGGTGATTGGTGACTAGCAGGAAAAAATATACAAACGTATACATATTATAATGAATTAATGTAACTCATACGCTTAAATGGCTAAATGTAATATGTATTTAATCTATAAAAATATGACATCATCATTTCAAGTAATTAATCAAATATAAAAAAAATATAAAAATATTAACACACTTCTGTTCTTTATTCAACTTAAAAGTAAACCTATGTATTTTGAGAAACTTTTAAATAACTTTAATTCTTTTTTTTTTTTTTCTGTGCTATTTAACAAAATACATAACTATATGCCTAAACATAATGTACAAATTTAAAAATGTATAAGAGAACATTAAAAAAAAAAAAATAATGTTTGAAAATTTTACTTAAAAATACTTGCTAGAGGAGCTTGTCTTATTTTATGTGCAACAAATTTATCTCTATGAATAAAGAATAAAAATGTTAATTTTTGATACTTTAAAATTTCTGTTATTTTATGAAAACTGTTTTTCTTGAAAATTTTTATAAAATTTCATTTTTTCTCAGAAGATGGGCTTAATAACTACATAAATGTTGACCGTATTAAAAAGTAATGTAAGAACAACTCAAAGATAATTTTAATTAACATTTTTTCATATTTTTTTGAACAAAATCGTACAAGTCTTACAAACTAGTGTCAATTCAAAAAAGTGGATTAGAGGCTTGGTATTTATTAATACCAGTGTTTCCCTGTGTAATAGTTTAAAATTTGTAAAATCTTATTTTTCTTAATAATTATTAACCTTTTTTCTTCAAAAATTTTGTTGGAAGTATTTATTAAGAACTTCCAAAAAACTTCAAAATATGCACTTTGTTTCACTTTTAAAATGGTGAATTTTTTTTTTTGTTGGAAGCTATTGATCGTTATTTTGCTGGAAATCTAAAAGCCAAATTAATTTAAATTTTAATTTCTATTAAAAAAAAATAAACAAAATATGAAATAATTTAAATTTTCTGTTCTGTCATTTAATGTGTTAAATAAATAATTAACCAACAGAAAATAGTTTCCAAAATTAAATTATATTAAGTACATTTTTACTTATTTTATTTGTTTGTCATAATGGTATTCACACTTGCTCACATCTAACATCTACCATCAATTTCACAAGATGTTAACATCTTCCCATATGAATTTTATAGGGCTCAGAACTCAACATCTTTCAACATCTTTAAAAGATGTTTCTATCTCATTTTGTTCCACCTAACATCTTTCGATTATTTATTTTAGTGTCATCACTAGAAAAATAACATGAAACTGAAAAAATCAAGAAAAAAAAAATGCAAACCAAAAAAATTATAGGAACACAACAACAAAATATGTATTAAAACTTTAATTAAAATACAAATATTAAAGAAAATATCATATAAATTGACGAATTAATAATTGTTTCATTGTAATATTTAATAAAATTATTGATTATTTTTCTTGATCTTATAAATTTTATTTTTTTCCCTCAAGCATTTTTCCTCAATCATGTGACTTTTTCATTGATGAAGGATGGTAGATGTTAGATGTTGCAAGTGTGAACAAATGTTTCACATTTTTAACATCTTCCATGCATTCCTTTAAGACGTACGCAAGTGTGAAAACGGCATTAAATTAAAAAAATGACCGAAAATTATTAACAAAATAATTCTAAAATTTTTTAACAGCCTAAAATTATGCTATATAATTTAATTTTTCTTTAAATTAATCTTTATTTAATTAACTAAATTATAACACAAACAAAAAGTGTGTCATAGGGTTGGTTAAATTCGTATTTGCGGTTTTTAAAACCAATAACTAACTAAATACTTTGTTTATAGCGCGTTTTATTTTATTTTATTTTATTTTTTTTCTTAAACATTTTGTAAAATTTTTTTGTATAACAAATTTTGTTGGAATCGATTACATTAAATCATACATTTATTGTTGTCGTAGTTGTAGTCATTTTAAAACTGTTTGTTGTTTTTGTTGTTATGGATTTTAATAATATGGTTTATTGACCGCTACATACTAACTTACTAACTAACAACTTTTGGCCAATTTTAGTTTTTCCAAACAAATACTATTAAATTTTATATTTTTGGGTTTTTTCTTTATATTTTTTAACAGATTTCATTTTGCTATATAGATTTTCTAGTGCAATTAAATTAAGTGAGTTGTATTAAATGCAGTTTGTTTGTAGCAGCTCACACTCGACTCTACTCCACTGCACCACACCACACCTCGTTCAAATTGGCTCAAACCTCTTTTTTTCTACTCTTCTAATATTATTTTGTATTTTTTTTTTTTATCGTATTTTTTTATAAAATAATTTTTCTTTCGAAATGAAAATCATTTCATTTTATTTTCAAGTAGCATTTCGTTAATGTCTGAGATGATGTATGAGCGTTTGAAACATACATTTTTACGTTGGTTGGTTGGTAGGTTCATTTGTTTGTTTGAAACAATTACAAAATATTTGTAATCATTTAAACAGAAAATACATTCTACTTTTAGTTATTTTCTTGCTATTAAATAAATTTAAGTCTATTATTGTTTTATATGTATTTCTTTGTGTTTTATACAATCAATTGACATTTAAAGAGATTGTTTTCAAAATAAACTTTGACCAAGGCAATTATATGCTGCCTTTAATAAATTCATAAATAATCCAATCGTATTACCAACAACTGCATACTTACATATATACATACATGAATTTACTTTTATTATTCGAAATTAAGTGTAATTTAAATTATGACTGGTTTTAGTACCTACTTTGTTTTAAAAAGTTGTAAATCTTATGGCTTAACAAGTGTGTTTAGTCATTTGCTTCCTTGAAACCTATTTTTATGAATAATCATATTTAAATTTAAGATTTCCTTGCAATTTTTTAACCAAAAAGTGGCTTAGACATTTCTAAACCACTTGTTATTACTATGCCCTTGAGATCTGTCATAAACGATTTTAATAAATGTCATATAACTGCAATATTTATGTTTAAATTGATGTGTTTTTTATAATTGTATGATAAAGTATAATGCAAAATAATATGCATAATTTTTGTGCAGCCATCATTCATATGATAAACGATTAAATATTATATTATATATTTAATTATGATGATTACAACAATACAGGGTGGTCAAATTATAAATATGTACTTATATTTTAAAAATTAAATGAAATTAACAAAACTCAATTTGTTTGTCATATTATATATCCATGTACAGGTTGAGCAAGTCGATTATAATCGTAATCCAAATAGCGATTAATCAAATCATATAATCGTAATCGAAAACGCAGGATTTTACCCATGCGATTGTGGTTAAAATTAAAACAATAAAAATACACAAAAAAAAAAAAAAAAGTAAAAATGGACTTCAATTACGCTTGCTTTTGCTCCGAACATCAAAATGATAATATTAATAACTAGAAAAATTAATTTTATTATTGTTTTTGTAAGATTGTAATAAAAAAATATTAATATTAAAAATTAATGAAGATCTCGTAAGTAAATTTAGAAAAATACAAAATACAATTTTTTTGATTTTAAAATTAAATATTTAATATTAAAACTAATAAGGGCACTCATTTAAACGCTTAAATTTCCCTTTTGTGCAAGTGTGCAAATTTACACGACATGTTTCATGAATGCCCCTTTCAAATGTTGCACAGTGTCCCATTAAAATGAAATGGAAGAAAATCTGGAATCTCCTAACGGCTGATCCGATTTCAATAAAACTTCACACAGTGATAGTGGAATTAGGAAATTTTATCTTCTTTTCATTCTTTTTATATAAAAAGATTTATAATACAAAAATTTGTTGAAATATTTTTGCCAAAAACACCCAAAAAGGACTGATTTTTGATTTTGTGCATATTATTCAATTTTAATTTTGGAATAAAATTTTTATTAGTGGATATTTTTGATTAAAATTTTACATCTGAGTAGATTTTTTGGTGTTTATTTTTTATTTTTAATTCCTAAAAAACTTTCAAAAAAAAAAAAAAAAAAAACTATATCTCTCGAACCGATATTGGGGAGAAAAATGTCTATTTCCAAACGTTTAAAAACACATTAAGCTACTTAATAATTATAACATTTTTTTAATTTCAGCTTTGCGATTTTAAAAATTGAGTCGAAAATTGGAAAATCATGAAAAAATAGGTCAAATTTGGGAGACCCTGGTTATCTCAGGAATAACATTTTTAAAAGTTTTGATTTTGTCATTTAGTGTGTAACATGTCGAAAGACCTAACAAAGTATATATTTTCTGGGTCCTGGTTCGATTCTGAGTCGATCTAGCTATGAAAGCAGAATAGGGCTCGAACGGGACAACGGACGAAATTTGGCACAAATATTTGTCTTATATAAGGTTTGTTTGGGATTGAAAATGGGCAAACGGTTAATAAACAAAAAAGTTATGGGCTAAAAACTAGAAATACAGGGTGTCTGTTTCATACTTTTCTGCTCATATTTCTTCAACAAAAGCATGTACGACAACGAAATTTTGTATGTATAGTTCGGGGATCGAAATAAACTCGGAAACCAAAAATAGGCGTGGTCCGTTCACTTTACCGCCTACCTCCCATATAAGGTGAAATTGTGTTCAAATAGTTCAAGAACCAACGTAAACGCGGAAAAAAATGGGCTTTACTGACCACTTTACCGCCCCCTCCCATATAACGTAAAATTTGAAAAAGTTGATGGTGGGTATATAGATTCGGCCGGGCCGAATATAACATTCGCGATTGTTTTCCTTTACATAATTTTCTATAAAGTTATCTCTCACAAAAATATAAATAATGTTTGTTACTTAAGAAAATTTTGTTATAACTAAAAAAGAATGTAACACTTTTTTGACAAAAAAAAAAAAAAAAAACCGAAAAATATACTTTTTTCAAAATTTAAATGCATATAACTTTTGATTCTGTAAAGATTTTTAAAATTTTTTTTCTTTATATAATTTTGTTATTAGTTGTTAATAAAACAAAAAGTATTTTCAAAAAACCGGGTGAAATTTTAAACCGATGTAAAGAAAAAACTTTACCAAGTTAGGTCAAAATGTAAGAATGATTTATTTTTGAAGCCTAATGCCTCGTAAACTAAATAAGATAATATATGCACTCGACAATGTTTTTTGTAGATATCAATTCAGATATAACGAATCAGGATTTTCTTTTTTTAATTTCATACCCGAGATGTCCAACTTTAGAACCCCATGGATCCGCCCCCCGTAAGTCTATATGATCCAAACTCAAAACTTAACACTTCAACTATCACTGTGTTTCATTGAAATCGGATCAGCCGTTCGGAAATTCCAGATTTATTTCCATTTCATTTTTTTTTCTATGTCTATAATTTTTCTAAAATTAAGCAAAATTTATTTTGTTTTATAAAATGTTTTATACCTTTTAAAAAAAAAAAAACAATATTTGCCAAAAATGTTTAATAATTTATCCACCCATTTATGTATATTTATTCACATAATTAAATATTTTTGTAATTTAAATTTCACTTGCCATACTCGAACTAACTAAAGCTAAACCTAAAATTTGTACATTTAATTTGCAAATTTTTTTTCAACTCTAAAAGGAAATACAACAAATCAAATTGAATTAAAATTTTCCCAACTCAACGCAAATCCATATCACTTGACTAAACCAAAACTAAACAAAACTTAACGAAACCAAATAAAACAATCATTACATGCAACAACGAACAGTTTTTCAGTTTTTGGCGTTTGATTAAATTCAAATCTAAATTAACTCTTGATTTTTCAAAAATGATAGTTAAATATCAATTTAATCTAAGGCGGCAATTCCATAAGGTGTCTCCTAAATGCTAAACTGATTGGATTAGAGTTATAAAATATACTCACAACAACAACAACGAAAAGAAAAATACAATAGAGACCATAATCTTAACATCTCATGACCATAAACAAATCATGTCTTAGCCTTAAGGTTAACATCAAATCATAACGTTTCTTATACGATACATACGAGTACAGTATGTTTATGTTAATCAATGTGTGTGCTGTGCAGTTTCGTAAACTTTAAGAGTAAAAAGTAAAAATTAATAAATGCAAACATTATTCATAAAAATGTCGAATGTTTTTTCTTATTGTTGCTTTTGTTGTTGAGAATGGAAAACTTTTCAAACAAATGTATTTTAATGACATGGATATGGGCGTTTTAGATTTTAAGCGCGAATTATTATGTTTTATATTGTTGTAACATAGTCATAAAGTTCTTGTTTGTTGTTGTTGTTTCTTAAGCGGATTTATTACTTTTCAATAAAGTTTTTTTCTTCTATAGTTATTAAGATTTTTTATTTATTCCCATAGAATAGCAAAACATTTTGAGTGCGTAAAAAAAAATAAACACTTGCAACACTCAGGTGCTGCTTTAGTTTAATTGTTTTAAATGTCGGTAGGAAATAAGCGATTGAGAGCATTTAAAAATGATTATTGTTTGAAAGTAAGTTAATATTTATAAAAATTGTTAGGTATTTGCCGGATTGAATAACTGGAAAACTTAATGACTAATTTAATGTAATGTAATTTGTTAATGTTAACAGAATACAAAAAATTTTATTAATAAAAAATTCATAGAAAATTTCTATTATTGACAAATTTTCTATTTGTAAAGAATTTTTGATAAATATTATCTTCGAGAAAATTTATGACAAATTTGCTATTTACAGAAAATTTTCGATAAATTTCCTCTTTATAGAAAATTTTCGATGAATTTGCTTTTTATAGAAAATTTTCGATAAATTTCCTTTTTATAGACAAATTTATAGACAATTTTCGATAACTTTTTCTATTTGCAAAAAATTGTTGATAAATTCTTCTTTTATAGGAAATTTTCGATAAATTATCTTTTTTTATAGGAAATTTTCGATAAATTCTCTTTTTATAGGAAATTTTCGATAAATTCTCTATTTATAGGAAATTTTCGATAAATTCTCCATTTATAGAAAATTTCCGATAAGTTTCCTTTTTATAGGAAATTTTCGATAACTTTACTTTTTATAGGAAATTTTCCATAAATTTCCTTTTTATAGAAAATTTTCGATAAATTCTCTATTTATAGGAAATTTTCGACAACTCTCTTTTTATAGAAAATTTCCGATAACTTTCCTTTTCATAGAAAATTTTCGATAAATTTCCTTTTTATATGAAATTTTCGATAACTTTCCTTTCTGCATGAATTTTTCGATAAATTTCCTTTCTATAGGAAATTTTCGATAAATTCTCTATTTATAGAAAATTGTCGATAAATTTTTTTATAGAGAATTTTATTTTCTTATAGAGAATTTTATTTTTTTATAAAAAATTTCTTTCGTTAATTTTCTTTTTAGGGAAAATTTCATTCCTTAAATTTTCTCTTTATAGAAAATATTCGTTAAATTTTCTTTTCAAAAAAATTTTTTGTTAAATTTCCTTTTTATAGAAAATTTTCGTTAAATTTTCTTTTTGTAGAAAAAAAATGTTCGTAAAGTTTTTATCGAAAAAAAAAATGTTCATTGTTTTAATTTTATGGAAATTTTGCGTTAAATTTTCTTTTTATATAAAATGTTCGTTAAGTTTTCTTTTTATAAAAAAGTTTCGTTTTATTTTCTTTATATAAAAAATCGTCGTGAAATATTCTTTTTATAAAATATTTTCGATAAATTTACTTTTTATAAAAAGTGCATTAAATTTTCGTCTAAAAAATGTTTTCTTTCTGGAAAATTTACGAAATATAATAAGCCTGCGAGGGGTGATCACCTTGAGTCTTCAGACACGGTGTGGGGGATTAAGTATCCACAGGATGCGCACCAAGAATCACTCCATACTCCACGACGTCTGTCCTGTATGTCAAGAGCGGTCTGTGGAGTAACTGACCCCCTTCTAGACCATTCTGTGTAGTCACGACCCCACCCAGTAGCGTCTATTACTTACGTTAAGGTCGGCTACTGGGTTCCTGTCCGCACTGAATGTCTGTCCTGGATTTTGTCATTCGTTTTTCCAGCTCTGATCCAGGACCGTCTGCAAGGAAAGGTCTTCCAAATCCAGTATGCGTCTGTTTCCCATATTGTGCGGCATCCTGGTCTGCGTCTGTTTCCAGAGGAGCGGCAGCATATCTTTCTTCACCTCTGGCACAGATATAAACTGCCAACAAACATCTAGGGTCGGGCGCTGCCGCGTTGTTCACGGCACTATATTGAATGTAATAGGCAGATCAGCTCGTAAACAGGGGACTGACTATTTAATTTCAGGAATGAATTTTGTTAGAGCATTCGATATCAGAATCCCATCTAAAGAAGAGTGGGCAACAAATTCCGTCTTTAAGGAATATACAATCTCAGTATTCACTGATGGATCTAAGACAGATACTGGCACTGGCTCAGGTATTTTCTCTAATGATTTAGACATTTCGACATGTCATGTCGACACGTCGCTTGCGAGGACATTCTCAACCCCTTCGTTACTATATCCAATACTCTTGATGAATAGGCGGTGAATGAGATGGAAAACAGGTGGTCCTCAATCATCACTTGTAGACTGTCAAGGACTTTCCAGCCACTTCCCCAGTTACCCAGGAAATAGTTTTTGTAGAAGTTGTTTAGATGAGGAAGAAGAGGCATCTGTACAACACTTTTTATGCGAATGTCCAGCACTGAAAGGGCGTAGATTGAAACACCTCGGTAGACAACTCTTCCTTATCAACTTTCAAACTTGATAAGGTTTATTAGGAGTACGGGTTGGTTTCAAGGTGGACCAACGGAAAGTTAGTTTTTGTTTATGGAAAGGAAGAGGAGCTTTCTTCCCATATAGGGCATCACAATGGGCCTAATGGCCTCCGAGGGCACACGCAATAGCGGGCGACCCTTATAACCTAACCTAACTTTTTTTTTTTTTTTTTTTTTAGAAATATTCTTATATATCTTTTTATGAAAAATTTTTGAAAAAAAAAAAAAATAAATAAATAATATTTTTATTGATAATTTTTGAAAATTTTCTTTCTACAGAGTCTAATTTTTTAAATTATTGCAAAAAAACAATCGGTTGGTTTTAATTTGGAAAAGCTTTTTGTATTCTAGCAAATTTCCTATCACCCCTACTCTAAACCGGACTTTAATAATTAAAATGCGTTTGAAATTCACACAAAAGCGTATTCAACAAAATGCATTTGCACTTTTATAGAAATTTATTTTTTTTTTTTTTTTTCTATTTGGCTTTAGGTTATAATTAACTGCTCTATTAAAAGGAGGCGTTTGTCCATTTTTTTCTATTCATATTCTTTCAAAACTTTGCAATCATAAAAAAGCTCATGAGTTGGAGTTGAAAATTTTGAAATCTTTTTTTTTTTTTTTAATTGATTGTTCAAAATAAAATGTGTAAATTTAATGAATGGTTTCTAAAGCGTTTCATACTCCCAACATACTTAGTTACACATACGAATTGGTGCGTAGACTATATGACTATAAAAATGCTGCTGCCGTAGCTTATAACTGTAATTATATGGTAGCTTTGACTTAATTTGCGTAGCTTAAAATTTTCGTTGCTGGGGAATTAATTTCAAATTTAATTTGATTTTTTTTATAGACTATAAAAAATTTAATATTTTTGATTACACTTGCAAAAAATAATTTGGTTTGTAATAAATTTTAAAAGCTATTATTTTTTGTGTTTTTTTTTTTATTATAGATTGTTTGACGTTTTTAGGTAAGTGGGGAACATTTTTATTTCTTTGTACTTTTTTTTATGCAATTAATGTAACAGGGTCTGTTTGTTGTTAATTTTATATAATTATTTATTTTTTTGAGCTACAAATTAAGATTTTATTAAATTGATAATAAATCTTAAAATTATTTGAACTAATTAAAGAATATAATAGTAATTTTTTGAAGACTTATTAAGGCTTTAAAATTATTTTGTATTTTATTTTTAAGACATTGAATGTTGTAAGCAAAAAATTAAAAAAATAAATAAATAAAAAGTCTTAAAGCTAATAACAGGGTTTGTAAAAATTGGCTGTTTTTATGTTATTTTTTTACAAAATTATAAGGCAAATTATATTAGTTACCAAAACTCATCAAAACTCTTATCTTGATTAAATTTGTAATCAATATAATAAAAAAGTCTCAGCATGAGATGCTCAAAAGAAATATTTTGAGGTCTTTTTTGTTACTAAAAATTTATTTTAAGAACTTTTAATTTCTATTATTAGATCACAAATAACATCTTTTATTAAAATACCCTTTCTATTAGCTAATGGAAAAAAAAAAAATTGTAACGCTTCAAATTTTCAAAATACTACAATTTTTTCACACATTTTATGTTTCTGTTTTTGACAAAAATCTTATGTTTCGTCACGTCATTTTTTAACAAATTTGTTTTACGAGAAAATATTTACACTTTATGTTTCTTTTTTCCCATAGCAAATTAATTGCCAAGGAGCTTTAAAATAATTTGAGATTTTTAGATTGTAATAAAAATAAAGTAGACCGACCAACTGTCGAAAAAATTATATTATATCTATAATATTAATCTTTATTTAAGTAGTTGTTAAGTAAGTCATTGTTTTAATGCATAAAACAGACAGTTTGGTTAATTTATACACATTTATACACATGGAAGCTATAGACAGTAAATAGTTAAAAAAAAATCAGTTTGTCTTTACAATAGTTAAAAAATTTTAATTTTAGTTTTTAAAAATGTTGCTAAAATAATTTTAACGAGGAAGGAAGTTATAGTCGGCCAAGCCCAACCATGATACCCTACACCATGATGTGCATCAAAATTCAGGGAGGGGTCTGTGGTCAATTGTGGCCGATACTTGTATTAAGCGCAAAATAAAACATATGAAAACAGAATATTATATCGATACTAACATTTATATGAACTAATTCAAAATTGTTTGAATGATTCCCGAAAATGGGTCTTATATGGGCGCTATAGTAAATTATGGACCGATATTCGTAAAATTTGGCAACATCATTTATGTTTATATAAAACATATTAACTTGATACTAACATTTTAATGGATTTATGCTCCTTAAAGTGATTTTCTGAAGAGCGGTTTATATGGAGCTATAGTCAATTATGGACCTATCTTTCTGAAATTTGACACACGGATTTAGAGTTATATGCAGCTTATATATGACAAATTTCATTAAAATATTATATTTAAGAGGTTTATGATCGTAAAACCCCTTTACCGGGAGGACATTTTTATAGGAGCTAGGTGAAATAATTGACCGATCATAAGCAATTTCAATAAGCTTCGTTCTTGGACTATAGGAAATCTGTGTGCCAAATTTCATTTATTTATGTGCACAATTGCGACATGTAGTTTGATTACAAGATTTACATAGAAGGACGGACATCGTTAAATCGACTCAGAAAGTGAAGCTGAGCCGATTGGTATAAATTAAGGTTGGTCTTAGACCAATATTTTTGGGTGTTATACACATCAGCACAATGGAAAAATACCCTATACTGCGCTCGAAAAACTTCGTGCACAATTTAAGACTTATAATTTTTATATGTATAAAAAATGATTGGGAGTGCAGAGAAATTGGGATATTATTTTTTTTTTTTTTTTGAGTCAAAAAAAAAAAAAAACAAAAACAAAATTTACGATCACCGAATAGAATTCGGATAACTGCAAAACAAATTTATTTACACACTGTAAGATCACATACCAAATAATACCAAATTGTTAAAGTGAATATTTACATCTCTGGATAGAAAATGACTCATTTGTATTTTTAAAATATCTCTGTAACTCTTATCAGATAAGTTAAAAAGGTGCTGGCCTGAGACCAACAAAGTAAAAGCGAAAGAGGAGGTCAGCTTATTTTTAATGAGCAGCTATCTATATTCAGGAGAAGACAGCTCATTTGGGTACTGTTAGACCCATTGTGTTACCCTGAGGAATCACATGAACTTACTTCATTTGTTCATATCAATAATCTAGTCGAAACAACCCGACGCATATATAAAGGAGTGGATTAGTCTGATGTTTGTCCCAGACAGATGGGATAATATATGAAGCTAACCGTCCTAATATTCGTAAGAGCGGGACAGTGACATAGAAGATGCTCAACTGTCTCCTTCTTAATACAGAAACTCCTACAGTAGTTGTTATAAGGGAGTCGTAATATCCTACTATGAGTACCGGCCATCCAGTGCCCTGTATCAACGCCCTCAAGGGTCCGTAGCTAACGTTTTGATATTCCCAAGATGAAATTCCTACAAGATTCATTATAATGGGGCTAAATCAGTCTCGAGGTAGAGCATGTGGATTCAATTATCCATCTTCGCCGAGTTAGGTTCGATAAATAATGTAGTATCTTAGATCTGTAAGACGATAGCGGTATAACAACCAGTTGTTCCATTTCCTCACTATGGAGCAGGAAACCAGTTTTAGCTTGACCATCCGCAACAAGATTACCCGTGTTAAGGGGGTAAAACCAGATCAACTCTAGGTTTGAATGTCTCGCCATCTCATTTAGAGATGACTGGCATACATGTACCATCTCGGATGTTGAATAGACACCAGATAGAGATTTAATCGCAGCTTGACTCACCGTACAAATTTGGATATCCACTCCAAATATCCTGTAATACATTAGCCATCTTGCCGCTCTTTTTATAGCGTACATTTTAGCTTTAAGAAAGCTTCAATGATCCGGCGGTTTAATGGAAATATCCGTTCTGATTTCGAAAACTCCCCAAACCTCTTCGGCAGATTTAGATCCGTCAATGTAAACCTCAATCGATCTAGTTGTCAGAGTGTAGTAGATTTATGTAGGTCGAAACTGAAAATCTTCTGTCCGTAGTCAATATTACAGTGGATATCACTTAAGATTCCCAAGATAGTCACATGGTCGTAGTTCCTATTATGCCAAGCACTTATAGAATCGAGCTGGATAAGTAGTTCGATCGTAAATCCTTTAAATATAGTAATAATTTGGCAGATAAAAGTTCTATACAAGTATACCTTTGTGTGCGAAATTACATGAAGATCGGTCAACAAAAAGTCGACAAAAAATCCTATTTCAAAGACGAAGAATTTGATTTGATGGATTTTGATGTGCTAAACACAAATAAGTTTTTTTCCATCAGATCTTTTTTATGGACCCTAAGTAAGGCCAGTATTCAAGTACGATTGACATTTCGAAATAATTCCGAAACTATTGAGCGGATAAAAATTTGATATTAGAACTACTTAAGCCGATTTAACTCTGCATATACCATTCTTGTTGAATTCCATCTTGGTCCATATATATTTTATTTTTTTTTAATGAGGAAGAAAAAAATTATTGTCGAGCAGAGTAATCACCGAAAGGTACATAAATTCATATAATATTCTGTATTCGAATATTTTACTTAAAACTTAATACAAGTAACGGTCCCCAAATTTTCAACAGGTCTAACAAAAAACACAAGAAGCTAAGATTCTGATACACCCTGTTTGATGCTAAATGACTTTCTCCTATCCACTCTCACTCATTCTCTGTTTCTTCTTCACTTGCATTTTATCAATCAGTTGCAATTATTTAAATCAAGGTATATTAACTATTAGGTAGAGTTGAAAACACAGCTGACTTTTTTTTTCTTTATATGTGATGACTGTCAAATCTTTTTTTTATATGGTGTTTGTTTCTATGTGTGTTTTGTTTACATTTTTTATAACATTTTTGTTATTGTTTCAATGTACAAAATTTGACATTTTACGAAAACAAATGAGAGAACTTTTTTTTATTGTTGTATTTGTTGTAGAATTGCTCTAACCTAATAGTAAATAAGCCTTGATTTAAATCACGCGAGTGCTTGTTCAAATTAATTTAAGTCTTAGTTACGGTTACAAATTTCAATTAAAATAATATAATTTAAACAAAATAATTATAATAAAAAAATAATCCCAATTAGTTTATGAATATTAAAATATTTAAGTGAAATGTGTTACAAATAAAGAAATATGTATGTATTAAAGTGTTCTCCCAAAATAGTGCTGCATTTCCTCAAAATATAAAAGAATTTAAGTGTTAAATGTTTAAATAATACATAGCGATCTTTTTTTGCTACCAATTTAAATAAGTGTTTAATAAAAAGCTTTAATTAAATTTAATTTATAGTAAATTTTTAATATTTTAGTACCAAATGTGTAGTGATTTTTCCTTAATCTCTTTTGTTGTTTTTTTTTTTTTTAATATATTTCTTGTGCTCTTTTTAATTGCATCATTAAAGAAAAAGAAATTTTGTTGTTGGTTTTTTTTACTATGTTAAAAATGTAAACAAATGTGTCTGTAAGAGACTAGTGTAAAGTGTAAAGAGTTTTATAAATTAACGGTTATTATAATTGAAAAAAAGAGTAAAAACAATAAAGGTGCTGAGTAGATAGGTAAGTTTTTGTTGTTATTTATTGCTTCTTTTAATATTGATATTTGTAAACAAAATACAAAAAACAATGTTGCCATTGCACTGGATTTAATAACTAATAGTTATTTGGAGGGAAATAGTATATCTCTTACAAGAGTTTTTGAAAGAGAATATACATATTAAATATTTATATATTTTTAGTTTGATTTATGATATAAATAATAAATATTTAATAAATGCTTTTAATAGAATTATTATTTTTTTTTTCCTTCAAATAATATTTATTAATAATTACCCAAATAATTACAATTCATTAATAAAACTAATTTATATAATTATTTATACTAATTTATATAAATAAATTCCATAATTTCCATCATTAAAAATAATGCAAATAAATTTTGCTGTTTATTTAAATTGTGGTTTCCTTTATAAAATTTTTCAACTTTAAAGAAAAATCATATTTAATATATTAATCTTAAAAACAAACAAAAAAATCAATTAATTTGCATTTGTTGAGTGGTTGTGTTGTTGTATTTAAATTAAATCTCAAACCACCACCACATGCTGGTATTTAATTATGTTTATTAAAAAAAAATTGTTAAAATTGTATCTCACGAATTTTTTAATGAAAAGTTGTCATTAAATAAAATATAATTATTGGTTTGTAATAATATTTTGTTTTTTTAGTTTGTATTTATTGGCCTGAAAACAAAATTTTAATCGAAAAAAACAAAAAAAAAAACAACAATGATTGCTTTATTGTCTATGCCCTACAGTAGGTGGTAATAATTGCTATAAAAAAAAACTAAATTTTTTTTTAATGAATAAAAATCGATTTTTATTCAGAATCATTTCTCTCATTGAAAAAAGTAATTTATGAGCTAAAGGAACATTTTTTAAGGAAGTTTTGAGCTATTTGGGAAAGAAATTTTGAATATTTCATAAAAAGCTTATGTTTTGTGAAAAACCTCAGTAAATATTTAGTTCATTTACAGTATAAGTATCAAAACTTTAGAGCAACAATATAATTAATCTTTTTTTTTTCCAAAAACTAATAAGATTAATTATTAACAAATGTTGGTTTGTTTGTATCAATATTATAGGTGTATTCTATTCATGCCACAAATATCATATTATTAAATTACTCCACCCTTTTTTTTTTCTCTCTGCAACAGTATAAAAAACCTTGCAACACAAATTCAAATTCAAAGCAAAGTGTTGAAATTAAGTTAGTTAATAACTTTGAGTTGAAAAATTGATGAATTATTATGTTTAAAAGTTGTAATAAATATGTACATTGTAAACGAAAAAAAAAAAAAAATAAAAAAATACATGCAACCAGACAGTGTGTTGTTATAAATTATAGGTCTACAACAAGTAAATGTCAAAGTAGTTTGATACTCGTTGCTGTGAATTGAGAAAAAATATTTAAAATGCGTAAGAAAATTACGATCATAAAATAAAGACCACAAAATTGTTTATTATTAATTATAGCTATTAATGTTCTTTATAGATTATAGATAAAACTGAATAGATTGTTAATTAAGATTGTTAAAAATAAAAGTGTAACTATAAAAGTCACTTTGTCAATCTACAATCTTTTTAAAATTTAATTTAAAAAAAAAAAAAAAAAAATTGAATCAATATTCGGATTAACATGAAAATTATACCTTTTTAAATAATGTAGTGTAGGCTGTAGTCCCAACAGAGTAGATCATTTTTAGAACTTTCAAAATTTGAAGTTACCCACAAAAAAAATTAAAGATGTATTAAACTAAAAAAGTAATTTTAAAGTGGATTTTAAATTATAAAAATCAGATAGGACAAAATTTTGCGCTTGTGCAATAAAGTGATTTGTGAAATTTTCGTATATGGAACACGCAGAGAAAAAACATGGTTACAGCATGATCACCACAACTATTCAATATATACTGTGATTATCATAGCAACGTTTATGATTCTGTTTTATCATTAAATGATTACCCACAATCAAAATTTTAATATGGTTCATTGAATTTTAATATGTTTTTAAATATGTTTATATGAAATCATATTAATGAATAAATACAATCATTTAGTCAATTCTACAATTATTTAGTTAATTCTATAATCATTAAGTTAATTTTACAAATTTAGTCAATTCTACAACCAGTTAGCTAATATTTTTATTTGATTTTAAGTCATATTTTGTTTTGCACAACTGTTGAATGTTTGTATTTGAAAATGTTTATGTTTTTCTCAAATATAAAATATTTGTTTTGGACTATAATTTGATTTCATACAACTATTGTATTTTTATGCACAACCGTTGAATGTTTGTTTCTGAGTATGTTTATGTTTTCCTTAAATATAAAATACTTTTTGACTATAATTTGATTTCACACAACTATAGTTGAGAACCAATTTTAAAAGTTTTTTAGATTTGTGTTTTAAAATGAAATAATACACCAGCAAAAAAACTATTAGGAGTTTCCAAAAAGGAACATTTTCACCACTTCAAAAGTCGAACAAAGTGCACATTTTAGACTTTCTTGGAAGTTCTTAATAATTACTTCCAAAAAAGTGAAAATAAATGAATTTTTAGCGTGAAAAAAGGTTAATAATTTCTAAGAAAATTAAAATTTTAAAAATGTTAAAGCATTTTTATTATATTTTAATATACAGTTAAATAGATTTTTTTTTAATTTAAGAAACATAGTTTTAAGGGAAGTACTTCAAAAGAAATGAACAAGAAGTAAAAAAGAAGAAGACCACACCAATGACAACCATGTGTTAAAAAAGAAGTTCTGCATCTCTTTTTCAATGACAAAATAATGTCAAATTCATGACTTTCTCAGCCCTTTTTCAGTTTCTATTTTGCTGGAACGATAACTGAACTATTTAATCTAGAAATCTGAAGTATACAGTTCTTAATTAAATATTAGAAATACTAATTTTTTATTCCATAACACCATTCACAAAAGCATACTTCTACTGAATTAATTTATAAAGAAATCAATGAGTTTTTGTTAATTCAATGTGTAAAATGTTTTAAATATTTTACACAAATTTTTTTCTTTCATTGAATTCATTATATTTTCTTTTTAATAATAATATATGTATAATATTTAATATTTCGTTTTTAATTCATTAAAAAATATTTTAATAAAGAAAATAAAAAATATGACATTTAATAATGCTTTCTTTAATACATTTTTTGATATGAATTACAGAAAATGAAACTCTGGTATTAATACAAAGTATTATAGTGTAACTAATCACCTTAACTAATCATAAATTTGATTTATATTGTTGTTTTATAGTTTTGAATAGAAAAAATTACATTTTGTATAAGAAATCATTGCATTTTTCTTAAAATTTAAATTTCCCGGGATTCCCGGGAAATCGATTTTTTTATTCCCGTTTCCCGGGAAACAAAATATCACGGGAAACCCCAAACCCTAGACCTGATGGAAAACACTGAGCAGATTCGAGTTTAGCATGCGGAATTCCATCTAGTCTACACATTTTTTTTTTTTTTTTTCAAAGGAGCTAAAAAAAATTTTTTTTTTTTTGTCGACCAGTGTTATTAAACAAAAAAACAAAAAATTGAGCCAGCCTAATGTTCTTATACATATTTAATGGAATATAACCTTTATCGTAACTGAGTTGTCTTTTATAATTCAGTTTGTACCTACCGTATTATTCAGTATTCCCTCTATGTAGTTAACGAAAATATTAATTTGTAAAAGAAGAAACAAACAACATTATATGATTTTTTAAGAAACTACGTAAAATGAAACCTTTTTTTTTTCCAAAATTATAATTTTTCCTTATATTTTTTAAACTATTTTTTAAAAATACTATTCAAAATTCTTACTCAATTAACCGGTAAAATTGATCATCCAGAATGCTTCCGGACCCGACCATTACGGATAATCGAGGTTCTAATGTATAAAATATGCAAAAAAGCCTTGGTCCTAAACCATCCTTTTTTTATTGGAACCAAATTAAGATTAAGTTTTCATACTTTTTTGTTATAAGCCTTTTTTAAAGCGCCATAAAGTAGACAACAAGAAATATTATATTTTTAAATTCAATACTTCTATTATACCAGTAACTAATCAAAATTAGTACAGTAGTGTTATTTAGTGTATTTTAAATTCACATAAAATTATAGTATGATTTAATAAATGAATCATTTTAATTATATGCATAATTATTTTAAACATGGTTTTCATAAAGTAAATGACATTTCATAAACATTTATTTAATTTATATTTTATTAATAAACTATTAAAATCATTGAAGTAGTAGATACCTTAATTAAATAAATTGTACATAAATTAAGTTTGCTAAATGTCTTGCTTATAAAAATTGTTTAAACCTATTTTGTTTTAAAACAATTTGTCATTAATTATTTTTTTATGTTGACCATAATTATTTAGAAATCGTTTTAGCACTACATAAAAATATTTTTATATTTATTTATTGTTTTATTCTACTTAAACGTCACAGCTGATACTTGTTTGTAACTTATAGCCATGTGTATGTGTACATGAGTTTTAATTGTTACAATTAAAAAAATATAGAGTAGAATATATACACATATTTTGTGTTAGCTATACCAAGGTCATTTAGTGATATTTTAATACACATCACGTAATTATAAGATTCTAACGCTCTTATTTAGGTGCGCCCTACTTTTAAGCTGACATTAAGTCTGAGCGTTTATAAATCACTATTTGAAGTAATTAATTTATGTTTTTTTTTTATATTAATATTCTAAAGGATTAGTCATTAAAAAATTTTGAAAAAGAATAAAGAGAATTTTTTTTCAAACAAATGAACTAGAATGATGTGAATAAAAATGTTTATCATTTTTATTTTGAAAGTGTTTTATTTTTATCACTTTTACCTTACGTCACAGTTTGGCTAATATGTACTTTATATATGTTTTTATTATTATTTTTTCTTTAAATTTAAACGACATTTTATTAAAATGCTTAACTACTTTTGCATACAAATTATTTTTTTATCCGTGTTCAATAGATACTCTGCTATCAAACACTTGTATCTAAATTATTGCAAAAAAAATTATACAAATTAAACATTTTAAACACTTGTATGAAGACAATAAAATAGAAATAATTTTTTATTTTAAAGAAAAAGAAAAAAAGTACTATATTCTTTTATATGAATATATTTATTTATAATTTTAACTGAAAGTATATTTATTTATACTGTGAGAAATTCAAATAGAGAATTGTTTTCAGTGTAATTTAGAAAAAATTATTTTATACTAAGATATAAGATTATATTTTAAGAAAAAGCACTAGTTCTGCCACATACCTTTCAATAAAAATGTAGTACCTTTAAGAGACTAATAATGTCAATTGCTACCTTGTGCACTACCTTTCGTTAGCTTATTCATTATTTGCTAAATTGAACAAGATAGAATATTTATTTATTATTATTTTTTTTTTCTAAGTTTGTAATTTCTACAACTCTCGTCGGAGAGCAAAAAAGTTAATAATTTCTGAATCCTGAGTAATAAAAAATTATATTGAAAGAACGATTTCTGTCTGTCCGTCTGTCTGATTAAATTAGTTTTTAGAAAAGATCAAATTTTGTTTTTGGTAAAGATTTTGTTTTCTTTTTTTTCTTTTTTTAATTTAAACATTTTCGGATTTTATGAAGCTTCGATAATTTTATAAGCTTCGGAATTCGTTTTTAAACAAATCTGTTGCAAATATTTTTGGAATTTTCGATATATTTTATTAACCAAATCGGTGCATAAATAGTATAAAAGTAAAAATATTAAAGCATACTTTAAGGCGAAAAATTTATAATTTATTGGTAAGGTGATGAAGGGTATAAAAGATTCAGCTTAGCCGAAAGTAGCGCTTTAGATCTTGTTTATATTAATGTTTATTTTTATTCTCATTCATATTCTCAATTCATGTTTTGTTGTTAAACGTAGATCGCTATTTTGGAAATTTACTATATTTTCGTTTAAGCAATTTCTATGTTTGAAACTGCAGAGACCTTCTCCCATCGTACATTTTAAAACAATAATGTGAATGACACGAATGACTCGATTTACGGCGCATCAAATAGAGAAAACTACAGATCGCAATTGCAAATATGTTTTAATGAAATTTGGTACACAGCTTTTTAATGGTCCAAGGTTCGTCCTTAAAACTCTATACAAAAGACCTTCCCGAATAGGGGATACGATTATATGTCGTAATAATATTTTTATTTTTTTTTTTTTTTTTTTTTGAACAAAACACAATTAACAAACTTTAGAAAATATATATATATATATAGTGTGATAGCCGGGCCTAATAAATATTAACCCTGTAAAGCTACACTTATTCGAATTGACGACGCTTTTTTCAATATTATTATTTTTCAATGATTTTCAGGGAACGGGGATAAATTTATGATTTTTTTCCTAAATATTTTCTCTCTTTTTAGAGCATTCTGAAGGTGCCATATGTGGCAGACAATTAAAATTCGACTTACTTATAAAAATATTTGTCCTAAAAATCCTAATTAGACCTGTGGGTAATTGTAGACCAACACTTTTAATCAATGTAAAATAATATAAACAAATACAGAAAAATATATGATATTAACATCTATAAGATTTTATGCCCTTTAGGTCGATTCCCTGAAGTGGGTTTATATGGGAGCTATGGTAAATTATAAACCGATTCTCATAAATTTTGGCGCACAGTGAGTACAATCTCCTAGCAGGTCAGAGGGGAAGTGGGTGGCTCTCCAAAGTTGCTCATCTCGGGTATGTCATTTTTTAAAAAAATCGCTAAAAATTCATTTATGTTACAGAAAAAGAATTTTACACGTGTAGGTACTCTTTTAGTTTAAGAGATATTCGGGTCGAAATAAATTTTTACCTAATTTTAAGCCTCGTCTATAAAAATGTTTAATAATATTGCTGCAAGAATCATATAATTATGCGAATCCGCTGTAAAAATATATTAATCTAAATTTGGAACTTTAAACTAAATTTTACATTTTTTTTTTTTTTTTTTATAAAAAGGTGGCAATAATTATTCAATGATAAAATTAGTTTTTCGTTCTGAGGTTTATAATTTTTTTAATGTTTTCAAAAGAAATCTTAATACAAAAGCGTGTAATGTAAGTCCGAAAGAGTTTAGAATAATGGTCTACCCTCGAGCCCTATCCAAATTTTGTAAATTTTGGAAAATGCTTTTCTTTTTTTCGTTATGTTCTCAAATCGCAAAGCTGGGATCGACTTAAAATTATCTCAGTTTTTTAGCCCTATATGTAAGGTATATACCCAAAAATTATTTTCTGACGGAGGCTCCTTATAACGAAAAAATTAAATTATTGGAGGAAGCTTTCCCCGACCTGGAATTTTGGGTATTATGGAAAAAATGCGAATCTATTTATTCTCTTCTTTTAAGGCCACATTTCTTTATATTATACTAAAATTTCACAATGATAACTTTTTTTTAATGTAGTTTTTATTTAAGTTCAAATATTAAATTCTTTTTTGAAAAATATTACTAAATACAAAAAATTTTCGTTTTTTGATCAATTCGGTAAATTTTTTCGATCGCACCCCTTATTACAGATTTTGTACAATCAAATTTTTTTTACTTAACCAATTTATCTAATTTTCACAAGCAAGCTTTTGAGAAAAACAATAAATTATCTTTATTAATATCATTCAATTCGTGTTAGTAATTAACACGTGATAATATTTTCCACAGACACACAGTGGGGTCAAACGCAAATTTTTTGGTAATAAATCTGTATCTCCTAAAATACTGGTTGGATTAAATTAAAATGTATGAATGAGTTTCAGAGGAGGATCTAAGCTTTGAGAAAAATCATCCTGTAGTCACCCTGTGATAACACAAGAAAATCTACAGGGTGTCAAAATTGACTACCTCGAGTATGTAAAAGTTTAAAAAAATCGTAACTTATACAAATGAAGTCCGATTTTAAAGATTTTAGATTATATTTCTGTAAAGTGCTTGGCAAGATAAAGAAAAAATAAGCTTACTCACTCAAGTTATCTCTTACAGTTAAAAAGATATTTGCACTTGAATTTTGATTTTTTGATTTTTTGGCCCGACTTTCTTTCGTTTTTCGGGAATAAGTCCTGAGGTATATGAAGTAAAATTTTTTTAAAAATATTTTGTAATTTGCTATATATTTCAAAATATTATACTGAAAGAATTTTTGGATTATCTCAATGCGTCTAGACGTGAAAAATATTCAAATTCAGCACTCTGAAGCTGGTATGAAAAATTGCTATTTTTTACAAAAATATAATACATTTCTTTAATTTTTTTCTCAAAGTTTCGTTAAAGTAAAAACTTTTTTCTTTATATATTTCAAAAGATAAGACTTCAGAAATGGTTAATACAGAAATTTTGAACTGATTTAGGCTTCCACCCTACATAAGGCATTGGTCGAAAATGGTGAATTTTGGAAAAAGTTAAATTTTTATCGATAAATAAAAAAAATGTCACGCGAGCTTTTTTGAATTTTTTGATGTTATTTCATAAAAAGGCAGATTTGGAACGATTCTACACTAGACTGTTTCCCGCCCGGCCAAAAACGAATGTAGGAGAGCAAATTTCATGAAAAAGTCAATTTTTTAACGACTGTTTTTTAACTGCATAAAAAAGCATATTAGCATAACAATTTCACATTTATTTATAATGTAGTATATATAATACATATCGATCTTGCTCTTCTGCAAAAAACATTAAAAAACCTTAATAAATAAATTTTTGGCAATTTTTCAAAATTAAAAAATATAAAAAAGTTATAAAAACCAAAAAAATAATGTTTTGTAAAACAAAACTCCGCTTATTTTCCAAAAAATAATAAAATATTACAAGAATATAAAAATAGACTTATTTACCAATTCATTGATGTATAATATGTATATATAGATTGTTTTAAAAGCATTATATCATGGTCTCAAAACTGACAACTTAGGTCAACTCTCACCAAATTCACTGATTTACAATATGTCCATATGTGCGTATACGTAACAAACAATTGTATTGCACGTTTTGGTTGTTGAACGAGATAATATACGCAATAATCGCTTACTTTTATTAAATATTGTTTATTTTTGAATAATTGCCAAAAATTTATTTGTAAAGTTTTTTTAATGATTTTTGCAGGAGTGAAAGATCAATATATATTTTATACACTACTTAAGAAATAATGACGAGAATATCATGCGAATATGCTTTTTCATGCAATTAGTAAAAGTCGTTTAAAAAATTGACTTTTTTCATGAAATCTGCTCTCCTGCATTCGTTTTTGGTCGGGCGGGAATCAGTTTAGTGTCAAATCGTTCTAAATCTATTTTTTTATGAAATATCATCAAAAAATTTAAAAAAGCTCGCGTGACATTTTTTATATTAATCGATAAAAAATTTAACCTTTTTCAAAATTCACCATTTTCGACCAATGCCTAATGTAGGGTGGAAGCCTAAATCAGTTCAAAATTTCTATATTAGTCATTTGTGAAAACTTGTCTTTTGAAATATATAAAGAAGCATTTTTTTCTTAAACGGAACTTTGAGGAAAAAGTGAAAGAATTGTACTTTATTTTTGTTAAAAAATAGCCATTTTTCATACCAGCTTCAGAGTGCTGAATTTGAATATTCTTCACGTCTAGACGCATTGAGATAATCCAAAAATTCTTTCAGTATGATATTTTGAAATATATAGCACATTACAGGATATTTTTAAAAAATTTTTACTTCATACATCTCAGGACTTATTCCCGAAAAACGAAAGAAAGTCGAGCCAAAAAATCAAAAATTCAAAATTCAAGTGCAAATATCTTTTTAACTGTAAGGGATAACTTAGGTGAGTAAGCTTATTTTTTATTTATCTTGCCAAGCACTTTACAGAAATATAATCTAAAATCTTTAAAATCGGACTTCATTTGTATAAGTTACGATTTTTTTAAACTTTTACATACTCGAGGTAGTCAATTTTGACACTCTGTAGATTTTCTTGTGTTATCACAGGGTGACTACAGGATGATTTTTCTCAAAGCTTAGATCCTTCTCTGAAACTCTTTCATATATTTCAATTTAATCCAACCAGTAGTTTAGAAGATACAGATTTATTACCAAAAAATTTGCGTTTGACCCCACTGTGAGACAGGGGAATGTACAGACCTAATTAAAGCGACTATGAACTTCATATGGATCAAGAGACTTAAAGAAAAATAAAAAAATAAAAAATAGTCTTTAGACTTTAAGTCTTTGAAAAAATCTTTATTAACCCTTTAAAAATGTATAGCCCATTAAAGTCATAGGTGTATCAACAAGTGTTTAAAATATTATTTTGAATATTATTATCCATAATGTTTATTTAATACTACTTTCAAAACAAAAAAAGGAAAGAAAAAGAAAAGAAGAAATATGTATATAAATATAAAATAATACGTGATTAATTATTGATGCTCTTTTCGTCGCATAAACGTTCAAAGAATTCTTAAACACCCAACTTTTTAAAGTTTTTAAATGATAAGAAGAGAAAAAACAATATCTTACATAATATCTAAAAACATCATAACAAATATATTTGTGTATAGATTTGCTGCCATTAGAATATCAGAACATCCTTAATTGTTATACATAAATATTAACAAAAATAAAAATAAAAAAATAGAAATAAAAAGAAAGAAAACAAAATCAATCAAATCTAAGTAAATAGTCGAAAAAATTTGTGGCTATATAAGCTAAGCATTTTGGGTGTATCAGTATCATTACTTCTTTTAACAATTCTAAAAGAATACCGCAAAAAGTTCCTTAAGCAAAAATGTTCAAATTATTCGCTGTCTGTTTCTTGGCTTTGTTCGCCGTTGCTTTTGGTGCTGCTAAGCCTGCTTTATTAGCTGCTGCTCCCGTGGCCTATACCGCTCCTTTGGCTTATACTGCTGGTGTTCCTGCTGTGCCTGCTGCCTATACTGCTGGTTATGTTGCTCCTTATGCTAGCACCTACAATGCCTACACTGTTGCCCATACCGCTGCCTTCCCTGCTGCTTATGCTGCCGCTCCCGTTGTAGCTGCTGCTCCAGCTGTATATCATGCTGCTCCTGTTGTAGCTCCAGCTGCTCGTGTTGTAGCTGCCCCCGCTGCTGTTCATCTTTTGAAGAAAAAGAAGTAAATAGTTAATTGTTTAGGGAGTTAAGGATAATGATCGATGGAATAAAAAGAGTGAAATGTAGATATTAAAAAAAAGGAAAGAAAAAATAAATTTTAAGCTGTATGTGAATAAGTAAAAAAATTAAAAAGAGTTTTATTTTATTTTAAAAGATATTTATTTTGGATTGAAAAGAAGTGTATTCAGCGATTTTGAATGCGAAAAATTGTTTCAAAATTCACTTTATAATAATTTTTCTTAATTTATCGACAAATCGATCGTTATCTATAGTTCTAAAGTTGCTCGCTAACTTTGTTTGGATCATTAGCCTAAACAGAGAATTATGCAATAAATTCTAAAAAATTCCTATTTTTAGTGCATTTTAGGCCCTCAAATATTTATTTTTCTTCCCCTATTGTTAAAGCTCTTTATGTGGTCCAATATTATTCCTGACTTGTTAGCACATTTCTCTTTCTCTCGTTACCAATATTGTAATTTATAATTCCTGTGACAATTATTTTATTATATTGTTTAAATAACTCTGAGACTCTCATTTCTTAATTGTCTAAAAGTGTGTTCACACTAGTCAAATATTTGACTAAAATGGCGTAACCACTATATAAGATATTTTCTAACTTATCCATTTTAATAGGAAAATATTTTTTTATTTCATCAACAAACAGAGCTAACATTGTACCGAATATTGTTTGATGCTCTACTTTCTCTTACAAAACATTTCCAAGATCAAACAACGGCAACATTATTTTTGTAAAACTAGTGGTCACGCAAATTTAGTCAAATATTTGACAATTCTGAATAAATTAATTTTAATTATCTAATGGAGGAACATCCAAATATCTAGAAATAAATCTCCGCGCTACTTTAGCATTTAACGCAAAATTTTCATAAAAATTTAAATGTGTAAACTAACTTGTTTAAAAAAAGATAACAGTTAAATGCCTTTTTAAACACTTATGATAAATGAAATGCTAGCATCTAACTTTTACAGCAAATAATAAAGTCCAAAACGTATTAACATTTAAAAACCATGTAGTTTTAAAAATTCCAAAATAATTTATATTTCCGAACTTCTCTTTTATTGTGCTATTTATGCTCAACACGTTCGAATAATTAGAACTTTATGCTGATCATGTATAACGTCGTAGGCTTAAACATTTTTGCGAAAATATTGTAAATATTTGATATTAAATTCATGCCACGTTTATAGGCGTAATGGGTGAAAGGAATTTACAAAATCATCTATTTTGGAATATAAGATTTAAGCAAAGCAAATATTTTTGTGGTCTATATATAGATTCTTAATAGTTCTTTAAGGTAAGTTTAATAAACAAAAATTAAGTACAGTTTACTATTTTAAACTACATATTTAGTATAAAGAACCTATTGATACAATTTTTTCAGGAGATCATTTAAAAAGCTGTCAAATTTCAAATTCCTACTTCGCTCATAAGTTTTGAATCAATAGACACATTTTAGAATGTTATTTTTTTATGGAGATATATTTTCTTTAATTGTCCTCCAGTTTTAATTTCATTCAAATCGGCTCAGCAGTTGTTGGGAAATTTAAGGCTAAAGATGAACTTTTAATTTTTTATATTTATTATTTTGTTTTTTGTAGTTATAAGCAGATACAAAATATTTTAACCCTAGGATGACTGATAACGTTATGAGCGCTAAGTTATCCTCTTGGTCTGGCCAGACCACAGAACGTTTATAGGTGAAATATTAGTACTGGAAATAATTTATAGTAGCACCTTTGTCTTAATTTTGGGAAAGTAGTTAATATAAGTTACATATGTTAATATAAAGTGGAAATGATTCGCTAGACTTATAATATCAACTACTGCAGTGAAAAATCTCATAAATTTTCACTTTTTTTAAATAAACAATTACACCTAATTTTCATTATTTGAACGTCTAAGGATGAAATTTACTTTGTTATTGAATATCTATAATTTCTCGAGCCTAACATTTCGTCCCCCCTATCTTCACTGCATGGAAATGACAGTTGCACATTATCTCGATTTCAAAGACTAGACATTATTCCCTCTTCATTCTCTTCATTTTTAGTTACTATAAGACATTAAAATCTGGAAAGACCTTTTTATGGCATTTAATAACGTGCAAACCACATTTTTTGATATCAAGAAGTAATTTTTTGAAAGAATTGCCAATTTTTCTATAACTAAATTTTCGTTCATGAATTACGAACATTTACTAACAAATTTGTGTAAATTCAGTTTTATTCAGACATTTTATACTTTCAACAACATATTATGATTGTTTTTTAAAATGATTGTACATTAGAGTGTCCCGCAGGCAAACATTTTGTAGGACCACCCCTCAAATGATGCGTAAAAATTAGCTGAATATGGAAAAAATATTAAACATTTTTTTTTAAATTGATCTTCAGTTCCCTACCAGCGATTGAATGTTACGGGTCTAGAACATTTCGTTTAAAAAATAGTATTGAGTTTAGTCTTGAAATGGGTATCAAAAAATTCGTTATTTTAAGCCAATTATAGAAAAAATATTTTAAAAAGTTTTCGCAAAAATTTTGGTCCATAAACCGTCATTTTAGTACACCTTAAAAAAAAAAATTCGATATTATTCGTAAAAAAAATAGATAAGAATTTTATAATTTTGTTCCTTTTAACGCTAAAATTTAAAAAAAATTGGATTGTAATAAGAACTGTTGATAATATGTAATTTTCCAGATTTAAAAATAAAAAAAAAAAATTGTTCATCAAAATACCTTAAGAATACTTTTTAATAGCGAACGAAAATCCCATTGGAAAAATTTTTAAAATATTTTTTCCATAACCAACATAAAATTACGAATTTTTTGATACCCATTTCGATTAAAAAATCGAAACATTTTTTTGACCAAAATTACCATGATTTTAAAATCGCTGGTAGGGAACTGATTATTACGTATCGTTTGAGAGTTGTTCCTACATCGAAATCTCGAAAAACGCTATTCTCGGGACACTCTAATGTACATAGATGAATAAAAAGAAACATGTTTACAAAAAGAAAACACATTGTGGTCTATCCAGACCAAGAGGTCTACTTAGCGTATTTCTTCTTTAAACCCAAAATTTTCCTAGTTATCGTAGTCCAATCGACTCAAAATTGATTTCAAAATCAAATTTGGTCTAACCAGACCAATATAGTAATCCTAGGGTTAAAATACCCAGGATAATTTTGTGAACTTCGTAAGAAATTTTTATTTTACACCACCCAGCAAAAAACGAACAAAGTGGAAATTTTTAACTTTCTTGGAAGTTCTTAATAATTGCTTCAAAAAAAGTGAAAAATAAATGAAATTTTAACGGGAAAAAAATAACAAAATTTTAATTTTACAAATTTTAAAACATTTTTATTATATTTTATTTAGGCAAAAACAGAATTTTTTGTTTTAACATAGTTTTAAGAAAAGTGCTTTAAAAGTATAAAAGAATAACATTCTAATAAGAATAACCATGGGAATTTTTAGCGGGCGGTAAAAAAATTCGTACTTCTTAAATGTTTATTTTATGTTTTTATTTAATTAACATCAAGGACAAATATTTTTCTATTATTTTTGTATAAAAAATTTGTATTTGATTAATTTTCTATTTAAAATTTTTATTCTATTAGTACTCTATAGAAAATGTTTATTCGATTAATTTTCTATATATAATATTCATTCAATTAATTTTCTCTATAATATTTTTATTCGAATAATTTTAAAGAAAAAATTTTGATTTTAATAATTTGCAAAGAAATTTTTATTCGATTAACTTCCTGTAGAAAATGATTCCTAAAGCGGAAAATTAATTTCTAAAAAAATAAAATGTTTACTTAAATTTTTATTCGTTTAACTTTTTGTAGAAAAATTTTATTCGTTTAATTTTCAAAGCATTTTTCTTTTATTCGATTAATTATTTTCTAAAACTTTCGTTCGATTAATTTTTTAAAGAAAATTTTCATTCAAATAATTCTCTAAAGACAATTTTTGTTCGATAAATTTTCCAAGGAAATTTTCTTCGGTTATTTTGTTTTTAAAACTTTTATTAAATTATTTTGTTTGAAAAACTTTATTTGATTTAATTTTTAAAAATAATTTTTAATGATAAAGTCCAGAACAATAAACAAATTTTGAAAAAACTACATACTTGAGATGGTAAAATTTGCCATCCACTACTCCCTGACCTGCTAGGACTTTATAATTCACCAAATCAACTCGAAACACCTTAGCTCTGATGTAAAATTTTATTGAGATATCTCCAACGGTGCAAAGGTTATTAAGGTTACAGTTATTAAAAAAAAATATCGTTTGAGTTGTCTCTCCAGTACAATTTTATTTCAATTGCGTTTCAATTAGTATTCTAACTGTGTGTTAATGTAATTAATTAATTGATTTTTGGTAAAATTTTACTTGAAATTATATAAAATATATGTTAATTTTATTTAATGATTATTTTGATATAAAAACAATTAAAATATTAATTGATAACTCAACAATTCATTTTTCAATAAATTAGTTTTTTTCCTTTTTTTGTTTTTTAAGAGGATAAACAATATTATTTGCTCAAACTCTTATGAGATTTTTATGAGTTTTATACAAAAATATAAATATGAGGGATAGGAAAATTATCAATACGCCTCACACCTACATAAATACGTTTGTAGTTTAAGGCTTCAGCACAGAAAAAATTGTTACCATATATTTTTAAATTAATGCAGTTGTTTAATTTTGTATTCAAATTCAAATAAAACTAAAATAAGAATCAAATTTAAGTAAGATTTTATTTCACATTTAAATTTTTAATTCATTCAATCATCCACTTAATTGATTTAATTAATTTTTTTATTGGAAATTTTTTTCTGTTTTTTACAGTTTTTAGTAATTGATAAAATCATTTTGGCGAGAGCTGCAAATTAAAAAAAGATGTTAATTGAATAAATTATTTACTCACATATGATGATTGATTTTATGTTTTTGCTTTTTTCTGTGAGGGTTCGTTTTTTTTCTTTTTAATTAATTCATAGTTTCGCCGGATTTTTTTATAATTTTTACGATCAGCTCTTCAAACTTTTATAAGAAAAATACCTTTATTTAATTATTATTAATGCAAATTTGCATACATTTTTTATTGATGCATTTTAAAACTAAAAACTATAAACTCAATAGAGTTCAATTTAAAAAAAAAAAAAATCTTAAAAAAAATCATTTGAAAATAAAAATTATCTCCCAAGAAAACCTAATCCATTAATATTATGCACAAGTCCTTAAATCAATAATCGAAATTTGTATCACTTCATTTTAACGTACGAAAGCGGTAGCATAAGGATAGGCAGAGTAACCAGCAGCATAAGGATAAGCACCATAAGTGGCAGCAGCAACGGGAGCAGTGTAAGTAGCAGCATAAGGAGAGTAAGCCGAGTAAGCAGAATAGGCGAAGGGAGAAGCAACAACGGCTGGTTTAGCCATGGCGCAGGCAAAGATGGCGAACAAACAAACGAGGAACTAAAAAAAATACAGAAAGATTTACAAATTAATAATAAGTCCACCAAGTTTAAAAAAGTTTTAAGGAGATTTTAATGACAAATTGTTTAACAATTCTTAAAAAATTTTTAGCTTTAAAGCTTTTTTCATATGAATGTTATTAGATATTTTTAAGTTCTATAAAAAAAATCAGATTATGTAACTATCTTGGACAAACTATAATACATTCAATTCGGTATTTACTTTTTTAAATATTTATAGCAAATAATTTTTTTAGGAAAAAAACTTTTGAACTTTTTTTTTAATTAACTACTAATTCCAAACTTCTGAAGTATTTTATATTAAAAACTTAAAGCAATAAAAATCAAAGGATTTAAAAAATAATTTTTCGAAAAAAAAAAAAACTTTATTTTAATCTTAAAGCCTTATATAGCTTTAAGCATTTTTTATACAATTAACACTTTCACATTTAATTTTTCTAAAATGTTTAACTTTATTTTATTTTTATTAATTTTCTATTCTTTTCTCAATCACAAAACTTAACTCTATATCGAATTTAAACACTTACGAATTTGAACATTTTGAAGTTTGATTTTTTTTTTGAGGGGTAGCTTGTAGTTTTTAAAAGTTCTAGGCAAACTGATGATAATCCCTTAAAAGTCTCTAGCTTTTATACAAAATAAATTTTAATACAAGAATAGCAAAAATTTTATAATAATTTATTCCACTAAATCCGTGTTAATAAGCCGATAAATACAATAAAAGCAAAAAGGGTAAAATTATGCAAATTTTGAATAAATTTCTGTTTAAGGTAAAATTAATAATGCAAACCAGGTTTTTCAAAATTTAGTTTATTTTAATTTTGATTCTTATTTAATTTTTTATTTTATTTTTATTTTATTTTTTATTTCTCTTCACCTAAAGGTTCTTGAATTGTTAAGAATTTTCTAGTACAAAAATAAAAAAGAAAAAAAAAAATATTTATTTCAAATCCAAAACTACAACCAACATCTTTGAGAAAAAATAACATAAATTAAATTTTCTGGTAGGGTAGTAAAGTAAAAAAAAAGTTCATTATTTTGTATTGAAGACATTAAAATGTTGAAATTGTCAACACTTTTTTTTTTGTATTAAATGTATCTGTATAAAATATCAGTGTTGGTTTTTTGCTTGTAAAGGCCATATTTTTGTTTTTATGTTTATAACAAAACAAAAAACAAATCAGACAAAATAATAACAATATCATCACAAATTTTACAATAATAATAACAATCACCATAATATTTACTTTTCCATATAAACTCTATATGTATTTACTTCTCGTATTCATACTCATTACGACGAGGTCTGCATATTAATTTGCCAACATTTTACAAATAAAATAAAGAAAAAAAAATAAAAGAACAAAACAAAACCAGGGTTAGAGATTATAGGAAATCTGTTTTGTTTAGTCATATAACAAAGTTTGGGAACTACTGTAGAAGACTATTTAAAGCTTTTAGCTACTGTTCTTAATAAGTTTTTTAGTTAATATATAACTTAAACTTGGCATATATTTAGCAAAGTTATGAGTGATATCTCAAATACGGGTCAATGTACGAAGGTCGTTCAATAAGTGGTGTTTAATATTTTATTTAAATTTTTTTTTAAATGCATACATATTTAGAGCTACGACCATAATGTTGTTATTTCCTTAAAATATCGGTCAATGAACGTTGAAACTTTAACAAAGTTTGTATTATAAATTATATAAATTATAAATTTAGCATATGTATTTATTAAATTTAATTAAAGGCTGGTACAAAATGATTTTTGTCATTTTTGGAACGCTATAACGCACTATGGAAAAACCAATGATATACAATTAAAGGTGATTATCTACAATTTAGATAAACTTGATACCCTACACCATTGTCTACATCAAAATTCGGGGAAGGGTTTGAATTGGACTTGCGGCTAATTGTGGGCCGATACTCATATTAAGTATAAAATAAAGCATATGAATACAGAATATTATGTCGATACTTAGATTTATATGAATTTATTTCTTTTGGGTGATTCCCGAGAGAGGACCTTATAAATATTGGTTACTTAAAGCTACTGATGATTCCTTAATATTTACTACAATTATACAAATTATATAGGAGACCATAAAAAACTTAATATGTTTTTCGTGACAATAATCTTTTGAAAATAATGAAATGTTTACGAAAATTTTCAATAACAAATTTTAACGAAAATTGTCTCTAAAAAAAGAAATAATAATAATAATAATAAAAAGAAATTTTAATTAAAAATTTCTATAAAAGAAAATATTAATTAAAAATTTCTATAAAATTAAATTTTAATTAAAAACGTCTAAAAAAAAATGTTGACGAAAACTGAAAATAAATTTTTATGAAAATAAATTTTAACGAAAAATTTATAAAAAAAAAAAAAAAATTTAACGAACCTTATTTATAGAAGGAATATTCGTTATATTTGCTATAAAATTAAACTCAACTAACACTTTCTATAAGAATAATTTCAAAATTTATCGAGTTTTTAATAAAAAAAACGAGAAAAAAATATAGTAGGTCAAGCCCGACTATATGATACCCTACACCATTGTGTACACTATATATCAGGGAGGGTTCTTTTATTATACTTGAGCCAATTGTGGACCTATATTCATATTAATGTAAAATAAAATATACGAATTGAGAATATTATGTCGATAATAACTTTTTCACTTTTGGGTGATTCTCGAAGGAATCTTATTTGTGTCCAATTTTAACTTTGTACTAAAATTGTCATGAGATTTATGCCTCTTAAAGTGATTTGTTGAAAAGGAGTTTATGGTCAATTTTGGACTGATCTTCCTGAAATTCTCCTCACAGATTTAAAAATTGCTATATTAAATGGATTTATGGTCATTAAACCCTTTTCCGGGAGATATTTGTATTAGAGTAATGTAAAATAAATGCACCAATCATAACCAGTTTCAATAAAATTCGTCCTTGGTCTAAAAGAAGATCATGTGCTAATTTTCATTGACTTATCTTTAAAATCGGACATTGTTTAATTGACTCAGTAAGTGGTTCTAAATCCAAAGGTATACTTTAAGTTGTTGTAGGATATACAAAATATGTTCAAATAAATCTTGGGACTTGAATTTTTCTAAATAATATAAAAACTTGGATCATCATACTCAGAAGAATTTCTATGCACTAGTTTTTACTATATAAGCTGTGCGATTGAAAAAATCTTAACACACATTTTGCCTCATAACTTTTTTCGGAATCAATATTCGAAATTTTTTTTTTTTTTTTTTTGATCTAGTTATCATGGAAAAATACTTCAGTTATTATTTTTAATAACAACCATGTTAATTTGTCCTTATTTTCATCAAAATAAGTGACGAAAAAGATTTACGTCCTACAAGTTATTAAAAAATTTCAAAAAATCCAAATAGGTCTTACAAATAATTGGCCACACAATTAAATGTCGTCCGTAAAACCGTTTCTAATGTTATTAAACAGTATCAGGACAATTTGACTATTGATGTGAAGCCTAGCTCGGTAAGAAAAAAGGACCACGTGATATTGGGAAGGCCAGAAAATTGAAGGCATATTGAAAGGAACTCAAAACACATCTAATAGATGTGTTTTTTCAGTTTTCTCAGTGCTTCAACTATTTGGTGCGAAAACTTAAAGCTAATTGGAAAGTCGATAACATATAAAGTTCAAAAAATTCCAAACTGGAATTCTGCAAAAAAAATTACAAGCCAAAAATAGAACTCGGAATTTAAAACCAAATTTCATACAAAAATACTCAAGCTGTATAATTGACGAAGAAACGTAGGTGCTGGCAGAATCTTCGCAGCTTGTGTCTCAAAAATTTTTATTGCTAATGCTCAAAGCAATGTTGGAGATAAGTTTAAGATCCAAAAGCAGCAAACATTTCTTACAAAATTCATGGTATGACAAGCTTTTTGCAGTTGCCACAAAACAGGAAAATCATTTTAAACATTCGGATCTATAAATACCAAAATATGCATAAAGGAATATTTGCAAAAAAGACTTCTTCTTTTCTTAAGAAAGCACAACGTGTCCACATATTTTTGCACCCATTTGGTATCATGTCACTACGGTAAGTAAGCTATGGAGTGGTACCAAGTCAATAACATAGTTTTAGTAGATCAATTTTCAAAATTGTCCATAGCTTAGACCAGTGGAGAGAAATTGAGCTCTTGTGAAAAGTAAATTCAAGAGTACAAAAAAGGTGTCCCAAAATATCGAAAATTTTAACAGAAGAAGTTCACACTGTTCCAAAAAAGTGACTGAAGCAACTATCAAATCTCCAAAGAAAGGGTTTTCAAAAATGGTCCACAATTTTATAATTAGTGGTTAGAATCATAAAAATTATATATTTTTGTGATCTGTGCTAAATTATCAAATGATTAAAAAAATAATAAAAACTCAAGATCAACAGTTTTAAGAAAAAAATTTTCAAAAATAAATTTTTTGATGAAAAGGGTCGAACCTTTTTTCTTTCAATACCTCAGAATATTGGTAGATTAAAGCTATTATTATCATTTAAACATAGTGTTCCGAATATATACATATTATTACTCAAATTCACACATATTTTTTTTACTTAAAACCTAAAAATTCCTTAAATTTGGTGAAGAATAAAAAAAAAAAAAAATATATATATAAAAAAAATTATAAAATTTTTTTTACGGTTTATTTAAGTTTTTATAGTTATTTAATAGATTAGAAAACATTTAGGAACTTTTTTTTTACCACAACTTTAAAAAAAGTTTTATTGAAAAAGTGTCTTATTTTCCGTTTTTACTTCAATTTCAAAGTATCCTCAATGTTGACGTAATTTATTTTGCTAAATTAAAATAAAATAATTATGGAAATTATTCCGAAATTTTGAAAACAACTAAGGATTAGAAAACTAAATTTCTTGGTTAAAATCCTCCAGACGGCGCTAATTATATAGAATTTTTAAATTTTAATCGAGTTCGATGGAGTAGTAAAAAAAAAAAATTATAAAAAATTATACAGTTTTTTTGCTTGGATCTTAAATTTAGTATTGTTTTTTTTTATTATAAAAAAAGAAAAACTACTTCTAATTTTTTGCCACAACTAAAAAAAAAAATAATTAAAAAAATTTATATTTTTCCTTTTTTTACACAAAGGTCAAAAAATTCTTTATGTTGAAATATTTCGTGTTGTTAAATCGACATTGCTTTAAAATTTAATAAAATATTTAAAATTAGAAAAATTATAACAATTTTGGATCGGAAATCGGTTCAAATTAGGCAAATTAATGATTTATTCAATTTAAAATATGAGTGCAGAAATCAAAATAATATTTAATCATGATAGGGCTTGGGGAGGTAGGTTGCCCTATTAAATAGAATATTGTCTGACCTATAAACAACCTATTTCCATAGCTCTTGGAAATAGGTTGTTTATAAATTTTGATGCTGTTTTGACCAGTATTTCGAAAGAAAATGAGTTTTTCACCTTTCAGAATACATGAGAAGTAAGCGTGTTCTTGCTCGGATTTTTTCAAAACATTGTATATAATTACTCAGTGTCTAAAGTAATATATGTGCAAAGTTTCAATTTTCTTCGACACTTCCTTCTATTATTAAAAAATTAAAAACAGTGTTTTAGCCTGAAATGCGTTTTTTAATTTCATGATATATGGGAGGTAGGCGTGTTCTTGTTCCGATTTAAATAAAAATTTCCAGAATCATAAATAATCTATATTTAGCAGAATTCATGCAGTTAGTACTGCGTGAATTCTGGTAGGTGTAGTTCCTACCAGAATTCACGCAGTAATTCAGTTTTTTTGTTTCAGGATATATGGGAGTTGGGCATGTCTTTGCTCCGATTTTGTACAAATAGTTCAAGGATCAATGTAAAATCGTAAACAAATAAATAGCTTTGATCCGCCTGTAAGGGAAAAATTTTAAAAAGTGGTTTTATAGATTCTGTCAGGTCGAAAATAACCTTCTCGCTTCTAATATTTATTATTCCAAACTGGCGAAAAGATTCTGAAAAATTTGATTTGGATGTTAGAAGATTTGTTGCGGAATTTTCTTATGTTTAATTTGACGTCATTTCTGGTTTTGAAAATTTCTTAGATTTTTTTATTTAAAAAATTTGTTATTCTTTTTGTAATTTGGAAACTTTGTTTTTTAAAGAATATTTTCGCTAATTTGTTTTATTCAAATCTTTGCTAAGTATAAAAATATCCTCGGATTGTAAACATTTACTTGAATTTTTTATTTTTGTCAAACTTGGCGTATGATTAACATTAACCCTAGAATCCTAACGTTATTTTGACTACTTTTTTATTTGCTTCTGTATTAATAATTCGAACGACTAAAAATATATAATATATGTAAAAACACATGATGAAACTTCCTTTAAAATTTGGTCGCATTATATCTTCGGATGCCTGAGTAATAAGGTTTTAAAAAATAATTGTATACGTAAAATTTACGTACATTAGTATTGCAGGGTTAATTAGGGAATAACTTTAAAATTTCCATTATAATTTCTAAACCATTATAGTTATTTAAGCAAACAAATTTAAGCAACAATCTTCAATAAACTCTTAAGGCTACTAAAGCCTAAAACACAAAATGTTTAAATTATTTTTCTAAATATTAAAAAAACTGCCAACAAAGGTATATTACTAAGACTAAATAGAATAAAAATATCAATTACTCTCTTCTAAGCTAAGAATCATATGTTAGAATTATTTAAAAGTAATTTATCTGTAAAAATAATTTATAGATGTATTTAATTGAAAATTCTTTCAAGTCAAAATAAATACATTTCAAATAACTTACGCCTAAGATCATTATCTTTTTTAAATTCTTATTACATGTGTAAAGTAAAGTAGCTTTAGTTTGGGCACCACTGATCCCCTTTAACACATACAAAAGAAAAACATAAATACATCCCGAAAAACAGAAACAAAAACAAAAATAATAATTTGTTTTATTTTATTGTTATTTCTTTTTTTTTTATACAAAATTATTTTCTTTACACACCACACAAATACAATGCAACAAAGCCCATTTAAATCAGTCAGAGTGCCAACCTACCGGCCAGCCTGTTTGTGGCATTATATGACTTTGAGAATAATACTAATGTGAGTGAAAAAAAAAAATATTTAATTGTATTTATATGTATTAATATTGTAAATATATGTTTTAATTTATATCTGTTGTTGTATGTCTATATGCAAAATAACCTTAAAAAGTTTAAAAAATATAAAATCCACAACTACTTGAAATTCTAATTCAATTCTCATTTAAACGTATTTCACAAAACACCCACAAAACGATACAACGAGAACTAACTGAATACGCTTAAATATAAATTTAATTCATAATCAAAGTTCGTACAAACGAAAACGATAAAAATCAAATTAAAATTTAAATTAAAATTAAAATTTTATTAAACAAATAACGAAAAGTGCTACAATGTTTAAATTTGTAAGTTCAAAACGTCATAATTGTGACATTTCAAATTTAGACGAGAATAATTTTAATGAAAAATCTTCATCTACTACCTTGCTATTGAAAAAACCTCCTATAACTATAATACCCAAAAATACATTTTCCCCAAAAACTTTGGCCAAAAATCCCAATCCTACAAAAATTACAGATTGCCACAGTTATTATTGTTGTTCTTGTAATGACAATAAATCTGCAACAGCATATGGTATTTGCCAGACCGGGAGATTTTACCGATGCAGCGGAGAATGTCGATGTACCGCCAGAACATCGTGCTACACCACCGGCACCACCACAACAACATCCTGCTCAACCACCCTATCAACCGAGAGCCATATTTCCAGCTGCTGCAGTACCGGGTGGACCGCAATACCCCCTCTTCTTTACAACACAAAACGGCTTTGTACCTTACGGCAGCATTTACAATGCCTACCAACAACCAGCAACAACAGCATTTATCTTGCCACAAGATCAACCAATAGTATCACCAATTGTCGCTGCTGCTTTGTAAAATAATAATTTCCTGCAATGAATTTGTTTCTTTAATCTTATTTCATTTGTATAGCAATTTATTTTAATATTCAACTATTTATTATTTTACTTATTATGTGTGTGTAGATTATAATTTTTATTAATAATATAATAATTTTATTATCAAATAATTAAAACAAAATACATTTGTAGTTTTAAAAACGTGAATTGCATTTAATTAATTAAAATTTTTTCCTTTTTTAATTAATAGGCTATGTTTCTATTATGTAGCACTTCCGCATTCCATTTTATTTTAATGTTTCTAGTATGACTATACCATTCGGCTTTTTTTTTAAGTTTCAAAAAAAGGCTATTTAGAATAATTGGAGTAGATAATTGATTTGCATAGTAATTTCAAATATTATATTTTTTAAATTTCAAATTTTGTTTTTTTTTCCTTTTTTTTCATTACGTTTGAATTTATTTTTAGCTTTTAAAGTGAGTACACGAATAATGATTAACAATTGCAAAATATATCGAAAGTTAAAGACATTATCTATAGCCTAGTATTTAGTCTAGTTTATAGCACGGCTGCCAGATACTTTTTTTCGTCAACCCCAAATTTTTAAAAAAATTTCCCAAAAAAATCCCAAAACGAAAATAAACACGATTTTTAATTTAAAACAATTCAATTTTATTGTTTTTTAAAAATATTTTTATTTTGTTTTTAAAAGAATCATTTTTGGATGAGTATTTTGACATAAGTACATTCATATGTACTTCAAAAATACGTAATATCATCAGATCGTTATCAGATTAAGAATTGCCTGTGCAAGTTATTTGTAGTGAAATATACCTGAATCATTATCATCATTGTCAAAATATTCGTATCATTTAGTAAAAGGAATTACAAAAAAAAAAAAAACATCAATTGTAATATGTTGGTCTATTGCTTTTATACATTTCTCTTTATAAAAATACTTGTAAAGTTTAAACATTTTTAAATGTTTATGTAATCGATTCTCGTTTATAATCGAGTCTTCTTTAAAGTTGTAGTCACTTACCAATGTTCATTTTAGCAGCTCGTTCTCAAATTCTGACCCAAAATCAATGGCATTGACTGTCGTTTTAAATATTTTTTATTTAATAATATGGTAACTTTTCATACAGAACACCAAGAAGTATTTTTAAATTTGCTAACTTGTAGGAGACCGCAGCTTTTTTAATTGGTTACAGCAAACCTTTAAAAAAGTTTAAAAAGTCCAAATATATGAATCATAAAATAAATGAGGAATTTATAGATGCCAGATTCAACTAATTTAAACTATTACTAAACTTACACAGATTTTTTTCCAACTTATCAAAAGATTCTATTATAGCAAAGTTTCATCAAAAAATTTTCCAGTATAATTTTAATATCCCCAATCAATTCCCCAAACCCCAAATCATAATTTGCATTCTCTTCTGCATTAAAAAAATTTGGGGTTAAAACCCAAAATCTGGCAGCCCTGCTTTATAGCCAAGTTATTTTATAGTCTAATTAAAAGGGAAACCACAAGTACGAAATTGTATATTTTTTCATGGATGATTAATGAAGCTATCAACAACATAATTATCCATTTCATAACAAATAAAGCATTTTAGCATCGATTTGTAAGTGTATATTTTAGCATAATGGCATATTTTTGCATTCTGCTTTTTTGAGAGCTATTTATAGCATATTTTGTTATTTCTAGAGCATATTTTGAGGATTTTATATACTATATAAAAAGTTTGTAATCTAATCAATGGACTAGTTTAAAGTCTAGTCAACTGACTAGTGTATAGTCTCGTTTATAATCGAGTCAATAGACTATTTTATACTACAGTCAATAGACTATTTTATAGTCTAGTCAATAGACTTGTTTATAATGTAGTCAATAGACTAGTGTATAGTAGTGTTTATCGACTAGTAAATTGACTAATTTATAGTCTAGTTAATAGATTACTTTATAGTGTAGCCAATAGACCAGTTTATAGTATAGTCAATAGTCTAGTTAATAGTCTTGGTAATAGTCTAGTCAATAAACTAGTTTATTGTCTAGTCAATAGACTGGTATATAGTCTAGCAAATAGACTAGTTAATAATCCAGTCAAAAGACCGGTTTATAGTATAGTCAATGGATTAGTTTAGTTAGTTTATAGTCTAGTCAATAGACTAGTTTATAGTTAAGTCAATAGGCTAACTTTTAATTTAGTCAACAGGCTAGTAAATACTATAGTCAATAGAGTAGTTTATAGTCCAGTCAATAGACCACTGTATATTCTAATCAATAGATATGCTTATAGTCTAGTCAATAAAATAATTTTAGTCTAGTCGAAAAACTTATTTTAGTCTATATTTATACTCTAGTCAAAAGACTAGTTAATAGTCTAGTCAATTGAATAGTTTATAGTATAGTCAAAAGACTATTTTATAGTCTAGTCAAGATTTAATATTTTATAGTCTACTCAATAGGCTAGCTTATAATTTAGTCAACAGGCTAGTTTAAAGTCTAGTCAATAGACTAGTTTATAGTCTAGTCAATAGACTAGTTTATAGTCTAGTCAATAGACTAGTTTATAGTCTAGTCAATAGACTAGTTTATAGTCTAAGCAATACAATAGTGTATAGTCTAGTCAACATAGTAGTTGATAGTTTAGTCAACAGACTAAATTTTAACACACATTTCACCTTTTAATTTTTTTTTTTTCGGAAGCAATATTTAATGTTTTTACATAGTTATCTTTAAAAAAATTCAGTTATTATTTATAATCAACATAATTGTAATTTGTGAAAAAGGTTGTTCTGAAATTATTAAACATTAAAAAAAAAAAAAAAAATAATAAATTCATATTGGTGCTACAAAAAATTGGCTAAAGAATTAAAGTTCTGTCGTCAAACTATTTCCAATTAGAAACCTGGTTCGGGAAGAGAAAAAGGTCCACATGGGAAGGCCAAGAAAATTGAAAGCATATCGAAAGGAGCTCTAAACATATCTGGTCGAATAGTAACACGGTTATCTCAGTGCTCTGGCCAAAAGTTCTAGATAGGAATGTTGCAAAACATTTAGCAGCCAAAAATAGGACACGGAAATTAAAATCAAATTTCAAACAAAAATACTAATGTAGAATAATGGTCTACGAAACGCATTTATTGGCAGATATTTTGCAGATTCCACATAAAAATTTGTATGTTACTAATGCTCGAGAAAATGTTGAAGATGAGTTCAGAACCCAAAAGCAAACATAATTGACTAAAAGTTCCAGGTATGGCAAGTTTAATGCAGTTGCGACAAAATAATTATACCATTTATTACATTGGACTCTACAAATACCGCAATATACATCAAAGAATAATTGCAAAAAAGTCTTCTTTCTTACATAAGAGAGCACATTGTATAGAACATATTTTTGTCCCAATTTGGGACAAAAATACCACTTTGGAGTGTTACCAAAAACTTACATAGTTTTTGTACCAAGAGAGGTAAATCCTTCAAATTCTTCGGAGCTAAGGTCAGTGAAGAAATACATTGAACATTTTAAAAGGAGATGGACAAAAAAGGTTCACGAGTTCATAAAGTGTTTAGGTTAGTGGTTAGAACTATAAAAGTTATACTTTTCTGTGATCTTATAAAATTCACTTTCAATTTCACTCCTTATATACATATAAATTTAATAATCTTCAGTCTAGTCTATAGTACAGTCTATATTTTTTTTCTATAGTCTATACTGTAGCCTGTAGTTTAGTCTATATCTTATTCTATAGTTAAATATATACCTTATTTTACTCTGATAGTTATTTAGATAAAAAAACTAATAAATAAAAACTCATTTAAAGATTATTTATAAAAGTGTTTAAAATGCATTTTTGTAGGTGTATATATTTTTTAATCCATCTTTTAACTACATATTAACAAATTATTAAAAATATAAAACAATTTTAGTTTTTGTTTAACAAAATAAAGAAAAGAAAAATATAACTTTGAAAACTAAGTTTTTTTTCCAATAACTTTATCTAATTTTAAATAAAACATCACAAAGTCCAGTCAACATAAAAATCCTTGTACATTATTTAAAAAACAGTGGTGTAGGCAGCAGAGTATGGATAGTAAGAAGCATAGGGAGCAGCATAAGCGGCAGCTACGGGAGCAGTGTAGGCAGCAGCAACGGGAGCGGTGTAAGCAGCGGCAACAGGGGCAGTATAAGCGGCAGCAACAGGAGCTACAACGGGAGCAGCAGCAACACCATTATAGTTACGGGCTATATATTGGGAGCTAGTAGCAGTAACAACACCAGCGGGAGCTACAACTGGGGCAGCAGCCAAAACTGCGGGTTTAGCATAAGCTGAGCACACCAAAGCAAACAAGGTAATGAAGACGGACTAAAATAAGAAAAAGAAAAAAGGATAATAAATATTAAATTTAAAAATAACAAAATATTTTAATTAATATTATTAAAAAAAAAAAAAATAATATTAACTCCTACCAATTTGAACATTTTGTTTGGTTTTTGTGTTGTTTACTACTTTTAGAAAACTATACTAACTGAATACTTAAGCTCAAGCTTTTATAGTCTGAAAAATACTTGGATACAAATTTCTGGTGATAGAATAAATTTATTTATTTTTATTATTATTTTTTTATTTTTTAAATACCTGAAGATGTGCGCCAAAAATTATTTTAAATAATCAGTATAATATATGTATGGACACAAGTACTTTTGTGGAAGTATGTATGTGTTTAGTATACAATTTACGTTCTATAAACCCTATTTTTGTATTTTATTTATTTATTTTTCTGATTGCAATAATTTATGTACTGGCTTACTCATACATACACAAAAATACGTTTTTAAATTGTCTCTATAAATTTTGTTTTCAAAATGATCTTGAGACAATATGTCTTCCAATTTGCCAAATAAAAAGCAGAGCCAAGTTTTTTAAAAAAAAAACACTTTATATATTTGCAGCTGTTTGTTAGCCAATAAAAAGATAAAAAAATAAAAAATAATATATTTTAAAATAATTGAAATTTAAAACTAATTCAAAAAAGCTTCCTTCATGAAGAGAAATTTAAATTTTAAAACACATTCTAAAATCACTAGTTCTAAAATTGGTGTAATGAAATCCACTTCATATTCTTTAAAAATATCCTTAGAATTATTGGTGTCGCAACCTATTTTGGCACTCATGGAATAGGAAGGTTCTATTCTTGATTCTTAACTGGCTTTTATGGAACATTGTTGAGTTCAACATTACATCTCTAAACAAATTACTTTTGGCTTTTAGAAAATATATGATAAGAAATAAAATAATGGATCTGATTAATTGTGACAATTTCGAACAAAAATCATTGATGAAAGAACTAGTTCTAGAAACGTTCCTTTCAAATGGGTAACATTTCTAAATAACTAGTTTTGGAGGTGACAATTTCGAACAAAAATTATTGCTCGTAATTCCAAAGTAGAACAAGTACAAGCATTTTCATGCGTTCTTGAACTATTTGAGGAACTAATAAAATTTTTTTCTGGGACTATAAAAATTCTGAACATTTTTGGTGAAAATTTATTATCATCAAAAAAATTAATTTTGGAATCTATTTATAAAAGTTATGTGAGACTCGCGGTTCATAAATTTCATAGCCTGTATCTCATCATTACAGGGCACAGTCAAAAGCAAAATAAATGGTAATAAGTCTGGAACTTTGAAACCACTAAACCGATTTAGATGAAACTTTAATCATAGTTATGGATTAAAATTTTCACAATTAAAAAAAAAATCGCTACTAATTACCGAATAACTACGAAAATATTAATTGAACCATTTAAATCGCTATAAATTGCAGTTTAATTTATCTTAATAGAACAAACCGTTCTCGAGTTATACAATTGTGACTGCCTAAAGGCGGTGTCATAGTAGTCATGCCCATAAAAACATTTTGGCCACTAGTATATTTTCACTTAACTTTAGGTATGCATGGGTATCCTAACTGTGAATGCAATCAAAATTTGTGCATCAATTTTTATGATACGTGGCTTTTTTTTACTCGTAGTTTTACCAGCTTTGAGATAAAGATGATGTTTTCACTTTAAAAAGTTTTTGTAAGAAAAAAGAAATCTTGAATTTAGCACGAAAAAATTTTTTTCGGACACTTATTTCAAAATATCTCCAAAACTATTGAGTGGATACAAATTTGTTAGTAGAACGAGCCAGTTTTATTCCACATATTTTGGTGAATTATTTATATAAATCTCGCATACCATTCTCCAGTTATAGTGAAATATGCTCTAGTATACGGCTTATTTATGGCGCAATATTAGACACACCGATAAACAAATTTCGACCTGATGGGAGAAAACTGAAAGCTGATTCGGATGGAGCATGCATTCCATCTAGTACATATATATATATATATATATATATATATATATATATATATATATATATATATATATATATATATATATATATATATATATATATATATATATATATATATATATATTTTTTTTTTGTTTGTTTTTTTTTTAAGGAGCACGAAAAAAATCTCTTTTGTCGACCAGTGTTATTAAGAATTTACAAAAATATTTATAATATGCATTTTATTCTAATTTTGAAGTGGTGAAAATATATATATATACATATATATATATATATATATATTTTTTTAAGCTATTTCATGTTTCATAAAGATCGTTTCCTTCACAGAAAAAAGTCACCAATTAACAAATTTATATGAAAATAATTCATTCAATTATAAACTTGTTTAAATTTGCACCTCTCACCAAAATGAAAATATCAATTACTAAAAACTATAAAAAATACAAAACAAAAAAAAAATTCTCAATTAATAATTTAACTAAATCAATCAAGTAGATGATTGAATGAATTAAACATTCTCAATTAATAATTTAATTAATTCCATCAAGTAGATGATTGAAGAAATTAAAAATGTGTATAGAAAAAAAAATCATACCAAAATTTATTTTTTCTTGAAAATATTTATTAAATTTTGATGAAAAATTAAACAACTGAGATAATTGTAAAAAGGACGGTAATAATTTTTTCTGAGTTAGGTTAGAAAACAAAAATATTATTAATATTTATTTTTCGATGTTACCCAAAGTGCATTGTTAAATATAACTTAATTAAACTAAATTAAAAAAAGGTCAAAAAAGGCTAAATGCCCCAAAAAATAAAGCCAGAAAAAAGCTAACATATTTTTTATTTAAAAAAGCATTAATTTTTTTTGTTCCATTAGATTTTGGTATTTGTTAAATATATTTTAGTGAATTTTTAAATACAAGGTAATTAGTTTATGTGGGTAATAAAGTTTGTCAAAAAATAATTTTAATATTTTTGTAGAATGAAGCGCCGCAGGCGAAAATTTTCATTAAATATAAATAATTTCGATATTTTTGTAGGAATTAATATACACAAATGATTAAATTGATGATTTTGTAAAAATAAAATTTTAAAATTTTAGCCTTTTTAAGGCTATGTTAAAAATAAAAAAGGCTAACAAAAAAGCTAGAAGCTAAAACGAAAATTTTGAGGCTAAAATCAAAATAAAATGGCTAGATCTAGCCTTAAAAAGGCTAAACTGGCAACACTGATCTGCAGTAGTAAAATTTTAAACACTTACTAAAATTTGATCACTTGTATGAATAGTTAAAAAGTATTTAAGTAGTATTAGTGACTAAATGATGCTACTATAATTTAATCAGAGATAGTTAAAAATAAATTATTTATAAAATTATAGAATAATTGCATTACTAATTTTCTTAAAATACAGTCAAGGAAAAAAGTCTACATACACACTAATATGTTTAGTTTTTAGAAAATTAGAGGCAAAAATTAAATAAAAAAATATAACAATGGTAATGACATTAAAAATAAGGATTACCTAAAAAAGAAAAAACATGAAAAACAACTTAATATAGAAATTATTGGGGAAAAACATAAATATCAATGGGAAAAAAGTCTACATACAACGTGGCAACTACGAATATCAAAAAGAAAATTAACACCAAAGAAAGAAAAATAACAGTTAACTTTGTTGATTTATTTAAATTTACAAGCATTGCAATTGTTAAAGTAGAAAAATTGAAAATTATTGCATTTTTATTTTGGAAAATAGCGAATCGTAAAGAAATACATATTTCAGTTAGAAACATTATAGTAAAACTCCGAAAGGAAAAAAAATTTTTTGGAGAAATTGCTAAAATAACAAAATTAAGTCGTTCTACTATACAAACGATTATTAGAAATTATAATAACACCGGTAGTACCGAAAGTAAGCCACGATCTGGTAGACCTAAGAAGCTTTCGAAACGTGATGTTTCCAGTATTATGAAATTAGTCAAGCAGGATCCAAAAATAAGCGCACCAAAATTAGCGGAACATGACGAACAATGTTCCAATAAAATTGTTACTCCACGAACAATAATAAATGTTTTACATGGAAATGGATTTAAGAGCAGAACAGCACGCAAAAAGCCGTTAATTTCAGCGAAGAATCGTAAACTTCGACTTGAGTTTGCTAAAGCTCATTTAGACAAGGTATAGATTTTTGGAATCGTGTTATATTTACCGACGAAAGTAAGTATAATATCTTTGGAAGTGATGGCCGACCCAAAGTATGGAGAAAACCAAACACTGCACTTGATCCAAAGAACATTATACCTACAGTCAAACACGGTGGTGGCAACGTTATGGTTTGGGGGGGAATGGCGTCATCTGGAGTGGGCCGTTTAGTTTTTATCGAGGGTAATATGGACCGTTTTCAATACAAAAACATATTGGAACAAAACTTACAGGCATCCGTTAATAGCTTGGGCCTGGAAATCAGTGGATTTTGGAAAAATTTGTACGAAAATATGAAATAAGTAGCCGTGAAACATTAAAAACCGCCCTAATTCGTGCATGGGCCGAAATAACACCCTCTATTACAGAAAATTTGGTAGCCTCAATGCCCCGTCGTCTTCAAGCAGTTATTGATGCCCAAAGTGGGCCAACGAAATATTAAAAGATTAATTTATTTATTTTATTTATTTATTTCACTTATTTGTAATATAAAGCCCATACGGCCAAAATAACAATATTACATAGCAATAATACCCGAGATCATATTATATATTAATATATACATTTAATAATAATATAAAATTCATAATAAAAATTTAAACTAATTATTCAATAATAATGTAAAATTTAATTGTTTTATTGTTTGTTTGTTTGGCTCCCCAGCCGTATGTAAGGTTATTTTAAAAATATATAAAAGGACAACATGAATAAAGGTCCAATCACCAACAAAAAATAAAGTAGAATGAAATTACCTATGATAAAAAAGATATTGCATCAAAAGAAAAAAGATAAAATTAAGCATCATTAAACCATTGCACAAGTTTTAAACGAAAAACATTATTAGATTGAGAAAAAATTCGCAAGGTATATGGCAAGCGATTCCACCATCGTGCAATTCTCACTAAAAAAGACTTTTCATAAAAAGTAGATGATATTCTAGGTATAAAGATTTGAGGGTTTCTAGAAGAATGAGTGAACGCAAACGAGTTATAAAGAGGTAGTGGTCTTCCAGTTTTAATAACCTTATGGAAAAAGGCCAAACTTCTATACATAATAAATTCTTTAAACGAGCAACCTAGAAAACGATGCACATAACGAGAAACATGCTCACGACGACGAATATTGTACACAAATCGTACAACTGTATTAACCAAACGTTTAATCCTATTTAAATATATAGAACAGGTGCCAGAAAATATCTCAAGACCATATAGTACTTGGGACATCAGCAGAGCATGGGCCATTATATATCTAATACGCAAAGGTAGATATAAACTACTAGCATTTATTTTTCGTAAAATACTAAAGATTTTACAACTCAAATTGTCAATATGAGTATTAAACAAAAGTTTACAATCTAACATAATACCCAAACATTTTATATGACTTACAAAATCAATTTGAACGCCTCCTAAAGCAATACGCATATTACTAAAAAAACGATTAGTTGGTCCAAACATAATAGCTTTGGTTTTAGACGGATTAATATATAAAGAGTTATCAGAAGTCCACTCAAGAATACGCTGCAAATTAAAATTAATGTTACTTTCAAGTACATCCTCAAAATCAAGTCTGCTTCTAAACAATAAGAAAACATCATCCGCAAATAAATAAGGTTCACATAATGTAGAGTCGACACAACTGGGAAGACTATTAATATACAGAATGAACAAAATAGGTCCTAACACAGAGCCTTGGGGAACTCCAGACGACAGAGTTCTAATGTCAGAGCTAAAACCATTAAGCTGAACAAATTGTGACCTACCAATCAAGTAAGATAAAACAAGGGCACATGCCCTTTTTTTATTTTTATTTATTTTTTATACAAATTTTAAGCAATATTTAGTTTTCTATAGCTGTATGTAGACTTTTTTCCCATGAATTTTTAATGTTTTTGTTATTATTATTTTTATTAAGTAAATAAATTCCATTTTTATTTTATAAACAAAATTACTTTTTCATGCCTTAAATATTAACATAACCATTTTTTTAATTTTCTTCACAAATTCTTTAAAACTCTTTAATCATAAGGTGTATGTAGACTTTTTTCCCTGACTGTATCTTCGGTTGCACTTTTATCTCAATAATAAAATGATTTATACCAGGGACAGAAAATAATCATATTCTTGAAATTTTAAACAAAAAAATCAGATACAAGGAACATCCGGATAAAAGTGTTAAATACAGAAATGTAATCTTCAGAACAGATTCTATCGGAATCCGGAATGATTTTTATTTTTTTTTATTTTTTATTTAATTTTTTTTTTTTTTTTTTTGATTTTTATGAAAAAAATCAATATTAATGATCTTTATTTTTTCGCTCAACTCATAATGATTATTTTTTCTTTGCTTACAATATAAAACTTAACATGAAAAATTAAACTATTGCGTAATTTTTAATAAAAAAGATTTCTCATCGTAAATTAGATTTATTTACTGAAAGACAAGTGTGATGATATATTTTTCATCAGATTTTTTAAAAAATAGAAATTATTACTGTCATCAATAAAGAAATATGTATATCAACTTATACTAAGGGCAACCAAAAATATGCTGTTAAAAATAAATGCTTTCAAATAGGGAAATATGTCTTAAAATTAAAATATTTCTTCTGGCATATATTTATTATATTTTTATTAACAAATATTTATTAAAATTTAATTGTTGATTATTAACAAATTTGGTTGTCAATATAACAAATCCATTGTTATAAAGAAAAGTTGGAAGCTTTTTCAATTATTTTCAATTTGGTGGTGTCACGTTTGGTGACGAGTTAAGTGTCAATTGGTACTTAACCGGTACTGGAGCACCGGTACATTACTGCAATTGCCACAAATTTTCCGCAGGACTATTACTTTTTTAATTCAAGAAATTAATGGCTTACAAAATTAGTTTTTAATACAAAATTGAAAAAATTATGGTCCTTTTTTTAATCTGGCATTTTTTAATTTGTTTGTGAATATAAAAAAAAAAATAAGATTAATAAACAATTTTTATATTCAGAATTAACTGATGACTCTTATAGTGTTCATTATGGACACAAAATAATTATTATACTTAAAATTTTAAATAGAAAAAAAAAAAACGAAAAAAAAGTAATGATCGGATAAAAGTGTTAAAATCAGAAATGTAATCCTAAGAAAAGGTTCTATCAAAATCCGGAATGATTTTTGTTTTCTGATTTTTATTAAAAATTAAATTTTAATGACTATTTTTGAGTTTTAGTACTCAAAAAATAAATCTCAATATGATAAACGAAATTTAGGTAATTTTTAGTAAGAAGTATGATATTTTATCATAAATTAGATTTATTCGCTAAAAGGCAAGTGTGAAGATATTTTCTTAGTTGCAATTTTGCCAACATTTTGTATCCAACAATAGTTGAATGTAATATAATTCCCTTTTCTAAGAAGTGTCTCCGTTCGGAAAGTGTGATGCACGCAGAGATAAAACACTGTTCAATATGGTTGCCCCAAGAATATTATTTTCATCGCAAAGAAATTTTGTTTATTTAAAAAACAATTTTGTTGTAATAAGTATACATTTGTTGTCAATTCACAATTATATTGTTCGCAAATTAAATTAAAATCACATTGTTGTTGTTAAAATACCATATGCAAACAAATTATTTTCAATACATAAATATATTATTGTGTTTGTAATTTTGAACTGACAATACAATTTTTATTTTTTTATTGGCAACAATATGTATTATTAGTGTTTGACAGTAAATATACTTGCAGGTTTTTATTCAGTTTAGTGTGCTTCTTGCATAGAGCTGGTTTTCTGTCGGCAGGTTAAACATGTATTAGAAAATATACTGAATGTGTATTTATAAAAATTTAATTATTTAAAATAAATTATTTCAATTAAAATTAAACTAGATTGTTTAATTTTAATTGAAATATTTTAAATTGAGTACATATACAACAAAAATATGGTTGCAGATCAACAATATTCTTATTGTGATTTAATCATATTATTGTTATATATATGAATCAAATACATAAACATTTTGCTATCAAAATTCTAGCCTCAAAATTTTTATTCAAACTTTGAGTATATTAAAAAATATGTAATTTTCCTACCGTATAAGAGTCATAGTTTGGGAAAAAAATATGCTACAGTTCTAATACTTTTGACTTTACACAAATTAGTGCATTTTTTTTTTTTTTTTGGCTATCCAAATAGTGTCATTTAGAGGTAAAATTGTTTGCCTCGATTTAATACTTTTTATACCCTACACCATATAGGTGGGGAGGGTATAATGCGTTTGTGCTGATGTTTGCAACGCACAGAAATAATTATCGGACCACCACCTTAAAGTATACCGTTCGACTCAGAATTACTTTCTGAGTCGATTTAACGATGTCCGTCCGTCTGGCTGTCTGTCCATGTAAACTTTGTGAACAAAGTACAGGTCGCATTTTTAAAGATATCTTGATGAAATTTGGCACAGGTAATTACTTTGATACAAGGACGAAGTCTATTGAAATTGGTTATGATCGGTTCATTATTTCACCTAGCCCCCATGCAAATGTCCTCCCGGAATAAGTGTTTAACGATCATAAATACTGTAAATATAGCAACATTTCAATGAAACTCGGCACGAATGAGTTTTATATAAATATTAATCATTGTGCCAAATTTCAATGGCATCGATCCATAATTGACCATAGCTCCCATATAAAACTATCTTCCGAAAATCACTTTAACGTGCATAAATCCCATACGAATGATAGTATCATGATAGTTAATATTCGACACAAATAAGTTTTATATAAGTAGAAACAACACTGCCAAAATTTACGAGAATCGGTCCATAATTTACCATAGCTCCCATATAAACCCACTTCCGACAATCACCCTAAAGGGCAAAAAATCATAGAGAAGTTAGTATAAATGCGTTATTCTGTATTTATATAATTTATTTTACATTTAGTAAAAGTGTTGGTTTACAATTGGACACAGGTCTAATGGTGTAGGGTATCATATGGTCGGTCTTGACCGACTATAGTTTCTCTCTCGTTAATTTTAGTTTAAGGAAACTTTCTTAAAGTTTTATTTGATTTTATATTCAGTTTTTAATTTAAACTCCAAAAAAATTTAAGAAGTGAAATAGGAATAATTTAATGAAAACTAAGTTTTATATAAATATAAATACATTTGCCAAATTTCGTGAAGATCGGTCCATAATTTACCATAGCACCCATATAATGCTCAATTAAGGGAATCACGCAAAAGTACATAATTTCATGTAAATGTTAGTATCAATATAATATTATGTATTTGTATATTTTATTTTGAACAAGTTTTGGTTTACAATTAGACACAAGTATAGAAACAAATCATCCCAGAATTTTGGCGCACACACAACGGTGCTCGACCGACTATATCACTCTTATATGTTTTTTATAACTAGTAGAGACCTACATAAATACATTTTGTATATATACAGTGGGGAGTACAAATGAGTACATTTTTATAATTTGTGTACTTGACATTGCATAAAAATTAAAATAATAAAGCAAATCCAAACATGTTTTCTTTGATTTATTTTATGTTTAAAAAAGAGCATCAAGTTCTAAGAAAAAATTCAACAAAACGAAAACGAAAAACAACTAGCAAATGCTCAGTTTTGCACCTGAGATATTCTGTTGAATATTTAAAACGCAAATTCTGTTATTGAATTTTTTCTTCTATTATTTTGAATTTACATCTATTTTTGGCTCACTCTTTATTACAAGACAAAATATTTTCAATACATAATATAATTATATACTTTATTAGAAAAACAAAATGGTATCGTTTGATAAACCTTCTACGAAGTTTTTAAAATGTGTATAACTCATAAAATCTTGTTATTTTACTTCTATATGCCTTTTTCCAGTATTTGTGATGCATGCCAATTTTACGTGTTTTACAACTTTTTAAAAAAATTCATAGAACCTACAATTTTCGACCGATTTTATCCAGCGATATCTTTTTGTTTTTTTTCCAATGAAGTACAGAATTAGGTTATATATTGAAAAAAAGTATGTCTTCAAATAAAGACTGAGACGAATATATTTTTATTATTGTAATTTTAATGTAATGTCAAGTGCACAAATAGCAAACATTTACCCATTTGTGCTCCCCAGTGTATGTATGTTAAACTTATTCATAAAAATATTTTGTTTATTGACTCACCTTTGTTGTAAATAATTACAATATCTGTTGCTTTTCAAATACTCTTACACTTTAAAAACTCATTAATCCAAATTTAGTTAAGATTAAAATATAATCATAAAAATAAACGATTCAAAAATATACGTTTGACAATAAAAGTCTTAAGTTAAAATCATATTTACACAATTATAGAATTGATTGTTCTTCATGGGAATTGATTACATTTCGATGTTGAAAATATTTCGTTCGTTGTGTGCGCCAGTAGTAAAGACACAGAATACACCGACCAACAACGAAACATGATAGTGTGATGACTATGATCAAAAGGTAAGTTTGTGTTTGTTCGGCGTACACAATAATTTTGTTCAAGTAACCCTGTTTGACTTGTTCCAAAATGTTCGATTTATCTAAATCTTGTTCAGCTTGTGGCATTTGTACAACATGCTCAGACATTTTGTCCAAAATATTTTCTTGGTTTTGTTGCAATTTTCTTAATATTTCGGCATCATGCAACTCATTCTGGACATCACTAATGCAAGGCACATTTTTTATATGAGTGGACTCCTTGTCACTGTCATCATGTTCTATATGAAGCTTCACTTGGTGACTCAATTGAGGATAATTTAGCAGCCAGTGAAGGTAAGTACAATTAAAGTGATTACGAGAAATACCCATTTCCCGTAACGAGGTAAAGGCTTTAGCAAAAGTGTATTTACCCTGAATTTCGGTCAAGTTGTTACCATCTACAAAAAATTTTTTAATTTTATTATTGGCCGGTACAAAAATATCCAAATTTAATTCAGTCAAATTGTTATAAGATAAATCCAACGTTTCTAGTTTATCAAGATTAGAGAACATACCAAAAGTTAATCTCTTTATTCCTATAGCTTTTAAGCGCAATATTTGTAAATTTCGTAAATTTTTAAAGGTACTGATATTTGGAGTACCTACAGGATTAAATGATAAATCTAATATTGTAAGCGTTGTCAGCAAGGAAATATTTTTAAGATCTGTTAAACTATTGTTGCGCAGTGAAAGTGAAAATTTGGTTATAAAATTATTCTCAGCCCTTATAAATTGAGCGTCACAATAAACTAATGAAATCAATCTATTTGAATCCAAATCTAATATCTCCGAAATGGTGTTTGAGCTCAAATTAAATACCTCCAACTGATTTCGTGCCAAATTTAATTCCATCAAATTATAGGAATGTTTAAATGTCTGAGCATGAAATGTTTTCAAACGATTGTCGGCCGCTTTAAAATATTGTATATTCTCTAGACGGTTAAAAACTTCAGGTTTAATAAATTCTAATTGATTATTATTTAAGTTTATACTTTCTAATGCGATATTTTCAACAAATAAATCTTCTGGTAACAAAGACAATTGATTGTTGGACAAATCCAAAAATTTAATTTTGATTAGGCCACGAAATGCCAAGGATCCCAAGGTCTGTAATTTATTGTAGCTCAAATCCAAATCTTGTAAATTTTGAGCTCCTTGAAATATTGAGTCATAAAGTGTCGCTATGTTGGTGTGATGTAATTTTAAAGATGTTAATTGGTTCGCCGAAATGAACCTATAAGGAGAAATGTTTTTTATTTCAGTTTTTGAAATATCTAATGAATTCAAATTGCTAAAAGTATTAAATAAATTGGATGGAATATCCAACAGCATAGAATTTTTGAAAATTAACCCACGAATTGTATAATCCTGAATTGAAGTAATTTCCGAATTGTTCATTTTAAAGCCCCACACTTCACAGTTATTATCCCAAATTTCACACTCTATTACAGAATCCTTAGCGTTACACAAGGATGTAATCAATAAAATAGATATATATAATTTTTTAAGTATATTCATTATTATTCCTCTTATTTTGCAAATTATTATTTCGTCTTCTTCTGTGTTTTATCCTTATATTTGTAATTAACATAAAATATTTATTTTATTTTTAATTTGTGTAATTTTTGTTTTATTTCGTTTTTATTATGGGAACATGCAGATTAATATACAGTATTCGTCCATAAGTTTATAAGAAAAATGTTTATATTTATTTTATTTATATGAAATAAAAAACTATGTCTGGTATAACTTTCTCTGATACTTCCGTTAATACTTTATGTGTTCCACTTAGTTAAAATGATATTTACTAAATGATGTAAAAACCATTAAAACATTATTATTAAAATTTCTATATATTTTATTTTATCAAAAACAATATATATTTAGAATTGTGGCTACACTTACTCACTAATTAATCTACTTATAAATAACAAATAAATGTATGTTCATAACATTATAAAAGTGAGAAATATTTTTATGGGCCTTATACGGGTGTTATAATAAATTCTGGGTCACTTACACAGGGAAACACTGATTCTGCCTCATAGGGTTTCTAACTGAGTTCGTATACATTATATTAATAAGTATTATCCTCTAAAGCACGATTTGTAAAATTAAGGAGATTGCACTATATATTGAAGCATATTAGAGCCCTGCAAACTGTGTCTTATAAGGCTGTACAAGCCACTTGATATTTTTCAAGTGTTGTTATCAGTGTGTGTGCGGAGTAATAAATACTGTTCTGCAGGCACTTAAAACCATACAAATACTGCGTGTGTGCTTCAACTTTATGAACAAATCATGAGTGTGCTATGATAGCGACCAAACAAGCCTCTCAAAGGCTTGTATAAAAAAATACAAGCCTTTTGACCACTTGTTTGCTTCAATAAGGAAAAAAATTGTGTTTTCTTTTTTATTAAAATTATATGTGTGTGTGTGCGTTCATGACTGTATAAAGTAATTTCGTAAGTAAAACAGTCGTTTAAAAGTATTGTTTATAAACTTATTGTTATTTACGATCAAATAAATTATTAATGTTACTAGTTATAACAATTTAAAGAAACATGCATTAAGTTTTATTAGTAAACAGATTTTATTAAATATTTAAAGTTTTTTACAAGGTTTTTTTATATTATTACTTAAAACAAATATATACTTAATTACTTATATACTACTTTCTTATACATATGTATATAAATACTTAAACTATATCACAGATAATAATGTTGTCTGTATTCATGTGAAGAAACATAATCTGTGAAAAGATGGTTGAGTTGGAGGAAAGATTCGTTCTTTTTTCCGATAACAATTGTCTAGCAATTGAAAAAACTCTTTCGGAACTTGCACTACTTGCTGGAGTAGCCAATAGTTTGCAGCTTAATTTATACAACAAAGGCAACTGTGTTCGATGTAAATACCACCAACTGATGACATTAAAGTTTTCTTCGAAGGGAACATCCAGGTTTTGGTATGTTTGAATTTCTCTAGCTATTTTATCATCCCATGTTAGATTTGATGTTGGCGATACAAAATTCTTGAAATATGATGATATTACTGATGTTTTAGTTGATGTTGGTGATTCCATGATTTCTTCACCTTCATTTTGCCAGAGAATTTTTAACTCCTCTGCACATTTTGATTTTATATTATCCATTTTTGTCTTTTGAAAATTGTAACAGTTTATTCGCGGGTGGAAAAAGGAAATGTGCAATTTTATGCGTCATGGATATATTTAAAAATACAGTTGTCTGTATATTTTCAAATAATGCTTCCTTAAATTTTTTTACGAGTTCAATATCATCATCTTCTGATATGCAAGTGTCCCTCAATCCATTGATGTATGCATAAACTAGTTGTAATGTAGCATATTTTTCTCCTTCTAAAGTTTTGGACGCCTGTTCAAATTGTCTCATGACGTTCACAATTCCTTTAATGTGGCTTATGTTTATTTTTTCGACTTTTTGAAGCTCATTTTTTTGCTGCAATATATTATTGACATCCATCCAATTTTTTTCCACAGATTCCAAAAGGTAATACATTGTGTTCCACCGTGTAGGACAATGACTTTTTAATGTTTGGCTTAATTTGCAATTATCGCCAGATTTCTTGAAATATTTAACCAATTTCGAGCATAAATTACACAGTTCATTTAGTTCCTCTACATTTTTAATAGCCTTTTCGATTACATTATTAAGTAAATGGTTAATGCAATATATGTGTGGAAAACAATTGAACGCAGCAACCATGTTGGAACCTCTGTCTGTTACCATAACTCCATCTTCCAGTTTGCAATCATATCTTCCTAGTAAAGTTTGAGCTTTTAATCTAATGGCATCATCTAAAATAAATAATTATTAAAGATATGTGGTTCATTTGGTATTCATTTTTTCATTTATGTAATAGTAATATAACTGTTTAAATTTACTTACGCGTACATCTTTCCCCAATCATTGAATTAAGACCTATCAACCTGGAAATCAATTGGTCATTTTTTGTATAATGGATAGTTAGAGAGATATAACTTTTCCGTAAATAGCTGTCCGTCCATATATCTGAAGTTAATCCAAAACCATTTTTGCAGACAGCATTGATTTCATGTTTAACATTTAGGAATGTTGCTTCATATATTTTTTCAATATTCCGCGATATTGTGGTAGGATGTGGCAATAATTTTTCTACATCAACATTTGGTCCATACTTCGCTCCAATTGAAATCAAGAACTCCGAAATCTGCATTAGACCGGTATCTTGAACAAATTGAAAAGGCCGACAATTTTTTATACACCATTCGGAAAATAATCGCGTTGCTTTTTTTTCGTCTCGTTGTTAACCTCTACTTTTTCTGTATTAGTTTCCTTCGTAGTGTAGTAGCACTTATGTCTCACCAAGTTCGATGTGGTTCTCGAATCATATTTTAAAACAGTAAAACACTTTATGCAGGCAACTTTGTTTGCTATTTCGGCTCCTTCCTGGTTTACAATCTTTCCAAATGTGTCCCAAATCTTGCTTCTGCCTCTTTTCGTAGTTATTTTGAATGTTCCTGACAGGATATTTTGTTTGATGCTGGCAGCGTCCATTGATTCAGTAGGAGTTGAATTCTAAATACATAAATATGATATATTTTGTTTAGTAAAGAAACTTTAAAAAATAATTTTATTTCTTACCATTACTTCTGCCATTATAAGTATACGAAGATATGTATATTTTAACACGATTGTGAAAACAAATAATTTGTTGGAGCACAAAAAATTCAATTCTGAACACGAGAACACTTTTGAAATAACTGTTGAAAGATTTTCATTCATAACTTCATTTATAGCATATATGAAATATATTAGGTAATAATATTATAATTTTATTTATAAACTCATTTTTACATTAGGTAATAATATGTATAAGCCTTTTCTAAAAATAACTTTAGTCCAATAAAAACAGGTATATTTCTTAGTGTAAAAAATTTATTTAAAACAGCAAGAATTTGGCAATAAAATCTGTAGAAGCACCTAAATAGATCAATAAGAAACAGGTACATATGTTCTGCACTGTAAAAAATGTAAATTTATTTTTTATAAAACCACGAATTGAGTTCGCTTACAATCAGGTAAAACAGCATCCTTTACTTGATTATATATTGAACATGTACATATGACGGGACACACAATTTAGGTAAACGTCTTAAAATATTTCATTTATAATTTTATTACAGTGCAGATGTTCCATCGTATTCTTAACATTTGGGAAAATTTATTAATCAAGGAGTAAACGTATATGGAAACGAATTTGAAAAATGAAAAGACATTGTTCTATATTATTTCCTTTTAGTTTTAAAATAGAATGATTACTTAGTAAATATAAATTAAATGCAATAAAATCTATCATAATATAAATAAGTACAATTTTAAAATTTTTTATAAACATACAATTAATAATAAGACTAACTTTATTTAAAATATAAATAAATACTAAAGATAAAAATTTTCTAACTTACATATGTAACTGACAGTTTCAAATGTCAACTTTAATTTCTTTACTTTTTTAACTCTTAATAAAGAGTATTTTTTAATAACTTTATGAATTCACCCTTTTACATTTATTTAGAAAAGAAGAACCAACAATAAAATATAGACATACTGTATATATGTGTGTGTATGCAAGAATATTTATAAACAACCACTTTTTACACATTATGAAGACTTTTTGCCACACACAGCAACTACGTATTACAAAAAACAAACAAATCATTAAGCCCACTTGAAATCTTTAAATCATTTCTCAACGTCTTGTATGATTTGCTTCTTTTTGCCACACCACTTGTACCACTTGTTTACGATAAATGATTTGAACGCACGGATTTGCAGTCGCTCATACACAGTACACACTTGCTTTGCTTCGGGCAGCGAACAGTACGAACAGTATTTATTGTTGTTTTTGCACATGTTGGCTATGAAACACACACTTGAAATTCAAGTGTGTTTGCTTTTCAAATCATCTTGCGCAGGAGACTAAAGCATATCACAAAAACTACTTGTCTGATTCCATTCAAATAAATTATAATTAAATTTATCTTCAAGTCGTTCTTACGGTTTTTTTAATAAGGTCAACAGTTATGGAGACATAAAGAAAATCTTTAAAAAAAAAATTATATTTTATAGAAAATATAAATAAAAGACGAGAGAGAAACTATAGTCGGTCAAGACCGGCCATATGATATCCTACACCAATTGTAAACCAGCACTTTAACTAAATTTAAAATAAATTATATAAATACAGAATAATGCAGTTTTACTAACTTCTATATGATTTTTTGAATTTTAGGGTGATTCCCGGAAGTGGGTTTATATGGGAGCTATGGTAAATTATGGACCGATTCTCATTAATTTTAGCAATATTGTTTATATTTATATTAAAATTTTTTGTGTTGAATATTAACTTGATACTATCATTCGTATGGGATTTATGCACGTTAAAGTGATTTTCGGAAGAGGGCTTTATATGGGAGCTATGATCAGTTAATGATTTTTGCAGGAGTGAAAGATCGAAATATATTTTATACACTGCATAAGAAATAGTCGCGAAAATATTATGCATATGTGCTTTTATATCCAATTTAAAAAAGTCGTTTGAAAAATTGACTTTCTTCATGAAATCTGCTCTCCTGCATTCGTTTTCGGCCGGGCGGGAAGCAATTTAGTGTCATATCGTTCTAGATCTATTTTATTATGAAATGTCTCTAAAAAAATTTAAAAAAGCTAGCGTGAAATTTTTTTTTTATTAATCGATAAAAAATTTTACTTTTTCCAAGACCCACCATATTTGACCTGATGTAGGGTGCAAGCCTAAATCAGTTCAAAATTTCTACATTAGGCATTTGTGAAACCTTGTTTTTTGAAATATATAAAGAACATTTTTTTTTTTTTTAACCGAACTTTGAGTAAAAAGTGAAAGAATTGTACTAAATTTTTGCCAAAAATAGCCATTTTTCATACGAATTTCAGAGTGCTGACTCTGAATATTTTACACATCTAGGCGCATTGAGATAATCCAAAAATTCTTTCAGTATGTTATTTTGAAATATATAGCTAATGACAGGATATTTTTAAAAAATTTTTACTTCATATACCTCAGGACTTATTCCCGAAAAACGAAAGAAAGTCGTTTCCAGGTTCATAATTATAGAAAATTAAAAAATACCATAGGAAAAACAAAAAAGTACCACAAAGTCCCCTCTAATGAATTCTCATTCATTTATGACCAAATATCTTTAATTTTACGTTTCTATGTTAAATATTATTATTACCACAAAGTTCTCTCTTATGGATTCTCATTTACTTAGCACTTCATATCCCTAATTTCATATTTCTTGGTTAAATATTATAGAAAATTCAAAAAGTACCACAACGTCCCCTCTTATGGATTCTCCCTAATTTCATGTTTCTATGTTCATAATTATAGAAAATTCAAAAAGTACCATAAGAAGAACGAAAAAGTACCAAAAAGTAACCCTTGTGAATTCTTTCCAACATCGGACCATGCGTATTTAATTTCATGTTTCTAGGTTAAATATTACAGAAAATGCAAAAAAGTAGCAGAAGAAAAAAGTACCTCTTGAATTCTTACCCACAGGACCATGTATCTTTAAGTACCACAAATTCCACTCTTGTCTTATCTACATTTTCTTAATTTCATGTTTCTATGTTTAATGTAATTGAAAATTCATTATTAAGTTTGAATTAAATGTAACTTCCCGCCATTACCCCTTTTTATTGGTACGTTTTTGCACCTATCGAAGTATCAAAAAATGGATTCCAATAAATTTTTAAATTGTAGTGATATCCCATATTAATTATATTAAATATGTTTTATGAAGAAAGTACCAAAAACAAGCACGATTTTTATCCCTTAAACGTTTGAATTTCTTAAAAGTACCAAATTTGTGTTCCTAATTTTTTTATAAGTTATGAATACGACATAAATTTTATCTGTATGTTAATTGGTTTCAAAGATAAATATGGTGCCAAAAAAGTACCAAAATACAGTTTTTATCCGTTTTCTCCCTAAAACGGTCGATTTTCAAAAAAGTACCAGTCCAATTTGCGAGTTTTAAGGTTACCGATTTTACCCTTTTTTACCCCGTAAACATTTGAATTTCCAAAATTGCCATCTTAGTGGATCTATATGGAGGGAGACCTACCTACGTTCTCTCTAGTTTTTCGCCGGGCTGTGGGATGATGAATCAGTCAGTCAGTAACATTACTCTAGATAAAATATCTGCAACATTATGTATAAATTTGTATAAATTTTACTGGAGTTTTTTTTTTTTCGAAAAAAAAAAAAATATTAATTATAATTTCTCAAATCGAGCTATATATGCACACGATTTTTTTTTTTTTTTTATAATATTAAAGGGGACAATATATACAATTTTTCAGAAAAACATTTTATGTTACCTTCCATGAAAATTTAAAATAAGTGTATTTAAGGGCAATTTTAAAAAAATATAATAAAAATATTAAGATAAAATTAAATTTACAAATACTTGAAGAAAAGTACACTTTAATACGTGCAGTTAAAAGTTCCACTTCAAATTTTTACTTTAAAAGAACTTTTTATATAAAATAAATGGCCTGAAAATTTATGAAAATTTAATTTTTTACTCTTTTTCAAAAATGTTTAACTTTGACAGCACAACCTAGCTTAATAATTTTAATTGATATTGATCATAATTTTATCTATTTTTATTCGCTATCCAATTTTATTACAAAAATAAAAAATATTCAAAATTCAATTAATTGACATTTTTGACACATTTTACCCCAACGTAGAAGTATCAGAGGCAAAATTTTAATAGTAAAAATTAAAGATTTTTAATTGGTCAGTTATTCTATATAATTACAAAAAAAAAAAAACGTTTTTTTTTTTATCGCATATGTAATATGTATTTTGAATTAAGAAATATTAGTTTTTTGTCATTCCGTGTGTAGAAGGAATAATCTAAGACCCCACAAAGTATATATTTTCTGGATCGTGGTTAGATTCTGAGTCGATCTATGTCCGTCTGTCCGTCTGTCCGTCTGTTGAAAGCAGAATAGGGCTCGAACGGGGCAACGTAGGTTAATAAATAAAAAAATTATGGGCTAAAAACTAGAAACACAGGGTTTCCATTTCATACTTTTCTGTTGGTATTTCTTAAACAAAAGCATGTAAGACAACAAAATTTTTTATAAATAGTTTGCAGATCGACATACATTTGGACACCAAAAATAGGCGTGGTCCGCCCTCCTCCCATATAGGGTGATATTGTGTTCAAATAGTTCAAGGACCGATGTAAACTCTCAAACAAAAAATAGACGTAAAATTTTCAAAAGTTGTTGGTGGGTATATAGATTCTTTAATATTCATCTACGACCCCAAAAAGTATATATATTCTAGATCCTTATTGATAGGGGAGTTGATATAAAGATGTTCGTTTGTCTGTTGAAATCAGTTTTTAGAACGCCCCAATTATCGGATATATATTTTTTATACATCAAATTGTAGGAAATATTCCTTAAGAAAATCGCTAATAAATATAACCAAAATCGGTTGATAAATAACTGAGATATCAGCAAAAAACCTAAGATACCCCCCAAAAAATCGTATTTGTTTATTTTTTCAATTTCATTTTAACTTAATATAATACAATTATAATTATTATAATACATTGAAACAATAAACTTTTTCATTATATTTATGTACCTTTTTAGTTCAGTGTACCAAATGTATCACCAACTAATTATTTCATATGTATGTATATCTATGTTTTTTATGTGTGGTTTAATATACTTACTCATCTTTGTTATCCAAGGAAATTTATACAGCTTTGCCACATTTATATACACCAATTAGCAATTAATCCAAAATTAAAGATGATGAGGATAGATAGAAATACTTCTACTTCTATTTATAGTAATAAGTTTTGTATGATAAAAATCTTTTGCAAAAAAAAAAAACACTAACAAAAATAGTACCATGATCAGCCAGAAATTAAAAAAATTAAACATCTTAAAACAAATTTATTGCTCAACATGTGTGTTAACAGTTGCATTCGAATGAAAGACAATAGCACCACCACGACGTTGAAAATATTTCGCTCTTTGTGTGCGCCAATAATGAACGGATGATATCAAACATACACTACACAGCACAACTACAAAACATGACAGTGTAATGGACATGACCAGTAAATAACTTTGCATTTGTTGAGCATGTCCTGACATTTTGTCCAACGATTGTTGTAGGATGTGTTGGAAATTTTTCGATATTTCCAATTCATGTTCAGCCTGTTGCAATTCATCTTGGACATGACTAATACAAGTTACATCTCTTATATGAGTAGTTTCCTTATCACTATCATCATGTTCTATATTAAGTAAGGTATAATCATTCAATTGAGGTTTAATCAAAAGCCAATGTAGGTACGAACAATTAAAACGATTACGAGAAATACCCAATTCGACCAGTTGAGTAAAGGCTTTGGCAAAAGTATATTTACCTTGAATTTCGGTTAGATTATTGGCATCAACATAAAAGTATCTTATATTACTATTGGCAGGAACAAAAATATCCAAATTTAATTGTGTTAAATTATTATAAGACAAATTCAAGTTATCCAACATGCTTAACTTGGAAAACATGCCAAATGTTAATTTCCTTATGCTGGTGGCTTTTAAGTTTAATATTGTTAAAAGTTGTAAATTTTGAAAGGTACTAATATTGGGAGTTCCCACAGGATTAAAGGATAAATCCAATTCCGTTAGATGTGTTAGTAAAGTAATATTTGTAATATCTGTTAAATTATTTTTGCGCAATAAAAGTGTATTAACTCCTTGACCATTGGCAACATTAACATTTGTTATAGAATTATTAACAGCTGTTAAAATATTAGTACCATTCACCACCAATGAAGTTAAACGATTCGAATCTAAATCCAATTTTTTAGTAATAGTTTTATTACACAAATTAAATTCCTTTAGCTGATTACGAGCCAATATCAACACTTCCGGTCCATAGGAATGTTGAAATGTTTGAGGATCAAATGATTTTAAACGATTGTTGGCCAAATTTAAATCTCTTATATGTCTAAGATGATAAAACACTTCCGGTTTAATAAATTCCAATTGATTATTATCCAAATATACAGCATCCATATAAGTATTTTCAAAAAATAAATCCTCTGGTATAAACGTTATTTGATTATTGGATAAAATCACTTTATTCATATTGGTCAGACCACGAAAAGCCAATGAACCCAAAGTATGTAATTTATTATAACTCAAATCGAGACGCATTAAATTATGGGCACCCACAAATACCGAAGTATTAATTTTCTCTATATGATTATGACTTAAATTCAAAGTGGTCAGGGTACTGGCTGAAGTAAACGTGTTACGTGAAATATCTTCTATTTCAGTATTAGAGACATCTAAAGTTTTTAAACTACTAAAGACATCAAATAATTTCGCTGGTATATCTAATAATACGGAATTGTAAAATTTCATAAAATTTGTTTGATTGGCCTTAACATAGGGCGGTATTTTAACATTTTGCGAATGTGTTACTTGAAAACCCGAGACCGTGCAAAATTTTTCCATGCCACTTATATTTGTATTGTATTCATCACATTTTAGCACAATATCCTCCGCGGCGCTTAAGGATATAAGGAATAATATGAAAAAATAAAATTGTATAAATATTTTCATTTTTTATTTTTTTATTTAATTTTATAAATTTGCCCGCAATTTAGCGTTTTAATAGGTCCATTACTCGTTGAAAACTAAATTATATTTTACATTTTAAAGGAAACTTTTGTTTTAGGTCTGTATTAAATTATATATATGTGTTATCTCTTTAATTTTTTTATGTTTTTTTGTTTACATAAAATATTTTATATTTTTTTCTTTCATTAAATTGTGATAAGATTTTTTTTTTTTTTTTTTTTTTGCAAATTTATTATAATTTTTTTTTTTTTTTTGTAAGGCCTATTGTTTTCTTTGTAACATTTACTTAAAATTTCTAAATTCCTGAAAAAAAATTTAACTAAGATTTAGTTTAATGACTTTAATATTTTTGATTTCCTTAATTTTTATTTTGCTTATTTTCATCAACAAATTGCGTATTTGCAATTAATTTATCAAAATGAAAAAAAGTTATATATTCAAATTCAATTACTGCTAAAATTTTTGGCAGATTAAAGTTCAGAGTTTTTAAAATATTTTGTTAAAAATAATATTTATGTACAAAAATAAACCTTGATAAAAATTGGGTGAGAAATTATTAAAAATTACAATCACATACACTGAAAATAATTTCTGAAACAAATGTATTTAAATTTTTTTTTTTTTTTTTTTAATGTAGCTTAATTTAATTTCGTATAAATTATTACATCTAATTTTAATGCTCTCAGTGAACTTAGTCAAGTGATAAAAAAAATATACTTATAAAAAAGAATAATTTGAAATCCAAAAGATGTAGTTCTCTGGGTTAGCCCTGAATTTATATAATTTAAAAATCTTCTAAAAAATACACTTGTAAAATTATATGTTTAAGAGCAGTATACCCGCTACTTTGTTAGTGTAGATACTTTTTAAGAAAAACCATATTATATTTACCCAATTCACAATCCCGTTATTGTGTTATTTGTTAAAATTTTATATGAAGAAAAATAATATTTTTTAAAAAATAATACACTGTGAATATGTGTGTTATTTTCGAATGATTTGTTATATTTTATTTTATTTTTTTAATGAAAAATGTTGGATAAAATCTTACTTTTTGAAAACTAGGACTTTTATGTTTACTATATCCATCTTAAAGTATACCAATCGATTCGAAATCAATTTCCAAGTCGATTTAACGATATCCGCCCGCCTTACATACTGCCAGGTTGCACTGCTAGCTTGTTGTCTGTGTATGTAAAACTTGGGAACAAAGAACAAGTTTTAATTTTGATAATAATTTAATCTAATTTCGAAAACGGTACTATTTTGGTATAATGCTAAAGTTTACTGAAGTTGGTTATGATCGGTCAATTATAGGGTATTCACTCGATTATTGTTTGTTCGATTAATCGACAAATTAAAATCAAATAATTGTTCGATTAAATTAAAATCAAGAATTTCGAGTAAAAATTTATTCGAGCAAATTATGACGATTAATCGAATAGTTCGAGTAAAAAATATTTTAAATATTTCCTTTTTAACTACTTTTTAGGTTGTTTTAATTTTAGTTTTCTAAAAAATGTATCTTAAAAACAATGTTTCAAAATTTTACCATAATTTGGAATTTATTAAAAAAATTGTATTTAGTTAAAAGAACCGAATATATGCCTAAATTACAACACGTAGTTACAAAAATTAAACAAAAATATAAACGTCATTTTAAAAAATTAAAATGTAAAATTCAAATAATTTTAATATAAATATAATAAATAATAAGAAATAAATTGGAGAATTTTGAACTTGATTTGGAAAAACAAATTATCGGTTCTACGAATGAAAGTACATAGTTGATATACCAATAAATTCTCATTCTGGTGTAGAGGATTTGATGGTGATGGCTTGAATGCAATTTGTAATATAGAAGGCATTTAGACTTAAAATTACATTAAGCATGTGAACTTTTTCTTTTTGTTAAGAATTGCTGAACTGCTTTATCTAAAATAATGGGTGGTCCAAAGTGCTTTTTGTCATTTTCAAAATGCAATAACTTAGAAACTAATAAATATATTTTCACAATTCTTTCACAGCCTAACTAACAAAAGTCCAAGTAATATTTGTGTAAAATATTATACTGAGTTGTTTTTACTGAATGATAACAAAAATAGGAAGAAAGGATAAATAAAATATTGGACATTTGGGGTAAAAATTATGGTTTAATTCAAAATAGAGCCAATTATAATTCTAACGCGTACATTTAGGAGAAAGAATTATATATTTTAAATGTTCAATAAATTTGTCCATTAAATGAAGAAAAGTATGTAGTTCTAACTTATTGTATATTTGACTAATTTATAAATATGTTTGCAACAAAATTGAACTAAAACATAATCAAAAGATCACTATAATATAAATAAGAGTAAATTATCTTAAAAACTTTGTACATTTGTATAATATTAAATTTTATTATTATTCTGAGCATGATTTCCTTAGTTTTTATTTAGAACAATTCAAGTCTCAAGATAAATTTGGACATACTTTTTTAATTTATTTAAGAAGCTAGTATCTTTTATCCTGTAGTTTTGATACTAAAGATGTTGAGATATGTTTCCGCTATAACTAACCATTTAAGGACATTTTATAAATAAAAACCTCTGTGTAGCATATAGGTTATTATGTTTCCAAATTAAAAAGTGAGGTTATGAGACAAAATCGCTAATTATTCCAAAGTTGATAAAAATTCATCATTAATTTTTATTTGTATAAAAAGTATTGATAATTGCCTTTAATTAGGTATCATTAGCTTTTTTTACAGTGTAAAAACTAGTCATTTGATAGAGTTAAAAAATGACAAAAAGCACTTCGGACCTTTAATAAAAAATTTGGTTCGAATTGATAGACTAATTTATTTAACTATCAATGAATATATTAAATATTGAGAAACAACGGCATTACGGAGAAAAATAATCTGAAATATTAACGCAAATTTTAATTATATTATATTTTGGAAAGACTATTACTTGTTTTAAGCTATATTTTTGTTTTCTTTTTTAATAACACACTAAGACACAAATGCTTGTTTTATTTTTTAATAAGCATTGAAGTTATTTGATTATTCGAACAATGAAAAAGTCGAGTAAAATGAATACTCTAATCAATTATTTCACTTTGCATCCATGCAAATATTCTCCCGGAACAGTGTTTAAATATACACTGTGAGTGTAAAAAAAAAGTAACAGCAAATATTCTTAAAAATAAAGTTATTTGATATTTAGATTAAAAATGCTATATAGAAATGATTAATGCACATTTGTTTGGTAACTAACTAAATATGGATTTCATAAGAAAAAAATTATAAAACAGCAGCACATTAAAAAATAATGCACTTTTTGTGAATCAATGTCTTTTTTTACGCGCCAAAAAAAAGTAAACAGTTTTATAATTAAATGCAAAAAAAAATTGTATTTAATACTTTGTATATTTTCCATTTGGCTTTATTGTATCCTTTAATATCCTGGGCAACGAGTCGACAAGTTTTTTGGCAAAATTTGGTGTTATTTAGGGTTACTCTTTTTGTAATGCCAGCTAGAGATGATCACTGCAAATAATGGTACTTTTTCTAATTGTTTGCCAATATGTTCCAACAGATGCCCGATTGGATTAAAGTCTGGGGATTTCAGAGCATTACAAGTAGGTTTGGGAGTACGATAAAGCAACCATTCCCTCACAATTTTGGAAAAATGCTTGGGATCTTTGTCATTTTGGAATAAGTAGTTGTGCAATTAACAAAATTTTCGCACACTAGGATCCATATTATGTTTAAAACTATTTTTATGATCTTCTATTTCATTGTCGATTCTATAAATATGAAATTACTTATTTCTGAAGCCTCCAGACATCTTCAGAGACTCGATTATGTTCAACTATCGCAACCACATATGTGATATTAATGCCTTCATTCCATCTTTGCAATATTTTTCGTGTTTTTCTTTTTTTTGGCGCAAATATTTAAATTTACTTTCATCATTGAGTAAAACGGTTTCCTGGATTTTTCCTGGAGGTTTAACACTAATTTTTATACTTTTGGACGAGATTCAAACATTTAGTTTGGCTGGCTTACTATATGTAGGTGTTCTTCTATGGTGTTTTCTATTGTTAAACAATCACTTTTTACCTCGTTTTAAAGCAAGAAACATATTTAAGATTATAATTTGGTCCTTCCCTGAAACTTTAACTAAAAAAAATTTAAGATCTTCTCCCACTTTTACAATTTAATTTTGGCATATCACTTTTTTTATATCATTATTTATCTACTTCTCACAAGGCTTCGTTTAAAAGGGAATGAGCTGTATACTTTTTTTTTACGCTCACAGTAAATACATTATTTATATAAGGTCATTTCCGAAAAACTCGAAGACCATCTTGTGGTCAAAGCAAGGGTATAAAATATTATTTTGTTGGACTTAACCAATTATGCTTTTGGACTGGTTTTCATTGGTAAATATTTTTCTTTTTATTTTATTTTATTTTAATTTTTAGTGAAAAATATAATTTTTTAGTTAAAAATCGATTTTTTAAAGAAAAATAGAATTTTTAGTGAGAAATCGGATTTTACCAAAAATTTTTCTTATTGGTGCAAAATTGGATTTTTCATGCAAAAATCTTTTTTTTTTTTTTTTAAAAAAATTTTTGTTTTTAGTGATACATTTTATTAAAACAAAAATTTTAAGGGTTTTCATTTAAACGGATAAATTTACACAATTCGTAAATTTCTGCGTTTTACTCACATTTTGCATGAACGCCCCTTGTAAATAACTTGTATTCTTTTATTAATATTGCAGAAATTTTGACAAATAACTTAAGTTTTCAATTTCGTTATTCTAGTTCTATGTTTTTTATCGATTTGAATATAAAAAAAAATCAAAAAATAAAACAATTTTCTTTCTTCAAATTTGACTCTTTCAAATATAAAAGTTTACGAACTCATTTACACATTGAAATTGAGGCGTAAATATTTTTAAATTGTGTAAATAATTTTTCGAACAAACTTTGACAAATTTTTTACGAGGTTGTATATTTATACCGTTTATGAGCTTTACGAGGCATTTATTTGATTGTATGAAAACCCCCTTTTATAAGAAACTATATTTATTTAAAAAATCTAAAAATTTTTAAACAAAATATTTTTTAACATAATTCATAAACATAGGTTTCACAATGTTATATTGGTATTTTAAATTACCATATAAATTAAAAAAAAAAAAAAAAAACAATTTAAAAGTGTGTTATCTTGAATAACATATAACACAATAACTCAAATAATATACTTTGTGAATTGGGTAATTATTAGGGTGATCGATTATTCGACTTTTTTGAGAAACCGGTTTTCGAATAGTTCGAATAGTTGGTATTTTAGAAGTTAATATTTATATCAAAAGACTACATTTCTTTAAAAAAATCAATTCTTATAATTAAGTTAAAATTTATTAAATACAAGCGTAAAAGCCTAACAATGTCAGGAAAAATAATATAATAATGAAAATATGCACAAACAAATCCGAAAATTAAAAGAAAAAAATATAAACAACATTTAGACACCTTCCTCTCCCTAATCGAAGTCAATTATTTGAAGCCGTTCAAATTTATTGGAATTATATTGATTAAAGTTTTAAATTCGTAAACCTTTCAAAATAAAAAAAAATCGTCGTAAATGCGCTCCCTGGCCGAAATACAGAATCAGTTTTTTATAGGATTTGGAGAGCAAACAATAAGTATAGCAACTCAAAAGTTCTTAATAGCAAAACAGACTTTTTGGTCCCTGATAGAAACATCTGGTACTGTTGGAATTTGTTGAATGAATAGTTTTATAAGTATGCCGATATTTAGTTTCTTACGTCGTCTGGGAGCTTCAGAAAGCTCTGGAAAGGAAACATTGCTTAAGAAAGATATATTTAAATCCATATATATAGATCCACGTATTTTCGCTCCCTGATAGAGATTTCAAAATCTGGCTCCGTTAGGATTTGTAGGACGAATAGGGTTATAATTAAGCTGAATTTTAATTTTCTATGTCTTCTAAGAGCTTTAGAAAGCTCTGGAAAGAGAAAAAAATTCTTAGAAAAAGACACATAAATCCTCTTATATCCGCTCCCTGATAAAAATTTCAAAATATGGCTCCATTAGGATTTGTTGGACAAAAAGCTTTATAATTAAGCCAAATTTTAATTTTCTACGTCGTTTGGTAGCTTCAGAAAGCTCTGGAAAGAGAAAAAATGCTAAGCAAATTATATATCTAGATGACTAGAAGATAATTATGTTTCAAAATTGTAGAAAAAATCATCTAAATTTTAGTTAGCATAAATAGAAACCATGGCTTAATATGGAGATAGTATATTAATTAAGTCTCAATTGAAACGATTCTGCAGGTGAAACTTTTTTAACACAACACCTTTAAAAAATAAAGGAAATATTGGATCAAAAAAATTAAATTGGGTCATACAGGATAATTATTAATTATTTATTTGTTTAATATTACAGAATAAATTCCTATTTAGACTTAAACTATATTTTAAAAACATAAGAAATCAGTCTTTATGAATATCTAAATAATTATTCCTAAATTTTCAAATATCACTATAACTATTTAGTACATGTTTTCTGAAATAAAATGCTATTTTTGAAACCGGTTTTTTTGTGTTAAAAAAAAGCGGTCTATTCGACATTCGAAAAATTAACATTTTGAAAAAATCGACAGCACATTGACCGAAAAAACCGGTTGGGAAACCACGTCGATCACCCTAGTAATTATAAATTCAAATTGCGTTAAGTTTTAATTTTATAACTACAAATGTTTGAATAATATTTCTAATAGCATAAACACAATGCACTTTGCTGCCCCATATTATTGAAACAGAGAGACTAACACAGATTCAATTTTATATAGGTGGCATTTAACCCGATCTTTGTAGTATTCCTATATATACAAGACAAAAAATTGGTAGACTTTTTATTTAGAAACAAAAGCGAATGTTATATTCGGCTCGGCCGAATCTAAATACCCACCATCAACTTTTTCAAACTTTACATTATATGGGTGGACGGTAAAGTGGGTGGACCATGCCCATTTTTTGTTTCCAAGTTTACATTGGTCCTTGAACTATTTGAACACAATTTCGTGAAGTGGACGGACCACGACTCAGATCTAACTAGGACCCAGAAAATATATACTTTGTGGGGTCTTAAATGATTCCTTCCATATGTTACACATGAAAAGACAAAATCAATTTAACCCCCATCTTGTAGGTATAAAAACAAAATGAAATACCAAAAATTAAGAAACCCGTAAATTTCAACTCTGATTCCTAATACCCCACGTTGGAGCAAAATGCTTCAAAATTGGCGCTTAATTGAATTTTAAAATTTAAAGTTTTGTAATAAAGTTGGGTACCGAATAAAAATAGTCAAAATTATGTATCAATATCAATTAAAATCTTTAAGCTAGGTTGTGTTGTGTTCTTATAAGAAGTTGTCAAAGTTAGTAAAAACTTTAATTTTCAACAGCTATTTAATTTGTATAAAAAGTCTTTTAAGGTAAACAAGTAAAATGAAACCATCAACTTCAGATGTTTAAGTGAACTTTTCTTTAAGTATTTGTAAATTATATTTTGTCCTACTTTTTTTAAGGATCCTAAAATACACTAATTTTCAAATTTCATTGAATACAACTTAAAATGTTACAGGATGTTTGTTGTGAAAAATAATATAAAATGTTCACTTTCATATTAGAAAAAAAAATCGTGCACATATATAGCCCGATTTCAGAAAAAAAAAAATTCATAAAAACTCCAGTAGATTTCATACAAAAACGAGAGAGATACCCTACACCATTGTGTATGAGCTTAAAATTAGACCTGATCTTGATGAAATTTGGCACAAAGATTGATACTTATTTATAGTTGATACTTTTTACCAATTTTCATTGAAATATTGCTATATTTAAGGCATTTATGATCGTTAAACCGCTATTCCGGAATTACATTTGTATGGGCGCTAGGTGAAATAATGGACCGATCATAACCAATTTCAGTAGGCTTTATCCTTGTGGCAAAATAATTATTCGTGACAATTTTCGTCAAGATATCTTTAAAACTGCGACCTGTACTTTGTTCACAACGTTTACATGGACAGACAGACAGCCAGCCAGATGGAGGTACGGACGAACATCGTTAAATCGACTCAGAAAGTGATTCCGAGTCGAACGGTATACTTTAAGGTGGGGGTCCGATAATTTTTTCTGTGCGTTATAAACATCAGCACAAACGCATAATATCCCAAACACCTATGGTGATGTAGGGTAAAAACAGCTGCAGTAGACAGTAGTGCAGAATCGAAATAAATCTGTAACTTCGAATTGGATTTACATGAAATTTCACATAGGCATAGCAGAGGACAGCAGCATTTTGAGTTTAGAAGCAGGATCCAATATACTCATCAGGAGTGGAACTATGGGGTATGAAAATAGGGTACTAATGTCACGGAAAATGTTTAATCACTAACGAATTTTTGTTCCTTACCCGATCTTAAATCTCCATTTTACAAGATCTTGGTTAAGATTTTTTTCATATATATCCAAATATTTTCAACCGATTTTATTACATTTTATGTAGTTGATTGAAAAACAAAATTCTTTATCGAACAAAGAAAATTTTGAGTCCTTAACTTTGAGTCAAAAGTTAAACGATTTTGAATTGGAAAGTTTGCAAAAACTAACAAAAAAACGGACAGATGGACGGACATTAGAATACTTTCAAAAGAATCTTAAAATTTGGAAAATATTTTTTTTTTTCCACTTTTTGATTAATGTGAAAATCAAATGAAAGTACTAAAATTTTGATAACACCTTTCCCTCAATTAAGTGGAATTTTCGACACATTTAACCCAAATGTATAGACAGACGGACGGACACTGCCATGCTGCCAAAAATATTTTAGAATTCTAAAAATGCATTCGTTTACTAACTAATAAATAGAAAGTGATCATGTAAATTTGAATATCATATTTTCTTGAATTAAGCGTCAATTTCGTCACATTTAACCCAAATATATAGACGTAAACACTAGCGTGTTTCCTAGATATTGAAGGAGCTTTCAACAATATCAAATCAGACGTTATTGAGAAAGCTCTGTGTGCTAGTGGTAGTGACCGGGTGGTTACTATGTGGATTTTGAAAGTTCTTACCCATCGAGAAATTCAGGCTGAACTAGGTGGAACATTTCCAAATGCAATAGCCAACAGGGGCACTCCTCAAGGCGGCGTCATATCACCGACTCTGTGGATTCTAGCATTGAATGAAATTTTGTTGGAACTCAATACATTAGGTGTAGGAGTAGTGGCATATGCAGATGATCTAGTGCTACTAGTAAAAGGTAAATTCCCGAGTACTCTTGCAGAGGTAATGGAAGGTGCTCTAAAGATATTAAATAAATGGGCTATCGATTGTAGTTTGGGTATCAATCCTCAGAAAACAGGGCTGGTACTTTTCACAGGGCGAAGGAAAATACCTGCTTTTAACCCACCGAAACTAGGTGGTAGAACTTTGGAACTTTCAAATGGAGCAAAATTTTTAGGCGTTTTTTACGACCATAAATTGAACTGGATATCCAACCTACAGGAAAGAGTAAAGAAAGCTTACGCTGCTTTGTACTCGTGTCAGAAGCTTATTGGAAAATCTTGGGGTCTTAAACCACGCTTGATTTATTGGATATACAAGGTAATTGTTAGGCCAATACTAGCACACGGATCGCTTGTTTGGTGGCCAATTATGAACATCAGATTAGGCTGAGCCAAAATGAACAACTTATAATTAGAGATAATGGACATTCATCCTTAATTAGAAAATCAAGTTATGAAAATTTAGTAACAGATTACATGATAAGTGAAACTCGATGGGATAAGGAGATTACAGCGATTATACCGCCGAGAGAAGACTGGGAGACCAATAATCGTAATGTAGAAGGTGGAACGGGAAGTGGAGTTTTCTGTGAAAAGTTAGGTATCAAACACAGCTCAAGACTGAACAATGCTTGTAGTATTTTCCAAGCTGAAATCTTTGCAGTGTCTGAAGCAGCAAGACTAATATCTATGATGCCGATATTTAGGAGCGATATCACAATATACATAGATAGTCAGGCTACCATAAGGGCACTTTGTAGCAGGAATATAAAGGTGGTCAGCCGTTGTCGCAGAGATCTACAAGTTCTCAACGAACAACACTTTTTAAAACTGTGCTGGGTACCGGGTCACAATAATATTCAAGGTAATGAAATAGCTGATGAACTAGCACGAACAGGAGCAGATATGGAATCGACCAACGCATGTGAAGACATTCATCCTGGACTAGATTATATATATCGAAAAATAAGAGATAAATTCAAAGTGGAAGCCGATGCACTCTGGTATAACTCATCGAGATATAAGCAGACAAAGGCATTATGGAAATCGAGGGATAACAATACATTGAGGAAAGTTCTAGATATGGAAAAGAATGAACTGAGAATGTATGTAGGTATTATTATGGGTCATAACTACTTAAAATATTTTCTTAAGAAAAATGGTTTATGCGATAATAACAACTGCAGATGGTGCTGCGAGTGCGCTGCACTATCGCGTTATAGATTTAAATGTTTTGATTCCTATTTTTTTCAGAACCTGGAAGATTTAAGAGGGATAAGTCCATTAAAGATTTTGAAATTTATTAAGGCAACAAAGATGCATATAACAAGTAATAATGGAGGTCCAGCAACAAGACAATCGAGACCCCGAATGGATTGACAAGGCATCAAAAGATTGACTGTAAAGATAAGCAACAGTGGAGCTAAAGGAGCTTTGTATACTTATACATATATATACATATATTTATTTATTTTATAAATAAAACAAGAAATATATATATTTTATTTTATTTTATTTTTTTTTTTTTTCTTTTTCTTATTTTGTTATTTCTCTTTTCTTTCTTTTTTTTTGAGGATTCACTATGGATCAGCATAATTGGTCTTGTGAATACACACAGTTCTGTGTGATCCTCTTTCAACCTAACCTATGCTGTTGTCATTGAAAAGTAAATAGATCCGTAAATACATACCATTACCATTGCTGGGGATACTTATGAAACTAGAAAAATCTATGAAGCAATTCTGTTGATTTTTAATAAAAAAAAAAAGTTCTAAAATTTTAAATGAAAACAGTTCCTACAGATATCATAACGTTTAAAAAATTGTAATGGTATCATTTACTTACCTACTGTTTTGTCGCAGTGTATTTATTCTTGAGTTTGAACTTTGTCAATAATATATCAAAAATGGATACATATGAGTAAATGCAAAACATTTTATTCGCGTATTATTTTTTACTGATAACCACCACAATTGTAGAAATCTTTATGAATAAAACATTTCTACTTTAAGATTCAAATGCATGGCACAATAATGACTTTAAATCATATTTTAATACGCCACATATGAAATTTATCAGTTTTTATTATTTTCTTTTTATTTCTTAACTAAAATACATATTTAAAAAATTAATTATGAAAGCATTTTTCTGCTAATAGATCAGAATATAAAGCAAATACAAACAGACAGTCATTCTATCCATTTCCGTTACGAAATAATAATAAAAAATTTTTATTTTTTTACACTTATAAATGCAAGACCTTGAAAGAAAGATATTTATTTATACACACAAGAAATCTTTTATATACTAAAATTCAAATAAATTAATTGATAAAATCACTATACATAATAAATAAATAAAATATATATATATAAAAAAAAAATACTATTAGGCTACTGTGTTATTTACTTATTTACTTTATTTTTTCAAATCTAAAGAAGGAAAGAACGTGACGGGAATTAATAATTAAATTGTGTAGTTAAATTTTATAATATATTTGTATTTTTTTATGTGGTTAAACTAAAATTTGGTTTAATGACAAAACATCAAATTGTCTTTAAATATTTATTATTATTTTTAATTTTGTTTGTGTTTAAGTCTATGTATATATTTCATGCATTTTATTATTTCTTTAATTGTGTTGAGGGTATTTCTCAAGGAATTCTTACCATTTTAATTTAACTAAATGTCCAATAGCTCTATTACTACCAGCCAAATATATACATTCAACAAGGTTCTTTTTCTTCTTTTTTTCCTTAAGTACAAAAAGAAAAATAATAACAATAATAATGATGATGAAATAAAATTGTTTTGCTATATAATGACTATTAAACTGTGTGATTATCACAGTTCAATTTGTTTTCTTTTACAAATCACAACTAAATAAACTTAACTAAAAATGTTCAAATTCGCCGCTATTGTCTTGATGGCTGTTATTGCCTGCGTTGCTGCTAAACCCGGTGTTGTTGCTCCTTTGGCTTATGCTGCTCCTTTGACTGCCAGCGCTGTTGTATCACAGGAATATCATGGTAACTTTGCTGCTCCCTATGTAGCTGCTGCTCCTTATGTTGCTGCTGCCTCACCCTATGTAGCATCACCATATGTAGCTTCTCCTTATTTAGCTGCTCCTTATGCTGCTGCCGCTCCTTATCTAGCTGCTCCCTACACCGCTCCTCTTTTGTTAAAGAAGTAAATTAATTGACTGTCAACGATTTGTTAATTTTTTTTTTGTTTTACGATACTCAGGAATGTTTTAGTTAATTTTATTAAATTAATAAAATAAATGTATTAAAGAAAAAAAAAAAAAAAAAAATAGTAGAAAAACCACAAACAATAATTTTTGTTCTTTCATTTAAATTTGTTATGAATTTGGGCGCCATAAAGTATGCTGTTTATTTTCTAAATCTTTTGTGTTTACTGTTATTTTTATAACAATTTAACTGTTATAATAATGTTGTAGTAACAGAGATTTACAAAAACTAAAGTTTTACATAGGGTTTCTGGGAATTTGTATGTAGAAATATTTAATGAAGCTAAAAAAAAAATATTTTTGAGGGTTTTGTATTAGCAAAATTGTTATACTTAATAATTTTTTATTTCATTTACTATTAACATCATCTTAACAAAAAATATAATATTACACTGGTCATCAAAATAAATTTTTTTTTGTGCTCCTTTAAATAACAATATGTGGACTAGATGGAATTTCGTATGCTAATCTCGAATCTGCTTTCATTTATTTCCCATCAGGTCGAGTAATATTGTGCCCTAAATAAGCCGATTACTCGAGTATATTTCACTATAACTCGAGAACGGTATGCACGATTTATATAAATGATATACCATGATATGCGGAATAAAATTAGCTTCAAATCGCACAACTATCAAATTTTTATCCGCTCAACAGTTTAGGAAATATTTCTAAATGAGTGTCCGAAAGATATATTTTTCATGCTAAATACAAGATTTATTTTTTTACTAAAACTTCTTTTTAAAAGTGAAAAAATAAAAAATTTTTTTGTCTCAAAGCTGGTAAAACTACGAGTAAATAAAGCCACGTATCATACAAATTGATGCACAAATCTTGATTGGATTCACAGTTAAGTTTGGATAAAAAAAAAAAGTATATTTTTTTACTTGATGGCTTTCAATTTCGATAAAAATTTGTATAAGGAGTGAGATCGAAAAAGTCTTAACATACAGAATATTCAATAACTTAGAAACGGTTGATCTTAGAGTTTTCATTATTTTTTTTAATCATTTGATAATTTAGCACAGATCACAGAAATATATAATTTTTATGGTTCTAACCACTTATTATAAAAGTGTAGACTATTTTTGAAACCCCTTTCTTTGGAGATTTGATAGTTGCTTCAGTCACTTTTTTGGAACAGTGTGCACTTCTTCTGTTAAAATCTTCGGTAGTTTGGGACACCTTTTTTGTGCTCTTGAATTCACTTTTCACAAGAGCTCAATATCTCTCCACTGGTCTAAGCTATGGACAATTTTGAAAATTGACCTCTCTTGGTACTAAAACTATGTTATTAATTTGGTTCCACTTCAGAGCTTTCTTACCGTAGTGACATGATACTAAATGGGTCCAAAAATATGTGGACACGTTGTGCTTTCTTAAGAAAAGAAGAAGTCTTTTTTGCAAATATTACTTTATGCATATTTTGGTATTTATCGATCCGAATGTATCAAATGACTTTCCTGTTTTGCCTCAACATTTAATTCTGTGGCCAATTATTTGTAAGACCTATTTGGATTTTTTGAAATTTTTTAATAACTTGTAGGAAGTGAATCTTTTTCGTCACTTATTTTGATGAAAATAAGGACAAATTAACATGGTTGTTATTAAAAATAATAACTGAAGTATTTTTCCATGATAATTGGTTAAAAAAAATAAAATTGAATATTGATTCCGAAAAAAGTTATGAGGCAAAATGTGTGTTTTTTCGATCTCGCTCCTTACATAAACTCCATTAAGCCTTTTATCAATTTCAGTTTTGTGAAATTGCAAAAACTCGCGATTTAATTTCGCTTTTTAATTTTCTCAAAAACCAAAAAAAAAAATCAAAATAGCAATATCTCTGGGAAGACTTTAAGCGCATATGGCGGCTTTACGACGAACATTTTAAAAATAAGAAAAATTTTTTAAAAATGCATTTTAATGCAATTGCATTTTTCAAATGCATTTTTCTTTAAATATGCTATTCAAATTTTTTAATTTTTTAACATAAATGAAAAGTTTGGAATCTTTACATTAAGATAAAAGTGTCAAAAATGTTATATGCATAATCCAATTTTTACAAAAACATGTTTACAATTTTTCATATAAAAATATAATATTTTCTTGTTTTTGAAATTTTATTTAAAATGTGTATAAAAGTTAGCAAAATATAAAAAGTATGCAATTTTAAATATTCATATCTCTTGAAGTTATTGATGGATTTCTGTAATTTAAAAAGTATTTAAAAGGCCATTGTATATTTTTTGTGTAATTTAGTCAGCATTTCGAAAATCACCTCTTCGATCCATAATATTTTAAAAATATAAATGCAGTTTTTAGATGCATTTTTGTTAGTTGCGAATTTATTAAATTTTAATTTTTCAAAAGTGTATTTAAAAATGCTTAGTTTATTATAACTTAAAACAATAAATAGTCTGATACATAAAGTTTTACTATTTTTAAGGATTTTTTAAAAAATAACACAATAAATTTTTTTTTAACAAAATACGTAAAGATAGTCATAATACCAGAAAAATATAATTTTTATATGAAAAAAATTTAAACTAGTTGAAGAAAAGGGGAAATTATGCACAGTACATGTGTGCGTCCCAAAAATTTGAGATTTTTATTTTAATGTAATGCTTTCCAAATACGGAAAAAAATCAAAAAAATTTAATAGCATATTTAAAGAAAAATGCATTTAAAAAATGCAATTGCATTAAAATGCATTTTTAAAAAGTATTTTTTATTTGTAAAATACTCATGTTTAAGCTGATATAATTACAAATCAAACGCCGTTTAAATAATAAATTTCTGTGAAGCGTTCCCAGAATTATTTGTATTTAAAGTTGTACACTTTCAAGATTTTTTCGAAAGTAAAAAAGCGAAATAAAATCGCGAATTTTCTGAATTTAGCGAATGTGAAAACGGAAATCTAAAATAAAATCTTAAAATAAAAAAAAAAAACAAATTGGTGGATTAGATGGAATTCAACGTGCTAAAAAAGAATCAGCTTTTACTTTTTTCTTATCACACATTGATTTTTTTTATGGGCATGACTACTATGAAAGTATTGAAATTTTTGATCCATAACTCTAAAATTCTTCAGAGAATAAAAAATATTGTGAGCGTACCTTAAAGAAATTTTCGTATGCATCTTTTGATGTATCACTTATCAAAATCGTGTAAAGGATTCTTGAGTTATAGCCTATGTTTGACAAACCATATTCGAATTTTATAGTGTGACCGCTGAATAAGGTGATGATATTAGTCATGTACATAAAAAATCAGTAAATGATAGAAAAAAACATGAATGCAGATTCTTGATTAACTCGCCAAAATCTACCTAGTCCATCTATTTTTGTTTCGAGAAAAAATAAAAAAGTTTTTTTTTTGCCCACTACTGATTTTTTTGATTGGACATTTATTTCAAAATAACTTCGAAACTATTGAGCACATAAAAAAGTAAAAGTAAAGTAAAAATAGGGTGATTTGAAGATATTTTTAATAAACATCTTTTGGTGTATCACTTATGTCAAAAATTTGGAAAGTTTATATGAAATATTCCACATAAAATCGGATAATTTCCACAATTAAAAAAAATTGTCGGCAATATTAACAAAATTATTTCTAATATTTTATATGAGAGGATCTGTTACCTTAAATGTTAATGTTAATTAGTTATTCGACTTGTGCTTAATAGCTCAGTTTAGTGACCGCTCATTTTAGTTCATATATTAAGAATGAACTAGGTAGCACTTCTAGTTCATTCGCTCTTTTAGATTTTTTGAACTACCTGTTTGCATGTAAGTTTTGCAAACAAATTTTGTAGGATTCTAAATCCAAAAATACAACTTTTTTTAGCCTATTTTGCGCCATTGTCCTAGGCGTATCGCTGCTATAATATTTGCCGCATTGTTGCTGATTATTGCTGTGACCTTATTAGAAATTTCGAAATTACATGAACAGCCGTTACTTAGGCTGTTATATTTAAGCATGAATTAATATGTAATTAGATTTAGGGATATCCATCCGTTCGACTGGATTAATGCCATACTGGGTAACCATGTAAAATTTTTCCTCCAACTCAAATTTAAAGAGAATTCAATCCAATTTGACAATATGATTTTTTTTTTTTATTTTATATGATTTTATTTATAACATGTTCGGTCAGTTATTCCACGAAGTCCCATACAATTGTCCACCTTTTATATTACTATTTTAATAAAATTCATTACAAACAAGTTTTATTAAGTTATAAATTAGTATAAACATTTTTCGAAGATATTTTTATAACTGACCATTGCTTCCACATAAGGTCACAAACTCGAATATAACTTTAACGTGCATAAATATCATATAAATATAAATATCAAGACATATGATAATAAAAATAAGTCTTATTGAACACAGTGACAACATAAGACCCCTTATAAGACACGAAAAACAACTGGTATAGGTATCATATGGTCGGTCTTAAACAACAATAACCTTCTTATTTGCTGAAATGTCCTTTCGCCATAATTTTTAGTACCTGTTTATCGATTTGTTGTACCTTTCGAATTGGAGGTGGCTTCTTCTGCGTCTAAATTTATGGCTGATGGAAGTGTTACTATTCAAAAACAGTTAAATATTTAAAAGTCAAGAAAAATTTATATGGTAACACTAGCTCAATGACACACATATACAAATATTTTTTAATGATATCAAATGAAATATTGTTGTTTTTCTTAAATCGTGATATGGCAACACTACTATTGTACATAAATGTCAGAATAAGTATGAAAAGAAATATGAAAAACGATTCCCAATAACACTGGTCAACAAAAAAATCCTCCACCATAGACGAATAGTTGGACTTGATGTATTTTGATGTGCTAAACATGAATCTGCTTTCAGTTTTTTCCCATCAGTTCAGGATTTTTTTTTTTATGGGCGTGTCTAACATTTCGCCCATAGTAAGGCCATTACTCTAGTATATTTCCTCATAACTCAACAACTGTGTGTATGATTGATCAAAGTGATACACCAAAAGATGCGGACTAAAAATATCTTCTTTAATTTGTTTTTTTATGTGCTCAATAGTTTGGGAGTTATTTCGAAAAAAGTGTCCGAAAAAAATAATTTTTCATGCAAAATTTTAGATTTTTTGTTATTTAAATTTCGTTTAATAAATGAAAACATCTAAAATGTTACAGTTTATCATCTTTGTCATAAAGCTGGTAATGCTGCGGAAAAAATAAGGCATCTATCTTCAAAATTTATGCAGAAATCTAAATGTTATTCACAGTTAAGTAAAAATACCCATGTTGAGTAGAACTACAGTGGTGGCCAAAATAATTTTTTTTTTTTTTTTTTTGTTTTTTTCTTGAAACAAAAATAGGTGGACTAGGTCGATACTGACGAGTTAAACCAGAATCTGTATCACTTTTTTTGTATCGGGTACTATTTTTTTTTACACAATATTTTTTATTCTCTGAAGAATTTCAGAGTTATGGATCAAAATTTTCACCACTTTTCAAAAAAATAAACTTAAAAATTTTCGGTACTAATTACCGAATAACTACGGAAATATAAACTGGACAAAAAATTGTATAAATTCAGCTCAAAGACAATTTAGGTCGCTATATATTAAAGTTCAATTTGTCTTAATTGGACAAACTGCTCTCGAGTTATACAAGTGTGACTGCCTAAAGGCGTGGTCATAGTAGTCATACCCATAAAAAAAATCAATGCGTGATAGAAAAAAAGTAAAAGCTAATTCTTATTTAGCACGTTAAATTACATCTAATCCAACTATTTTTTTTATTTAAGACAAAAATTTTTTTTTTTTTTTGTCCACTAGTGTATTTCAACTATGGGTATCCAAACTTAACTGTGAATCCTTTCAAGATTTGTACAACAATTTTTATGATGCGTGACTTTATTTACTCGTAATTTTGCCAGCTTTGAGATAAAGGAGATAAACATAAATATTTTTGATGTTTTCACTTTTAAAAAGAAGTTTAAGTAAATAAAAGAAATCTTGAATTTTGTATGAAAAAAAAAATTTTCCGACACTTTTTTTGAAATATCTCCTAAACTATTGGGTGGATTAAAATTTGATAGTAAAGTGACTTAAAGCCAATGTTTTTCCACATATTTTGGTATATCATTTATATAAATCATACATACCATTCTCGAGTTATAGTGAAATATACTCGAGTAATCGGCTTATTTATGGCGCAATATTAACCACGCCCATAAAAAAAAATCCCGACCTGATGGAAAAAAACTGAAAGCAGATTCGAGTTTAGCATGCGGCATTCCATCTAGTCTACATATTTTTTTTCGAAGGAGCTCAACCAGTCCACCAGGGTAATCGAGTACAAAGTTGTTCAAGTTTAGATCATTTTAGTTCATAGTTCATAATTGAACTAAATGAGCATACATCTTTAAACTAGTTCTTTTAGTTCAAACAACTGAGTCGTTCAATTGAACTAGTTCGTTCATGAACTACCCAAGTCTAGCTAATATAATATTAAAATATTATATCGATTAGCATTCCTTCATCCCCACTGTTTAATGGTCATCTTCATTTTGATAAAAATTTAAAACGATTTTTTTTTTTTTTTTAAGAACGATCTCCGCATAATTCGAAGTAAATTTTATTTAACATTTAAACCCGCCTACATGTACTTATATCGGTTAAAAACAATGTTGCTAAGTTATATAAACATTTCCTGAAGCTATTGCATTTAAAGTATTAAAGTTTTAATTAAGTAAATATTATGACAACTGATGTTTGCTGGCATTTAATATGAAAAGACTACGCCTACCAAGAATAAAACTGGTAGTTAAGCAATTATTAATATTAATTTAAGTTATATAATTAAAACAAGTGCTCTTGAATCTATATAAAAAAAGGCCGTTTCATAAAACTCTTTAGTATTTCAAATATATTATACAATTTGAGAAGAAATAAATTATCAAAAATGCTAAGATTGGTAAGTTAAAGACCAAAAAATTAAATTAGAAAATTTCAAATCATTTTTTCTAATTTCAGATTTTATTGCTAATATTTTGTGGCTTAACCTGTCAGTTAAAAACTAACGTTGATGATAAAATTTCTGATAAGGATTTAATTGATTCCTTATATGATTATATATTTCAAAATGTTACATATTTTATATATCACAACTCTACAGCTATAATGCCTTCGAAGCCATTTCTGCTAATGGAATTATTTGTGACACCTTTGGTACCAGAATTACCCTATAGATTTGCTACATTTGTTATACGCATAATACGTTTGTTCGTTACAACACCAGCCCACCCTTTGGCCACAATTTATCAAAAGGTAGTGGATAAATTTTGCTGTCCCATACCTTATGTAAATTTTACCTATACATTTGGTTTTACCACAAACTTTCAAACATCTGGCCAATTAGGATGGGCAGGCTAACAGTTTTTTTTTTCCCCCCTTTTTTATTAAATAAATAAATTTTAGGAAGAACACTTAAAACAATCTTTAATAAACTTCTAATAAAAAATAAAAAATTTTTTTAATCTCCAGCCTAAACTAAAACATAAGTTATTGAACTTTATGGGTTTATAAACATTATAGCAAGAAAACCTAAAAAGAGTAAAAGACTAACGATAAAGTACAAAAGTAACCACAGAAAATCTCAAAATTCGGTTACTTAATATGCTTGTAGTTAGTGTTTAAGCAAAATGCCGGTAGTTTCTTAAAAAAAATATCAAATTTAATATTTTATTTTATTTTGTCAAGTTTTGTGTCATAAAGTTTGCTTTAGTTTACTTTAAACAAAATATTATATTACATTAAGAAACGTAATAGAAAAATAAAAAGAAACAAAATTGTAAGAAATAAAAAATTAAGCATTACAAGGCCCTTTTTCTGAGAATTTGAAAAGTAACTTTTTTGCTATAAAATGTTGCTGGTAATTTAACAAAATCATTAGTATTTGACAAATACACATCATCTAAGCACACACATAGCTTCAAATCTTTTTCTTCGTTGAATTAAATAAACAACCATTACAAACAACAAAATGTTTAAAATTGTAAGTAAATTTTCCTTTAAGAAAAATCCTAAACCAAGAAAAGGTTTTTCACTAAATATTTTTCCTTTGTTTTTTTTTTTTTCAGTTTGTCTTCTTGTCTCTTTTGGCTTTTGCTTTTGCCAAACCTGGCTATCTTAATACAGCTCCTGTTTTAACATCTTATCAACATGCTGTCAATGTACCCATTGCAACTGTTGTTCGTCCTTTGGTTTCATCCCATAGTGTTGTATCCACACCATTGATTCATCATCAACCAGCTATTTTACATGGTTCCGCTATTCATGGCTCATATCATCATGGTCTTTATTAGATAAATGTACAAAATATTTTTATGAAATAATTTTGTCAAGTTTTGTTAATTGGCCCTATAAATTGCAATAATAAAAAAAAAATTATGTTTGCTTGTAATATGAATTGGAAATAATGAGTGTTTTATTTTAGCTATAATAAGGAGTTTAAATATTAAACTACTTTTTACTGGTTAACAACATTTTATAAAATAAATTTGTTTATAAATGCGATGCAGTACTTTTTAAAGAAATGTTTGTTATATAAAAATTGTACGACTTATTCGATTTTATCTTGAATAATTTTCTTAAACCATTCATTCTTAATTTTTGCCCCAAAAAGTATGCATCAAATAAAACATTTAATAAAATAGTTTGTCTTAAAAAAAGTTTATCAATAAATGGTTTAACCCCCTGTTTTTATAAAACGAACGAAAAAATAGTTTCGTCAAAATGTATGGAAAATAACAAATAAATTTCAAATTTATTTGTTGTTTTCAATATAAATTATCAAAAAGAATTTTTCGTTCGTTTTATAAAAACAGGGGGTAAATCATTTATTGATAAACTTTAGTAAATGTTTAAAAACATTTTAAATAAATAACTCAACCCAGCAAAAATTTGTTGGCTTTTGGTAATGACTACTACTTATTAGACTCATTACCTGGTAATGAGTTGTCATTATTTTTCTCATTTCTTCGAGTAGTGGAATAACTAGTTACTAGTAAACAACAATTTCATTTAACAACGCACACAAATTTTAACGTATACATGGCATAGTGAGTAAGACAGTAGTCTTTGAAACATGAATGATTTTTCCTTGGTTCAAATTACAGTTGAACCAACTTTTTGTTTTTATTTTTTTTTAGCAATTTTGTAGTTTTGAAGTATTTGTAGTTTTGTAGCATTTGATAAACTACTTATTTGATTGTTTAAAATAAGTACTTTAATAATGGGGACCCCTGAATTCGTGGACATTGCCATAAAATGGTAATGAATTTTTCACCCGAATTATAAGTAGTTACCGCCTTTTAGCAATGTAATATATTGGCTTACCGGGTAAGTTAAGTTTTTGCTGGGAAGTTTACCAAATTCACGGGTTTTCTCATTCAATTCGGATACACTGTATTAATAAATACAAAGCCTCTAATCAACTTTTCCTGATTTGACTCTAGTCAATTCACAAAATCAGATAAATCTCGATTTGCAAAATTAAGGAGTTTGCATCAGAAAACCAAGCCGAGGCGAAATTGTCGGCGGCGGCTGCACGGAATATTTTGGTCGGCGGCGGCGGCTTACACAAGACAGTACCGGCGACGGCTTATATGTCGGCTTGCCGTTTTTTCCTAGAAAAACCAAAATTTTTTTGGGCGCAAAAAATAAAAAAAAATAGTGCGGTAAAAATACGTATAGGTGGCAGTAGTGTATTCAATTTATCATAAAAAACAAAAAAGTAAAGTGTGTTCTAAAAGGACATTACGCCGAAAATTCTTGAATATATTATGGCAGAAAAAAATAAAATTTAAGTCAAAAATGGGTCTGAAGTCCAAAAGTACAGAAAATTAATTATAAAATAGTATTTTTTTATCTTTGGCGCAGCCGATTGTATCGTCGGCTTACCTTGAGCCGGCTCAGCCGTTTAAACCGATACATGTCGGCGGCGGCCACGGCTTGAAAAATTAGGCGGCGACAGCCGATTTGGAGCCGGTCGGCTTGGTTCTCTGGTTTGCATCATATATTGAAGCATATTTCGATATCGACTTGTTTGATTTTATTCTAAAAAATATAAACCAATTCAAATTTAAATTGCCTTCAAATTGTTTTTACATTACTTTTTAATACGCTCAACAATTATGGAGATATTAAGACAAATTTCTTAAAAAAATCTTTAATTTCGTAAAAATTAAAAAAAAAAAAAATAAAAAAATCATAAAAATTCGTTACTAATAAAAATATAAATTCTTATTTTTTATTAATAAAGATAATTTTGTTGCAAGTAAAACAAGTCATATTTCATTAAAATAAATGGATAACTTTTGATTTTTTGCACAAATTAGAAAAAATTCTCATTAACAAATTGCATTGGAATATTTAAAAAAATTACAAATGAGTATCCCCATTAACTTTTGAATAAAATTAACATTTCTGCATTGATTTAAATGAAATATGTCTTGTTTTATTTGAAGTAATTTATTTTTATGATTAAAAAATAAAAATTTCCTTTTTTTTACATTTACAAGTTTTTAAAATTTAAAAAAAAAAAAAAATATTTGGAAATTTTTTATAAAATTCAATTTTGTAACTTCTGATCAGCTGGTTGGATTTAAATGAAATTTCACATAGGCATAGAAAAAAACAGTATCATTTTGAGTTTAGAAGCAGGATCCCATATACGTTTCAGGAGCGGAGCTATGAGGGTTCAAAATAGGGTACTAATGTCATAGAATATGTTTAACCACTAGCAAATTTTTGTTCCTTACCCGATTTCCAAAATTTTTAGATCAGCTTAAAGTCATTAATAAATTCTTTAGAAAATATACTTCTTCTACTATTTCTCTTATACATTCTTTGAGATATATTCATGTGAAATTTCAATAATCTCAACTTTGCAAGATGTTGGTCGAGTCTTTTTCATATATATCCCAACATTTTCAACCGATGTTATCATTTATTAAAGAACATAATTGTTTATCGAATAAATCTTTATTTAGTAAAAAAAATAAACGATTTTGAATTGGCAAGTTTGCAAAATAATAAACTGACGGACGGAAGGACAGACATTAGAAAGTCTTCAAAACTATGTTTTAAAATTACAAAAAATATATTATTTTGTTACTTCTTGTGCAATATAAAAACTAAATCTAAATATTAAAGTATTGATATCTCATTTCTCTGATTTAAGTGGCATTTTCGACATATTTAACCCAAATGCATAAACGGCCGAACAGACATTGCAATTCTGCCAAAAAATATTTTAGAATTTAAAAATTGCATTTGTTTTACTAACTTATAAATAAAAAAAATTTAACTTAATCATCAAAATTTGGATATCATCTTGTTCTGAATTAAGCATTATTTTCATCCCATTTAAACTAAATGTATAGACGAAAGGACGGACATTACCATTCAGCCAAAAAATGTCTTATAATTCTAGAAATGCATTTTTTACTTACACAGAAAAAAGCTAAAATAGACTTCAATTACGAAATTTGTAATATTAATTAATTTTTAATTGATTTTGCTCCAATCATCAAAATGATAATATTAATAACTAGAATAATCGATATTATTATTACTTCTTTTAAATATAGATGCAATGAGCTGAAATTTTTTTAAAATTTACTTAAATTTATATTATTTCTGTACTTTTGCAGAGAAATATTTAATGTTTCTTTATATTTTATTAACAGCTGTCAAATTTATTAAAAAACAAAAATATTAATAAATCATATAATTGAATTTCAATATAAAGTTAATTAATAATTTTATTAAAAAATTATTTGAAATATTTTCTCTGTGTACTAATAAATAGAAAAATTAAAATTAAAGTGTTGATATCACCTTTCCCTGAATTAATAAGCAAAATTTTCGACCCATTTAATTCTAATGTCAAAAAAAAAAAAAAAAATCTTAAAATTCTAAAACTGAATTTTTTAAACTAATAATCAATAAAAAAAAAACATAACGTGATCTTTAAAATATTGATATCACCTTTCACTGAATTAATCGTAATTATCGTCCCGTTTTACCCCATTGTGTGTTTTAGATATCTCAGTAAAATTTCACATGGTCAGAGGGCCACTCTCTACCGCCTAACCCTCTAAGAATTTGTACTCCTTTAATTCAACTTAAAAACACCTCATTTCTGATCATGTAAAATTTTATTGAGATATTTCCAACAGTTTACAAATTACAAATTTATTTAAAAAACAAGCGCGAATGTTATATTCGGCCCGGCCGAAACTATATACCCAACATTAACTTTTTCAACTTTTACCTTATATGTGAGGGGGAGGTAAAGTGGGCAGTAAAGTGGGCGGACCACGCCCATTTTTTGTTTCCGAGTTTACATTGGTCCTTGAAATATTTGAACACAATTTCGTTGATTTTCACCTTATAAGGGAGGTGGGCGATAAAGTGGGCGGATCACACCCATACGTACAAAATTTCGTTGTCATATATGCTTTTGTTGAAGAAATATCAGCAGAAAAGTATAAAACGGACACCCTGTGTTTCTAGTTTTTAGCCCATAACGATTTTGCCCATTTTCAACACCAAACAAACCTTCTATAAGATAAATATTTGTGCCAAATTTCGTCTCCCTACGTTGCCCCGTTCGAGCTCTATCCTGCTTTCAACAGACAGACAGACGGACGGACATAGCTAGATCGACTCAGAATCGAACCAGGACCCAGAAAGTATATACTTTGTGGGGTATTAGATGATTCCTTCGACATGTTACACACGGAATGACAAAATCAATATACCCCCCATTTTTTTGATGGTGGGTATAAAAAATGGAACAACTAGGCGGCCCAGCAAAAACTTGGTAATAACATATAGTTACGGATGTAGTTACTTTGTAGTGAAAACCACATACTGTCTGCATTACATAGAAGTTGTTTCATAACTGTAGGATCGGGTGCAGAGAACCGATTCGGGTGGCAACGATTAATCGACTGGGTGTAGAGAAGTATTTTGACAATACGACACTGCACCATTTAGAACCGATTAGAAGAAATGTGACGAGTTTTAGGATGTGGCTTCAACGAGTTGCTTAACGAACAAGAAATACTTTTAAGAAAAAAGACAGAGTATTTTGGGACTTTACACAGAGGACATCACATAGCGCATTAAGTTTAGCTATTAAATTTAAAATTTTATATCCTGACATTTCATTACTTATTTATAATTTAAAATGTAACTAGTTCCTATTGTTATTACTAATCAGGACTTCAGTAATGCTTTCAAATCATTGCAATGTAAAAAGTTGTCTCTAATGTCATCACCGTGTTAAAATAATAAGTTATTCAGCTAATGTGTAAGTAGTGGAGAGCCATTATTTTAGCTTCTTAACTCATTGCATGGCAACAAATGAAATTATTATTATTTTTTTTTTCGTTTATTCTTTTTGCCTTTTTGTTATTCATCACATAACACTAAATACTTAGAGCATCGAAATAATTTTAATATGCTTTATTTTATTAACATTTAATTCCTCTCATTTCATTATGTTAATATCTTTGTACTAAATTTATATCACTCTATTAAACATATTGCACTTACCACATGACTCGCTTTAGTCATGTGTAATTTAATACATATTCAACATATTAGTTGGGGTTAAGTTGCATAAATAGTATTTTTTGTAATTCAACACGTATTTCTTAAGAATTTCACGTGTTATTTGTTAACAGTATGTCTTGGAAATATTTCCATTCACCATCACGTTTAAACGTCTTGCTTTTATAGTATACAGTCACTTTTAAATGATTTACAATGAAAATGGTGTGGAAAAAGTTAGAAAACACGCTGTTAGTTGACATCGTCATAAATTTAATAGAACAGCATCATTTTGAAAAGAAAAAGAAGGAGTGTTATAAGCTTTTTAAGAGAAATCAAATCATATAAGAAATAATATTGTATAGAAAAAGCTTTAGCACACACATGATTAAAAGAAAATTAACATCGTTTTAAAAAACGTGTTTATTTTAATTTATACTTTTAAATACTTACTAAATTCATGTTTATTAACATACTTATGTATGTATATCAATATGTTTATTAAAAACATATTTAGTCTGGCTTATTATTTATTCACTCTCATCGTTTGGTTTATCATATTTGTTGTAACATTAACAATAATATTTATTTAGCACAAAAGTCAATAGAAAACAACAGCTTTTAATATCACAATTCATAATCAATGTCGCCGACTAGACAAACAGACACTAAAAATCATGTGTACGAAATTTTGACATTTCTAAGAGTTCCTTTTGTCTTGTAAGGTCTCTTAAAACAGGCCTCCTTGGCAACTTCCCATTTCCCCTCTTAATTTATTCTTTTCTAAACAATTCTTTATCCTCCCTTGTGTTTTTGTTTATCATAAGGTAAGTCACCATCATATCAATAGAATTGAAATAATGATAAGCAAACGAACAAGAACCTTGGTCACTGATCTGTAGCTGTAGTATTCCTATTTGTTGTTTTGTCATTGAAGATAGAAGAATGTCTGATGAACTTTTACCTCATGAAACACTTAATATTTTTGCTAGAAACAAAATAACAATACAATTATCATTATGATTTAGAACGCATACTTCTTTACATATTTAGGTATAGAAAGGTTTACAGAATTATAGTTTTCCGAAAAAACTTGCTATCTCAAAAATAATAATTTTGAAAATAATCGTAGGAAAATAGTAGAATTTTTAATTTTATAACGGAAAATGTTCAAATGCTTTTTAAAATTTTAAGATTTTTTTTTTTTTTTTTTGCCAGAATAGTGATGTCTGTCCGTTCTTCTATATATTAGAGTTAAATGGGCCGAAAATTATGCCTAATTTGGGGATAGGTGATATCAACACTTTAATGATCACATTTTATTTTTCAATTTATTATAAGTAAAACAAGCGCGAATATTCGGTCCGGCCGAATCTATATACCCACCATCAACTTTTTCAAATTTTACGTTATATGGGAGGAGGCGGTAAAGTGGGCGGACCACGCCCATTTTTTGTTTTTTCCGAGTTTACATTGGTCCTTGAACTATTTAAAAAATTTCGTCCCCCTACGTTGTCCCGTTCGAGCCCTATCCTGCTTTCAACAGACAGACAGACAGACAGACGGACAGGCGGACAGACGGACGGACATAGCTAGATCGACTCAGAATCAAACCAGGACCCAGAAAATATATACTTTGTGGGGTCTTAGATGATTCCTTTGATATGTTACAAACGGAATGACAAAATCAATAAACCCCTTATCTTTTTGATGATGGGTATAAAAATGCGTTTTTAGAATAATAAAATTGTTTTTGTCAGAATGGTGAGTCCACACGTCTATAGATTTGGGTTAAAAGGGTCGAAAATAGTAATTAATTCAGGGAAATGTAATAGCAGTATTTTAAATATTCACATATGATTATTTGATTATATGATTATAATTTGATTATAATATTGATAGAAATGTAACAAAAAAAAATATATATATTTTTTTTTTTCGAAATTTTAAGATTTTGTTGGAGAGAATTTTGATGTCCTCCGTCTATTATTAGGTAACACATAATTATTTAGAATTTAAAGATTTTTTTTGGAAGAATAGTAATGTCCGTCCATCCGTCTATACACTTGGGTTAAATGGTCGAAACTGGCGCTTAATTCAGGGTAAGGTGATATCAATAATATTTAGATCTGGTTTTTATATTAGTCGAGAAGTAAACAAAATACATTTTTGGAATTTTAAGGTTTTTTTTTAGAGAATTCTAATGTCCGTCCTTCCGTCCGTCTGTTTGTTAATTTTTGCAAAATTGCCAATTTCAAATTCAAATTTTCTTTATTCGATAGATAATTTTGTTCATCAAAAAGACTTAACCAAGATCTAGTAAAATTAAGATTATTGAAATTTCAAATGCATATAACTCGAAAAATCTTATATACCCAGCAAAAAAAAAGTGAAAAAGTCATGATTTTAACATTGTGTTATTATTGGAAGGTAGTACTTAGTGGTGAAAACGAGCTGCAGAAGTTTTTTTAACCCATAGTTGTCATTGGTAGGATGTTCTTCTTTTATACTTCTTGTTCAATTCTTACGAAGTGCTTCCCTTGAAACTAGGTTTATAAATTTTTTTAACAAAAAATCCGCTTTTGCCTTATTAAAAGATAATAAAAATGCTTTTAAATTTGTAAAATTTTAATTTTGTTAGAAATAATTACCATTTTTTTACACTAAAAATTCATTTAAGGACTGCGTACGAAAAAATCGTGCATGCTCTTGGGCTTATAACTTTTGATGTGGTGAAAAATTTATAATTCTGTTAACTGGTTTGTATTTGCCATTATGCTCACTTGCCATATGCTAAGCTTCGTAGAAATAGCGCATCTAGTTTTTCTTAAAATGGAAATTGAACAAAAAACTCTAAAACACATAATTGAAATTTTTTATGAAATCTTGCATTGGTCATATAAAATAATTGCAAGGAAGGCTGTTGTTCCGCAATATACAGTTTCTTGGATCATAATATTATACAAAGAAGTCATAATCACTGAGTGGTAACCTGGTAATGGAAGACAAATAGTATCTTCAGGCTGTAGGACTCAGGCAAAATAGAAAGGATTTTGAGAGAAAATCACCTCATCTCTCGAAGAGAAATGTCACAAAAATTTGGAAGTAAAAAATAACATGAAAGTACTTCGGACGAAATTTTACAGAAATTTTATTTCTGTATAGTAGGCGATGAAACGTTCGTACAGGGTGATTTTTTTCAACTTCCCAGCCAGGAATTCTATATCACAGATGCTAAAGGAATTATGGCAAAAAAATTTGGTGTATCAAAGAAATGAAAAGTACCAAGAAAGTTTTTGATTTGGGAAGTCATATACATATGTGGAAATGAAGCACTTCATTCTTAAATAATGGTTGCGTTAGCACTGAAATATACGTGAATGAATGCTTTCGGAAAAGATTTCTCCCTTTCCTAATAAAATTAGGTGTCTCCGATGTTTTCTGGCCTGTTTCCGCTTCTTCTCAAGAAGCTAATCCACCAAATTGTCCGAAACTCCGTGCAATTGTAAGATATTAAAATTAAGCTCAACTTAAAATGAAACAGAGTTTAAAAAAGATAAGTGGACTTATTCGAGAAAAAAAAAATGATTGAAACACAATAAAACCTTTAATTAGAATAATTCTGGAAAAGATCAGATATTTCCTGAAAAACCAACAATTATTTTATGTTTAGAACTTGAACATAACAGTGACTAATAAAAAAAATTCGCCCACTGGTTTTGTTTCTATAATCAGATTTCCATGCACGGATTTTTTTCGTGCGCAGTCCTTATTTTTACTTTTTTTGAAGTAATTATTAAGAACTTCCAAAAAAGTTTTAAATATACACTTTTTTCAACTTTTGAAGTTGGGAAAATGTTATTTTTTTGGAACAACTTCAACGTTTTTTGCTGGGATAAAAAGTAACGTCTTAGTGATTGACTGACTGACTCACTTGGTGATTCATCATCGCACAGCCCAAACGGTTAAAGCTAGAAAGATGAAATATGGACTGTAGATTGTTCTCCTACCGAATAGATCCACTAAGATGGAATTTTTGGAAATTCGAATATTTAGGGGGTAAAAAAAGGGTAAAAATGGGTAAAATCGGTAACCTTATATATCCTGAACTAATAGAGAAACAAAAAAAGTTTTAATAGATATCGTTATTCATTTAAAAAATAATCTTTTAATCCAGTAAGCATAGAAATAAAATATACATCTAGTTAGTACCTTATCGAAATACCTTTATGGGTAAAAATCGTACCTATTTTTAGTACTTTTTTCACAAAATATTTTTTTCTTTTAACTGAAACATACATTTGAATATTTTAACATATACAATCTTTGTTACATCCGGGGGGAATAAAAAGTAACAAAAAGGACATAAAATTGGGAAAATAATTTTATTAAAATTTTTTATTAAATTAAACCTAGAAACATGAACTTGAGTACATGTAGTCTTAAGTGAAAGAGAATTCACAAGAAGCAACTTTGTGGTACTTTTTTGTTCTTCCGATGGTACGAGTACTTTTTAAATTTTCTATAATATTGAACCTAGAAAAATGAAATTAAGGATATATGATCCCAAATGAATGAGTATCCATAACAGGGCACTTTGAGGTACCTTTTAATTCTTCTAATGGTACTTTTTGAATTTTCTAATTTTCGTTCTTCCATGGTACTTTTTGAATTTTAAATAATATTGAACTTGTGGTACTTTTGCATACTTCTAATGGTGCTTTTTAAATTTTCTAAATGATTAAACCGGAAAACATGAAATTAAAAATTTATAGTCCGAAGTGAAAGAGAATCCATAAGAGGATACTTTGTGGTACTATTCGTTATTATATTACTCTTTGAATAATAAACTTTTAAAGTGAAATTAAAGATATATTGTTCTGTACTTAAATCTAAAATATAAAAATAGAAATAATTTGATAGTTTTTGAATCTTCGGACGTTAAAAATATAAGAAACTGGTAACTAAAATATTTAAAAGTTTATTGTTCTGAACTGTTCCCACGGATGATAGGAATCATAGTTGAATTTTACGAGTTTCTTAATTTTTGGTATTTAGTTTTTTTTTTTTTTTTAATAAAAAGGCTACCAAGTTTTTATCTGGTCTATGTAGGAGTACTAGAAGATCGGGTTAAATGCTATCTATATAAAAGTGAATCTGTGTTTGTTAGTCTGTCTGTTTTTGAATTTTGTTTTTTTATTCAATACAATGGGGTAGCGAAGCGCAATGCTATTAGAAATATTATTCAAAAATTTCTAGTTATAAAATTAAAACTTAACACAATTTTAATTTATAATAGAGTATGGTTCTTCTTAAAAATCTACGCTAACGAAGTAGCGGATATAGTGCTCGTACATGTATAATGTAGATAGTACATGTGAGCATGTTTTTCAAAAAATTTATCAAGGGCTTAAAAAGATTAAAATTTTTTTAAAATCGTGTAAAGAATAAAATTTCGCTAGTGTTAATTTTTTTTTATGTCAGTATCCTATTTTGATTCCCCATAGCTCTGCTCCTGAAATTTATGTTGGATCCTTCTTCCAAAATTAAAGTTTTATTCATTTTACAATCATTTTACAGATTTAATTTAAAACATGTTCGATTCAGTACCACTGTCAAATGTTTAGCTATTTTTGTATGGGAGCTGGAGTTTTTTAAAAATAATTCATTTTTTCACATTATTAAAAATTAAAATTTTAAAAATTTTAAATATTTAAGGAAAATTAAAAAAAAAAAATTACAATATATAATTTACTAATACTTAAAGAAAAATACAGCTAAATACCTGAAATTGATGGTTCCATTTTAAATTTTTACTTTAAAAGATTTTTTGGATTAAAAAAATATACCGTATTCTGATGCAAATTTAATTTTTTGCTCTTTTTATACCCTTCACCACAGGTGTAAAGGGTATATATAAGTTTGTCATTCCGTTTGTAATTTCCACAATTTTCGTCGGAGAGCAAAAAAGTTTATATTTTCGGAATCCTTGTAAGAAGCGATGACGATTGGACCATGTCCGTCCGTCCGTCCGTCCGTCCGTGTGTCGGTTGAAATGGCGTTTATGAAGCCCACCGATAACTGACATATATAATATGTATGTCAAACGATCGGAAATGCTTTCGAGAATTTTGCTATTGGAATTCAGCAAGATAGGTTCATACAATGCGGAGATATGTTCAAAAAACCGGTTTTTTGAAGCGGTTTTCCAGTTTCTGAAGCCTCTGTATATACTAGGGACTTCGTTTTTACAAAAAAGTCTCGGACATTTTTTTCTGAATTTTTGTTCTGAAAAAATGAAATAAATCGGTTCAGTAATAACTGAGATATCTGACAAAACGCATTTTTTATTTTTTGAAGCCTTGGTTTAAGCTATAGATTTTTATTTTTATACAGATCGGTCACAAATATTTTTATAAAATTTCGGTTTTTTGAATCAGGAAGATCGGTTTATAAATGGTGGAGATATGCTTTAAAAACCGGTTTTTAGAACCGGTTTTTTAGTTCCTGAAGCCTCTGCATATACCAGGGACTTCGAATTTTTAAAGGGGGCTCGAAAATTATTTTCTGAATTTTTGTTCTGAAAAAATTAAATAAATCGGTTCAGTAATAACTGAGATATCGGGGAAAACGAATTTTTTATTTTTGAAGCCCTTGTTCAAGCTATAGATTTTTATTTTTATATAGATCAGTCATAAATATTTTTATAAAATTTCGGTTTTTTTAATAAACCAAATTCGTTCATAATCAACAGAGTTATGGCCCAAAAACAAATCTGTTAAGAATATAAATACACCAACAAACATGTATATTAAGCATTGTAATGACTATTAGCAAAGAATATACAACATATAGAAGGCGCATGTCAATGAAAACTGAAATATTTTTTAAAAGTATTTCATGATGCGGGAGGGAAGGCAAAAGGAAAAGAAGCTTGCGTGTTTTTTATCTCTTTTGTTATGCTCTTGAAATGAATAAAAAACACACAAGAAAGTCAGTCTCGCACGAGCATTCAAGCAAGAATATTGTGTTATTGCTTGTTGCTTGAGATACACTCATGAAAAATATTTAATATTCAGTAGGATTAATTAATATGATTTTTTAATTATATAACTATCTTTTTTTAATTAATAATGTACTACAATTAATTTTTTATTATAAAATACAAATCTGAAATAATCGTTCGTGCTGAATTATTCGATATTAGGATTAATTAATATGATTTTTTAATTATATAACTATCTTTTTTTAATTAATAATGTACTACAATTAATTTTTTATTATAAAATACAAATCTGAAATAATTGTTCGTGCTGAATTATTCGATATTTTTTAATAAGAAATTAAAATCCTAAATTAATAATTTATCGTTATATATTTTTTTTAATCAAATAATAGAAAAAATAAACATTAAATCTTAATTTTTATGATTACTATGGTAATCGTTGCGATCCCTGGTTATTACTATTAAAATTCTAAACTAGTAACGTGTATTTCCACTTACAAGTCTTGAATTGACGAAGAAACTTTCAAAATAAAATTACCATAAAAATGATGTTATTTTTTTGGTGTATAATTTCATAATGGGAAAAACAAAACATACACAAACATAATTGTGAATGTATGAGTGTGGCGATCGCTGGTGTAGTGCCTATAAAAAAGTAGAAACAAGGAATTGGTCGTTTATTTACTAAAGGAGATAAAATACGATCGTGTATGTTAGTGTAGGGCATAGCATATGTGTTTTGTTGTTTTAAAAATAGAAATACTTTAATCGTCACCGAACTACTTAAACCTTTTTAAACGTCATATGAGCTTATGTAAATATACTTTCAGAATATCAAATTTGTATTTTAAAATTTGATTTGTGTAGTTTTGTTACTTATGTATTCAAAGTAACAGATGTTAAAGTTAAGTATATTAATTAATTAAATAAATAAAAACAAAAATATAAAATTATATCCACTTGAAAAAAATATAAAAAAATGTTTTTATTTTTTTTATTCATAACAAATTTGTCACCAAAAAAATTAGATTTTTCTTTAATAAGTTTGTTTTATTCTGTAAAGAAGGTGGAATTATATTGAAAAAAGATCTTTTGAAAAAATATTTAATTTGTATATATACCTTCTATATAAAAAAATTATTATGACAAAAATAAATAAATGAATAAATAAAAAATAACTTATTTCCTGCCAAAAAAATAACTTATATATTAAAAAAAATCAGTATTTTTGTTTATAAAAAAATTTAGGTCTATAAATTGAACTTTGCTGTATGAATATTTATTTCTTTTTGTATAAAAAAAATAATAACTTTTTGCTTAGAAAAAGGAAATCAAAAAAACTTCTTTATTTTTCAAAATAAATGTTATTTCTGCCCAAAAATAAAAGAAATGAAATACTTTTTTTATTCAAAACTATTTTTTTACTAAATAAAATATATATTATTTAAAAATAAGTTTTAAAATTGAAAATATTAATATTATTTATTTCTAAAAAAATGTATATTTTAATAACAATTTCTTGATTCAAATAAAATACAACTCAAAAACATGGAAAAAATCACAAAATAATTTTTTTCCGAAAAAAAGGAAAAACTTTTATTTACTATTTACTTTATTTTTATTTTTCTTTCTAAAAAATCCAAAAAATGGAAAAATATATACTTTTAAAAATGAAAAAATTTAAATATTTTTTTTAAATAATAATTTCAAAAACTAAAAATTCTCTATAAAAACTTTTTTTAATAATAATAAAAAAAAAACACCAAAAACAAATTATATGCACATTTTATGAAATATATAAAAATATAATATATAAAAGTAAAATATAACAATTATTAGTTTATCAAAAATATAGCTATAAAATATAAATTGACAACTTCGAAATCATATAAAAATTTGTCACGTCACTAAGAAAGGTATAAGCACGTCGGTGCAGATCAAAGTATTTCTACTTGTAAAACAACAAAACATGTATGCTATGCCCTACTGTAATATTAACGTTCATATCTTTTCCATTAGTAAATAAACAACTAAAAATTCTGTTGGCACTTTTTTCAAAATACAAGAAACAAATTGTTTCTTTCAATTTGAAATAAAGATATACATGTCCAATCTTATATATATGTGTGCGTGTTTTTATTTGCAATTCTTTATAAGGAATACACACATGTACAAACACATATACTTAAACTCTTTCTCTCTCTCTGTTTTGGTGGTGGATTTAGTTTTCCCTTGTTACTTATCCCCCTCATCATCGCAAAATGTTGAGAGCGAGAATTACATGAGAGCAGGTACTATGATTAGAACCCGCCATAAGAAATTTTGTTTCTACATGATGCGCATTCTATATATGAATATTCTTTGCTATTAGTGACGTTTTTTGTTTTTTGTATAGACAAGTAGTTTAGTTAGAAACAGCAGTCATATAATGAATAACAGTGTTGTTGTTCTTTGTATATGCAGTCTGTACAAAAATAAATAGATATGGAATTGTAGTTGTTTATTTTTAAAAACTAAAACATATCTGTTAAGAATATACATAAATACATACACAAACATGTATACCCGCTTGACCTGATATAAGAAATTAGTGAATGTTCGCAAAAACGAGGAATTTTCGAAAAAAATGTATTCGAAAAATTATCGAAAATTAAATAAAAAGTGAATGTTCGTAACATCGTAACTTACTAGATAATTTCTCGATAGTTAAGGTTCGAGAAATTTTCGAGAACTCTTAATATATCGGCTTATCGTAATATTAAATTTTTTCGAAAAAATTTCGAAAGTAAATGATTCGAGAAATTATCTTTTCTTCTCAATTTTTCGATATTTTGTTACTTAAAAAAAATACGCATATTCTTGTTTGTACATGTCATTCTTTAGACATAGTTCATACTGATCTGTTTTAAATTAGACTAAAGTTTAGGATGTAAATTTAACATTAAAAACCCTTTCTGAAAAATAATAAAAATGGTAAGTAACATTGCTACATGTCTAAAGACATTCGCTAAATAACATATTTATATAAATGATAATTTTTTTCTTGCAGATTAATTCAGTAAACTTTGACCAAAAAAATGTGGATTTGGGCAACAGAAAAACTAATATTATTGAGACTTCCTCTGGGACCATCGATATGTATCACTATGTTCTAATTGTATTAGAAAGTTGACATTAAAATGTATTTTTGAATATTTGTTTTATTAAGTTAAAAATAAAAAATAGCTTTAAAAATTAAAAGAGCTTTTAATTTTAAATGGGAAACAAAATGAAAATGAAACAGAATAGAACTATTGCCAACGATTCGTTAGTAATATCGATATCGAACAATTTTCGATATCGAAAACGAATATTTTTCCGTTTCGCTAATGATATCACTTATTATCCGATGTAGATATCATAAACGAACTTTCGATATCGATCGATTTGCTGCCACAAACTGAACGACAGGTGAACTCTACGAGTTCATTCTCGAAACGCCTTCGATAGTCGTTCTCGAAGGTTTTGTTAGAGAAATGTTCGTGATTTATTCGAAGGTGATATCTTTATCGAATTTTGTGGTCAAGCGGGTATTAAGCATTGTAATGACTATTAGTGACGTTTTTTGTTTTTTGTATAGACAAGTAGTTTAGTTAGCAATAGCAGTAATATAATGAAAAACAGTGTTGTTGTTGTTCTTTGTGTATTCAGTCAGTTTGTACATACAAAAATAAATATATATGGAATTGTTGTTGTTTCTTTTTTAAAAGCAAAGCCTGTTATGATTGTTTTTTTTTCATATTCAAATTTTCGTAGTTTGAAAAAAATTTAGATTTAGAAAATATGCAAGCATACGTTAAGGCGAAAATTTTATTAATTGTCGGTAATATGGTAATATGATGTCGATAAGATGGTAAGATGGTAATATAGTGAAGGGTATCAAAGATTCGGCACAGCCGAATCTTTTTTCAATTTCATTTTTTTTCATATTCAAATTTTCGTAGTTTGAAAAAAATTTAGATTTAGAAAATATACAAGCATACGTTAAGGCGAAAATTTTATTAATTGTCGGTAATATGGTAATATGATGTCGATAAGATGGTAAGATGGTAATATGGTGAAGGGTATCAAAGATTCGGCACAGCCGAATCTTTTTTCAATTTCATTTTATGTTAAAAAATGTTTAATTTTTACAGCTCCGTACAAGAAAACAACATAACAGATCTAGATGCTTGTAATTGCTATTGATACAATAATTTTGTCTATTTTTATTTGGTATCCCACTTTATTACGAAAATTTAAATTTCAATATTCAATTAATAGTCACTTTTGACACATTTTACATAAAAATTTGTTACAAAAAAAAAAAAAATAATAATTTGTCTGTGGAAATCATTTCCAAGTCCAAGCTTCTAATCCGAATAACAAAAAAATTATCCATCTAGCTGGTTGTTTTCTTAAGCAGTTTGCTATTTAAAATCAGTTAAATTTTTTGAGTAAAAATAAAATAAAAAAACAAAATTTCGAGCAACCTTCAAAAAATATGAATTTTTTTTTTTAATATAATTTTTAAATTGCTAAGCATGGAGAATTATTTTGCCAACAACAATTTAGGGTAATAAATTTTTGCTTATCACTTATCCAGCAATTTATCATAGTCTTAAAAAATCTAGTTATGTCATTTTTAAAGAAAACCGTAGATGGTAATAAAGAAAAGTGTTAATTTACCACAATTATTAAATTTATTTATATTTTATTATTATTAGACCGAATACTATAGTATAGATTTATTACCACAAGCCAAACAAAGTTGTTTGCCACAATAGCATATTATTAAGTTTCAATTACATTTATTGGAAATTATTGTTAATAATATCAGCCATATCTCCCTTATTAAAAAAATTGTTACTAAGGGAGATAGATGACTTAATTAAATTCAAAGCAAGAAAAGGGTTAACAGACTGGGAGAAGTTAATTAGAAAGAAAGAGAAAGACTTTGGGCATTCTTACACTAATACGGAGTGCAAAATAAATAAACAATTTATAAGCTAATCTATATTTATAAGCTAATCTATAGCTTAAAACAGTGGTCGGCCCTCTTAGTCGTCAGGGACAGAGAATTTTCACTTTTTTTCATATACAGAACACAAAAGTCAACAAAAAACGTCAAAATTCAAAATAAATAGACCAATCTCACTACAAAGATCATAAGAAAATAAAAATGTTCAAATACAGTTCTAAACAGATCGACCTCTCACTAGTTTAGAAAAACTTTTAATTTACCAATTTATGTATCTTTTACACTAATTCTGTTTGTCTCAATAACATAACTACAGCTTTAGTCTTAGATAGCCCTGGTTGAGACTCCAAATAAAAGATCCGCAAACTCTATAGTTTGAAGTATTCAGCAAATAATGTAAAATTTATCTTGCACATATCTAAAAATTTTCGAGCAATTTTATTTCATTTCGGAATTAATCAATATCTTTTAATATCGTAAAAGATATTTTTTTTATATCACAAAAGATATTGACGAATTTCTAGCAATGATTCCCAAAAACATTTTCCTATTAAAAAAGCATGTCACATTATTTTGTTATTCACAGTGTATGTGTATGTATATTTGTCTTTACTATAAAATGTTAAAATTAAATACGTCTCCTCGTCTCTTCTATCAGGTAATTAAGATGAAACCCTTCAAGCCGTTTAAATCTAGGTGGGATGCAACAAAAAGTGGCAAAATAGCTAAATATAAAAATCTAACTGAATGACTGCAATAAAACCACAAACTCTTAATAAAATACACTCATACGGACACTTTAATAAAGCAGCAATACCCAGTAGTTTATTAAGTGGAAATTGACATACGTTTCGCTATCATCTACTCATTTGGATCACTACCATATTTACACCTACGAGCATCATGGCCATTGTCACTTTACTGACCCTATGGTAAGGGATAGCAAACAATTTTTAACCAATAAAATTGTAGTTTGAGTGCAAAAAGCTACCACATTATAGTTGTGGTGCACAGTGGAGCCAAATGCAAAATTTTGGAAATAAATCTGTATCTCCTAAAAACTACTGATCCAATTAAAATGTACGGCAGAGTTGTAGAGGAGAACGTAAACTTTCAGAAAATTCATCTTGTAGTCATCCTATGATAACACGAGATAAGCTATAGGGTGATAAAGTTGACTACCCCGAGTATATAAAAGTTTCAAAAAATCATAACTTCTACAAATGAAGTCTGATTTCAAAGAATTGGTCGAAAATAGTCAATTTTAGAAAAATTGTTGATTTCTATCCATTAATAAAAAAAAGTGTTAGGCTAGTTTCTGCATTTGGTCCCACTATATGGTGGATAGTTGTGCCTTAAAATAATCAATAAAGTAACTAGTTCGGACAGCCACTAAAAACTGCTGGGTATTTTCTACTGTACCAGTTAACAATATTTACAAATGTGAATACACTCATGAAAAATAATCGTAATTACAAGTAGAAAATTCATAATTTGTTTGAAAAACATATATATTTTCTTTCACGATCAATATACTTCTTATAGAAAATGTTTGATCAATTTTATTTTTGTAGAAAATGTTTGATAAATTTTTATAAAAAAAACAATTTGTGATAAATTTTTTTTTAGAAAATTTTCGATAAATTTTATTTTTATAGAAAATTTTCGATAAATTTTATTTTTATAGAAATTTTTTAATAAATTTTATTTTTATAGAAAACTCAAAAAAAAATTTTTCGTAGAAAATTTTCGATAAATTTTATGAGTTTTCGAAGAATTTCTTTTAATAAAAATTTTCGATAAAATTATTGATACATTTTGTTTTTTTTTTTTTTTTTTCTTTAGAAAATTTTCGATAAATTTTTTTCTATAGAAAATTTTCGATAAAATTTCTTTCCATAGAAAATTTTAGATAAATTTTCTTTCTTTAGAAAATTTTTGATACATTTTCTTTCTTTAGAAAATTTTTGATAAATTTTCTTTCTATAAAAAATTTTCGATAAAATTTTCATTCTATAGAAAATTTTCAATAATTTTTTTTTCTATAGAACATTTTCGATAAATTTTCTTTCTATAGAAAATTTTCGAAAAAATTTCTTTCTATAGAAAATTTTTGATAAATTTTCTTTCTTTAGATAAATTTCTTTCTATAAAAAGTTTTCGATAAAATATTCATTCTATAGAAAATTTTCGATAAAATAATCATTCTATTTTCTTTCTTTAGAAAATTTTTGATAAATTTTCTTTCTATAAAAAATTTTCGATAAAATTTTCATTCTATAGAAAATTTTCAATAATTTTTTTTTCTATAGAACATTTTCGATAAATTTTCTTTCTATAGAAAATTTTCGAAAAAATTTCTTTCTATAGAAAATTTTCGATAAATTTTCATTCTATAGAAAATTTTCAATAATTTTTTTTTCTATAGAACATTTTCGATAAATTTTCTTTCTATAGAAAATTTTCGAAAAAATTTCTTTCTATAGAAAATTTTCTTTAAATTTTCTTTCTTTAGAAAATTTTTGATAAATTTTCTTTCTTTAGATAAATTTCTTTCTATAAAAAGTTTTCGATAAAATATTCATTCTATAGAAAATTTTCGATAAAATAATCATTCTATTTTCTTTCTTTAGAAAATTTTTGATAAATTTTCTTCCTATAAAAAATTTTCGATAAAATATTCATTCTATTTTCCTTTTGTAGGAAATTTTCGATAAATTTTCTTTTAATAGGAAATTTTCTTTTTATAGGAATTTTTCGATAAATTTTTTTTTTATAGGAAATTTTCGATAAATTTTCTTTTTGTACGAAATTTTCGATAAATTTTCTTTTTATAGGAAATTTTCGATAAATTTTCTTTTTATACAAAATTTTCGATAAATTTTGTTTTTGCAGGAAATTTTTGATAAATTTTGTTTTTGTAGGATATTTTCGATAAATTTTCTTTTTGTAGGAAATTTTCGATAAATTTTCTTTTTGTAGGAAATTTTCGATAAATTTTCTTTTTGTAGGAAATTTTCGATAAGTTTTCTTTTTATAGGAAATTTTCGATACATTTTCTTTTTATAGGAAATTTTCGATAAATGTTGTTTTTGTAAGAAATTTTCGATAAATTTTCTTTTTATAGGAAATTTTCGATAAATTTTCTTTTTATATTTTTGGTTTTATAGAAAATTTTTTATTATTTCTATTTAAAAAAAAAATAAATTTTTATCGAAATAAATTTTCATTTTGTAGAAATTTTTTTATAGAAAATTTTCTTCTAAAAAAAAAAAAAAAAAAAAAAAATCGATAAATATTTTTATTAATTTTGTCGTATTGTCTTTTTAAGGAGAAATTTTTACACATTTCTTTTTTTTTTTTTTTTTTTTTTTTTTTTGTCTAACATTTTTTCTTTGAGTTTAAAAAACGTATTTATTTGAATGCAATCAACAAATGGGTACGTAGGATTATTATAAATCATTGTTCTGGAAGTGTGACTTATGATGTAGTTTATGCCATTTTCCACCTGTTTATGCCAAGAAAACGTGACAATCTTGAGTCACATGGAATATTTACATCATTTCTCTTATTCATTTTACGCGTTTGTGCGGAACAAATAACTTTTCTTCAAACTTGGTGACAAACACACAAGCAAAAATATATTTGTTCGAGAGTGTGAGTGTAAATTTTTTTTTACGAGTTTCGTCTTACACTTCGTTTAGATTTTATTCGGCATTTAACAATACTTATATGTATGTATGGTGGTTATATGTTTTTAATATCCTTTTGAAGATATTTACAAATACAAAAAAATTGTATCGATATATATGATGCACATGTATGCATGTGACTGTTTTACACCTTATACTAAGTGAAATATAAAATGTTGTTTTCATAGGGAATAGAAAATAAAAGAAGGAAAAATCAATTTATAAATGTTGATGGAAAACTTTAATTAGATTTTAACACTTTTTTAATATAATCATTATTTTTTTCTTCTTAGGATTTGTTTGAGATTGCTAATTATTATGGAATTAATGTCTTATTTTAATATTCTGCTGAAGGTTACTGATATTTTAATTGCTTCCTGTTTTGAATTGATTTTGAATACTTTGCAAGTTTTGAAGATTGTATTACATTAAAGTGTTAAGTACTAGAAGTGGGTTGATTACTTTCGCATGTACTATTCATCTAGAATATTGGATTTTCTTTGTTGATGTAAATAAATATTTATGTGTGTATGAAATGTATGGTTGTAAATTTTAGTTAAGGACATTGTAATATTTAATTTAATTGAATATTACGTAATTGAGTAAGTTTTATTTTTACTTTTTAACCAAAATTCTATTTTTATCATCTTCTATATATATAAAGGAGTAACTTTACTGACTGATTACAACTAACTGACTTACTTACTGATTCAAATAAAATGTGGACTGTATATTGTTCTATCAAATATATCCACTAAGACGGGAGTTTTGGAAATTTGAATGTTTAGGGGTAACAAAGGCTAAAAACGGGTAAAATCGGTAACCTTTTATCTCCTAAATTAATAGAGAAACAAAAAAAGTTGAATAGCCATCGTTATTCATTTTAAAAATAATCGAATAAGTCTGGTACTTTTTGAAATTTGGCTATTTTAGGGAGAAAAAAAATAAAAACTGTATTTTGTTACTGTTTTGGTACCCTATCTATATTTTAATCCAGTAATCATAGAATTAAAATTTGCATCAAATTACTATCTTATCGAAAATTGGCGAATACCAGTTTGGTACTTAATGGAAATTCGAACGTTTAAGGGGTAAAAATCGTACGTGTTTTTGGTACTTATTAATAACATATTTTTTTATTTTACTTACACATATATTTTACAGTGCCTTGATTTGTATGGGGACAAAAAAAGTTGCAAATGTACCCCTCTAAAATTGAAGTTTGATATGTTTTAAGCTAATTTACGTGAGCTGGACCATTTTTTAAATACCTCCAAAAACAGTACGACGTATACCTAGTTTTTAACTCTTTTTAAAAAAAAAATTACAACATATCATAGAAAAACGACGTCTAATACATAATGAGCAAAAAATATTTTAAAATTTGTTTTCATTCTCGCGAAATTAAAATATTAGTAAAATTTTCAATGATTTATCCCCTAAGTTGCACAAATAAAATTTTTGTATTTCCGGTCCATAATTGGTTAAGAAAATTTTAATGGCAAATAAATGGTTAGTTAAGGATATAAATGTCCCCGAAAACTTTAATTGATCAAAAAAGCTGTAAATTCGTGAAAATTAGCGGCTAAATTTAAAAAACTCCACTTTATGTCTTTCATAAATTTATTAATATTTAAGTGTAATAAGTACTTCCATCCAATTTATGGAAGTACTTGAAAAATGCATAAAATTGGCCCTCTAGGTCTTAATGGGTTAATTACGTGTTATCTTCAATAGTAGCAGAATAGACCATTCCTATGGTACATTAAAACCTAATATATTTTGAAAAATTTCCAAAATATATTAAATTAAATGTTTGATCAATGAAAATATGATAAAAAATTTAAGTAAATTCTTAATATTTTGCGACTGAAAAGAGAAATAATAATAATTTAAATGAATATTCATGGTCATATTACATATATCTCTTTTTTAATTTGAAGTTAATTTTGTTATTACTAAAATTTTGATAATGATATGAAGAAAATACGTAATTTTAGAGGTATTTTGAAAATGGTCCAGCTCACGTAAATTTAAAGATTGAGATGTAATATTTTGGGAATCATATAAGAACATACCAATCTTCATTTCTAGAGGGGTACATTTGCAACTTTTTTTCGAAAGGCACTTTAATATATATGAATATTTAGATCCCAGTAAAATCTAGAAATTCATTGGGATACAGTCTTTATTACTACGAGGGGGAAAAAGTACCATAAAGGGAAATTAAATTCTATTCAAATTAAATAATGCATCTTTTAATATATTAAACCAAGAAACATGAAGTCCAAAGTGAGAGGGAGTTCACAAAAGAGAACTTTGGTACTTTTTGAATTTTCTACCATATTGAACCTAGAAATATGAAATTAAAGATACATGATTCTATGTGGGTATGAATTTAGGAGGAGAACTTTTCAGTAATTTTTGGTTCTTCTAATGGTACTTTTTGAATTTTCTGTAATATTTAACTTAAAATCAAGATATATGATCACAAGTGATTGAGAATCCATATGAAGGTACTGTGGCACTTTTCGTTATTATAATATTACTCTTTGAATCTTTTGTTATATTAATTTTCAAACATGAAATTAAAGACATATGGTTCTGTGTTAAGAAACCACAAGCCCTATTAGTCACACCTTTCTATAAATTTTCTTTTCATAAGAAAATTTTCGATAAACTTTCTTTTTATAGGAACTTTTCCACAAATCTTCTTTTTATAGAAAATATTCGATTAATCTTTTTTTATAGAAAATTTTCGATAAATTTTTTTAATAACACATTCTCGATAAATTTTCGATCAGTTTTCTTTTTATAGGAAATATTCGATAAATTTTCTTTTTTAGGAAATTTTTGATCATTTTTCTTTTTATAGGAGATATAGATAAGACAGATCGATTATTTTTATAAGAATTTTCGATAAATTTTATTTTCATAGGAAATTTTCGATAAATTTTCATTTTATAAAAAATTTTCGATAAATTTTCTTTTTATAGGAAGTTTTCGATAAATTTTCTTTTTATAGGAAGTTTTCAATAAACCTTCTTTTTACATAAAATATTCAATAAATTTTCTTTTTATAGGAAATTTTCGATAAATTTTCTTTTTATAAGAAGTTTTCGTTAAATTTTCTTCTTATAGTAAGTTTTCGATAAATTTTCTTTTTATGGGAAATTTTCGATAAATTTTCTTTTTATAGAAAATTTTCGAAAAATTTTCTTTTTATAGGAAGTTTTCGTTAAATTTTCTTCTTATAGGAAGTTTTCGTTAAATTTTCTTCTTATAGTAAGTTTTCGATAAATTTACTTTTTATGGGAAATTTTCGACAAATTTTCTTTTTAAAGATAATTTTTTTTTATAGAAAATATTCGATAAATTTTCTTTTTATAGAAAATATTCGATAAATTTTCTTTTTATGGAAAATTTTCGATAATTTTTTATCGAAATTTATCAAAAATTTTCTAAAAAAAGACAATTTATCGAAAATTTTCCATAAGTTTTCTTTTTATAGGAAATGTTCGATAAATTTTCTTTTTATGGGAAGTTTTCGATAAATTTTCTTTTTATAGGAAGTTTTCGTTAAACCTTCTTTTTATAGAAAATATTCGATAACTTTTCTTTTTATAGTAAATTGTCGATAATTTTTCTTTTTATAGAAAATTTTTGATAAATTTTCTTTTTATAGAAAATTTTCGATAAATTTTCCTTTTATAGATAATTTTCGATAAATTTTCTTTTTATACGAAATTTTCAATAATTGTTCTTTTTATACGAAATTTTCAATAAATTCTATTTATAGAAAATTTTCAATAAATTTTCTTTTTATAGACAATTTTCAATAAATCTTTTTATTTGAAATTTTAGATATGTTCTCTCTAAAAAATTTATTTTTCTTGGAAATTTAATTTTTGGTTTTGTATAATTTTTTTAAACTCTTATAAAAAAAAAAAGAAAAAATTGAATAACTCTTTATATTTCAATTCCCACCAATAAAAGCTCAATTTTATTATCTTTACATTTACCACTAATATCAGTCTTTATTTAATCTCCAATATTCTCTCTCACTACACATTTATTCACTATGTAAATTAAATAATCAAAATATATAAGGTGAGTAACCAATTGAACCATGGAAACCTCCAATGCCACCACTAACATATTCATAATTCGGAGAATAATCATAATGATATCTTGTTGGACCATTATAATAGTAGTCATCATGATAATGAGGTCTTTCATAATAAACTGGTGTCCCTATGGGTCGATAAAGGGGTGAACCAAATGATATGCCAGCCGATATAATGGGTATCGAAATGCCAACACCCAAGAGGCAAAAGAAAAATAACTGAAAGTAAACAAAGAAAAAATACATTTTATTTTTTAATTTATAATATTTATGTACAAAAAAAAAATAAATAAATAAAAATATCTTTAAATATTTTTAGACAACATACCAATTTATATAAAAGCAACATTTCTCTGGAAATCGTATGATGTTGTGCAAGACAAATTTTATTTGCAACTGTATAAACAAATTTTTGTAACTGACAGACAAAGGCTTTTTATACTCCTTGCTGCCTTTGCTAGCAAATTAAATTAAAGCCCTTCTGCTGCATCTAGAACTAGTTAGGTTTATTTGATTTGATGAAAACAAATAACAGGTTTTTCTTGATCGTTTTTAATTTTAATGCTAGAACTTTACCACTTTGAAATTGTGGTAAACAAAAATCCTGCATAACATTCTAAGTAAAGTACAGCCCAGCCATTAAAACGTGTTTTTGTTTTATTTATTTATTGTTTTAGATCTGCTGTAATGTTTTGCTCAGAATCATCATAAAAATAATAGTTTTATTTATAGTTTTCAGTCTTAATATAGAGAACCTTTATACATACATATATCATGCCTAGTTTTTTCATATGTAGCTTCATTGTTAATATGTACCTAACAGAAGATACCTTTTATTTTCGATTATGTTGCTACAGTTTTTATTTGTTTTATATGATTTTTCCCTTTAAAATCTCAATGCATAAATAAGTAAACAGAACAAAAAAAAACACGTTTACAGAGAGGATGTATTCAATAACGATTACATCAACTATCACATTCTTTTGTATCAAGATACTTTTATGATGATGATTATGATGGTGATGAGAATGGAGAATGGAAATAGTTACATTGAGTCTATTTATAACTCTGAAATGTCACTCTCCTCTCAATGTGTATTAATATTGGGAATAGGATAATGTTGTATTCATAATGTATCAGGTTTTTTGGTCATACGTTATTATTTACCTAGAATAATAATGTTATTTGATATACATACATACATACATACATACATACATACATACATACATACATACATACATACATACATACATACATACATACATACATACATACATACATACATACATACATACATACATACATACATACATACATACATACATACATACATACATACATACATACATACATACATACATACATACATACATACATACATACATACATACATACATACATACATACATACATACATACATACATACATACATACATACATACATACATACATACATACATACATACATACATACATACATACATGTACTTATCTACATAGGAAGTTTAAGCGTTAAGTTATTAAAACTATGAAACTAATTTTGATTGGTATTGATTCAATAAAATACTAACATTTTCTTTATGAGCTTCACAATATTAATTTTGGTCCTCATAAAATATGTCCTTGGATATTTAAAAAAAAATATATATATTTCTTCATAAATCGAAAAAAAAAAAAAAAAAATATTTTATAAATATAAATTTATAATTTTTTATGATTTTAATAAGGCTTTACCATACGGTACATACCCGTTAGTCAATACCCGTTTATTTTATTCAAAAGAATATATAATTTTATACAAATTATTTATCATATCCATTTAGCGGGTCATAGATATTAAATCCAATCGGTAAATAGATACAGAAAAATATGTTTGAGTATTTTAGCGATGTTCGTCCGTTTGTCTGGTCGTTCATGTTAAGCTACAAATTGCAATTTTTGAAATAATTATATGAATTTTGGCTTTATATGATGATGACACGAGCTCTGTTAAAATTTGTTTATAATGGTTACCTATTATAACCAAGTTCCCATATAATTTTTCCCCTAGACTAGGGTTTTGACGCCCATACATTTTTATTCTCACCAAAAATAGGTCACGTCCAAGATTATATATATATATATATATATATATATATATATATATATATATATATATATATATATATATATATATATATATATATATATATATATATATATATATATATATATATATATATATATATATATATATATATATATATATATATATAAAAGTAATAAATAAACAAGTAAGATAGATGAAGCCAGTTCATATGATACCCTATACCATTATGTGTGCATCAAAATTCAGTGAAGGGTCTTAGAATAGACCTGTGGACAATTGTGGATCCATATTTTTACTAAGTTTAAAATTAAATAAACAAATACAATTACTAAAATACAGATACTAAAATTTATATACAATTATACTAACATTTATATAAAATAATAGATCATTACCGAAGTTAGGCTTATATAGAAGCTATGGTAAATTTTTGACCGATCCCCATTAAATTTGACACTGTGATGTCTATAAAGATTAATACTTATACAAAACTTCATTCCAACAAATTTCATTAAAATATTGCTGTCCACGCTATTAAGACTGGACATTTATTAGAGGGCTAGATGAAATAAAAGGACGAATCTATAGGGTTCTCATTATACAGTAGCGAGCACAAAAAATGCAACGTTGAGTAAAGTTATCTTTAAGTGGGGGAATTTTAATATAATGGTGGCCAGTTCAAAATATTTCTTTGGTTTATTAATCCCTACAGTTAAATATATCTATTATCAATAACATTATGTAAATATTTTTAATTAATAATATATTTTTTTGTTATTTATTAAAAAGAGTGCGAATTTCATGGGAGCAATAAAAATGCAACAGCTTAAATTTCAAAGTGTTTATTTAAATTAAATAGTATTGCTTACAAAAAAATATTCTTAAAATTAATATTTTGTGGCGTAGCCCTTATTTTTTATAACCTCTCGTAACCTAGAAGGCATAGAGTCGACTAAAGATATTAATGTGTTAATGGATATTTTCTCCCATTCACTTCTCAAAATCTCTTCTAATTCCCTCTTATTTGACGGATGTTTCCTCTTAACTTCCCGATCTAATAGCTCCCATAGATTTTCTATGGGGTTTAGATCGGGAGACTGTGATGGCCAATCCAAAACATTGACATCATTGTCGCTTAAAAAGATTCGAGCTAAGTGACTTGAGTGCTTTGGTTCGTTATCCTGTTGGAATATGATATTAGGAGGCTTCTTTTCCCGCAGATGAGGAAGCATGTTTTCTCCAACGATTTCACAATACTTCTTGGTGTCCATTTTTCCTTCGATTTTAATTAAGGGACCTACCCCATCACAGGAAAACGCACTTGTAAATACATGAAGTAAAATAAATAATTTTTTCTAAGCATATCGTTCCCACACCACACCATTATTGATCCACCTCCATGTTTTACGGTTGGAAGTTGATATCTAGGAGAATATCTTTGCTCAGGCGGTCTGCGAACATAATTTATCCCATCTGAGCCAAACAAATTAAATTTGCTTTCATCGCTCCACAAGACTTTAGCCCACTGTTCATTTGACCAATCCTTATACCGTTTTGCAAATTCCAGGCGCTTCTTTTTGTTGATTGCACTGATGAAAGGTTTCTTTGCAGGTCGTCTAGCATGCAAATTAGCCTCTTTCAACCTACGGCGAACAGAGTGAACGCCTATAGAGACTCCCATTTGCGAAATAAGCAACGTCCACTGCGGTCTTTCGTGGATCTTTTTTAACCAGTGCAATCATCTGGCGGTCTTGGCGCGATGTAGTTTTTCGAAGATTACCACTACCTGATTTTCTTTCGACACTATTTTTCAAGGAAAATCGAGATTTAATGCGACATACGGTGGATTGATTTACACCAAAGAGGTGTCCAACTTCACGCATGGATTTTCCTTCCTCTAGAGCTTTAATGATTGCAGTTTTGCTGTCAGTTGATAGCTGCTTCTATTACAAAACACATATTGTATAACATCTTCAGGAATTTTTCCATTATAATTAAATAATTAACCTAATTTTTTTTATTAGGTTGCATTTTTTTTTTTTTTTTTTTTTTTTGCTCGCTCAAAAATTGCACTTTTTTCATTAATTCGAAAATATTTTACTTTTTAAAACAGAATTTGGAACAAACTGTGGTTACTTTGAAAATTTATAATTAAAAGAATAAACAGCAATAGAAAAGAGATAAATTATTTACCGTTATTTTGAATCAGATGTTATTAAAGATCATATGGCTCAGTGTTTTTTGTGCTCGCTACTGTATGTCCCAAATTTCATCAAAATATTTACTATAATATGACCTGTACTTTTTTCATAATGTTTACATGGGCAGATGTCAGCCAACCAGACGGACATCGTTAAATCGACGAAGAACGGTCCGAATATTTTTTTGGTGCTCTCCAAATATTAACACAAATGCAATTTTAAACACTAAAACAAATTTCCACTCTAAACCCACTCTTTGCCTCTAATTCTTCCATGGTTTTATGAGGGTTTATTAAGAAATTCTTAATTTTTAAAACTTTAAGCACTTCTAGGGTATATGTGTGACAAGTTAATGACTTGACTAGTACTACATACATGTTTTCTTTTTTTAACATGAAACCTGAATAACTAACATCCTTTTCATATTACCTGGAAAAATGTATAACCTAAAAATTCTTTAGAGAAGTGTATTTTTTGGTACTCAATGGGTTAAAAAGTGAGGTGATAGAGGAAAAGTGAAATGTTCCTGCTAATTGGCATAACAATACCTACAATATCTGCAACATACTTTTTTGGGTTAACCTGTGTAATTCATAGGAAATTTTGCCGCCGAAAAATGAACCGAAGTTAATAAGGACACCGATTTTTTCTGATTTTTGATTTATAACTATTTTTATTTAATGAAAGATTTTGCATACCAAACAAACATTATTCAAGGTAAAGATTTGAGTCAAATTTGGGCTCACCTGGTAATCTACCTCGAACCCTATCGTGCTTTTAATAGGCAGACAGAGGGACGGACATAGCTAGATCGTCTTATAATTTCACGAGTACTCAAAATATATTTAATAATTAATATTTCAATATGTATGTTACAAACGGAATGATAAACTCAATATATCTTCCATCTTTTTTCCAATTATGGAAAAAAATATTATATTGAAAATACCAATATTTCAAATAGTATCAGGTGGTTATTGCGTATTTCGATACGAAAGAAGACACTTTCGAACAGAGTAGGAAGAACACTAATTTTTTTGATTCGTTCGGAACATAAATTTTAATAGCGAATCCAAATTTTTAGAACGAATTTTATCTTTTTGTTTACAAATTTAATTTTTAAATTTGTTCGAATATCAAAATAAAAATATTATTCATGAATTAATCCGAAACGAATTAATCGAATTGAAGTCATGTAACGGTATAGAAATGTATTGATTTATGTTGAATGAAAGATGTGTGGATACAGAGTATTAAGTCGATACTAACATTTATATGAATTTATATACTTTTGGGTGATTCCTTGTATGGAGGCTATGGAAAATTATGGACCGATCTTCGTAAAATTTGGCACGAATATTAACTTGATACTAACATTTTAATGGGATTTATGCCCGTTAATTATGAACCCATCTCATGAAATTCGGCAATTTTTAAGAATACTATAAAATATTTACAAAGTTTAGATTGATCCAGTATGGATGTCAAATGAAAGCTAGGAATCTCTGCGATATAATTATATTTTTTATTTAAATGTTGCTTTACATAAAATTATGAAAATGTCTTTTGAAAAATTGAACCCTTTAAAATTAAATTTATTATTTTATTTTAGTATTTATATGAAGGGCTATTTCTTAACATTTTACGCTGAAATATTTTAATAAAAACTTTTGTTATATTGTAGGGAATTTTAGATTTCATTTAGTACCCATATTGGTACGATATAATTATGATACATATTATATATTTTATCTTAAAATTGTGTAAATTTCGAAACTTTGAAGGCCTTTTGAGACAAAATTTGACGTTCTGGATAAAAACTGAATGCGTAGTTTTACTATATATGGGCTTTGGTTTCATACCTCTATAATTTTTTTCATGTTTGATAAATTTTTTTGGAAAATTGTTACACGATGTATTATAAAAATCATAAATATTATCCCTGACCACGTATATGTATATACATATGTATGTATATAGTTTCATATTAACAATATACATATAACAACAGAAACATATATTTGTTTGTATATAAAATAACCCCAACTTAATATTCTTTTCTACTTTTCTACTTTTTTTTTTTTTTCATTCTTAAAGTCACATTAACATATTCATGTATTGTAAATCTATTTAATACACTTGTAATTCATTCCCTCACATTATTTGTATTGCTTTTATGAGGGAAGACTTAACACGTGAATTATTATTATGCGAATATTGACTGCATAAGAACTTAATGTACTATAGATATGTGATTTTATTTTAGACTCACTTTCTCTTATTGAATATGCAAAACGAAAGAATAAAAAATACAATTCATTATTTTTGATTATTCAATAAGTGTATCTATTGGATTGGATATAGCAAAGTAACTACAGTCTTTTAAATGTGACAGGTGATGTGAAAGAAAATGTTAAGTCCAAACTCGCGAGCAAATTTTAGCTAACATTTTTTTGTGTTAAAAATAAAATTAATAAAAAATTTAAAACAAAGAATAAGAAAAATTAAAAAAAAATAGTAGTCGTAGTTAATTAAAAACTTTTTATAAAAAATAAGAAAAATTAAAATTATGATTTTATGAAAATTCAGGGAAACATTACTGATTCTTTCTTGACATAACTGGAACTTCTAATTTTATATTTTAAACGTTCTCTATTTATAATAGAAAGACTTACATCTAATGCATTAAATCTTAATTTTTCAATATTTTAGGGAAGTTATCTTCGTCCTTTATAAACTTAGCACAAGGTGATTTTCGGCAAAAGTCCAATTTTAAAAGTTTGAGTTTTGCAAAACTAAATATAATATTTGAGAGCTAAAAATATGCTAATCTTTGCACTGAACTTTTCGATTAACAATTTGCTCAACCATTAGATTTGTGTAGATCATGACCTAACTTGTTCCATTGAACAATTCACTCAACTGAGCAAACTGAATCGTTCATTTTTCTGAGCGCTTTTAGATCAATACTGCTCTGTTCTACAAATTAATTTTGTTATTATCATTGTACTTTTAGGCTGTTAAGAAGTAGCTTATTAATCAGATGGTTTTCAGTTAACAGACATGTTGAACTAGATATAGTTCTTTTTGCTCATTCGCTCAATTGTCTTTTAATGGAACAACACATTATGAGAAAAGTTTACTAAACCTAATTCGCATAACGAGATGTTTCATTGAAAGTCAACTGAGCGAATGAACTAAAAGAGCGAACTATGCTACAAAGAGTGGTCAATTTATTGAGCTAATAAACCCAACTTTATCAACCATGCCTGCACCAGAAATAGAAGCCGATTGGCCCAAAATCAGCCGCCGAAATTTTTGTTAAAATTCAACAAGAAACATATTTTTCTTTCATATACGAAGAAGTGAATGCAGTGGCTCCATTCACTATTTATTATATCAACCCAATGTCAAATGAAAGCTAAGAATCCTTGCAATATACCAAACATTTTTATTTAAATGCAATAGAAAAAATGTTAAGAAAATATCCTTATTATTATTTTGCAATGATTCGTAGCTTTTATTTGACATCCATATTGGAAATTTTATATCACGAAAAAAATACTAGGTAGACATTTTTTCCTTGAATGGCCACTAGTTTTATTCATATAAGTTAAAATAAATTGAAGAAGGTAATATTTTCTTAAGTTTTTGTACTAAAACTTGGTAATAGCATGTAGTAACGAATGTATTTACATACTTTTCAATGACAACAACACACCGTCTACATTACATAGAAGTAGTTTAGTGACTACTTATTTATAACCTGGTATATAGTTACTTATTTAAGATCAGAATTAAAAAAAAAAAAAAAAAACTACGGTTTATTAATTTATTATTCACTTTACCAATTAATATATTTAAAGAATGAATAAATATGTGACGATACAACATTAGCTTATGAATTAATTTTTAATCTAAAATAGTTTTTAAAATATTAAATTTCTCCTTATTGTTAAGTTTTTAAAATTAAAATTTATAAAATCTTTCCACGTTTAAAATTAAGGAAGAACAAAAAACAGCTTTCTATATCCTAAAATTTCAACTTATCATAACGTTAGCAACTAGTTCCTCTTGTTTTAACTTATAATGTCTTCAGTAATACTTTAAAGTCAATGAGTTATTGAACAAGTTAAAAGTAATTATTTCTTGTAATCTAAGTTATGACATGAGGTAAGTAGTTGCCTCTAATGTTATCACCGTGTTAAAATAATGGATTATTCAGCTTATGTTTAAGTATTGTAAAGCCATTATATAGCTTCTTAACTCATTACATGGCAACCAACATTTTTGCTGGGAAGATTCTTAACTTCCATTTGACACCCATTTTGGGTTGATATGATAAATATTTTATAAATTTTTTAAAAATGTGTATCATTCTAAATTTCAAAGTCCTTTAAATAGGAAATTCGAGGCTCTGAAGAAACACTGAGTATGCAGTTTTACTACGTATGGTTTCTAGCAAGGTATATTAACTATAAGGTAGTGTTGAAAACATTGATTAATTGAACAATGACAAATAATGTAGTTTTTACATTACCAATGGTTGAATGGACAGACTGATGGACGGACATCATTAAGTCGATATAGTAAATTATTTAGAAACATTTTTAATATTTGGAGGTAAGTAAATGTTATCTTTTATAAAGCGCTATAAACATTATTACAATAGTCCTATGTTTATACATCTTATAGTGATAAAATACAATTTTATTTCAATTTTATATTTAAATATGTTTTTTAACATATCTATTTAAATTTAGTTTTAAAAACTTACAGTTTTGTTAATACTGCCACTGCAACTCATTCTGCTCCAGTGCGCATATTTCCGTTACAATAATCATTTAATATTTTTGATTTAATGTGAAAATAGTAATTATTTCCAGCCATTTTTTTAACAAAAAGTTGATAACCATTTATAGGTGAATTTATATTTTCTTAAAATGCAAAAAAATCTATATTCATCTGCCCCGAGCCTTTTATACTCTTCAAGGCATATATAATTTATGCCTTAAAGTATGCTCTCATATTTTTACATTTATACTTTAAAAAAATAATATAAATTTGTTTCTAAACTACACAAATTTTAACACAAAATTAAGCCATAATAGCAAACAAAGTTTTATAAAAAAAAAACACTTTACATATTTTTGTATGTATGTATAAACGAGCAAACTCAATGCATATACAAAAAATATAAATGTATGTATGTGTATTATATTATTAACAGCTATTTTTTCACTCGATTGTTCAGGAACGAATTTATTTGCTTCACAGAAAACCGAAATTTTATAAAAGTATTTAAGACCGAGCTATATGAAAACAAAAACCTTAGCTTAAACAAGGACTTCAAAAAATCAAAAATCATAATTCACAAAAATCAAGTTTATAGCTTGTATAAAGGCTTTTTATGAACCGATCTTGCTGAATTTTAATAGCAAAATTTTCGAAAGGATTTCCATACGTTTGATATACATATTATATATGGCAGTTATCACTAGGCTTCATAAACGCCATTTCAACCGACAAACGGACGAACAGAAGGACGGACATCGTCCTGTTGTCAACATTTCTTTCAAGGATCCAGAATACAAACTTTTTTACTCACCAACAAAAAATGTGGAAATTACAAATGGAACGACAAACTTACACCTTTACACCTTTCGTGTTGGGTATAAAAATATTAAAATAATTATTTAAAAAGATATGTTAATTTTCTAAACATTTGTTTCGAATACTTTAATTTGGAACTTATTAATGAATAATATTTTCCTTGCTTTTTTAAATTGTAAAACAAAATAAAACATATAAACGGATTTTTAAAAGAAAAAAGATGTGTAAAGCTGAAATATAATCTCACTACTGGTACCGGGGAGAAATAATACCCAAATAAAATAAGTCCCAATGAAATAATTTCGAAAGAAATTGGTCCCAATAAAAACAAAAATGTTTCCAAATCAAAGAAATGATAAATGTATTAACTTTAAAAGTGGCAAATAAAATAATTCCCCACCTTTGGGAGTTATGTCATAATAAAAAATAAATTACGAAATGTAACGAAATAAATCCAAAATGAAATAAGTCCCAAATAAATTATCAAATATAATTATTAAAGTTATAGTTTCTGGGATGCAAGAATTTAAACTTAGCAAAGCTGCTTTTTTAAATACCACAGAGGGAGAAAAAACTCCCCTTTGTTTAGCAGAAAAGGCAGACAAATGTACCTTCTCCTCTGAAGAATTGGAAACTGTGGCTTCATTAAGTAAAGTCCTATATTCAGTCTCCGGCCAGTCAAAAAAAAATGTTCTCCTATTTAAAGCACCATCTCAGCTAATTAAAGATTTCCTGCATTTGTCTGTCTATACAAAAATACTTCACTTAGCGAAGCCACTGTATTAAATGCCAGAGAGAAGAAAATCCTTGAGTGCAGAAGTAATTTCTTTAGCGAAGTAAGTGGTACTGACACAGACAAAAAAGCCATGCCCAGTAAAAATGAAAAAAGTCCCAAACGAAATAAAATAACTCCCAAAAAAATTTCTTTGGAAGTTTTTTCCCAAATGAAAAATTAAAATTAAAAAAAAAAAAAAATTTGGGAGTTATTTCACGTTACCTTCTTCTAATAGTTAGTTTCAACATACAGACAATATATTTAATGAACATCATTATTGTGATTCCCAAATTAATAAATCTTATAGTTTTCCTTACTGACATAAATAAACTCTAACCCCTTTAATGTTTTTCTAAAAATCAATAAAAAAAAAAATGTCCATAAAATAAAACTAAATTACAATTTTATTGTTAAATACCTATTTTTAAAAATCATTTAAAACATTAATGGTTTTCTGTCAAAAACAGCCTTGTGATATATTTTAAAAAATATTCTCTATAATTTGACAATAACAAATATATTTCGATAATAAAACGCCTAAAAATATTCCACAAATATTTACTTAAGCTGCATTTCTGGAAAAGAATATTATTGTTTAAAACTTTTTTAATAGCACAACAAGAATCACTTCATTAGATATTCAAAAACAAAATCAAAAAATAAAAATTCTAATGAAGTGCCTTAAATATTGAATTGTTTCCGTTACATTAAAGACAACTTCCGCGTATCAACTTATAAAGGAAAATCACTGGACACTTTTCATTTATCTGGGGTTTTCTTCTTTTTTTCGCAAGAAATATAAGATTAAAATTTAACAAAACAAAAAAAGTAAACACCAACTCTCCAGACTACAAAACGTTTTTAGCATATGACCAAATGAAATAAAAAATACATACGTGCAGCATGTTAAAATTTTTAAATAAATAAAACAAAAAATGAAAAGTCACGTTGAAATTGTAAACCTTCACAGAGGCAAAACACATTTAACAGCGTAAAGAAATGCAAGTAGAGGGAAATGATTGAAAAACAAAAACGAGCGGAAAGAAAGGAAAATATTAAAACTCAAAACACCTTCCTTTAGGAAAAAAAAATAACAAAATCAAAAAAAAACTTGAATACACAACATCGTCATCACTGTTAGTAGCCGTCATGAAACATGCTAGAACAACAGGTGCTTTTTGGTAGTTTTACTTTTTTTCTCATATACTTTTTTACAGCACTTGAATTTTGTTGTTGTTTTAGTGTTTTTTTCAACATGAAAAAATGGGACAATAAACCCTGACTAGCACTCAGACACACAAACATATATGTATTTGTAGCAAACAAGCCCGCAGCATACCGGAAGAACACATGTTTCGTAAGTTTTAAAACAAGTGTTTGGAAATTTTTCACCAAATCGTGAATGTCACAAATCACGTTGTTTCGTTTAAGGCCAAACAAAATATACTAAAAACAGAAACCTAATTCATATGAAATTGCATTGGAAAAAGCTTTCTTCATTATCCTTACAATTATTAAGGCTAGATGAGTGTTTGTTCGCTGAGAGTGTAGCTGTGTAAGTTAAATAAACACGAGTATGCGCCATAAGTCGTTGAAAGCTTTAATGCACGAAGGTTAGTTTATGGCAATAACGACCATGGAATTAAACTATAAAAGCCAAGAGTTTCTAATACAAAAATATTAGTTCTCTAGCGGACTTGAACAGTTACGGTTAATATTCCATTAAACCAAAACAAAAACTTAAAAGAAATTAAATTTTGAATTGAATAAAAATTTAACTGTTTTCAAAGACTTTAAACATAATTTGAAAATATTAAAAGTGTATTAAAAAATAATAATATTTAAATAAAAAAATATTGAAAATATTCAAAAACAAAAACTTTTAAAAAAGAATTTAAAATTCTTAAAAGATACTAAAAAATAAACTGAAATAAAAATTTCAAGAACATTTACAAAAAACTAACTAACAAGTGTTAAACATTTTGTTAAAACAAAGAAAATAAATATTTTTTGTGAGAACATATATTCAGTGGAAAATCCCCTAAAAACTCTGGATTATAAATACCTAAAAATGGATACTTTATCACCGCATAAGAATTCAAAACAAAGCAGTTCTAGTAGCTCTGGCTGTTCAGCCAGTTCTTCTACTACGGATATTAAAAATTCCTATAAATCCCAGCGTTTGGATAATAAACCAGCTGGTTTACGTTCACGTTCATTTTTGCATTGTCTAAGCAAACATTTGGGACGTCATTTTATACATCATCATCCTCATCATCATACTGTACATCAAAATGGTCAAACTATTGTTTACAATAGCCAAGAGGAATTAAGATCTTCCTCTACTGATTCATTTTCCCTCAGCTATGAACGCAACTCCCGTTTGGATAGTTTAAGGCAGCAAAATCACTCTAATGGTACTGGTACTTCCAGTTTTGATATCAGCAGTGAGGAACGTACTTCTAGAGCTTCTTCCACCTCAGCTTGTTCTAGATTTTCACCTGAACAAGAAGAAATGGAAAATGGAGGCCATAAGTCCTACAATAATATTGGCAAACAGCATCACATATATATTTCCACCACCATTTATAGACCTACAAGTTCCTTGGATTGTCATGATGATTTAGAAGAGGACTACAGTGAATCTGATAGCGGCAATTCTAGCAGTGATGAAAATGAAGTACATAATCAAGAAAATATTTTCAATCAAAATGTTGACAACACCAGCACCAGCAAATCAAAATCATCACCAGCCTCTGTAGACAATACACCATTATCAACCTTAACCACATCCTCAGCTAAAGGTTTACATTTAAGTCGCATTTCTATAACTTCCTCGGTAAGAAGTATTTTCCAACATCTCTCTTCAGTATCGGCCAGTTCAACACGTTCTTTATCTTGCTCCAGTACACCCTTGAAAAGAGTTTGGGATTCTAAATGTAAAAAATCAAATTCTTCACCTGCCAGCAGTACATCAGCCAGTAATAATGCCAAATCAAATAAATCTTCCACCAGATCTTCAGCTTCCAATTCTTCATCCTCCAATAGTTCCTCCTCTTCCTCCTCCAAGAAAACTGAGAAGAAACAACAAAGCATTTTAAGGCCACCCATTAATTATGTCTACATGAAGGGTATGTCTGGTTTATATTCACGAGTGCCCAGATATTCTGTGTGCTGTCCCTATGGTACCCAACAATGGGCTTAAGCGAAGAAAAGACTTTAAAAAAAATTTATTTTACACAAAACAAAAAAACTAAATAGCACCAATTATTTTTATAAGCCTAAAGAAAAAATATGACAAGGAGTTGGTTAAAACGAAACAACAACAAGTAATGTAGTGCCTAGTTCGACAAAATAATATTAATTTAAAGAATTTTAGGGATTTATATATAAAAACCATTAAAAATACTTTTTTTGTTTAAAACAAAGAAAAAAAAACACAAACAGAAAACCAAGTTTTCTATAAAAAAATAAAACTTAAAAAAAATATATTTAAATTAATTTAAATACCCGAAAAAAAATAATAAAATAAAATTGAAGGAAAGCACAGGCACTTAATTATAATAATAAAAAAAAAGTTCAAAATTAGCTAAAATCACAAATTAAAAATAATATTTAAAACAAATATATAGTAAAACATAAATTTGCTTTTAATAAAAAAAACCACTGGTTTTAAAGCTTAAAAATTAAGCCATAAAACCGGTTCTCTAGGTTTTACAAAAAAAGCTAACGAAAAAATATATATTTTTGTAAAAAATAATTTAGAAATCTTAAAGAAATAAACAGCATCAATTTTCTTATAAAAATTAATAGTTAAAATTTATCTAAAAAATTTTGCTGTTTATTTTCTTTTGACAAAAAAAAAAAAAAAAATACTACAATTTATTATCTATAATTAAACATATCCTTCATAATTTTATTTCCTTTCCTCTTATAAAACCTTTTGAGTGCTATTAAATTTTATATTCTAAATTAAATTTGTTTCAAACTCTTACTAATATACTACGAATTTATTAAATACTAAAAAAAACAAAAAACAATTTACTTCAAGTAAAATTATATTAAGCAAAATTTAATAAAACACAAAAAACAAAATATTATAAATACAATTTATTAAGTAGTTTGTAATATAGATAATTATTTCTTTATTTTAAAACTTTAAAAATTATTTTTCCTACTCTAGCTTTAATATTTATTTTCTAGTTTTAAGTATTAAATTTTTAAGAAAATATTGAAAAAATAATAAAATGAAAATATTTAAAATATTTAACACATAATTAAAAAAAAACTGAGTTTTTATTTTTTGAAATTTTTCAGATTTTACAGCAAACAAATCTTTAAAAAATTGGGGTTTTATTATGAGCTTATAGAATTGAAATTGTTCCAAAACTGAACATTTCACCGCTTTAAAAGTAGAACTATGTGCTTATTGTTTACTTCTTTGGAAGTTACTAATAATTACTTCCAAAAAGTAAAAATAAATATAATCTTAGCAGGATAAAAGGTTAATAATTTCGACAAAATCACAAATTTAAAAGTATAATAAAAATACTTTTTTTTTAACAAAGTTACAACAACATTTTTATTTAAAGATTTTTTTAAAGTAGTTTTACGAGAGAAACTTTAAAAGCAATGAACAAGAATCACAAAAATTTATACTCTACTAATGACTACCATGGGTTAAAAAAAAATTCCAAATTCCAAAAATGTTAAATTCAGGACTTTTTCAGTTTCTTTTTGGCAAACAACTATCGAATGTATTGGGCTTATATGTTAGAATATTTCTCTATAGAAGAAAAAATAGAGATACATAGGTATAATTAAAAAATTAGTTTAAAAAACATTTTTAAACGGAATTTTGAAATAATAAATAGTTATTATAATGCTTAATATTATAATGCTTATTATAAATGTTTTTGTGTGTATTTATATTGTTAATAGATTTTTTTAGTTTTGGCGGTTGTTTATGAACGGATTTGGTTGATTCAGAAATATACAGATCGGTCATAAATATAAAATATTTGTGACCGATCTGTATAAAAATAAACAAGGGCTTCAAAAAATCAAAAATGCGTTTTTCCCGATATCTCAGTTATTATTCAACCGATTTATTTAATTTTTTCAGCACAAAAATTCAGAAAAAAATGTCCGAGTCTTCTTTGTAAAGGCTTTAGAAACTGGAAAACCGGTTTTTTAAACATATCTCCGCCATTTATGAACCGATCTTGCTGAATTTCAATAGCAAAATTCTCGAAAGGGTTTCCAATTGTTTGATATATATATTGTTTAGGGCAGTTATCGGTGGACTTCATAAACACCATTTCAACCGACACACGGACGAACGGACATGGTCCTATAGTCATCATTTCTTACAAGGATCCCGAAAATATCAACTTTTTTGTTCTCCGACGAAATTGTGGAAATTACAAACGGAATCACAAACTTATACATACCCTTTACACCTGTGGTGAAGGGCATAAAAATGGAATTATGTATAAACAAACCAACTATGGATTGCACATGAAAAAATCTGTGCATACTTTTAGGCATATAATATCTGATCCGACAATATATAAATAATTCTGTTTACTGGCTTACATTTGTCATTATGCTCAGCAGCCATGTGCTAAATTGGTAATAGTGAAACTAGTTTTTATTAAAATGAAAACTGCACCAAAAATACATAATTAAAATTAATAATTTTGGAATTTTATTCAGGCTCAAGTTCATTAATGTAATGATTTTTGTAGAATACAGAAAAAGATTTTTATTAGACACTAGAATGGAATGCATTTTCTGATCCGCTAGGATCGTCATCAGCATCCATTTGTGCCTTTAGTGCTAATCGTTCATTTAACTCACTCTTTAAGAATTAGAACACGTAACTTCATCACTTTATATATTCTAAATTCTTAAGTATTAAGTGGAAATAACTTTACAAATGCTTTGTCTTATATTAATTGTATTTTACATTATTACATTGTTGGTTCTATACCAGAATTCCAACATAATTCAGAAAATACATTCCATCCTGCTAGTGTCTAATAAAAATATTTTTCTGTATTCTACAAAAATTATTACATTAATAAACTTGAATAAAATTCAAAAATTATTAATTCATAAAAAAGTTCGAAAAATATTCATCATTTACAAAAATTAATAACACTGGTCGACAAAAAAAAATTTTTTTGACCTCCTTCAAAAAAAAAAAAAAAAATATGTAGACTAGATGGAATTCCACATGCTAAACTCGAATCTGCTTTCAGTTTTTTCCCATCAGGTCGGGATTTTTTGTATGGGCGTGTCTAACATTTCGCCCGTAGTAAGGCCATTACTCTAGTATATTTCCTCATAACTCAAGAACGGTGTGCACGATTGATCAAAGTGATACACCAAAAGATGCGGAATAAAAATATCTTCAAATTCCCCAAACTTAATTTTTTGGCAAAAAAATTGCAATTTTTGAGACCTGTTTTGAGATAACAAAAAATTTTTTTTATTAACATAATTTAGAAAATTGTAGAGAATTTCAACATATTTTTGGGCAAAATCGCAAAAAAGTCAAGGCCAAAAATTAAACATTTATTTTTTTGAAGTTAAATATCTTTTAAACCATACAAGATAATTTAGCACAATTCAAAAATGTAAAAATATTTCAAATCGGTTAATATTTGTAAAAGTTATAAGCCCCGATATATTTTTCGCCCTCGAGGTGGTCAACTTTGGCCCACTGTAGTGGCGTCCGTGCTGTAGCTACAGACTTTATCCAACAATATTCTAAAAGCCTAACTCCTCCTCTATCGATGTTTTAAGTTTCATCGAAATCGGTTTCAAAGTTCCAGACTTATTACCATTTATTTTGCTTTTGGCCCCACTGTGTAATGTTGTATAATGAACGAAAAAGATGTGCTGGCACCTTCTGTGTCCAAATTTTTATGTTGCTTATCCTCGAGGAAATGTTAAAGATAAGTTTAGGATCCAAAAGCAGACAAAATTTCCTAAAAAATTTCCTCACTACGGTGAGAAAGCTCTGCAGTGGTACCAAAGCAATAACATAGTTTTTGTACCAAGAGAGGCCAATTCTCCAATTTGTTCGGAACTAAGACCAATGAAGAGATATTGGGATCTTGTGAAAAGAGAATTGAAGAACACAAAAAGGTGTCCTAAATACGGAAGATTTTAAAAGGAGAAGGGCAAACTGACTTAAAGAACTATTAAAAAACTATCAAATCTCTAATGGAATATTTATCAAAAAAGGTCCACAAAGGTCCATAAACATTATATTTTTCTGTGATCTGTAATATAATATCAATTAAATAAAGAAAGAATTAAAACTCTAAGATTAACCGTTTCCAAATGATTGAGTTATGTATATGTTAAGGTTTTTTCGAACGACTTCTTAGTTTTGTTAAGACTTCATTAAAAAAAAGTTAATCGTTAATCAGCTTTATCATAAAGCCGAATATGTTATAAATACCTCTGTCAAATAATTATATGTGCAATATTTATTTTCTGGTTTTTATATATTCCAAGAGTGATATACATTTCTTTGGTTTACAATTTTTTTCATTCTTACCTAATGTACCTATTTGCAAAATTTTAGGTTCCTCTTGGCATTGTGTTTATAGTACCGTTAAAATAAACATATCATTCTCTAAATTTTAATAGAAAATAATTATATGTGCAAATTGAAAATTTTATTCAACAGACTGACATGAAGTCCACAGTTTGAATCGTTTAACCAATTAAAGTTAAAATTAATGTTATTTGGGTAATATTTAAAATGATTAGACCTAAAATACCAAAATTTTTTTATTTTTTTTTTAATTTATAGTCAAAATATGTCACCAGGTCATGAACTGTCATTTGAAGTGCTGAAATTATTAAAGTAAGACGACAATTTATGTAAAATTCCAAAAAATGGTGTATACAGAAAATGTTTATCATAATACTGTAGAAAATTTTTAAAAAATCTGAGAAATTGCTATCATTCTAGGAGCGGTAACCCATAATCTATTGATGATTATCGGGGCTTAAGGACATTTTTCGAGGAAAAACAACATGTGTTACAGACAAATAACGGCCAAATGAACGGGTTTTAATAATTGGACGTGAGCATAAAATAATAAAAGAGGTTTTAGTTTAAAATTATGACCTTTGGGTGGCAAAAACATAACTAATAGAGCGGTATAAAAATCCACACGCAGGATTTTATGATAAATATAATTTTTTGGTTAAAAACTTTAATTACACCATGAGTTCATGTGCATAAGAGATGAAAAATATTATATTTAAATTATCCAAGTGTTTATCAAAAATATTACATGGGTATTCGACGTCTACAAAAGACATGCTTGAAGCGTAATCATAGTGTCGAATCGCACATAATATAAGTCAATTTTAGTTCTAGATTGAAGTTGAAAATATTTATTGGACATATCTAAATTAATTCACAGCACAACATAAATTTACTGGACAAAAAATCCAATAGCTTCGTTGATGAATTTCCTTAAAAAAATAGATTTTTCAGTAAATTAATGTGACAATATTACTATATCGGGCCTCAAAATCGGTTTTTAAGTCACAAAATATTATATTTCTGCAGCGACCAGTAATGATCCTCAGACCTTCATGACATAAGGATTTCCAAAGAATACTGTATGCTGTGATATATTTAGATTCAGAGCTATATGACAATATCAAATGTTTCAAATTGATTTTGTATAAGTATACTACAGTTTTGATCTATATATATGTAAAGGAAAAAGGACGAATCGGTATAACGAAGGATGCATCTGGTAACGTTATATTAGGATAACACAATTCCTTAACAACTTTCATGAATATTGAAAATTAACTTTATTTAAATAAAGGATTTTTATAAAATTCTTGTCGTGCACATATAATTATTTTCTATGAACAATTTTAAAATCAATTAAATTTTGCCACAAAATACACATAAGAAATAAATTTTTCATTCGACTTATAAAGCTCTAATAAACATTAAAAGTATAAAAAAGATTTGAATTTGAAAATCCTATTTCTGAAGAAAATAAATTACTTTATAGGTATGCACATATAATTATTTGACTGGGGTATAACAAGTTCCCACTTAGTTTTATGTATACCTGGGTATTTTCACTCAATCGTGAATAAAATCATGATTTGTGCATACATTTTAATTATATATATATATATATATATATATATATATATATATATATATATATATATATATATATATATATATATATATATATATATATGGCTTATTTTATTTATAGCATTATTAGCAGATAAAAATAATATTAAGATGACATATCTATAAGTTTCGTCTGCATCTTTTGTTTTCTGTGGTGGTGAAAAATTTTGTTTTCATACTTTTTACAAAATCCAAAATTTACTTGAAAATTTTTTTGGCTGTATGATTTTTTTTGTAAATTTAAAATTTTACATTTTTATTTGAATCGAGTTGGCATTTATTTTTACTTTTATATGTTATCGAGATTTGAAAATTTTCTTCATTTAAAAATAATTTTTGAGTGGGAAAGTCACACATAATACTTAAATGTGTATTAGAAATTTGTGAATTGAAAATTTTATGGTGGAGCAATTTCTCAGGAGGATATATTTCCTTTTAAGGACATTTGATAAAAGGCTGAATATATTGGTAGGAAATATTGGTTCCATATTTAGCTATTTTGAAATTAATGGTAAATTTACAAATTTTATAGGATTTTGGGAAGCCACTTGTGAACACAAAGGAAATTTTGAAATAATAGTTCCTTATTGCTTTGGAAAAGGATTATCGGAACTTTTCAATATAATCGTTTATTCATCTCCAATCAATTATCAAAAGGAGTGTCCACATATATTGTGTTTTTATTGAAATTGTATGTTAAGAGCTACCATTAAACATTAAATCATCGTTGCGCAAGATTAGAGTGACCATAAGTTTGGAGCATTTTTATATAAATTTGGTTATCCGTTTTTGTGTCATCTTTGCGTTTATTAATTTCATTCTATTGAGAATAACCATGTATTGAAATTTTCGAAAGTGATCAGATATATTTAATTTGGATTCATAAAAAGTGTTCAATTCTAATTCATGAAAAGTGCTTCATATACCTAAACATTTTTTTTCTATAAAAGAACCTTAAAATACATTAATTTTAATTGAACTTTTAACTTACAACTATAATTTAAATTTAATTTTAAATAATTTAATAATCATTAGAATCTAATTATTTTTTTTTTTTTGTTTGAATATTTAAAAAAAAATTTTCGCTTAAAATTAACATTTGGTCACCTTAATTTTCATCATAAAACTAATATCTATATAAAACAAAAATAATATATAAGAAATGTAAGAACTCATAAATTTTCATATAAAACAAAAACACTCAAATACACACTCATAATATTCTAACACTACATTCACACAACATACTCTCATAAACACATTAACAACACATACACACATTAAATTCTAACTTATAATCACACATGCACACTTAAACTCATAACAACCCTTAAAATTTTCGTATTATGTGGTTTTGGTTATGAATGTAAACCAAAACACACATACACTATAAGCTTTTAACTCAAACGCAAAAGCTTTTAAATCATACTGCGCAACGTTCTCCTGTCATCGGGCGCCTGCTGACTTCGTGGGACAATGCTAAAGTAAGTTGAGTTATTTTATTTTATTATCCTCCATATTTGAAAATTCTCTCATACACTCAAATTGTTGTAACATGAATATTTAAATATAAACACTCAAATAATATTAATATTAATAAAAACTCATACGCAACATATTGTTGACGTATTTCGTACATGTAAATTTAAATATTCATGTCGACATAAGATACACCCTACATACACAATAGTGAAAAGTCACCAATATTCTCATATTATTTTTGAAATAAAATTTTTTGTATTAATAAAAGTCTTCAATGACATTTAATTGAATAAAATTCAATTACAATTAAATATTTTCTAATAACAAATGGTGATCAAATTTTCCTTTTATATAATAAAAATTTTAAATATTTAATTAACTATTATTAGTATTATATTATAATTTTTTTTGTTTTTTTAAATTACTTAATAATATGATTATTATTAAATAAATTTTTTTGTTTATAATGTTTTATAACATGAACTCTTGAATTTTTATCTTTTATTACGAAAGGTGAAGTAGGGTATGGGTAGATAAGTAGGTTTATTATTTTTATTTTATTTTTGGGCTGACAACAAATTGTTATATACATGTCAGCATGGTGGGTGGGTATAGATTAAGTGTAGCGAATTCCATCTCAAGCTACACTTCAATCATCGAATGCTGCTACTTTATTTTCTTTCTTTTATATGTCATGTCTTACCGTTTTGCTACCTAAAGTAAAATTTTTGTTTACGATTCCAATCCTTTTTATTTAATATTAATTTGGGAACACATCACACCCTCCCCATCCGACGAGCACGGCCGAATTTAATAGGTAGCTTCGTTCCCATAATAAATTCACCGAACCGTATGAATCGTTACAGAGATTTTTGGCGCCCAACGTGGGGCCTCAGTGGTCGTAATTTTTAATCGTTTTGTGCAAATTACACCTAGACACTGAGGTCCTTTTTGAACCTATAGTGTGTGTTGACTTACGTGATATGCTGTTTCTTTATTTAATTTTTCTTTATTTCATTAGACTATTTGTTTTGTTACTTGTTATTGTGGACCTAATTGTTTATTGTACGCATGATAATCAATTCCCGATTTACATTTAGTGAGGCAATAGTTATCATTGTTTGGGTTCGAGCTTGAGATTTTGTTCTGGTAGGCATCGGTTCAATACTCGTTCAAATCCTTATCTATTCTACTACTTTTCTATTTCTATAACTTTTCGGTTTGTAGATTTTCTTTTTCTCAAAATTGTTTTTCTTGTTTGGTTTTCTGGATGTGTGGATTTATTGTTATTGAGTTATTGATTATTTTTTTTTTGGGTCGATTACTTTCCTGCAACAGATAATTAGTCCCTAGTTTTTAGATTTGTTTTTACTCATATTTGATTTTGGACTTCATTCTCTTTGGCTTCTGTCAAAAGTTTCCTGTTAGTATGAGTAATTCTGTAGCTTTTCTTTTAATATTTGCAGTATTTGATGGTTGTTAGATTATTTTTTTTTTATTTTTGATTTTATTCGATTATTTTTTTTACTCTTATTTACCTACCTAAAGACTTCACCGAGTAGTAATAATATATTGTATTGTTGTAAATTTTTTTTTGGAATTTCACGTGACTACTTTTGATAGTTTTTTTTTTTTTTTTTTTTTTTTTTTGTGTGAAGACAATCTTGGTAGTTGAATCTATCATATAAATAACTTACTTATTGGAATTTAGATTTTTTTTTTTTTGTCCATTTGTTTCATTTTTTCGCGTTTTTTTTTCCTTTATGTTGCTTAGTATTATGATAGAAATTCATTAATATGCCTTTAGTACGTAGTTCTGGTAATATTCCTGCTGACGTAGAGCAGGAAATGGCCGATGTCACAGTGTCATTGGATGATAGAGCTGGTGGAGATGCTCCAATTCCTCCAACTAATAATCCGGTAGGAAGACCTAGGACACGACAACAAACTCGTAGGGAGGCTTTAGACCTTGATAGTGTCGATAATGATAGAGTTCGGAGGATTGTAAATGACTCGTTGAGGGAATTTAGACAGGAAATTACAGATATGATTTCAATGGGTTTTAGGGATTTGAATGTGTCCAATCAAAGGACATCTGGACAGGACAGACATCAAAATCGGACGGAACGTATGGACAATGGATCTGATCGGAATGAACGAAGTGGAACTTCTGAAACCCGACATATCGATCGTGAGCTACGTAACAACAATAGGGACTTTGATCGAAATTCTGAACGAATTCTGAATCTCATCCGGAATTGGAGAATTCATTTTTCTGGGGATACTTCCGAGGTAACCGTTGATGAATTCATCTATAGGGTCAACACCCTTACAAACGCAAACCTAAACGGTGATTTTGATTTGTTGTGCTTACATGCACATATACTATTTGAAGGCAAAGCCTTGAAATGGTTCTGGCGGTACCATCGTAGTTGTGACATAATGGACTGGGACGAGTTATGCGATGCTTTAAAACGACAATACAAAGACTACCATACGGACTTTGATATTAAAGATGACATTTTACGACGAAAACAGAAATATAACGAAACTTTCGACGAGTTTTATGACGCAATCATGGCACTTTGTGATCGTCTGAAGATTCCGTTTTCCGAACATGAATTATGTGAGACTATACAACGTAACTTAAGACCTGAATTGAGACACGAAATTCTACATTTAGAAATCACTAGGGTTTCCCAATTAAGACGTGCGGTGCGTAGGCACGAAAAATTCGTAAAGGACATGTCGTTCTCAAATTTAAACAAACGCTCGTATCTGAGGTTTGTGAAGACGGTAGTGAATCTCCTCAGATTGACAATTCAAGGGACAATGACACAGAAGTTTGTGTAGTATTACGTTCAGGGAAATGTTGGAATTGCGACAACGTAGGACACAGTTTCATAGATTGTTTGGAACCTCGGACTGTATTCTGTTACGGCTGCGGGGCGAAGAACGTTTACAGGCCCAAATGTCCCAACTGTTTACAGAAACGGGAAAACTTATTGAAGGATGTTCGTGCGAAAAAGGACGGACATCCGAGACAAAACTAAGTGACAACGAACTGATTATTGAATCAAATTTACCAGCTATTTCTAACAGACCTGATATGACTACTACGGAAACGACTATTAAGAATTTTTAATGAACCGTTTATAAGTCGTAAGCCAAAGAGATCTTCTGTGCGAATTCACGAATTTTATAAACGTAAAAGACAATTTCGAAAGAATATTATTTCTTCTTTAGTAAACAAGGACAATGACAACAGACCTTACATTCGATTAAATATACTTGGTAAAAACTATTTCGCTTTGTTGGACAGTGGTGCTAACGTCAACGTTATAGGTGGTGAATTATGTAGTGAGATTGTTAGGACTGAAAACTATAAACGTACACATGGTTCTGTCAGGACAGCGGACGGACAAAGTCAATGTATATTAGGAACTACTCTTCTGGAAATTGGTTATAATTTTCAGAAGAAAATTATAGAATTTCTTTTAATACCATCCATTACACAAGATGTTATCTGTGGTATGGACTTTTGGGGGAAATTGGATATTCAGATTGTTTCATTAAACAATGTTTGTGAAATTGTTTCTGACGAAGACGAGGACAAGATACCCTTGACAATAACACAAAGACAACAACTTGAGATCCCGTAAACGCGAGTTTAATGTAGGTCAAACTGTAATTCGGCGCAATTTTGTACAGAGCTCTTTGGCTAACAACTTCAATGCCAAGCTAGCACCTACTGGTGTGAAAGCTTTTGTGAAACGGCGAATAGGCAAAGTAAACTACGAACTAGAAGATGTTAATGGTGGTTACACAGCAGTTTACCATTTAAAGGATATATGGTCCTAACTCTTTTCCAATTTCAGAAATTTTGTTCACCTTTTTCAGATAAAATTCTACAGCATGTTTTGCCTTGCATTTCATCTGTTTTGTGGTGGTGAAAAATTTTGTTTTCATACTTTTTACAAAATCCAAAATTTACTTGAAAATTTTTTTGGCTGTATGATTTTTTTTGTAAATTTAAAATTTTACATTTTTATTTGAATCGAGTTGGCATTTATTTTTACTTTTATATGTTATCGAGATTTGAAAATTTTCTTCATTTAAAAATAATTTTTGAGTGGGAAAGTCACACATAATACTTAAATGTGTATTAGAAATTTGTGAATTGAAAATTTTATGGTGGAGCAATTTCTCAGGAGGATATATTTCCTTTTAAGGACATTTGATAAAAGGCTGAATATATTGGTAGGAAATATTGGTTCCATATTTAGCTATTTTGAAATTAATGGTAAATTTACAAATTTTATAGGATTTTGGGAAGCCACTTGTGAACACAAAGGAAATTTTGAAATAATAGTTCCTTATTGCTTTGGAAAAGGATTATCGGAACTTTTCAATATAATCGTTTATTCATCTCCAATCAATTATCAAAAGGAGTGTCCACATATATTGTGTTTTTATTGAAATTGTATGTTAAGAGCTACCATTAAACATTAAATCATCGTTGCGCAAGATTAGAGTGACCATAAGTTTGGAGCATTTTTATATAAATTTGGTTATCCGTTTTTGTGTCATCTTTGCGTTTATTAATTTCATTCTATTGAGAATAACCATGTATTGAAATTTTCGAAAGTGATCAGATATATTTAATTTGGATTCATAAAAAGTGTTCAATTCTAATTCATGAAAAGTGCTTCATATACCTAAACATTTTTTTTCTATAAAAGAACCTTAAAATACATTAATTTTAATTGAACTTTTAACTTACAACTATAATTTAAATTTAATTTTAAATAATTTAATAATCATTAGAATCTAATTATTTTTTTTTTTTTGTTTGAATATTTAAAAAAAAATTTTCGCTTAAAATTAACATTTGGTCACCTTAATTTTCATCATAAAACTAATATCTATATAAAACAAAAATAATATATAAGAAATGTAAGAACTCATAAATTTTCATATAAAACAAAAACACTCAAATACACACTCATAATATTCTAACACTACATTCACACAACATACTCTCATAAACACATTAACAACACATACACACATTAAATTCTAACTTATAATCACACATGCACACTTAAACTCATAACAACCCTTAAAATTTTCGTATTATGTGGTTTTGGTTATGAATGTAAACCAAAACACACATACACTATAAGCTTTTAACTCAAACGCAAAAGCTTTTAAATCATACTGCGCAACGTTCTCCTGTCATCGGGCGCCTGCTGACTTCGTGGGACAATGCTAAAGTAAGTTGAGTTATTTTATTTTATTATCCTCCATATTTGAAAATTCTCTCATACACTCAAATTGTTGTAACATGAATATTTAAATATAAACACTCAAATAATATTAATATTAATAAAAACTCATACGCAACATATTGTTGACGTATTTCGTACATGTAAATTTAAATATTCATGTCGACATAAGATACACCCTACATACACAATAGTGAAAAGTCACCAATATTCTCATATTATTTTTGAAATAAAATTTTTTGTATTAATAAAAGTCTTCAATGACATTTAATTGAATAAAATTCAATTACAATTAAATATTTTCTAATAACAAATGGTGATCAAATTTTCCTTTTATATAATAAAAATTTTAAATATTTAATTAACTATTATTAGTATTATATTATAATTTTTTTTGTTTTTTTAAATTACTTAATAATATGATTATTATTAAATAAATTTTTTTTGTTTATAATGTTTTATAACATGAACTCTTGAATTTTTATCTTTTATTACGAAAGGTGAAGTAGGGTATGGGTAGATAAGTAGGTTTATTATTTTTATTTTATTTTTGGGCTGACAACAAATTGTTATATACATGTCAGCATGGTGGGTGGGTATAGATTAAGTGTAGCGAATTCCATCTCAAGCTACACTTCAATCATCGAATGCTGCTACTTTATTTTCTTTCTTTTATATGTCATGTCTTACCGTTTTGCTACCTAAAGTAAAATTTTTGTTTACGATTCCAATCCTTTTTATTTAATATTAATTTGGGAACACATCACACCCTCCCCATCCGACGAGCACGGCCGAATTTAATAGGTAGCTTCGTTCCCATAATAAATTCACCGAACCGTATGAATCGTTACATTTCAACTGTTTTAATAAGGCACCCTGTTCTCGAGTTATTGTAAAATATACTTATGTATTCATCTTATTGAAGATGATACATTAGACATGCCCATAAAAAATCAGGAACAGATGAAAAAAACAATTAAAGCATACACACGTTTACAAGATAAAATTCCATCTAGATCACATATTTTTTATATTTTTTTTTTTTTTAAGAGGAGGACGACAAAAATTTTTGTCGACCAGTGTTATTTACATTGAAAAAAAAATTATAAGTACTCCATGCTAACGTGTATCATAAGTGAATAAATATAAAATAATTTTTGTTGTTCTGTGTAATATTTCCCAATTTTGTATTATCTCAGTTTTAAAGTAAACATAAATAAAACTTATGTAAAGTAAATAAATTCTAATTAAAGATTTCTGTAAAACTCTTCTTTATAAATATTAAGTGGAATTGCCTTACATTTTCTTTTTATTTTGTTTATTTGCAGTTTCCACATAACGTACATAATTTTCTGCAGTGAGTACAAAACATATGGAAAATTTTGGTAAGTTACTTAAGCATAATCAGTAAAAAAAAAATACATATTATTAATATTAATATTGCTATTGACCTTGTTGTAACTAATCCCAAAAACTTAGATCTATTAATTATTACACAAAAATTACTACTAACTTTCCCATATGCTAAACGGGTGTATATGTATTTAACCTTAACACAATGACATCTTTTAAACACCAGCTGATAGAAATATTTCCAAATACTATATTGAGTGTATGTCAAGGATACAACATCATATTTATCATGAGACAAGGAAATTACCATGTTTTATTACGAAATAATATCAACAGCATCTTCTACTATACATAAGAGATATTCAAATGTATTGCAATAATTTAACTAATTAATTTGTGAAAACAAAGGTCCTGTCATTATGCTTCAATGATTGGAGTAGGTCAATAATTAACATTTTCAAGAAACCTTTTTGTAAATATTTCCAAGAAAAAGAAATTATTTTCAAGTTCAATTTTATTTACTTTACCTTTTTTGCTGAACAAAACATTTTAAAAGGATTAAATTTTAAATATTTTTACTTGTTATTTGTAAGGCACACTTACAAAATTAGGGAAGGTTTTTTGATGTTGTTAACCTATTGAAGAAGTATTTGTAAGGGTTAAAGAGTAAAACTAGAAAAGAAGTTGGGAGAATGAAATATAGAAATTTAATAAAAGAATTAATTTAAAACTTATTTTAAAGGTAGATTTTAATAGCCGTCTGTCCTTTCAATATCTTAGGGATATATATACTAAACCTAAATGTTTTCAATGCTTTTTCGAATTATGCTACTGAAAATCACAGATATGAATGCAGAGAGAAACTATAGTCGGTCAAGACCGACTAAGGACTGCGCACGAAAAAATCCGTGCATGCTCTTGGGCTTATAACTTTTGATGTGGTGAAAATTAAATAATTCTGTTAACTGGTTTACATTTGTCGGTATGCTCACTAGCTATGTGCTAAGTTTCATGGTTATAGCGAAACTAGTTTTCTTTAAAATGGAAATTGAACAAAAACACCAAAACACATAATTGAAATTTTAAATGAAATCTTACTTCAGTCATATAAAACAATTGCTAGAAAATACAGTTTTTTGGGTCATAATATTATACAAAGAAATCATGGTCACAGGTAGTGGAAGAAAAATAGTATCTTCAGGCTGTAGGACTCAGAAAAAATAGAAAAGATTTTCAGATAAATTCTCCTCATCTCTGGAAGAAAAGTTTCACAAAAAGTTCATTGCTTTGAATTTTTATTAGAAAAGTTGAAAGGAAATCTAGCCTGAAGACGTATAAAGTACAAAAAAATCCTAATAGGAACGCAAAGCAAGAATTTGGAGGTGAAAAAATAACTTGAAAGTTCTTCAGACGAATTTTTCCATAATTATGATAAGTGTATAATAGACGTTAAAACGTTCGTTCAGTCTAACTTTTTTCAACTTCCTGGCCAGGAATTCTATGTTGCAGATGCTAGAGAGAATATGGCAGAAAAATATCGCATATCAAAGAAATCAAAATTCCCAAGAAAGTTTTTGTTTTGATAGGCTATATATATGCGGAAAATTCATAAAATGGAGTGACTTTGGAAATGACTTCTCTCTTTCCAAAGAAAATACAGTGTATCCACTTTTTTTTGGCCTGTTCTCGCTTCTTCTCATTACAGCAATAAAACAATGGAGTGATAATAAAGAAATTGTTAGTGTTTGAACCGAGAGATGCTAATCCATCAAATTGTCCGGAACTCCGAGCATTTGAAAGATATTGGGCTCTAGTAAAAAATAATTTAAAGAACATTAAAAGCTTAGCTTAAAATGAAGCGGAGTTTAAAAATAAATGGACTTATTCGAGCAAAAAAGTGATCGAAATACAATAAAACCTTTAATTGGAAGAATTTTGGAAAATATCAGATATTTTCTTAAAAAGCGACAGAAAATAATTTATTTTTTATGTTTAGAACTTGAACATAATAGTCATTAATAAAAATATAATTCAAAAAAATTACCTATTGGTTTAGTTTCTATAAGCAGATTTGCATGCACGAATTTTTTCGTGCGCAGTCCTTATATGATACCCTACACCATTGAGTATGAGCTAAAAATTATACCTGTGGCCAATTGTAGATCAACACTTTTACTAAATGTAAAATAAATTATACAAATACAGAACAATGCATTGATATCAAAATCTATATGATTTTATGCCCTTTAGGGCGATTCCTGGAAGTGGGTTTATATGGGAGCTATGGTAAATTATAGACCGATTCTCATAAATTTTGGCAATGTTATTTCTACTTGTATAAAACTTTTTTGTGTCGAATATTAACTTGATAATATCACTCATATGGGATTTATGCACGTTAAAGTGATTTTCGGAAGAGGGGATTTATATGAGAGCTATGGTCAATTATGGACCGATCTTGATGAAATTTGGAACAAAGAAATTCGAAACACTTATACAAAACTGCTTTGTACTGAGTTTCATTGAAATATTGCTATACTTAAAGGATTTATGATCGTTAAACCCCTATTCCGGGAGGACATTTGTATGGGGGCGAAATAGGTGAAATAATGGACCGATCATAACCAATTTCGTCCTTATGCCAAAATTATTATTCATACAAAATTCCATTAAGATATCTTTAAAATTGCAACCTGTACTTTGTTCACAAGGTTTACATGGGTAGACAGCCAGACGGATGGACGGACGGACGTACGGATTCAGAAAGTGATTCTAAGTTGAACGGTATACTTTAAGGTGGGGGTCCGATAATTTTTTTTGTGCGTTACAAATATTAGCATAAGGATACAAATACTAAATTACTAAGAAATCGCTAAAAATTTGCCAAAATAGCAAAAAATCTTTAAAACAAAAAAACGCCAAATTACTAAACAGATTACAAAATTAAAAGAAGAATGAAATCTAAAAAATTTACATAAATTATAAAAGCAATGCCAAATCACAAACAAATCTTATTAGATAAAAAAAAAAGAAAACCGTTTAAAAAAAATTGCCAAACTAATAATAAATTGTTAAAACAAAAATCCACCAAATTATTCTACTTAAAGACATGATGAAAAAAAAATACAATTTATTTTAAATGGAATCACCAAATTACTAGAAATTATTGAAATAAAAAAAATAAAGAAGCCAAATTGCAAAGAAATCAATAAATCGAAAAAAAAAATCACTTTATTACTAAAAAAATTTGTTAAAAATATCCCAAAAAAAATTCAAATAACAAAAAAAACTCTAAAATGTATTAAAAAAAATTTAATTAGTTGTAGAAAAAAAAAAATCAGCAATTTAAAAGTATACAAAAATATCGCCAAATGAACGAAAAAAATGTAGACAATTTCAAACCTATTTCTAAAATACAAAAATGGCTCAAATAGCTGAAATCTTAAATCAAAAAGAATTGTAAAATATCAAAATATTGCGAAATTAAAAGAATAACGAAAAAATAAATTACTATAATTTCAAACAAATAATGGAAATAAAATATTTTTCATGTTCAAAAAATAAAACTAAATTGATGTTTTATAGCTTAAATATAAAAAGTTAAATAATAAAAAAAACCTCCAAAATGAAAGAAAAGTCGCTAAAAGAATAAAAAGAACATGAAATAAAAAAACGCTAAATTAAGCTAATTTTTACGCATCGTTTGAGGGGTCTTCCTATAAAATTTTTGTTTACGAAACATAAAATATAGACACACATGTATATTCTTAAGAAATTACTTTTACTTTTTGAAACATTTTTCTACCCTACAACACAGAAAAAATATCCCAACACACACCTTAAAACATACCAACCGACTCAGAATCACTTTCTGAGTTGATTGAACGATGTCCGGTGGCTCGACGCATAGTGGATTGAACCATAGCGAAAAAAGGGATTAATTCGTGGAAGCTTTAATTTAAATAATATATACCCAGCAAAAAAAGAACTGAAAAAGTCATGATTTGAACATTGTGTTGTCATTGGAAGGAAGTACTTAGTGGTGAAAAAGATGTTCCTTGCTGATGTTCCTTTTTTAACCCATGGTTGTCATTGGTAGAATGTTCTTCTTTTATACTTCTAGTTCATTTCTTTTAAAGTACTTCCTTAAAACTGTGTTTATAATTTTTTTTACAAAAAATTCCGTTTTAGCCTTATTAAAAGATAATAAAAATGCTTTAAAATTTCTAAAATTTTAATTTTCTTAGAAATAAATTTTTCCCGCAAAAAATCCATTTATTTTCACTTTTTTGAAAGTAATTATTAAGAACTTCCAAAAAAGTTCAAAATATGCACTTTTTTCCACTTTTGAAGTAATGAAAAAGCCTTTTTTTTTGGAAGGGTATTAATGGATATTCAGAAATACGTAAAATACTACAATTTAAAATAAAAATATTTTGGAAAATATATATATTTTTTTTTTTTTTTTTTTTTTTTTTGTTGCTTTTCTTTTTTCAGGAAAAATGGGCTTTATTTATATTTTTTGTTGTAACTTATGAACTCAAAGTTATAAATTAATAAATCAAACTGTAAAGTGAAGTATACTTATTATATAAGGTAATTTTAAGAAAAAACTGACAAATGCGTTTTTTACCAGAATTAATGTTATTGAAAATATTAAAAATGAATGCAATTTTTTAGTGAACGAAATGAACGAAATAATGCAGAAAATGAAGAAATTGCGATTTATTCTATTTGAGATATATTTTAGGCAACTAACAGACCCAAACTTACGATAAACTTAGTGAAAATGTTTTAATTACAGTTTTAATGGCTACAGTTGTTTAAAATCTTCATTTTGAATTTCCTGTGATTCCTCTGGTAGTGTAATATATTGTGGTTTTTGCATAATTTCAACTGGTTTATTTTAATATAAAATTAAATATTTTTCGTTTAGGCAAATATTGGCAAATATTGTTTTTCTTTATTACACAAACCAAGATCTTATATTTTATAACTATAAACAAATTTTTACCAAATTCTACCCAATAACTCTTTAAAACTCTACATATATCTCGAAAACATAGCTGTTACTTATGAATGAAATAAAAAATGAAAATACTTTTTATTTCATTTCCATTTCTTATTTCTAATTAAAAATATTTGTTAATCAATCTATTAACTTTTATTGATTTAGTATAAATATTAAGAATTTCTATTTATACTGAAGCAATTGAATTTATTATAAATTTGTATCTGATTGAACAAAATAAATTAAAAATAAAAATATTTCATTAAATCAAAAGAAAAACAAATATTTTTTTATAAAAAGATAATCACAAGTTTTTTTATTTAATTATTCTAACGTTGAATAATATTCATATGTATTTTATTTAAATAAAAAAAAGCTCAACTAATTTTTCTGATTTTTATTCAAAAACTTTATATTCAAATAGAAAAATTTAAAATAAATATTTTTATTATTTTATTCAACAAAAACTCCAAAGAAATAAAAATATTCAGCCTCAAAAGGTTTGAATAAAAAAAATTATTAAATTTTTTCAAATATTCAGGTATAAAAAAAATATTTTACTTATTTTTCTTTTTCAAAGCAAATTTAAAACTATTCAAACAAATTCATTTTGAATAAAAATATTCAAAAATTTTCTATGAATAAAAAAAATTGAACGTTTTGAAACAGATTTTATTTAATTTTTAAAATAGAAAATAAAATAAAGAGCAACTATAAACAGCAAAAACTTGGTAATGACATGTAGTTACGGATGTAGTTACTTGGTAATGACAACAACATAATGTCAGCATTACATAGAAGTGTTTAGTAACTAATTAATTATTTATAACCCGAATGTAAATAATTATTTTTGATAAAATTTTTTAAAATACAAATTTTTATAGATTTTTGTAATGCATTTACCAATTCACATATTTGAAGAATGGATACATAAGCGAAAGGCAAAATTTGCGTCTGAATTAATTTGTAATCTAAAATAGTTTATTTTTATTACATTTATTTTAATTAAATTTTTGGTTGTTAGGCTTTTTAAATTAAAATTTAAAAAATCTTTTTACAACAACGAAAAAAATATTGTATATCCTAACATTTCATTACTTTTTTATAACCTAAAATGTAACTAGTTCCTATTGTTATTACTAATCATGACTTCAGTAATGCTTTAAAATCAAAGCGCTTTTTAACAGCTTGAAAGTAATGAGTTATTGTAATGACATCTGAGTAATGTATAGGGTAAGTAGTTGCCTCTAATGTCATCACCGTGTTAAAATAATGAGTTATTCAGCTAATGTGTAAGTAGTGAAGAGCCATTATATTAGCTTCTTAACTCATTACATCGCAACCAAAGTTTTTGCTGGATATTTAAGCTAAGAAAATAATATATATTTTCAAATTAGTTGAAGACTTTGGAATTTGATTTAAATTTTATAAATTCATATTCGAATACTTTTATGGAAATTCTACTTTATCTAACTTATTAACAAATGGAATAATATTTAAACAGTTTTTATTCAAATTAATTTCAAGCATAGCTGTTCATTGTGAATATTTTCAATCAAAATATTTGTTAAAAATAAATTATTTTAATATTTTATTCATATTTTTAGAAATAAATTTCTTTAAAATTATTTTATACTCTTTGTAATATGATTTTCAATTACTTGAAATTAATTTGAATAAAAATTATTTAAATATTATTCCATTTGTTAACAAGTTAGATAAAATAATATTTCCACAAAAGTATTCGAATATAAATTTATAAAATATAAATCAAATTCTTAAGTCTTTAACTAATTTTAAAATATATTTTATTTCTTTAGTTTGAATACAATTGTTCTTTATTTTATTTTCCATTTTAAAAATAAAATAATATCTGTTTTAAAACATTCAATTTTTTTTATTCATAGAAAACTTTTGAATATTTTTATTCAACATGAATTTGTTTGAATAGTTTTAAATTTACTTTGAAAAAGAAAAATAAGGAAAATATTTTTTCTATACTTGAATATTTGAAAAAATTTTATAATTTTTTGTTATTCAAGCCTTTTGAGGCTGAATATTTTTATTTTTTGGAGTTTTTGTTGAATAAAATAACAAAAATATTTATTTTAAATGTTTCTATTTGAATATAAAGTTTTTGAATAAAAATCAGAAAAATTTGTTGAACTTTTTTTATTTAAATAAAATACATATGAATATTAGTAAACTTTAAAATAGTCAAATAAAAAACTTTTGATTATCTTCTCATAAAAATATATTTGTTTTTCTTTTGGTTAAATAAAATAGTTTAATTTTTAATTTATTTTGTTCAATCAGATACAAATTTATAATAAATTCAATTGTTTTAGTATAAATAGAAATCCTTAATATTTTTGTTTAAAAGATAAAAGATTGATTAACAAATATTTTTTAATTAGAAATAAGAAATAGAAATGAAATAAAAAGTATTTTTATTTTTTATTTCATTTATAAGTTACAGCTATGATTTCAAGTAACTGAAAATCATATTACAAAAAGTATAAAATAATTTGGAATCAATTTATTTCTAAAAATATAAATAAAATATAAAAATAATCTATTTTTAACAAATATTTTGAATGAAAATATTCATGCTCGAAAATACCCCATTTTTAGGGTAATTTTTACAAAATTATTAAAAATAATTAAACAACATATATCCGAATAAATTTTATTTTAGAATATGTTCCACTATCTGAACTTAATCCACCTGTTTAAAAAAAGAATTATCGTTTTATAAAAACTAACAAAAATCCTACTTAAAATTTTTAAATTTTCACTTTTTACTACTATAATATTATTTATGAAAAATAATTGGACTTTGAGAGAGTGTATCAAAAAAAGTAAACAACATAGAACAATAAATTTTACAGATTATGATAATTCAGTTTGTTTTCTATAACCCGATTACAAATTTATTGCAATATCCACACTTTATTTTTTGAATTAATCCTCGTTTTGGTTGGTTGTTTGTCTGTCCATGTAAAATTTTGTACACAAAGTACTTGCCGCAATTTTTAAAGATAATTTCATGAAAAACATATGTTTAGATTGGCATAACGTTGAACACTATTGAAATTGGTCATGATCGGTCTATTATTTCACTTCGCTCCCATACAAAAAATCCACGGAATAAGATCTTAACGCTTATAAATGACTTATTTATGCCACTATTTCAATAAAATTTGGTATGAATAAGTTTTATACAAGGTTGAATCGAAGTGCAAAGTTTCAGGAAGATCGATCCACTAGGCATAGCTTCCATATAAGGCCCACTTTCGAAAATCACTTTAACTCGTAAAAATTTAACATAAATATATCAGCTATAATATCAGATGTAGACCTAGGGTGTTAGAAGTTCTAAGGGCCGTTATTATATCCTACCTATAACACAGACAAAAATATTTCAAATTATTTTTTAATAAAATTATTAATTAACTTTATATTGGAATTTAATTACATTATTTATTAATATAATTAATTTTCTAATTGGTTTCCAATTTTGTTTTTAAATAAATTAACAGCTGTTAATAAAATATAAAGAAAAATGAAAGACTTGTCTATAAAAATACAGAAATAAAATAAATTTAAGTCAATTTCCAACAATTTTCACCTCATTAATTATTCTAGTTATTAATATTATCATTTTGATGATTGGAGCAAAATCAATTAAAAATTAATTAATATAAGCAATTTCGTAATTGAAGTCCATTTTTACTTTTTTCTGTGAAGGTATCAGATAGTTAAAGGTAAGATAAACTAAAGTGAGCTTTATCTATTTTTGGTTATTAAAACTTGGTTTTAAAGAAAATTTTATAATTTTGATAATACGGCAAGATCAAAGCAAAAACCGATTACTTTTGGCCACTTAACGTAGTGGCAACATGCACTATGGTTAGATGTTTTTACCATTAGCTTATCGGTCACTTTTGGCTCAACTTATAATAACCAAAAACAGGAAAAGTGACCGGTAACATCCTAACTTTAGTTATTGAAAAGTTATAATAACGATCCTAAATCTTTTATATTTTTCTTTAGCAATCAACCCCATTGTACTTGATTATGCAAATAAAATCAAAAAAACCTCAAATTTTGGTTTAGACTTATGAAAATGTATTGTAATTGTTAAACAATTGTATTTGTATGTTTTTATGTCAAAATACAAATAAATAAACAAACAAAAAAAATAAATAAATAAACACGTAGACTAATAGACAACAACAAAGCCAAACAAACCAATTAAAATTTCAAGTTCAATGTATCTATTCCTTTTCGAACTTGTGTCAGCATTTGATTGTTTTCTATTTGGTGTTCTATTTGTTTATTTTCATCTCTTTTTCATATTTTTAACACTTGTCAAAAAATTTATGTAGAATCATGTATAACATGATGGATCCTTTTCTTTTATTTTATTAAGAAAATAAAAAAAAATGCCGTAGATTGTTGTAGAACTCAATTGCTTAAAGACGAAATATTATACTTGTATGGATACTTTAACTTTAATAGCAACTTTAGAGAAACTTAAAGGAGAAAAAAAAACCGGTTTGGAAAAAATAACAGAGCATATGATTATAGAAAATAAGGGATATCCTGAGAATAAAGTAGCAAACCTAAGAGAACCGGTTCAAAACTAGTCACGTGACAGGTTCTCAGGGCTAGTGACTGCTCCCAGTTCCGGAACTTTATATGAAAGGAACCTGTCACTTTTACATGGGGTTGTCATTGGAGGTGACAAATTAGCTCCTTGGGACAGGTCACAGGATAGGTCCCAGGACTGGTCCAAGAAGACAGGTTCAGGGTCGATTAATATAATAAAAATTTAATAAAAATTCAGTAATTTTTTACTTTTTAAACATTTTTTTTATTATTATTTTTATTAAATTATGTTTATTATACCCACCATCAAAAAGATGAGGGGTATATTGATTTTGTCATTCCGTGTATAACATATCGAAGGAATCATCTAAGACCACACAAAGTATATATTTTCTGGGTCCTGGTTTGATTCTGAGTCGATCTAGCTATGTCCGTCCGTCTGTTTAAAACAGGATAGGGCTCGAACGGGAAAACGTAGGGGGACGAAATTTGGCACAAATGTTTGTCTTATATAAGGTTTGTTCGGGATTGAAAATGGGCAAAATCGGTTAATAAACAAAAAAGTTATGGGTTAAAAACTAGAAACACAGGGTGTCCATTTTATACTTTTCTGCTTATATTTCTTAAACAAAAGCATGTACGACAATGAAATTTTGTACGTATAGTTCGGGGATCGATATAAACTCGAAAACCAAAAATGGTCGTGGTCCGACCACCTCCTATATAAGGTGAAAATCAACAAAATTGTGTTCAAATAGTTCAAGGACCAATGTAAACTCGGAAACGAAGAATGGGCGTAGTCCGCCCACTTTACTGTCCACTTTACCGCCCCCTCGCATATAACGTAAAATTTGAAAAAGTTGATGGTGGGTATATAGATTCGGCCGGGCCGAATGTAACATTCGCGCTTGTTTTTATTTTATAATTTTTCGTTAATGTCGATGGCGGCACCCCAAATCGAACCCATGTTCATCTAACGTATGTTATGTTTTATAGTCTTCAACGCTAACCACTGAGCCACTGATTGTTATTGCGCGCTAGTTGCTAATTGCATACTTAACAAGCATGTTATAAATTGACTCTCAACTGTTATTTAGTGAGTGTGTTTGTGTCAACTGGTTCTCAATTGGAACTTTGGTGACGAGTTAGGTGTCAATTGGTACTTAACTGGTACTGAGGAACCGGTCTATTACTGCAATTACCACAAATTTCCCGCAGGAAATTTTTCCAATTATTCAAAAACTTTTTATGTCATCTTTTTTTGGGAGAAAACAGGTAAAAATGTATTTTGGTACTTTTTTGGAACCCTATTTATCTTTTAATAAAGTAAGCACAAAAATAAAATGTGCATAAAACTGGTATCTTATCGAATATTGGCGAATACAAGTTTGGTACTTTTTAGAAATTCGAACGTTTAAGGGGTAAAAATTGTACCTGATTTTGGTACTTTTTTTACAAAATATTTTTTTTTCACTGACACATACATATGAATATTTTAACATTCAAATTTAGATATTCATTGGAATACAATATCTGTTACATTCAGGGGGAATAAAAAGTACCAAAAAGGGGATAAAATTCGAAAATTTAATTTTATTCAAATTAAATGAGGCACTTTTTATTATATTAAACCTGGAAACATGAACTTAAGTACACGTAGTCCTAAGTGAGTGAGAATTCACAAAAAGGTATTTTGTTGTACTTTTTTATTTTTCTAATGGAACTTTTTAAATTTTCTATAATATTTAACCTAGAAACATGAAATTAAAGATATATGATCCTAATTGGATGAAAATCGATAACAGGGGACTTTGTGGTACTTTTTCGTTTTTCTAATGGTACTTTTTGAATTTTCTACAATATTGAAACTACAAATATGATATTAAATATATATAGTCCTATGTGAATGAGAATACAGAAAAGGATACTTTTTCGTTCTTCTAGTGGCTTCTAGTGCCTTTTGCATTTTCCAAAATATTGAACCTCGTAACATGAAATTAAAGATATAAGATCCTAAGTAAATTAAAATCCATAAGTGGGGACTTTGTGGTTCTTTTTTAACTTTCTAAAGGTACTTTTTGAATTTTTTACAATATTGAACCTGGAAAAATAAAATTAAAGATATATGAACCTATGTGGATAAGAATTCAAGAGAGGATACTTTTTGGCATTTTTTTGTTCTTCTAATGGTACTAATGGTATCATGAAATTAAAGATCTATGATCCTAAGTTAATTGGAAACCATAATAGGGTACTTTGTAGTACTTTTCGTTATTTTTTTTTTTTTTTGTAAAAACAATTAACTTTGAAATATGAAATTAAAGATATACAGCGGGTGTCATAAATAAGTAAACAAACTTATCATTTCTGTTTCGCTTTAAAAAGCGGCAAATGTAACGGTCCATTTTTAAAAATGTACATATTTTTGATGAAGTCAATTTGTTTTCTTTTACATTGATGACAAATTTTTCAATTATTAATTTTTTTTTTTTTTTTCTAGAGAAAGAAACTATCATACAATACAAAAAAGGTGAAATATGTACAAATATATAAAAAATCTTTAATAAAACGGCCACTTTATTCTCAAAGTGGTTAAATGCTTCAAACACAATGAACGCGTTGACCGCAATTACTCGCGTAAACGCCTAAGAATCTCTAAAAAAAAGTATAGAAAATTTTATGACGTTCTATGCAGATTATATCTAAAAATATGAAAAATTTAGAAAATAAGTCTCTGGATTGAATAACCTCCCAGCAAAAAAAGAACTGAAAAAGTCATGATTTTAACATTGTGCTGTCATTGGAAGGAAGTACTTAGTGGTGAAAAAGAGCTGCAGAAGTTCTTTTCTTAACCCATGGTTGGCATTGGTAAGATGCTATTCTTTTATACTTCCAGTTCACAGCTTTTGAAGCACTTCCGATTTTAATGAAATTCGCTACAGTTATTACCTATTACAAGTGTTGCTCAAATTGCAACATTTCAGATTTAAGACCCTTTCCGGTCCAAAAATATGACGTTTTAAAAATTGAAAAACTATCAAATTTTATCCAAAAGTGTACATAGTTTATTGCTCATAACTTCTAAACTATACATTGTAAAATTCTAATTTGTATCTCATTTAATAGAAATAGATATTGGCTTTAAAATTACGCATATAAAATTTATTTTCTTCGAAATTTCAAAGGTCAAAATTTATAATATAATAATCAAAGCTGAATATCTCAAAAAACGGTATTTTAAAATTCTTAAACAAATTATATATTGATAACTTAACTACATTCTATACTCGAGCCAAAATTCAAGTTGGAGTCTCTTTTGGTTTAGGATTTATAAAGCAAAATATACACAGAAAAAAGTCACCAATTAACAAATATATATGAAAATAATTCATTCAATTATAAACTTGTTTAAATTTGCACCTCTCACCAAAATGATTATATCAATTACTAAAAACTGTAAAAAATACAAAACAGAAAAAAATTCCCAATTAATAAATTAATTAAATTAATCAAGTAGATGATTAAATGAAATAAAAATGTGTATAGGAAAAAAAATCATACCAAAATTTATTTTTTATTTTATTTTTTCTTGAACATATTTATTAAATTTTGAAGCAAAATTAAACAACTGAGTTAATTGTTAAAAATACGGTAATAATTTTTTCTGTGTAGTAAAAAGCAATTTTTTTGTATGTAAAAATTTAAAATATTTACAAAAATTAATTTAAATTATTATTTTTCTTTTTTTATTTAAAAAATATGAAATTTTATATACAAAATTTGACTTTGGTTTATATTTTGTTACTTAACTTCTAAACTAAATGAGTGTCCAATATGAAATTTTACACCGGTATGGACAAGAGTTGTGTTAACATTATATAGATTTTTAAGAATTTTAAAAATATCGTTTTTGGAGATATAAAGATTTAATTTTTATAAGTTTAAATTTAACCTTTGAACTTTCAAATTAAATAAATTTACTTAACATAATTTTGAATATTTAAAATGATACTAAAATTTTAATTTTATTGTGTATAGTTTAGAAGTTATAAGTAATTAAATTTTATTTTGGTTCATAACTTCTAAACTAAATGAGACTCCAACTTGAAATTTTCCGAATTACGTCAATATTATATAGTTTTTTCAGAATTTTAAAAATACCTTTTTTTTAATATAATGATTTGATGACTTTTGATTTAAAAAAAAAAATTATAAATATCTTTATAAAGGTAATATTTTTGTCTTTATTATGAAACTAAAAGTAGATAACTACCTTATATAGTTTAGAAGTTATTAGCAATTAAAGAAATGCACCTTTGTAAATTTTTTAGGTTTTTCTCGTTTTTCAAACCGTCATATTTTTTGACCGGAAAGGGGCATGAGTCTAAAATTTGATGATTTGGGAATCAATTCCAATTGCCAATATCTGTAGTGAATTTCATTGACATCGGAGATGTCAAGTAAGATTGCTGTCCGTATTGACATGGAATAACTCTGTATTAAAATTTTTAAAATTTGAATTTTGTGAGAAGTTATTACCATTAATTTTCACTTTTTTGGAAGTAATTTTTAAGAACTTCCAAAAAAGTTTAAGATATGCACTTTGTTCCACTTTTGAAGTTGTGAAAATGTTCTCTTTTTTGAAGAACTTCATCGTTTTTTGCTGGGCCATGATTCCCATGAAATACTTATAATGTAGACTTTATGTATATTTAGCTCTAAAGTATAGAAAACCAATACTTAAGTCCAACAGAAAGGGCTTAATGGTTTGGACATACATTTCTATTTATAAAATAGGAAAAAAAGTGGTGCACAAAGGTAAAATAAAATCCCAGATTAACCTTAATCTGTTAAAAGGTATAAAGTTCCAAAAATGTTTGTTTAATTTTTGTGGATTTTATCCTATGGTAGGAAAATTCGCTATTAATTAGGGTTAATTTGATTCAAAATATATAGCTGAGGAAATAATTAACATTTCAGAGTGACCTGCTCAAAATCCATATGTGTCACCAATAGAAATTGCATGAAATTTAATAAAAAATAGAGTCTCCATAATTGACCAAACAGATGGACTTATTTATTACTAAAACCTCTTAATTTTATCTAGGAATATGCAAAATATATGTAGTTACTATACCAATACTTTTAGCACTAATGTATCAAAATATAGGCGGTCGCCGGAGCTATTAAAAACCTTGTTTACTTAATTATGTAACATTGATTTTTTAGATTTCTTTAAAAAGAACCATATTCACTAAGTAATAATGTGTTGAATTGAATGTTTTGCTGTTTATTTTGCTAACAAAACATTATATCTTTATAATTATATGTTACTTTTGATATCTTCGATCTACAACTTGAAAGAGAACCAATTGAGTTCAAGATACTACTTTGTTTACTTATTTATGACAACCGATGTATGTATAGTTCTGTATTGAAAATCCACAAGCCCTACGCTATGGAAGTAGCGGGTGTACAAGACATCTGTCTGATTATTTTTTAAAATAATATCGATAACTATTAAATTTTTTTTGTATATCTATTAGTTTAGGAGATTTAAGGTTACCGTATTTACCTTCTTTTTCCGCCTAAACATTTGAATTTCCAAAAATCCCATCTTAGTGGATCTATTTGATAGAAGACAAATCTGCTGTCCATATTTCATCTTTCTAGCTTTAACCGTTTAGGCTGAGGAATGATGAATCAGTAAGTAAGTCAGTCAGTCAATCACTCAATAACGTTACTCTTTTACATATATAGATGCAGATGGATTAATTTTTCTCTTTAAATTTATATCTATTAATTAAAATATTACAATTATTTATAACTCCTTATTATAATAAGGGTTAGGTTTTATTTAAATCTTAAAAAAATCTTGTCTATTTTTAAAGGACACAATTTTTTTTTTTTTTTTTACTTTGGGTCATGTTGACTAGAGCTGTAATATGACATACTATTTCATACCACAAATAGCTTTAACATAATAATCTTCCATCAAAAAAAACAATACAAAATACAACGACGCACTATGGTTAAATAAATAAATTGTAGAAAAAAAGCAAAACAAATACTTTTGGTTTGATACTTTATCAACAAATTTAAAAACAACTAACTTTTTTTTTTATATTTTAAAACAATAAAAATACTCATAACAATTTAGAGGCTGATGAACTTTTAGGCCTTTCTTTTTAACATTTAGACAAAACTAAACGACGCACTTCCGATATGTGTTTATTTGTATAAAACAAAAACAAAAAAAAGAACGACATAATGAAAAAATATTCCTAGAATAAGAAAACTAGTAATACAAAATTTATTTATTTGATCTTTGATGCTTTTTCTCATGAAGGCTTAAATGCCACACACTGTTAAGTATTATTAAGTATTGGACATTATGATGGCGAGAAATTTTACTTGGAAGTAGACTGAACTCATAAATATATAATAGAGAGCGAAGAATTTGTAGTTACAAGCATCATAAAGTGTTTGTTTCAAGTTGAAAATTTCATTTGAAAATATTAAAATTATTTTTGGAAATTCTTATATGAAAGAGCTTTAGCAAACTCTAAGTGTTAGATGCAGCTATAATTTCTACTGAAAATTTTGATATATTTTTCCTCAAACTTTTTTGCTTGCTTAGTCATTTAATAGTCATTTATGTTGTTTTGTGGTACTTGAAAGTTAAGTCATAATAAAAGGGAATAAAATTAACTTTTCTGTAATTTTTTATTTTTGACAATTTCGATAAGCATTATTAAAACAAGAGGTTATTAACTTTTGTAAATTATTAAAGGTATATCAACCATGTTAGTGAGAATTTGTCAAATTACCTTTAAATAAAAAAAAATCAAGTGTGAATGTTATATTCGGCTTAGCCGAATCTCTATACTCACCATATGCAACTTTTTAAAATTTCATCTTATATGGAATGTTGAGTTTATATAAGTTTGTCTTTCCCTTTATAATTTTTACAATTTTCATATAAGACCCCAAAAAGTATATATATTCTGGATTATTATTGATATAACGATGTCCGTTTGTCTGTTGAAATCAGTTTTTAGAAAGACCCAGCTCTCGGATATATATGTTTTATACATGAAATTGTAGGGAATATTCCTTCAAAAAGCGCTAATAAAAATGAGCAAAGTCGGTTTGCAAATAACCGAGATATCGCTAAAAACACGAAGATACCTCCAAAAATAATTTTTGTTGTCGGCTTTTCTAAGCTCCTATACAAGCTAGCTGCATTGTTCTGGTATGAAAAATTTAATCTGTTTCAAATTTTTGCTGAATAAATTCACAAAATCGGCCCATTAGTATCCGAGATATTGGCTTTTCGAAGCTCCTAAATAAGCTACAGGTTTCGTTTTTTTTATTGAACAAATTGGTATCAAATTTGGATTTTTCAACTTTTTGTATGACTTAATTTTTTCAGAGAAATTTTTTTTGTTTTTTTATGAAGGAATAAACATAATCGGTCCATTAGTATCTCAGATATCGACCAAAACGCATTTTTACAACTTTTGAAGCTTTTATATAAACTACAGACTTTGTTGTTATATTGAACGGTTACAAATATTTTTCAAAAATTTCGATTTTTTAAATCAACCACTTTTCAAAGCCCCAATATAAGCTACGGTTCTCGTTCCTGCCCAGATCTGTCACAAATATTTAATCGGTCTATATATTTTCAAAATACCTTTTTCTTTTAAAAACATACTATACTTAGATTCCTTAACTGCATTCTATTTGCAGATACATGCTTTGGGATTTTAGAATATGTAGATTAAAATTAAATAGATATTAACTTCATTGTTTCTGTAAATAATTAAGAATTATGACAGCTTAATGGATAATTTTATTTGTTAAAATATTTTCAGCGATTGTTGATTTTATCATTTGAAATGCTATAGTGAAGAAAATTTTAAGATTTTTGTAAAAAATAAAAAAATCCCAAAATTTCCAAAAAAACCGACGAACTTCTAAAATATATTTTTTTTGGAATTTTGCCAATAAAGTCCATATTTATTGCAGATTTGAAAAAAGCCTTTGGCAAACTCTTTGGGACATATTCGAGTTTTGGTTTGAGGTTTGTTTTAGGTCGAATTCGGAATGGTCTGTAGATAGTTTTGTTGGGCGTTTGTGTTTTTAATTTTAAAATAAACTACGATAAGAAACCTTGCAGAAAAGTATAAAATTATTATATATTCTTAAGTAAAATTCTATTTTAAATAAAAAGAGTGTAGATCCTTTTTCGGCAAAAAAAAAAAAAACATAATTTTTTAAATTTAAAAGTCGTTTATTTTTGGAGGGGTATCGACTTCTAGTTTTTTCTGTTCGATAGATAATTTTGTAAAAAATGTTAAAAAATTGGATAAAAATATTGGGCTACATATTAAAAAAACTGGACTAAGGATTTGGCAAAATTGAAATAGTTGAAATTTCAAATACAAATAACTTGAAAACTATAAATTTAAATAATAAATAGCACACGCAACCATGCTTTTCATAGGCCTTATCAAGAGCTTTAAGAAAACTCAAAAAATATTTCAAAACGCATAAGAATGAGGCACCTTACTTTGAGTCCCAACAGCTCCGCTCCTGAAGGGTATATGGAGCCTACCTTCCAAACTTAATCCTTAAATGCATGAAAAAACTAATTTAATTGAAAAACGTTGGCTAAACACTAGAGTGTCCTGATGAAAGCCTTTTTCGAGATTTCAATTTAGGAAAACCCCTCAAAAAAAGCATTAAAATTAGCTTAAAATGGAAAAAATATTTAAAAAAATTTTTAAAATTGATCTTCAATTCCCTACCAACGATCGTTTGAGGGGTCTTCCTACAAAATGTTTGTCTACGGTACACTCTACTAAACACGTAATGGAAATTAATTTTTGTATTAATTTATAATAACTTTATGATCAGTAAAATTTTATGTTTTAATTTTAATGACTCTATACCTCCTTAAACTGGTTTTTTAACATTTTTGTTTGATGATAGCGATGTACCATATATGGTATGCCATGCATTTAAGGGTTAAAATTATACACTCCTCTGCTATGCCTAAAATTTTATGTAAATCTAGCCAGCTGATTAGAAGTTACAGATTTATTTCTGCTCCACTGTAGAGTGTTATATTCGGACGAACTTTCAAAATTAAATTTTAGCAAACAGACGGAATGACAGACATTGACTACTCTTATGGGATTCAGAAGAACTTTTGGGGTAACACTTTTGTTTAGTATTCCCTTTGTCCTTTAAACTTATCTCCATATAAATATTTTTCAAAAAAGTATAAAGTCTTTAAATACTCGGTGTTACAAAATGGCACTTTTTATTTTCACTCGAAAAACGATATAATATGGGCTATAGACTTTCTTGAGAACATCACAAAACAATTTTAAAAAATTTCGAGATATGAAGGAAAAATCAATTTTTAGGGTAGTTCCTGTACTACAGACCTCGTAGCTTCATAAATTTTAAGTAAATTTAAAATTTTTTAACTTATTTAGAAAGCAGAAGAACATAGCTTTCTTAATATATAACAATATTTTATATACATTCAAATATCGTAAAGATTTATTAACCATTTCTAAATTTATTCACTTTATCTATTTAAAATTTTTGAATTTGAAAGAAATTTTTTCGATTTTTTTCTTTGTGACTATATATTTTTGTTTAAAAATTATGAAATGCTATTATGTTTAGAATAAAATTAGATATCCTTATATAAAATCGCTTAAAAACTCAAAAAGTTATTAAGCATTTTCTAAACTATAAAAAAAATATTCATATATTTTAGGACCAAGCTTTTTTACATTTTTTCTGGTTTTAATACTCATCATCAAAAATATTGATTTTGTCACTTCGTGTGTATCATGTCGAAAAAATCATTTAAGACCCCATAAAGTATATATTTTCTGGGCCCTAGTTAGATTCTGTGCCAATCTAGCTATGTCCGTCCGTCTGTCCGTCTGGGACAACCTAGGGAGACAAAATATTTCTCTTATATAAGGTTTGTTTGGTATTGAAAATGAGCAAAATCGGTTAACACTAGAAACACAGGGTGTCCATTGTAGCTTCTTTTCATACTTTTCTGCTGATATCTCTTAAAGAAAATCATGTACGACAACGAAATATTGTACAGATAGTTTGAGGGTCGATGCAAACTTGGAAGCCAAAAATGTGCGTGGTCCACCCACTTTACGCCCACCTCCCATATAAGGTGAAACGTCAACAAAATTTTTTACAAATAATTAAAGAATCATGTAAACTCGGAAACAAAAAGTGATTCGCTCACTTTACCGCCCACCTCTTATATAACGTAAAATTTGGAAAAGTTGATGGTAGCTATATAGATTTGGCCAAGCCGAATATAACATTCTCGTTTCTTTACTTTTTAAGAAAAAAAAAAAAAAGAAAAAAAGATATTTTCGGTCAAGACCGACTATATAATACATAAGTTCAGGAAGGTGAACTATATATGAGACCTGTGGCCAATTGTAAACCAACACTTTTACTAAATGTAAAATAAAATATACAAATATAAAATAACGCTTTAACATCTATATGATTTTATGCACTTTAGGGCTATTCCCGGAAGTGGGTTTATATGGGAGCTCTGGTAAATTATGAACCGATTCTCATTAAATTTGGCAATGTAGTTTCTACTTACATAAAACTTATTTGTGTTGAATATTAACTTAATACTGACATTCGTATGGAATTTATGCATGTTAAAGTGATTTTCGGAAGAGAGGTTTATATGGGAGCTATAGTCAATTGAGGACCAATCTTCACAAAATTCTGTACAAAGATTGACATTTGTACAAAACTTCTTTGCACCGAATTTTATTAAAATATTCATATTTTTAAGGCATTTTTGAGTGTTGAAACTCTATTTCGGGGGAACATTTGTATGGGGGCTAGGTAAAATAATGAAACGATCACAACCTATTTCAATAAACTTCGTCCTTGTAACATAAAAATCTCACGTGCCAAATTTCATTTAATTATCTTCAAAATTGCGACCTGTACTTTGTGCACAAAGTTTACATGGATAGCCAGCCAATCAGACGGACGGACGGACAGCGTTAGATCGATTTAAAAAGTGATTCTGAGTCGTTTGGTATACTTTAAGGTGGGTGTTGAATAACTTTTTCTATGCGTTACAAACATCAGCACAAACGCATAATACCCCAACCACCTATGGTGGTGTAGGGTATAATGAAAAATGTTTTGAAAGTTTTAGTAAGTTATTACATATAAAATCTAATAAGTTCTACAGTTTTTATCTGATTTTAAAATAAATAATGCTGTTATGTTTACAACAAAAATGCCAAAAATAATAATTTCATCGTTGCATAAGCTTTTGTAAAAAAAAATTGTAGTAATTTGCAGTTAAACTCGAAAAATATAACGTACACTATGTAATTTCTCGAGTGATTTTTCACTGTAACACCGTGATATTATTAAATAAAATTTTTAATTAGAAAAAAAAAATAATATAGTAATAAGTTGATATTCAACTGTGCATTGTATAACCACAAACATCATTTTTTAAAAATAATAATTAAAAAAAAAAAAATAAGTTCTACTATTATTTGACATTATACACCAAAGAGCATAAAAGTCTTAATTAATAATTTATTTATAATAAATATACATTAAACAATTCATCATCATATATGTAGCCCACCGTTTCTAGGAAATATATTATTTTAAGATTCTTCTAGAAGACAATCATTTTGTAGCCAATTCACCTTCATGTATTCACACAATAAATCACACAAAAATGACGTATTATTTGTATTTTAGAATAGTACTATATTTACACCATTTCCTAGCAATCAAAAACTACTTAATGTTTGGTTTAACTAAAAAGTCTGTAATAAATAGCAATTAGTAAGTATTACATAATTTAATTTTATTTAAATATAGTTATTATTATTAATTTAAGTGCTAAATTTTCATATACTTATTATTCTTATCCTATTTAGCTAAATAGTTTAATCACAATAAACATTTAAACTTTTCTGTTTTCGTAATGAAAAAGTGTAGAAACCTTATTGAGTCGATTCACAATATTCCCTAAAGACTCTTTCAATAAATTTTAAAAATATATTTTAACAGGTTTATTTCTTTTCATATATATTTTTTAAAAAAAGAAGTAGTTTCATGTGCTTGTACAACCAATTAATAACTATTTGAATGTCATATCAATTGCAATTCAACAGTGTATTTATTTATGAATGAAGGTTTGTTTGTGTGTTTTTTTTATTAATTAAATATATGATGTCCTTTTTGTTCCTTCATGAATTGGCAATAAATTTATGTTTGTTACACTTATATTTATACAGTGACCCATATACAAATATACTTATATATGTATGAATACTTTATTTATAATAAATATATGTATGTAAATATTAAAGAATTGCCACGTGGCTATTAAAGTAATTCATAAATAAAAGATTGATTTTTATTATTTATTCAATATTTTTGTATTCGAATAATAAATAAAATTATTGAAAATAAATTAAAGATATTGAATACATTAGAATACGTGGTTATTGTTCTTCAATAGAGTTTTAATAAATAACAACAAAAATATCATTAACCTGTTTACTTCATCAAAATAATAAAACTTAACAAAATAAAAATAATGTATGGGGCTTTATTTAGTTCTTAATTCGTAGAAGTACATTGAAATGATCTCAAAAGAAGTTGAAATGTTATTAACCCGTAAACAATTCTTGAAATTAAACAAGTTGTTTGTATTCTAATAGAGAGATATATAGAGCTTCTTTTGAAGTTGTTTATATTCAAAAGTATAATTATTTACTAAATAAAAACAAAAGGCTAAATAATGTTAAGTAATATTTTTCAATATTGTACATTTTCAATTATATAAACAATTAATTAAATAAAAATAATTTATATACCATCTGGTTGAGGTAGACCGCAAGCATGTGATTTTTTTTTATTAACCTTTTACGATTGAATTTAATAATCACTAAAATTTCCCACGCTCTCAAATCATAAATTACGGCTACTCACTAATATATAATCAATGTACTAAATTAGCACCGATTAGTATTAATAAAATTAACAGAAAGTTTGTAAATATAATGAAGAATTTTTTATACCCTAAACAACATAGGTGGTTGGGGTATTATGCGTTTATGCTGATGTTTGTAACGCATAGAAAAAACCCATCAGACCACCACCTTAAAGTATACCATTCAAACCCAGAATCACTTCCTGAGTCAATTTAACTATGTCCGTCCGTCTGACCGTCTGTCTGTCCAATGTAAACCTTTTAATAAAGCTACAGGTCGCAATTTTAAAGATAAATAAATGAAATTTAGCACACGATATTATATTAGGACAAGGATGAACTCTATTATGATCGGTCTAATATTTCACGTAGCCCCCATATATTTGTCCTCCTGGAAAAGGGTTTAACGATCATGAATCCATTAAATATAGAAATATTTTAATGAAATTTGCCACATACAAGTTCTATCTAAGTCTAAATCTGTGTGGCGAATTTCACGAAGATCGGTCCATAATTAACTATAGAAGGTCCTCTTTCGGCAATCACCCAAAAGTGAATAAGTTCATATAAATGTAAGTATCGACGTAATATTCTGTATTCGTATGTTTTATTTTACACTTAATATGAGTATCGGTCCACAATAGGCCCCAAGTCCAATTAAAGACCCCTCCCCGAATTTTGATGTAAACAATGGTGTAGGGTATTATATGGTCGGGCTTGACCGAATATATCTTCTTTCTCGTTTATTTATCAATTTTTGATACATTTTCATTTCAATTCAATTTTTGGGTCAATTTAAAATTTATAGAAAATTTAAGATAAATTTTCTTTTTTTTTTTTAGAAAATTTGCTATAAATTTTCTTTTAATAGAAAATCTACGATAAATTTTCTTTTTAGAGACAATTTACGATAAATTTTATTTTTAGACAATTTACGATAAATTTTATTTTTAGACAAATTTTATTTTAGAGAAAATTTACGATAAATTTTCTTTTTAGAAAAATTTTACGATAAATTTTCTTCTTAAAGAAAATTTACTATAAATTTTCCTTTTAGAGACAATTTACGATAAATTTAATTTTTAGAAAATTTACGATAAATTTTTTTTTAGAGAAAATTTACGATAAATTTTTTTTAGAGAAAATTTACTTTTTTGGAGAAAATTTACGATAATTTTATTTTTTTTTTTTTTTTTGTTTTTTGTAGTAAACTAACGACAAATTTTCTTTTTAGAAAGATTTACGATAAATTTTCCTTTTATAGAAATTTACGATAAATTTTCCTTTTTTATTAAATTTACGATAAATCTTCCTTTTAAAGAAAACTAACGATAATTAATTTTTGGAGAAAATTTGCGAAAAATGTTTTTTTTTTTTTGAGAAAACTTACGATAAAATTTCTTTTTAAAATAAATACGATAAATTTTCTTTCTAGGGAAAATTTACGATATATTTTCTTCTTTGAGAAAATTAATGGAAAATTTCATTTTGGAGAAAAATTATGATGTTTTTTTTATATAGAAAATTTTCCATATTTTTTTTTTTTTATATAATAAATTTTCCACAAAATTTCGTTTTATAGAAAATTTTCCATTAAATTTCTCTATAGAAAATGTCCCATAAAATTTTCCTTAAAATTTATTTTTATAGAAAATTTTTCATAAAATTTCCTTTTATAGAAAATTTTCCATTTTCATTTTATAAAAAAATTTCCATAAAATTTCCTTTTATAGAAAATTTTCCACGAGATTTCTTTTTATAGAAAATTTTCCATTAAATTTCCATTTATAGAAAATTTTCTATAAATAAAAAAATGTCGAAAAAAATTTTCTATAAAATTTCTTTTAATACAAAATTTTCATTAAATTTCTTTTAATAGAAAATTTTCCATAAAATTTCTATTTATAAGATTTCTTTTTTTTAAATTTTCATTAAATTTTTTTTAATAGAAAATTTTCATCAAATTTCTTTTAATAGAAAATTTTCCATAAACTCTTTTTATAGAAAAATGTCCATAAAATTTCTTTTTATAGAAAATTTTGCACAAAATTTCTTTTTATAGAAAATTTTCCATTAAATTTCTTTTTATAGAAAATTTTCCGTTAAATTTATTTTTATAGAATTTTTCATTAAATTTCATTTTATAGAAAATTTTCTATAAATTTTCATTTTATAGAAAATTTTCTATAAATTTTAATTTTATAAAAAATTTTCCATAAATTTTCTATAAAATTTCTTTTAATAGAAAATTTTCCGTTAAATTTTTTTTAATAGAAAATGTTCATCAAATTTCTTTTTATAGAACATTTTCCATAAAAAAAAATCCATAAAATTTCATTTAATGGAAAATTTTTATTAAATTTCTTTTAATAGAAAATTTCCATCAAATTTCTTTTTAAAGAAAATTTTCATCAAATTTCTTTTATAGAAAATTTTCATCAAATAAAAAAAATTTTATAGAAAATTTTTCATAAAATTTCTTTTTATAAAAAATTTTCCATAAATTTTCTTTAAAAAAAAAAAAAAAAAAAAATCTATAAAATTTCATTTAATGGAAAATTTTTATTAAATTTCTTTTAATAGAAAATTTTCCATAAAATTTCTTTTTATATAAAATTTTCATCAAATTTCTTTTTATAGAAAATGTTCATCAAATTTCTTTTTATAGAAAATTTTCCATAAAATTTCTTTTTATAGAGTTTTCATTAAATTTCTTTTAATAGAAAATTTTCATCAAATTTCTTTTTATAGAAAATTTTCATCAAATTTCTTTTTATAGAAAATTTGTCCATAAAATTTCTTTTTATAGAAAATTTTCTTCAAATTAATTTTTATAGAAAATGTTCCATAAAATTTCTTTTTGTAGAAAATTTCAATAAGTTATTTAATAAAAAATTTGTCATCAAATTTCTTTTTGTAGGAAATTTTCCATAAATTTGCTTTCATTAAAAAATTTTCGTTAAATTTTTTCATAGAAAACTCCACAAAATTTATTTTAATAAAAAATTTTCCATACATTTTTTTATAGATAATTTTCCTTAAAATTTATTTTTATAGAAAAATTTCCCAATAACATAACTGTAAGTAGCATTTAAGCCTCCATGCAAATTTAATCCTTCCGGAATTTATGTTTAATTTCAACTATTCAGTGTCATTGTCTTAGTCATCAATTTAATTATAGTTTTTCTAGAACTTACCAGTATTAAAAGAAAAAAATGTTTTGTTATTAAATAAAAATACACGTCTTCAAACTAAAAGTTTAATGACAGCCAGTAACTACGTCATTACAGAGCATCATTGTTAATATTGTCCTGGTTGATTATTTTCAATAGTAAATCAATTTATGCACGATGATACATCATCATTCAGTAATCAGTTTTGTGTAGGTTTCTTAAATGACAGTTGCATCAAGTGTCTAGTATCCTCTATGCTGTTCAACCTATTGTGTCAATGAACGAAAAAAAAAAAAAAAAAAACCAAGATAATAAAAAGAAAATTAATATAAATTAATTAACCATTAGAAAAATAAATACTGAAAAAAACAATTGATCATTTTATTTGTACAATATCATATTTGCTAAACAATTTGACTTTTAGTAGAAAAATAATAGGACACAATGACTTGTAGTGTGAAAAACTGATCTAAATTCCATATTTTTTTAAATGGATAACATTTAAGACTACATAAGGTTTAGGGAGGAAGAACTGTTATTATTATTTATTTTTATTTTTGTTTAAATCATTTATCCTACATAGTTTTATTTCCCTGCACTTCTCTTTATCTATTTATTTATAATTAAATGTTTCTTCACCTTTGAACATTCAACTCAATAGATCACAACAATGACGTACAATAGTGTAAGCATAAAATGTTAACTAAATAAAAATGTATTTAAATAACTATTAACATTTTGTATACTTAACCTAAGTTCAATTGTCTTAATTCACCATTAAAAACATTAACAATCAAATCTAATTGATTTGAAATACCACCTACTTTCTATACAAAAAACACAAAATAAAAACTATTAAACCAATGAACATTGTCATCAACTCCTTGTTTCACATTGTTGTCTGTTATCATCAAAAAGCAAAAAAAAAAAAAAATGAAAAGTATCTTTTGTCTACTTAATGTCTTTAACACTCAATATGTGCATTCTATAAAAAGTGCAATTAATTCCATGTTTAAATATTAGTACAAAGAAATGAATCTTAAAATTAGTATGAAAACATACAAAAAATAGTAAAAGACAGGACAATGACTTCCTTATAAAAGGGACATAAAAAAATATGAACACTATTTTTGTTTTGTTTAGTTTTGTTGTGTTTTGATTTGTCAACAAAAAAAACAAATCATAAACAACGGAAGTAAAACATTAGACAACGGAACAAATTATTAAAATAGCAATGTATATGTAGGATTAAAAAGTGGGCAAGTGAGCGTAAGACAGCGAAATAGTAAAAATGGTAATAATAAACTTTGCAGTAAGAGATGGGATTTTTTTAAACATAACTGCCAGTATTTTGTTGGTAAAACTTTGGTACTTAATGCATTATTAGGATATTTATTTATATTTATATTACTGAAAGTAATGAACTTATATAGGCCCAAAGTATAATAGGTCACTTTATTTTTCGATAGGAGCAGGAGGAATAAAAAGTAGATATTTATTATCACATATCTCCACAACTATTACAGATTTTGCTGAAATAATTTTATTATCAATCTTCATAATTGAGATGAAAATGGGCCGGGTAGGTTTAGGGGGATTGATAGCCCCCATACAAAGTCTTAAAATTTTACGGGAATATCTTTCTCATCAACCACCAAACATAAAATTAAAATGGAACGGATAGGATTAGGGAAAATATCTTAGAAACTATTACAGGAACAGTTTTAACATTTTTTTAGAATAACATACTCAAAAACTGCCATAAGTCCAGATGCAAATGGGATGAATAGGAACTGGGGTAATGGTACCCTTCATACAATACAAATATTCTTAGTGGCATATCTAAAGAACTATTATGGTGAGATCCCCATACAAAGTAGAAACAATTACAGCAAAAGTGAGAATATTTTCTTTGTATAACTTTCTTATAAACCTGTATATTTGAGATGAAAAGAGACGGATAGGACCTGGGGGAATGGTACCCCCCATACCAAAGAAATATTATTAAGAGTATATCAAAATAACTATTACGCTGAGAGCCCTAAAATTTTGTGAGAACTATTTTCTTAACATATTGGATTTATGAAATAAAAGCAGGACGGATAGAGCCGGGGGAAAGAGTATCGCCTATACAAATCAAATATTAGTTTTCGTATATCTAAAGTATTCATGTAGTGAAACTTTCAACAACTGTTATAGAAAAAATGCATATTTAAAATTTTAAAAGGGATACCTCCTTTATTTGGGGAGTAGTAGCCCCACATAAAGAAAATAAGGAGTGAGATCGAAAAATCTTAACACACATTTTGCCTCATAACTTTTTTTTATCTAGTTATCATGGAAAAATACTTCAGTTATTATTTTTAATAACAACCATGTTAATTTGTCCTTATTTTCATCAAAATAAGTGACGAAAAAGATTTACGTCCTACAAGTTATTAAAAAAATCCAAATAGGTCTTACAAATAATTGGCCACAGAATTAAATGTCGTCCGTAAAAATATCAGGAGAATTTGACTATTGATGTGAAACCTAGTTCGGTAAGAAAAAAGGACTACATGATATTGGGAAGGCCAGAAAATTGAAGGCATATTGAAAGGAACTCCAAACACATCTGGTAGAAAATCAGCTCAGTTTTCTCAGTGCTTCGACTATTTGGTGCGAAAATTTAAAGCTAATGGAAAAGTTGATAACATATAAAGTTCAAAAAATTCCAAACTGGAATTCTGCAAAAAAAAAAATTACAAGCCAAAAATAGGACACGGAATTTAAAACCAAATTTCATACAAAAATACTCAAACTGTATAATTGACGAAGAAACGTAGGTGCTGGCAGAATACTCGCAGCTTGTGTCTCAAAAATTTTTATTGCTAATGGTCGAAGCAATGTTGGAGATAAGTTTAAGACCCAAAAGCAGCAAAAATTTCTTACAAAATTCATGGTATGACAAGCTTTTTGCAGTTGCGGCAAAACAGGAAAGTCATTTGATACATTCGGATCTATAAATACCAAAATATGCATAAAGGAATATTTGCAAAAAAGACTTCTTCTTTTCTTAAGAAAGCACAACGTGTTCACATATTTTTGGACCCATTTGGTATCATGTCACTACGGTAAGAAAACTCTGGAGTGGTACCAAATCAATAACATAGTTTTAGTACCAAGAGAGGTAAATTTTCAAAATTGTCCATAGCTTAGGCCAGTGGAGAGATATTGAGCTTTTGTGAAAAGTGAATTCAAGAGCACAAAAAAGGTGCGCCAAAATACCGAAGATTTTAACAGAAGATGTGCACACTGTTCCAAAAAAGTGACAGAAGCAACTATCAAATCTCCAAAGAAAGGGTTTTCAAAAATGATCCACAATTTTAACCATAAAAATTATATATTTCTGTGATATGTGCTAAATTATCAAATAATTAAAAAAATAATGAAAACTCTAAGATCAACCGTTTCCAAGTAACTGAATATTATGTATGTTAAGAATTTTTCGATCTCACTCCTTATTAGTTGTGGAATAAACTGCTGAACCGAAATTCTTAAATTTTCACAGCTTAATCCTGAAGGCCTCAATATTAAAATAGACTATTTTACTTTTCGCACATCTAAAGAACTAAGATACCAACGTTTAAGCTTTTTGTGCAATCTAGGGGAATGGTAAAATAGTAATTAACGGATAAGTTAAATACTGTTGCAGCAAAAATCTTAATATTTTGTGTGAACTACTTTCTTTTCGGATTGAATTCATTAAATAAAAATATGACGAATAGGGCCAGGCAAAGGAGCTACTCCTTTTACAATGGATATACTAAAATATGAGTGCATCTTTTTATTCATTATTAAGTGAAAGTATGAAAAACAGTTGTAGAAAAACATTTAATATCAAATTTTAGAGCGGATGAGACGAGGGGAGTACTAGTCCCCATATCAAGTAAATATTTGTTATGGTAGGTACTTTATACACAGATTAACTAATTTTCTTAATGGATATCTAAAGAACTATTGTGAGGAAAGACCTCAACTACTAGTTATCATATTGAATTGATAAAATTAAATAAATAAAATAGGACAGATAGGGGAATATAGCCCCTATACTTTTCGTATATCTAAAGTAATAATTTATTTGAAATTGTAATAGAGAGACTAGGCCGAGGGGGTGTAGTAGCCTAAAAATGTTTCAAAGCACATTACTTTAAAAAAAAAATATATATATATATATATATATATATACAGTTAGGGACAAAACTATTTGTACACCCATGCATTTCGTATATCTTCAATAATTTATAAAGAATAAAAAATTATTATATGTAGTTTTAATTCAGGTCCATTTTTATTGAATTATTTGATAAAAAATAAATTAATATATAACACATTGTTAAAAAAAAGTACAATTTAAGTAAAAATCTTTGGGACAAAAGTATTTGTACATCAGTACTTTGTACAATTATTTGTACGTTGGACTCTTGTATGATGATTTTTTTAAATACCGTTATATTTTCTTCGTTAATCGAGTTTTATTTTACAAAATAAGAAGTTGGTTTTAACGTTTTGAATAATAAGCACATCAAAAATGGGAAAGCGAAAAGAGTTGAGTTTGGATATAAAAAATTTAATTATTGATGAACATAAAAAAGGAAAATCTCTCCGGAATATAAGTAATTTAGTAAATTTGCAACATTCCACAGTACAATACATTGTAAGCAAGTATAAAAACAGCGGATCTGTTGAAAATGTGCGTGAAGGTATACGAAATATATGAGGTGTACAAATAGTTTTGTATATATATATATATATATATATATATATATATATATATATATATATATATATATATATATATATATATATATATATATATATATATATGATAAATAAAACGAACCCGAGATTTACTTTTTAATAACTTATTTTTTTATACGTTCCGTTTTTCTTAAATTGGTAGCAATTTTTTAATCACTTTTTAGCCATAACCAAAAATTGGCAATACTGATACTTTGTTGTAAAATACATAAACCATTTATTGTTAACCTTTGGATAACTTTAAAAACTTTTTAAATTTGCAAACGAAATAAAGGACACATATCTCATCTTATTCTAAGCAAAACAACTATTAAATCTTTATATAAAAGTATTTTTAAAATTATAGAAAATGTAAAAAAAATACGTTAAAGTCTAAATTTTAAAGAAGTAAAAAAAAATAATAATAAATTAAAAAACAGCTTTTTAATTTCTTTATACCCACCATCAAAAAGATGGGGGGTATATAGATTTTGTCATTTCGTGTGTAACATGTCGAAGGAATCATTTAAGACCCCACAAAGTATATATTTTCTGGTCCTGGTTAGATTCTAAGTTGATCTAGCTATGTCCGTCCGTCTGTCTGTCTGTTGAAAGCAGGATATAGTTCGAACAGGACAATGTAGGGGGACGAAATTTGGTACAAATATTTGTCTTATATAAGGTTTGTTTGGTATTGAAAATGGGCAAATAAACAAAAAAGTTATGGGCTAAAAACTAGAAACACAGGGTGTCCGTTTCATACTTTTCTGCTGATATCTCTTAAACAAAAGCATGTACGACATCGAAATTTTGAATAAATAGTTTGATAGATACTAGATACTCACTTAGTGGTAGCATCCTCCAATCGCGAAAATATCGAAAATCTGTTTATTTTTGTCCAAAATCTATGAAATCCCAAAATCGACTCTAGTTACTAAAACAAACGTTATAGAAGAATTTAACTAATAATATAAATCGAATTTAACAATTTTTAATAATAAAATTCTAGGAAATCTGTCGGGAGTCAAAGCTCTTAATAGACAAAATTATGTGTCAAAATCAATTAAAATAAAATATTTGATCAAATATTGTTGACTAATATAAAAACTAAATGTAAATATTAAAATATTGATATCACCTTTTCCTGAATTAAGCGCCATTTTAGATCCATTTAATCGCAATGTATAGAAGGACGAATATTTTCATTCACACAAAAAAAAAAAAAAAAAATAGAATTCTAAAAATGCATTTTATATCATTCATTATCATTAAAGTATTGATATCACCTTTCCCTGAATTCCCTTCTCTGATGATTTCAGCAAATATTTTATAAATATTATAGAAACGTGTCCGAAAAGAATTAATCTTAAACATAATTTTGGATGAATAAATTCTATATACTCACTCCTTTTTTCAAACACTAGCACCAAATAAATATCTTAAAACTGTTCTCAATTTCAATACATATGAAAAACAACTCAAAGTTAAATATCTAAAAGTACCTTTGCAAAAAGTCCCACATTTTGCACACATTGACTTTGCAGACTAAAAGTTACTTTAAAACATACTAAATGTGCAGAAAATTTTTACTAACAGCCATCGGTAAATAATTGCACACAGAGAAACCGAGAGAACATATAAAAAACATACAAAGAGAGCAAGTGATATAAAAAGAAGCCGCTTACAGAAAAATCCTTCAGTATATTAAGGACTGTCAAAGTGAGTGGTGGTAAAGAAAAAAAAAAGAAAAACAACAAAAACAAGTAAAAGTGAAAATAAACAAAATAACGGTAAATTGTATAAAAACATAAACACAAACAAATACATTAAAACAGACATAAAAGAGAAAGAGTGTAAATAAAAATAGAGCATCTCATAGAAAAAAACACCGGTATAAATGCACGAAAATGCATTAAGATTAAAGAAAATTTAAAAAACTTAAAATTGTTTAATTAAAATTGTAATAAATAAAATAACAAACATATTTTTACTTTTGATACAAAGAAAAAACTCTAAATTGTATTATAGTGTCCTATAAAAAATAAAAACCAAAAAATGAGTACAACTCATGTATATTTTGCCGATATGCCTTTGGCAGCGGCTGGACAAGAAGGACATTCTTCCTTGGATGTATTAAATGATGACGCAATACGTCAGTGCCGCAGTATTTCACCCAATTGTAATAGCAACTCGCCTTTACCTCGTTATGAACGTAATATGGGCTTTTTTCGTCAACTGAGTCGACGTTTTGGTTTGAGGTCAAATGATGACCTAGTTTTCTCTAACAGCAATGAAGATGACACTCAAAGTTCATCGACCGATTCATGTTCATCAGCAGCAGTTACATCGTCAACATCTGCAGCTGTTTCGAATGCAGGCGATAACAATAAAAAAGATAATAATCAAAGATTCTCTTCGGTTACAGCTAGTGAGTATATATCATGTGCATCGAGTGAAACTAGTAGTACGGTAGATATAGAAGAACAATTACAACAATTGCAACAGCATCAACAACAGCAACAGCAACATATAAGCAATAATGAAAATATAACCATTAATAATGATGATTCTAATGACAATGTTGATGCTGAGGCTGATAATAATGAAAATGCTGATAATGATGCGGGTAAACGGGCTTTTAATAAAGAGCGTAAATCATTTGCACGTTCTAGTTTTTCGCGCCTACATCGTCGTTCTACCACTTCGCTAAGGCGAGCCTTTGAAGCATTTTCACTTTCATCACGTTCCCTTTCCTGTAGTGGTGCTACACCGCCACCCAGTTTACCAACGTCATCGTTATCGAATACCGCTACCAATAATGGCACACCCATTAAATCTGCTTTGAAATCTTATTCTAACCTAGAACTTAATAAACAGCCAACATCTTGTCTTAAAAAATCCTGTTGTTCATCATCTTCTTCTTTTGCGAGCTCAGCGGCCAAATCGACACCATCATCATCAACAACATTTTCGTCATCGTCATCCAAAACTAAAACAAAACCACCGCCTCAGCGTATACTACGTCAGCCAGTCTCTTATACATATCTGAAGGGCATTTCGGGTCTACCAACCCAGAGGGTACCACGTAATTCGGTATGTTGTCAGTATGCCAGACGTTAAGTTGATAATAAAACTAAAATAGATGAAAGAAAGAATGAAAAAAGAAAAAAAAAACATGAGGAAAAGTAGAGCTACGCATCAAGGATATGACTGACAGTGCAAGGCAGTTATTTTAGTTTAATATAATTGAAAGTTTAAAGTTCATATTTATATGCATGATACATAACATAATCTTATAATGTACCCTGCAGTTCTGGTAAATGGCCATGAAATATTAATTTAAGTAGAGCGTTTAGATTTCTTTTTTATGAGCTGGTAGTTATGCAATAAGTTATTTTTATATAAGGAAGTCAACTGCAAACCAATATTCAGTAAGAAAAAAAATTTACTCTGACTATATCCTAGTTTACTAGTAGACAGTAAAATAAACAATTGATTTTTTCCTGCATTCTTATAAGCTAATAATTATGCAATAATTTATTTTTATATAAGGAGAAAGCCAATTGTAAAGCAATATTTATTAAAAACAAAAAAAAAAAATTTGCATTGATTAATTCTAGTTTACTAGTAGACAGTGAAATAAACAATTGGTTTCTTCCTGCATTATACACCTTTTAATTGTGTGCGAATTTATTCACATTAAGAACAAGGAAAATTATTAATTCTTTATTAAAGCAGGTTAAGTTACAACTACAAAATGACGATATTTCTGATTACAAGGGGGTAAAAAGTAGCCAATTGAAAAAGGACATTTTTAGAAAATTTCCTGTAAAAAGGGAATTTATCGAAAATTTTCTATAAAAAGGAAATTTATCGAAAATTTGTTATAAAAGAGAAATTTATGGAACATTTGTTATTAAAAAGAAATCTTGAAAATTTTCTATAAAAAAGAAATTTATCGAAAATTTGTTATAAAAAAGAAATTTGTCGATAATTTCCTATAAAAAGTAAATTTATCGATAATTTTCTATAAAGTGGAAATTTATCGAAAACTTCCTATAAAATGGAAATTTATCGAAATTTCCTATAAAAAGAAAATTTATCGAAAATTTTCTATAAAAAGGAAATTTATCGAAAGTTTCCTATATAAAGATAATTTATCGAAAATTTCCTATAAAAGGAAATTTATGGAAAATTTCCTCTAAAATGGAAATTTATCGAAAATTTACTAAAAAAAGGAAATTTATCGAAAATTACCTATAAAAAGGAAATTTATCAAAAATTTCCTATAAAAAGAAAATTTATTGAAAAATTTCTACTAAACGAAATTTATCGAAAATTTCCTTTAAAAATTAATTTGTCGAAAATTTCCTATAAAAAGAAAATTTATCGAAAATTTCCTCTAAAAGGAATTTAAAGAAAATTTTCTATAAAAGGAAATTTATCAAAAATTTCCTATAAAAAGAAAATTTTTCGAACATTTTGTATAAAAAAAAAAATTGTCGAAAATTTTGTGTAAAAAGGAAATTTATCAAAAACTTTGTATAAAAAGAAAATTTATCCAGAATTTCCTATAAAAGGAATTTGTCGAAAATTTCCTTTCAAAAAGGGAATTTATCGAAAATTTTCTATAAGAAGGAAATTTTTCGAATATTTCCTCTAAAAAGGAAATTTATCGAAAATTTCCTATAAAGGAAATTTATTGAAAATTTCCTCTTAATAGGAAATTTAAAAGAAGTTTATCGAAAATTTCTTATAAAAAGAAAATTAATCAAAAATTCCCCCTAAAAAGGAAATTTATCAGATTTCCTCTAAAAAGGAAAGTTATCAAAAATATCCTCTAAATTTATTAAAAATATTTTCTAAAATGAAAATTTATCGAATATTTCCTCTAAAAAGAAAATTGATCGAAAATTTCCTCTAAAAAGAAAATTTATCGAAAATTTCCTTTAAAAAGAAAATTTATAAAAAAAAATTCTTATGAAAAGAAAATTTATCGAAAATTTCCTTTAAAAAGAAAATTTGTCGAAAATGTTTGTAAAAGGAAAATATATAAGATTTTTCGTATAAAGGAAAGTTTATCGATAATTTCTTGTAATAAGAAAATTTAATTTTTTTCCCCACTTTGTGTTAAAAATTTTAACTTAAAATCCTTAAATAGCCTCAATCGGCTTTCTGAAAACGGCTACCAAAATATTATCATTCATCGCCACCAGCAAAACTGTAGGGTACTTACATATAAACATATTTATAAACAAGTATTTACATAGAACATTCATATATGCAATTGTATTTATCTTAAAAATACATTTTTTACGATCTTTTTTAAAATTTAGGTTGTTTGTGAGAGGAATATTAATTAGAATAGTTATGACTTTTATTTCCATTTAGTTATACTTTGTGTGCTGACAAGGACATTAAAGTACATAAAAGATATAAGATTATAAACATAAAATATGTTCGTTAATAATTTTTATTAATTAAATAAATTTAAAAAAATATGTCATACCAAAGATATTTAATTTAAAATTTTAATCTAACCGTTATTATCAATGTCTTCATTATTTAACTAAAAATAAGTTTCAAAAATCTAAAGCAAATATTACTAACTTAAGAGTTGTTACAGTTTTCATATTTATTTCTTAATTACTTATTTCATTCATTTTAACTCATTTTACCAATCTGTGATATTGAAAACATTACCAGAAATTAAATACACTCATATAATTAATTTTTGTTATTCCTTCTTTTAAAAATAAAACATTAAATTTTCTTTTAATTTATTTCAATAGAAAATATTTATAAAAATATATTTTTAAATGACTGTAACAACCCACAAATTTGTTCAAATTAATATAAATAAATTAAATTGCAATATATTATTATAAATAATTACATATTAACTTAAATTTTTTATATTATATATTATAAAATACACCCTTAATTAATTTTTTTGCACATAATTTTTGCATTTAAAAGTAGGCTTAGTTTTTCTTACTTTTTATATATAATAGAACCAAAAACAACAAGAACATTTTTCATACAATATTTAATAGAACATAAATTTTTAAAATAACAGTCCTTTTTTTATATTATTCAAGATTTATTGGTAAAAAAAAAAGACTGTTAAATCGTATAAAATATAAAATTATATTAATTAAATACAAAACGTTTTTCTTAAAAACACAATTGACCAATTCACTGAAATTGAAGAAACAATATTTTTGTCATACAAAAATGCCAATACAAAAAAATATTACTACACCTTTTATGAATTGGTCAAATCTATATTTTTATATTTTGTAATTTATTTTATTTTTCTATTATAATTATTATTTTTTCAAATTGGTGTGCCTTTTGACAGTGTTTAAAAATATCTATAGAGAGGACCATTATTAACTTAACTGTGCCATATTGAATTACTTTACCAGCACATTCAAAATAGCTTATGAAACACTTAATGTTTACTCTTTAGCTTTGTGCAGAAATAAAGCAATGGATCAAAAGTAACGATTATTAAATCAAAAATTTAACCCATAAAACCAACATAAAATTTTCATATGTTTTTGAACATTCATTGTGTAAGCAACCCTGTTCTTATGTTATTTTGTAAACAAAATAAACTACAGGGTTGTTAGATAGTCACACAGCTACGAATATGCTACCTACAATTTTTGTGTCAATAGCTAAATGCGTCGAGTCTATATTAGAGAAATTTGTATAAAAACAAACGTCAAATTGTTATTTGAATTGCAGATAATTTTTTATCTCTGTCAATTATAGGGGAAAACTTATGTCATAATAAATCATGCAAAAAGTACCAACAACAATCAAGATGGTGTCTTTTACCAAGCATTATCAAGACAAAGTTGTCATAGCTCGAGTGCTGAAAATTTTCTTTTACTTTGAGTCTACATTAGACAAATTTTTATCAAGACAAAAGACAAAATGAACTCGAATTTATGGAAGATGGCAACAGTTGTGCAAAAACAACAATATGGCGAATTCTTTAGTATTTTTTATATATGCAGTTTGACAGCTGTAACAACCAAAAATAATAATCAGCTGTTTAACTGAGGCTACCTTGTATAGATTCGCACTGATTTTGACGTTTGTCTTGATAAAAATTTATCTAATGTAGACTCAAAGTTAACGCTGCAATAATACTGACAAATTCAGTCTACATTACATAGTGTCTACATTAGACAATTTTTTATCAAGAAAAACGTCAAAATGAACGCGATTTTATAGAAGATGGCAACAGTTGCACAAAAACAATAATATGAGCCCAAACACAACCAAACGGATTTTAACGTTGTTTTCCGCTTTAAGAGAAAAATGCAAATTAAATGAAGACGGAATCCAGCAGCGGATTTCATATATATTTTGTTTTTGTTTTTTTTAATATTTTTTGTGTTTGGCAACAACAAAACTACATATATAAAAAAATATTTATCTTTCTCCCTTAAATTCAATACTTAAAAAATAAAAGGCAAATCTATCTATCTCTTTCTTTCTTATATAAATTTAATGTAAACTTATGTGATTCATTTTGGAACAACGGCAACACTGATAAAGAGGGAGAGTGAGAAAATGAGAGATTTTGAGAATCCGTTGTGAAATTAAAATAGATTTTAATTTCCAGGGGATTCCGCTGTGTTGTTTTAGTTGTCAAATCTTCATATAAAAAAAATAATCCGCTAGGTTGTGTTTGGGCTCTATGACGAATTCATTATTGTTTTTTATATATGCAGTTTGACAATTGTAACAACCAAAAATAATATCAGCTGTTTAACTAAGGTTACCTTGTATAAATTCGTACTGATTTTGACGTTTGTCTTGATAAAAATTTGTCTAATATAGACACTATCTTAGACAAATCTTTATCATGATAAAATTTTGACGTTTGTCTTGATAAAAATTTGTCAAATGTAAACTCGAAGATACACACATCTGCATAAAGCAGGTAGAAACAGAGCCGCGAAGACGGCTTTCAGCCGATCGGCTTGTATCTCTGTTTGCAGTGTTGTTTTATTAGGCCTGTTTCTAAATTCACTGCGCTGCTTTTAGATTGAGAGCGATACAAAGAGAGTGAGTAAATAAATGAGAGGCTAAAATACACAAGTATAACAAAGCTAGATGGTGGTTGTAAATTGTGACTGCCTATGCTGAATTGTAATTATAACGGCAGCAACATGTTGTGCTGACAGTGATCAGCTGATAATTTTTGCTGATACTGTTGCTGACTACGCGCAAAAGGTCAGAAAAGGCTAAATGTCCTAAAAAAAAAATACGTTTTATTAAAAAACGTATTTACTTTTTTGTTCTCATTTGATCTCTTTAAGATATATTAGTGAATTTATCACATAAATAGTTTCTATTGGTTATAAAGTTTGTTAAACAATAATTTCAATATTCTTGTAGAATGAAGCAATTTTCGTTAAATATAAATAATTTCCATGTTTTGTGAGACTTAATACACAAAAATTCTTAAATTGATGATTTTGTAAAAATAAAATTAGTAATTTTTTTTGTTAATAATCAAAAAAGGTTAGAAGCTAAAAAAGTTAGAAGCTTAAACGAAAATTCTGAGGCTAAAAGCAAAATAAAAAGGCTTGATTTGGCCTTAAAAAGGCTAAACTGGCAACACTCTATATTTAGAACATTAGATATTTTTTTAAATCAAAATATTTAATAATAAATTTGAAAATTTTTTCTGTGTGTAAAAAAAAAAAAAGATAAACCTAAATAATTATAATTAAACATAATTGTTACGGTCCCTGATTTTTATACATTTGATTATTTGAAGAGAATTCGATAGAACTCAAACACTAAAGAATAATGTACAAATATTTTTGCGACATTTTATGAAGTTCAATGAAATTTCTATTTGTTTATTTGTTTTCCATCAATATTTCCTGCTGTGAAATTTTTCCATTAATAATACCAAAGAATACTTCATTTTAACAGCAGGTTGTATAAAGTCAATGTCATAGTTATTCACAGAACAATCAGAAATATTTATGTTTAAATATATGAAAAATGTAATTATAAAACTAAAAAATCTTAAATTTAAAAAAAAAAAAAAAAACTAAAATTAATTTTTAAATAATGATTTTTAATAAAAAAAATAATGAAATTTCAAAATGCTAAAATATTTTCTCTTAAAGCAAAGCACAACTTAAGTAAATCGGTTTCATAATTTAATAAATTACCAAAAAATAATTTGTAAAAAATATGACCTTATATATTTTTGATTGCGCTGGTTAATATTCAACAGCTAATAACTAATTTTTAAACACTGTCTATTTAGCTATATTTTGACACATTTCTTTTTTAATATAAAAGCACTCTCGATCTGCACTCAGCACACTTTTCTTTTGGCCATAAAATTTTAAATTAATTTTTATTTTTATCTAATTTTAAAATAAACTAAGAACTTGAGTTTTTGGAAGGAAAAAGATAAAAGAAGTAAATTCTGTTTAACACAAAGACATAACTGTTATAAGATTTATGTAAAAACTTTAACATAAAACAATAACCCAGCAAAAAATTAAGAAGTTCTTCCAAAAAATAATATTTTCACCACTTCAAAAGTGTAACAAAGTGCATATTATAAACTTTTTTGGAAGTTCTTTATAATTACTTCAAAAATAGTTAAAATAAATGAATTTTTAGCGGAAAAAAATGTTAATAATTTCTAAGAAAAAGAAAATTTTACAAATTTTAGAGCATTTTTATTATTATTATTATTATTTAATAGAGCAAAAATATAGTTTTTATAAAAAAATTGTATAAACATAGTTTTAAGAGAAGTACTTCAAAAGCACTGAACAAAAAGTATAAAAGAAGAACATCCTGCCAATGACAACTATGTGTTAAAAAAAGAACTTCTGCAGCTCTTTTTCACCACTAAGTACTTCCTTCCAATGACAACACAATGTTAAAATCATGACTTTTTCAGTTCTTTTTTTGCTGGGAACTTAATAATGAATGGCTGATAAAATTCATTTAAATTTTAACGATTGTGGAAAACCCAAAAAAATTTTTTTTTTGCAGAATTTTAATATAAAATGATTAAGAAAATGTTTCCCAATATTATTAAAAATTTATTTGCAGAAATTTTCAGTAACCGACAAATATGATTCTGCATATAAGACATATTTGTAGTTTCTCCAAAGGCGATATCAATATTTTGGTGATCATGTTTTTTATACCCTACAACACCAAAAGTGGTTGGGGTATTATGCGTTTGTGCTGATGTTTGTAACGCAGAGAAAAAATACAAATACATAGACACCAACGACTCAGAATCACTTTCTGAGTTGATTTAACAATGTCCGTCCATCTGGCTGGCTGGCTGGTTGTCTGTCCATGTAAGCCTTGTGCACAAAGTATAGGTTGCAATTTTTAAGATAATTTTAAGAAATTTGACAGATATATTTATTTTAGCCTAACGACAAACGCTATTGAAATAAGTGATGATTGGTCCATTATTTCATCTCGCTCACATACAATTACACCCCATAATAGGGTTCTAACGTTAAAAAATTATTTATTTATGTCACTAATTTCATAAGAATCAGTCCATAAATTGTCATAGGTTTCATATTAGGTCCATTTCCGAAAATTTCAGAAATCTTTTTAGTGCACGAACGCATTGTATTAGAGTATCAAATTGTCGGACCTGACCGACTATATCTTTCTTGTTTTTTATTTATTATTAGGCATTTTTGTAACCTTAGAATGTTTTATTTTTGGCAGAATGATAATGTCCGTCTGTCTATACATTGGGGTTAAATGGGTCGAAAATTATTCTTATTTCAGGGAAAGGTGATTTCAATACCTTAATATTTACATTTGGCTTTTACAACAATCAAAACGTAAAAAAATGTATTTCTAGAATTTTGTGATTTATTTATTTAATTTTTTTTTTATAAGAATTCTGATGTCCGTCCTTACGTTCGTCTGTTTGGTAATGTTTACCAATCGTTTAGTTTTGAACTCAATAAAGATATCGATTTCAAATTTTTTATCCTTAGAATGTTTTTTTTTTTTTTTTTTTTTGGCAGAATGGTAATGTCCGTCCGTCTGTCTATACATTGGGGTTAAGTGGTTCGAAAATGGAAAAAATTATGTTAATATCTTAATAGTTACCTTTGGTTTTTACATCGATCGAAAATTTTTTTAAAGAGTTCTGATGTTGTTCCTCCCGTCCGTTTAGTTTTGGACTCAATAAAGATATCGACTTCAAATTTCCTTTATTCAATAGATAATTTTGTTCTATAACTGGGACGTATATGAAAAAAAAAAACTTCAACAAGATCTTATCAAATTAAAATTGTAGAAATTTCAGTTGCTTTTCAAAGAATTTATCTAGAGCTAATCGGTTAAAAAAAAAATTAGCTTGTGGTTAAAATGTATGTAGAATTCATTGACTTATGAACTCGGGTAGCTTTTTTGTTAACCTTTCCATTAGGGATTTGATAGTTGTTTCAGTCACTTTTTTTGGAACATTTTTCCTCATCTCCTTTTGAAAATCCTTGATATTTTGGGACACCGTTTTTTGTGCACTTCAATTCTCTTTTCACAAGAGCCCAATATCTCCCCAATGGTCTTAGCTCCAGATAATTTGGAAGATTTACCTCTCTTGGTACAAAAACTATGGCATTGTTTTGTTATCACTTCAGAGCATTCTTACCGTAGTGACATGATACCAAATCGGGCCAAAAATGTGTAGATATATTGGGCTCTCTTATGAAAAAAAGAAGAAGACATTTTTGCAAACATTCCTTGATGTATATTTCGGTATTCCTAGAGGCCACTGTAACAAATGTCTTGCTTCTTTTGTCGCAACTGCATAAACTTGCCATACCAGGAAATTTGTTTAGGAAATTTTGTCTGCTTTTAATTGAGTATTAGCAACATAAAAATTTAATTTCTCTGCCCTATTCATGGCTTCTAAACTTTTTGCAGCATTCCTGTCTAGAGCTTTTTGGGCTTTGTATATTTTCAAGCCTGCATTAGCTTTAACTTTTCGCACCAAATAGTCTGAGCATCGAGCTAACCGGGTTGCTTTTCTATAAGATGTATTTGGAGGTCTTTTCAATATGCTTTCAATTTTATTGGCCATCATCTTTCCGAACCAGGTTTCCTATAAATGGTGAAATTCTCCTAATACTGTTTAATAACATTGGATACAGTTTAACGGCAGATCTTTAATTCTTTGAGCAATTTGTTTTTTTTTTTTTTTTTTTTTTTTTTTGTTTTGAAATTTTTTAATTATTTTTAACACGTACTTCTTTTTCGTCACTCATTTTGATCAAACTTACAACAAATCAACATATTTGTCATTAAAAATCATAACTGACATATTTTTCAAAGATAACTAATTCAAAATAAATTTTATATTGCTTCCGAAAAAAATTAAAAGGCAAAAGGAGTGTTAAGATTTTTTAAATCACACTTTTTATGTTTAATACATTTTAATTTCCTTTGAAATAATTGAGTTCTTAGTTTAATATACATAAATATAATTTAATAAGAAATAATTTAATTAAGAAATACTAAATTATGATAAGAATTGAAAATATTTTCTTTATAAAAACAATAATTATAATTATAATATTTTGCTTTATACCTAATTTCTAAATTAAAAAGAAAAATTAATATTAACAAAAATAATATATAAAACCATACAAAATATTTAAATATAACAGGAAAATATATAACAAACATAAATAAATAATAAATACTATACAAATATACTAAAAATAAAATACCTATATCAAAGCATCCAAAACTCTGAGACAAACCCAAAAGGAAATATTTAAACTCAACTACTTTATAAAAAAAAATTAAACAATATAAAAACTTTTGCATTTAAATTAGCTGCGTTTTTTGCCACATTTACAAAGTTAAAAATAAAACTACAATTAAAGCAACAAAACCACTTAATGAAAGAAATAACCGTTGAAAAATAAATTAAGGAAAAAACAATATTTTATAATTAAAATACCCATCACTACTTACAATATATTTCACAATACTCATAAAAATATCATTTAAACCCTAATCAAAAATATTCAATATTTTAACATTAATAAAACAAAAATATATATGTTTCATATGTTTCTTATCATAACAATTACAAAATGTACTTCTGTTATATTTTTTATTATTTTTTATTATGTTTTTTTTTGCTCTAATTGTAATTTCCAAATATACTTATATAATAAAATAATCTTAGTACTCAAACACACCAAATACCACAAAATAATAATAAGAAAGAAAAAACATTTTATGTATTTTATCGTATAATAATAAAGAACAAATCTACACTATATAAGCAATATTATAAAAAAAGCATCAAATATTTATACATTAATTTATTTACTTATTTATAAATTATTAATATGCATTTATTACATTTATAATTAAAAATTATTGATATTGACTTTGTATTACAAATAAACTAAATTGAAAACGAAAATAATACCGGCATTTATTATACATTTAACAAAAAAAAAAAAATATATATTACTTATACTTATTCGTAAACATAAAATGTACATGCGCCTAAAAATATACTTACATATAAACTTATATAAAAAAAAAAATTGCAATTTAATATTTAATAAAAAAGGAAACATATTAAAAAACAAACAAAAAAAAACGAATTGGAAATGTTTTTTGGGGATTAAAAGGAATATTGGGATTAAATATTTGTTTAATATTTTTTTATTTTAAATTGATGATTTTTTAATTTTCTTAAGTTATTTATAAATTTTAATGTTTTGTTACTTTTGCTTATTCTTATATTTTCTTTCTAAAAAAATATGGTAAGTCATAAGATTTAATTTACAAAAAGTATTATAAAATAAAGAATCTTAAAATATCGTTTTAAATTAGAAAATTTTCTAGAAGGGTCAAATTAAAATTAACCCAAAACTTTACTATAAATAACACTGGTCGACAAAATCGCAAAAAAAAATATATCTGGAATAAGTCTACAATATTATTATTCCTTAGGCTTGATATAGTGTAGAAAGTCAAATGAAAATTTTTCATCACGTCACATTTTTAACCCATTGAGGACCAAAGAAAATTTGTTTCCTTGAAATGTTTTTTGGTTATAAAATTTTCAAGGTAATATGTAGAGAAAATTGTCCACACATGTTTTGTAGGTAAGACATGGGGCTACAAAAATGTAGTACTAGTAAAGTCTCTAACTTCTCACACATAGCTCCTAGAAGTCGTTAAAGTTGTAAAAATCAAGAATTTCTCAATTAACCCTCATAAAACCATTTGAAAAATGAGGGATAAGGAGTAGGTGTGTAGAGAAAATTTGTATTTGATATAACTGATACAAGACCGCAGATTTCAAAAATGGTAAAATTTTTAAAATCACACTGACAGAAAATTTGTATCCATCAAAACTACGAAAAAATAAAAATCCAAATTTAAATAAAAGAAATAATCAAAACGGAAAAAAAACACCAAAACAGAAAAAACGACAAAATGGAGAAAAGTAGTCAAAATAAAAAAACCAAAACAGAAAAAATCAACAAAATAAAAAAAAAAAAACACCAAAACAAAAAAAACGACAAGCTTGACCGCCGCTTGTCGTTGTTTTTTTCTTTTGTTTTTCTGTTTTTTTTTTTTTTTTTTTTTTCATAAAAAACGCCAAAAAAAAATTTGGTAATCAAATCAAAATGGAAAAAATTATAAAAATGCCAAAACAAACAAAAAATTACAAAACAGAAAAAAAGACAAAACGATTAAAATTATTAAAAACTTAAAACGCCAGAAAAGGAGAATCGCCACAACACAAAAAAAAAAACGTCAAAGCGGAAAAAAAATAATCGAAATGAAAAAAACGCCAAAACCCCCAAAAAATCGACAAAATTCAAAAAGAAAAAAAAGTCAAAATGGAGAAAATGAAAAAAAAAGTGAAAAATAACACAAAAACATAAAATCCACACAATGAAAGGAAGAACACAAAAACAAAAATAATCGACAAAACAGAGAAAAGTAGTAAAAAAAAACAAAATAGAAAAGTCGCCCAAACCGTGGAAAATAATCATAATGGAAAAAACGTCTAAACACAAAAAATCAACAAACTTAAAAAAAGGAAAACGTTAAGTGGAATAAAAGCAGTCAAAATAAAAAAAGCCAAAACAAAACAAATAGCCAAACGATAAAATAACCAAAATGAAAGAAACGCCAAAACAGAAAAAATTTACAAAAAAAAAAAATAAATCGATAAAATGGAATAAAGTCATAACGGGAAAGAATCAACAAAATAAAAGGAAGAACACAAAAAGAAAACAGTCGTTAAAATCAATAAAATTTTTCAAAATAAAAGTAAATCGCTAAAACGGAAATGTTCGTCAAATTAAAAATAAACAAAAAATAATAAAGAAAAAATTCGCCAAAAAAAAAGAAAAAAAAATCTTAGAAATGAAAACAAACGCGTCAAAATAAAAGAAAATTCGTAGAAAGTTTTTGAATGAAAAATAAAGTTCGAAACGAAAAATAGAAAACAAAAAAATCTCCAAAGCGAAAAAAATCTTCAAAATTAATAAAATCACCAAAATGAAATAATCGCTAAACTCAAAAAAAAAAAAACGCCAAAATAGAAAAAAATCATTAAAATTAAAAGCAGAAAAAATCACTAAAATGAAAAAGGTTATTTAATATTTTATTTTATTTTTTCTGATCATTACTGAAGTCTTACTTTTGAAATAAGTAGAAATTAACATAAACTTTTTTGAAACAAATTACACAGGGCGACATCAACAATCACTCAATTTTAAAGACATGATCATTAAGTTTAAGTCTTAAAGTCACTCTAGCACTCCAAAAAAAAAAAAATTAAAAAGTTGCTTTCAAACGGATTGTCGGATGGATATTTTTTATTCGAATATACTCAAGTATATAAGTATTAAAAATAATAGTGTTGAAAAAATAAAATTTGTTATAAAATTTAAAAAATTTAAATAAAATCTAAAATTACACAAAATTCCTTATTTTTTTCTCTCTCTCTCTCTCTCTCTCTCTCTCTTTTTATCATAAAGCAGAATATATTGTTAATAAAATGAGAAATGATTTGTAATGACTTTTTTAATTGTAACATTTATGCACCGATATTAATGAATTTAAACTTAATTTATTTGTAACATATCCAACATTAAAATGCAGAAGTTATAACTTGGAGGAAATTCGAATTTTGCATATACAACTAGAAATTATAGAACAAAATGTTCATCTTGTTAAATAAATTATTCCCACATTACAAATATTTAAAAATAAAGTCGCTAAATGTATACCTCTATTAAATTTTGTATACAATTTCCTTAAAATTCCCCTTAAAATTATTAATTTCATATTTAAACCATTTGCTTGTGTATTATTAACAATCAAAAACACAACAGCTCTTAGCAATTTTACCTTTAATTCATTATCTAATCCGAGGCGTATAAGTGCTAAGAATATCAAATTCATAAAAATATTACTTATACGTAAAATAGCCTGTAGAAGATTATAGGAATATCTCTTTTTAAGAATTATTTTGTTAATATAATGGTAAAAATGGAATTAAATACATATATAAAATTGTTACAATATTTTTTTATAAAGAAATTTAACTAACAGTACAAGAGTTTTTTTCTTTCTTTCTTTTAGCCGTAGGTGTTATAAAACTTAAACATTAAGATTAAAAGGGTGGACAAGAAATAAAGAAAAACCAATAAATATTTATTTTAAATATTATAGTTAAAATAGTTAAATTGGAATAAAATATTTTAATTTAAAATATTATTAAAAAAAAAAAAAAAAAAAAAACAGTATAGAATCCAATTACCTTAATCTAGTAGAGAATTTATGAAGTTTCAAATACTATAATCTAATACCATATAACTAAATTAAAAATATAATAATAATAGTTTCTTTCAAATTATAAACAGTAATTTACAGGAGTTAATTTTGTATTTGAAAAAATTAATATAAATTATATTTTTTTTATATTATATTTTTCATTGTTTATCTTCTTTAATTTCTTGTGCATTAATAGTCGTGTACATACTTTATGTCCACCTTTTTATGTTTCTCAAAGTAATCTTATTATAAAGGAATCATTAGCAGAAGAACATGTAATTACAATATAATATTTATGTCTTTCTTTTTAATACGTTTTTTTTTTTTTTTTTTTTTTTTTTTTTTTTTTTTCATTCTTAATGTTATGACTACAAAGGAAATTTTTAGGCTTAACAACAAATTACAAAAAGATATTCTATAGTAGGCAGATTAAAATTGTTTTTCCTTACAATAATCATGGCATAATGAGAAATATGAAACTTAAGTCTTCATATTAAGAAAACAAAAAAAAAAAACAAAAATCATTTTATATGCGAAAAGAAATTTCTCCGTTAAATTAGAAAAAGTTTTCATGAAGCCTATATAATGCTTTCTTTTTGTTTTTTAATTTACTCTATTTTTTGTTTTAAACCTTTATAAAGAGCATATATGGTTGCATTACATTTTGCTTCACATATCGAGATCAAAGTGTACGATTTAATAAAATATCAACAAATTTTAATTCGAATTATCTCCCAAATAATAAAAAATAAAAAATGTGGGGTATATTGAGTTCATCATTCTGTGTGTAACATGTTAAACAAATATTTAAGTCTACTGGTAAGATTCTGAGTCGATCTAGCTATGTATGTGCGTCAGTGCATCCATCTCACTTTGGGGTAAAACCTGTCAAAAGTGGCGATTAATTGAATATTTAAATTCAAATTTTGTGATAAAGTTGGCTACCGAATAAAAACCGGCAAAAAATTTCAGGTTGTACTTTTCTTTAAGTATTTGTAAATTATATTTTGTTCTAATATTTTTGTTATTTTTTTGTAATTTGTCCTAAAATACACTAATTTTCAATTTTAATGGAAGGCAACTTAAAATGTTACACGATGTTTTTTCAGAAAATTTTCTGAAAAAAAATACATATTGGCCACTTTAATATTATGAAAAAAAATCGTGACCATATATGGCCCGATTTGAAAATGATTTATTTTTTTATACCCTCCATCAAAAAGATGGGGGGTATATTGATTTTGTCATTCCGTGTGTAACATGTCAAAGGAATCATCTAAGACCCCACAAAGTATATATTTTCTGGGTCCTGGTTAGATTCTGAGTCGATCTAGCTATGTCCGTCCGTCTGTCCGTCTGTCTGTCCGTCTGTCTGTCTGTTGAAAGCAGGATAGGGCTCGAACGGAGCAACGTAGGAGGACGAAATTTAGCACAAATATTTGTCTTATATAAGGTTTGTTTGGTATTGAAAATGGGCAAAATCGGTTAATAAACAAAAAAGTTATGGGCTAAAAACTAGAAACACAGGGTGTCCGTTTTATACTTTTCTGTTGATATTTCTTCAACAAAAGCATGTACGACAACGAAATTTTGTGCATATAGTTCGGGGATCGATATAAACTCGGAAATCAAAAATGGGCATGGTCCGCCCACTTTACCACCCACATCCCATATAAGGTGAAAATCAATGAAAATGTGTTCAAATACTTCAAGGACCAATGTAAACTCGGAAACAAAAAATGGGCGTGGTCACTTTACTGCCCACTTTACCGGCCTCTCCAATATAACATAAAATTTGGAAAAGTTGATGGTGGGTATATACAGTGGTGGCCACGAATTTAAGACACGACATGTAACGAACTAAGTTGTGATAATTATTACAACCCTGCAATATAAAATTAGATTTTGTTAATTTTTCAGTGTACCCTGTAATGTTAAGATCAATTACCGTTATTTGGTTTTGTTTGTGTATACATTTTGTTGCTGTTTTTATTATATTTTCGTAAAAACGTGCTTTTGAAGCTGGTCACGAATTTAAAACATATAAGAAATATTTGGTTTTTAAGTGATTTTTTGGTGTTTTTTGAAGCTAAAAGGTAAGTAATGAATGTTTTATTCCATTTAATGTTAGAATACATCAAAATATTTAGTTAGAAATGGCCAGAGGTACTTGGAGTTCGGATGCCGAGCGAAAATTGATCCAACAAATGAATACTGATGGAAAAACAGTAATGGAAATTTCCAAGCTACTAAAATGTTCCAGATCCAAGATTTACAATGCACTGGAACACATCAAGCAACATGGCACTACCAAAAATGTCAAACAGCACCCTAGAGCCCGAAAAACTACACCCAGGGAGGATAGCTTAATTTATAAATCAGCTGCTAAAGATCCTTTCAAGAGCTCAAGTAAAATTAAAAATGAGATTTCATCGGATTTTGGTATTAATATATCGTCCAGGACAATAAGAAGACGTCTGAATAAGAAGAACTTACGTGGGTGTATTGCACAACGTAAACCACTTGTGTCAAAAAAAAATATTAAATCCCGACTAGCGTTTTCAAGAGAAAATCTCAATAAGCCGATGACATTTTGGAAAAATATACTTTGGAGCGACGAGTCGAAGTTTTGTCGCTTTGGTTCTGATGGAAAACAGTACGTATGGCGTCCTCCAAACCTGGAGCATCACCCAAAGTACACCCTTAAAACGGTTAAGCATGGTGGTGGAAATGTCATGGTGTGGGCAGCATTTTCCTGGCATGGTGTAGGTCCCATTCAGAAGATTATCAATAAAATGGACCAGCATATTTACAAAAACATACTGACAAGCATCATGATACCATTCGCTGAAGACAACATGCCTCTAATGTGGAAATTTATGCATGATAATGACCCTAAGCACACTTCACGCCTAGTGAAGAGTTGCTTAGAGGAAAATAATATCACAGTTCTGAAATGGCCAGCTCAATCCCCGGATCTCAATCCAATTGAGAACTTGTGGAATGATGTTGAGGAGCATGTACGAGCAGTAAAGCCAAAAAATTTGACTGATTTATGGGAAAAAATTCAAAAGGCTTGGTATGCCATTCCAAAGGAGCGCTGTATGGCCTTAGTTGAAAGTTTACCCAGGAGATGCGCTGCTGTGATTCAAAATAAAGGATTTCCCACCGAATACTAATATTGTTTTATGAAGCTGAGCTTTACTTTTGTGAATTAACTTTTATTTTGCCTATGTCCTAAATTCATGACCAGGCTTAAACTTGTATTAATCTGTATAATATGTAAATAAAAATTGGAAACTAAATATAGGTAACAAACTATTGTTGATTTTTTTTCATAACATTACTAGGATCTTTAAAAAATAACATGGATCTAAAATTTGTTCGATAAGATGTAAAAATTATCAGAAATATATAAGTGAAATGTCGTGTCTTAAATTCGTGGCCACCACTGTAGATTCGGCCGGGCCGAATATTTTTTTTTTTTTCGAAAAAACAAGTAGATTTTATAAAAAAAATAGCTTAAGTGCAGACAACAAGAAAACGGACGGAAGGACAGACATTAAAATTCTTAAAAAATAAAGATTTAAAATATCAAAAAAATTTTATTTTTTTAATTCTTGACCAATATAAAAACTAAATCTAAATACTAATGTATTGATATCATCTTTCTCTGAATTAAGTGACATTTTCGACCCATTTAACCCAAATGTATAGACGGACGGACAATGCCATTCTGCTAAAACATATTTTCGAATTCGAAAATTTGGATATTACCTTTTCCTGAATTAAGCGCCATTTTCGATCCATTTAACCCAAATGCACAGACAGACGGACGGACAAAATACATCTTATTATTCTTAAAATTCAATTTTTACCTACTTAGAAATTGGAAAATAAAACGATCATTAAAATAATAATATCACCTATCCCTGAATTAATCGACATTTTCGACCCCTTTTACCCCAATGTGCGTCGTATCATTGGAGGCAAGGTATTCCCCTCCCCCTTCCAAAAAGAAGCCAGAAGGCAGGGACTCTTAAATAAATAAATATACTCTCTTATATACAATGCTATTACAAAAGATTCTGAAATCGAATTTTTAAAAAGACATGCGGATTTTACCTTCTTTAAGACTATATGATTGTGAGTTTATACGCATTCTATTACGCATCTAATGAAAGGGAAACAAGAATTAGTACCGGAGTAGTAACTTACGTTAAATCTGACACCGAAGTCGTAAAATATGAAGTTTTTGAGGTCATATGGTTTTAGAAAAATTTTTCATACGAGGGCAATTTCCCTTAGCTAAAGTTAATTAAAAATTCTAATTCATTAAGATATTTTATTTTGAAATAAAAAATTTTCTTTCGATTATATTCTACAACTTACGATGTGAATTAATTGGAAAACAATATATTGGTTAACTTTAATTAACTTTTGAAAATGAAGCTCCATACGTGGCCAGCTTATATTATTGATATGCGAAATTGAATCGTGAACGCGGATACCTCCAGAACGAATTTTGTAAAGGTTTTCTAAAAAATGGTTAACATTATTACTCCTTCAAAGTTTGTCCAAACCTACAGCAGTTGCACCGTCTTGAAATATTTGAAACGCTTGCGTATTACCAAGGAAATCCAGACACTTTTCTATTGTACATTTAGAGTATCAAAGATTTGTTAGTTGTAAATGGTTCGCAATCATTTGTTAGTCAAAAGTTTTCCAAGAAGTAAGATAAATTAATGATAAGATACAATAATGCTAGATTTTATTATTTCAGAAAACCGCCAATATTATTAGCCTAAACTTTGAATTGTTGGGTTATCCATCATCCAACCCTACTTTAACACCCAATAACTTCATTACCCTTTATCAAAATATGTAAATGGCTTGGCCAACTTGTTTCTACACATGAAATATAGAATGTTCAATCAAAGTGAAAAAAACTGCCTTAATATTTGGTTCAAACGGATCGGAAAAGGTAATAACTGTCATCAATATTATTCTAGAAAAGAATACTGCTATATTTAGGAAAAATTATTATAGTTTTGTATGCTTCTCGCAAAATATAAAAGGCGCCCTTTGTACAAGAAATATTAGAATTTGATAAGTTTTAATCTGGCAGAAAATTGGGATTTAAAAAAACTAGCAAATTAATTAGCATTTTAAGTGAAACTTAAACATAAATTTCTTTTTATTGAAAAAAATATTAATAAAATTCGTCTAAGTCGAATATAGGGTGTTAATGTATGTCAATTTTTATATAATTCCTAACATATTACTTACATTTATTCATATGTAATTCTAAAAATATAATACTGTCTTTTTCATTTAATATCAATAAAAAAATTTCTTTTCAAATACAAATTTCTTACAATTCAATCCTACATCCGAAAGAAGAAAAAGAAATATATTTATTATTTTAATTCATTCATTCACTCATTCAAACAAACAGATAAACATTCATACATTAAAGTATTAAGTATCATCTTTATTTTATTATTAATAAAAATACAAAAGCACTCACACAATCAAACAACTACAAACATAAAATAAAGCGGAAACAAAGGAAATGTGTCCTACTTTGGCAAACATTGAACACACAATCGTACACAAACAAATGCAAACTTATTTTCTGCATGTTCTTTGTTATTTTAAGCAATTCTCTGTTTTTATATACATTTTTTTATTATAAATTCTAAACAAGAGATAAGAACAACGATAAAAATAAGTTTTTTTGTTCTCATAAAAGTTATTGAATGAATGAAAATTTTTCAAAATTCTAATTGATATTCTTATTTTATATAATATGTATTTTTATTTTATTTTCTCTATGAATATGGTTTATATTAACAAGTAAATGTTAGATTATCATTTCACAATTTATATGACAATGTAGAATTAAATTTCCGTTTAATATATCGAAGCCCACTAGCACTCATATGAGTTTATTATAACACTAAAGTATGTATGGGTGTATGACATAGAATATGTGTATCATTGTTAATAATTCATATTTATTTTATGCTTTATTGCTTTTCTTTGAATAAACATTGCAACTTCAAAGTAAACTAAAAGCGTCAATAATCCCAGTAATTCATGCAATTCAGTTATTTTTAACTAATTCTAATGTGAAAAATAAACATTAATTTTGTTTTGAATTACAATTAAAGACAATATTAATGAGAATTGAAAGTAAATCTACAATTAAATTGACAACCCATCATATAGCCCAATCTAGTGTATATCCTAGTTTATAGTCTAGATTATTATCTAGTTTATAATCCATTTAGTAATCTAGCCTATAGTCTAGTCTAGAGACTAGTTTATAATATAATTTAAAGTCTAGCTTGTAGTATAGTTTACAGTCAATTTTGTAGTATAGTTATAGTCAAGTTTTTAGTCTTGCTTATAGTCTAGTTTATAGTCTAGTTTAAAGTCTAGCTTATATTCTAATTCATAGTCAAGTATATATTCTAGTCTGTAGTCTAGTTTATAGTTTACTTTATAGACTAGTCTATAGACTATTCTATAGTCTAGTTTTCAGTTTGGTTTAAAGTCTAATTTATAGTTTAGTTTATAGTTTACAGTAAATTTTGTAGTCTAGTTTATAGTATAATTTATACTCTAGTTTTTAGTCTTGCTTATAATCTAATTTATAGTCTAGTTTAAAGTTTAGCTTATATTCTAGTTTATAGTCAAGTATATATTCTAGTCTATAGTCTAGCTTTTAGTCAAGCTTTTTGTCTAGTTTAAAGTCTACTTTATAGACTAGTCTATAGTCTGGCTTAAAGTCTAATTTATAGTTTATTTTATAGTTTAGTCTATAGTCTAGTATATAGTCCAGTTTATAGTCTAGTTTATAGTCTGGTTTACAGTCTATTTTGTATTATAATCTTTAGTCTAGTCTAGAGTTTAGCTTTTTGTCTAGTTTAGTTTAAAGTCTAGCTTATAGTCTAGTATATAGTCTAGTTTCGTTTAATTTATAGTCTAGTTTAAAGTCTAGTTTATAGTCTAGTTTATAGTCTGGTTTAAAGTCTAGTTTATATTATAATCTTTAGTCTAGTTTATAATCTAGTTTATAGTCTAGTTTATAGTCTAGTTTACAGTCTAGTTTATAGTCTAGTTTATAGTTTAGTTTATAGTCTAGTTTATAGTCTAGTTTATAGTCTAGTTTATAGTCTAGTTTAAAGTCCAGTTTATAGTCTAGTTTAAAGTCTAGTTTACAGTCTAGTTTATATTATAATCTTAAGTCTAGTTTACAGTCTAGTCTAATTTATAATTTAGCTTTTTGTCTAGTGTAAATTCTAGTTTATGGCCTAGTCTATTGTCTAGTTTATGGTCTATTCTATAGTCTAGTCCATATTCTTGTTTATAGTCTTGTTTACAGTATGGTGTATAGTCAAGCTTATAGTCTAGTTTTTTGTCCAGTTTTTAGACTAGTTTATAGTCTAATATATATAGAGTAGTTGGTATTCTACTTTACAGTCTAGTCTTTAGTCTAATTTATAGTAAAAGCTATAGTCTAGTAGTTTATAGTCTATTTCATAGTGTAGTTTGTAATCTGGTCTCTAGTCTAGTTTGTAGTCTAGTGTGTAGCTTATTTTATAGTCTAGTTCAAAGTCTCGTTTATAGTCTAGTTTTTAGTATAGTTAATATTCTAGTTTATAGCCTATATTATATTTCAGTCTAAGTTCTGTTCTATATTTCAGTTTATAGTCTAGTTTATAGCCTATTGTATAGTCTGGTTTATAGTCTAGTTTTTTATGTAGTTTATAGTCTAGTTTATAATCTAGTTCATAGTATAGTTTAAAGGCTCATCTGTAGTCTAGTCTACCATCAAGTTTATACTCTAGTTTATAGTATAGTTTATAGTCAAGTTCATAGTCTACTTTAAAATATGGTCTATGGAATTATTTATGGTCTTGTTTATAGTTCAGTTTATAGAACAGTCTACAATCTAGTTTATAGTCTAGTTAAAAGTTTAGTTTATAGTCTGGTTTATATAGTATAGTCTACCATTGTCTATAGTCTAGCTTATAGCCCAGTTTGGAGTCTATTTTAATGTTTTTTTTTTTTTTGCATGCGATCCTTTCCCTTATCGCATAGCCACTATTAATCTTTTCAACTACTCTAATTCTTTGATTACAATCATACACTGTCCTTAATATATTTTTAGCTACCATATCTTGTCGTAAAGATTCATTAATCTTTCATAAAAATAACATATTTTTTATATATCAATAAGTTTTACCCTATTTTTAGTTTGCTCTAAATACAAGTGTAATTTTTCCCCCTATTCAAATATCCTGCAGCATTTTTATATATTTATTTTATTGCAAAATCATTATTTATAAATACAAATACATTGAAGTAGTAGTAGTAGTAGTAGTAGTAGTAGTAGTAGTAGTAGTATTTCCACTTACTTACATTTGCTTTATACTTATGAACATATACATCTAATAAAAGTTTCTGTTCTTTTTTTTCTACATACATATTTAAGTATAAAAATATTTATTTTCCAACTTTGTGTCTCATTTGTTTTCTCTTTATTACTCATACAAGTATAAGTATTTCAATTTATTGGCAATTTGTATGTGGATATTTTTAGACAAAAAATTTAGGTCAATGATTTTTTACAATAAAATTAAATAGTTTGCTAATCGTTAAATAAAATTCAATATGATGATAATGATAGTTATAAAAAACAACAAGATATTCATACTTATTATTTTTTGAAAAGTCTATAAAAGAAATTATAAAGAACATTCATATTTATATTTTGAGATTTATATTCTTTTATATTCTTTTCTTTTAACTTATCTTCTAAATTTGAAGGAAATGACCTCATTAAATTATATAAACAATTTACGAGAAAGTTTTTTAAAATTTTGCTAATAATATACATTTTAATACGTCATTTCCGTTTTGCTGTCTAGCTAAAGTTTTTAAAAGTAAAGTAATTTATATAAATTGTTTATTTCGATTGAGGTTAATGTGTGAAAAAATTTGTTGCTAGAAAATTTAGTTAAAATAAATTTTAATGTACACAGAAAAAATTATTACGGTCTTTTTTTCAATTAACATAGTTGTTTAATTTTACATCGAAATTTAATAAATTTATTCAAGCACAGATGAAATAAAAATAAAATTTAACTATACTTTTACATCATATATAAATTTTTAATTCATCCAATCAACTACTTGTTTGATTTAATTAATTTATTAATTGGGAATTTTTTTCTGTTTTGTATTTTTTACAGTTTTTAGTAATTGATATAATCATTTTGGTGCGAGGTGCAAATTTAAACAAGTTTATAATTGAATGAATTATTTTCATATATATTTGCTAATTGGTGACTTTTTTCTGTGTAGTCAGCAAGAGGTTTTGGATTTAAAACTTTAACTTTATATTTGCCATATAACCCTATAGAAATATATTTAACAGAAATATTTGTAACAGAAATCTTTTAAAATAGATTAGAGTATGACAAAAGGAACAAAACACAAAACGGGCTATGAACTACGCTATAGACCAGACTATAGACTATAGAATATTGGCTAGACTATACACTAGACTATTAAATAAAATATTGACTATACTTTAAACTAGAATATTGAGTATAATACAGACTAGACTATAAACCAGAGTATAGACTAGACCAGGGGTTCTCACAAGATCTTGCTTCGCGACCCCCTTTTGGCATTTCAGTGGAAGCGCGACCCACTACAACTCAGACTAGTTTACAAATCAGATAAAATGTTATGTAAAGATAAAATGCGACATTGTTTTTGCTTCATGAAATCCTTAATAATATAATGCACATCTAGTTTTATTCTCGGTGAAGAACAAAAGAGTTCCACATGAAAATTTATGTTGATAAAAATTGTTCTAATACTTTAAGGACTTCAAAACCAACAAGCGGATATACTTTTAAATATTTCAACTAAAATGCTTTTTAAGCTGGTGATTCAGAATAAAAATTTAAGATATAAGTTATATTTTAACTCTTTTTGAAACGATTCTGCAATTTTATCGATATTCGTTTTAAAAGCACTTTTCAGTCTTTGAATTATAAATTCATTTAAGTAAAATTTATTTGTAGAGGCCGCACACTTCTCTTTGAAATAAAAGTTTTGTGACCTTAGCATTAAGGAGTCGCAAAATTCGAGAAAATTTTAATAATCTTATTTCACATGGATTTATGAAAAGAGCATTGAAACGACTTCATAAAAATGATGGCTAATGAATTAAAAAAAATTATAGGGTTTCATGTAAAAGATTAATAATTTCATCAAATTAATGTGAAATATCTTTTTAATTTAATGTTATCCCTGCCACATCGTAGTTTTTTTTATATCGTGTCATTCGACAGCATCACTTTCTTTATTTGATCATTGTTTTCTATACCAAACAATATTTTCAATCGGGCCACAAGTTTCTTTCTTTATATATGGTTTTGAAAAGAAAAAAAATCTTTACTTTTGTCTTTAATTTAGGGATATTTGCATTAAAAAATTTTGTGTTCAAGAATATTTTTCAGGATCTCTTCGCGAGCCCACACGAATGTCTTTACGGACCCCTTGTGTGTCGCGGACCCCCATTTGAGAACCGTTGGACTAGACTGTTGACTATTGAATAGAGTAGACTAAAGGCTAGACTATAGACTAGACTATAGACTAGACTAAAGACTAGACTATAGACTAGACTATACACTAGACTATAGACTAGACTAAAGACTAGACTATAGACTAGACTATAGACTAGACTATAGACTAGGACAGACTATAGTATAGACTGTTGTAATGACGACTATATATATGATATTTTTTTTTTTTAAGTTTTTCGTCAAATACACTTTTTTTAATTTTATTCCTTTTCATTTAATTTTCTTTTACATTTCATATAACGAGATAATACTACTTTAGTTATGTTTTATGGTAATTTACATATACTTATGGTATTTAAATCATTGTAGAAATTTCAATTATTTAAAAGCTATTAAAATTAATATATGTTTCCGACTAAATTAATAGATAATCTATATATATAAAAGAGTAACGTGACTGACTGATTCATCATCCCACAGCCCAAACGGCTGAAGCTAGAGAGACGAAATTTGAAACGTAGGTAGTTCTCCCACCATATAGATCCACTAAGACGGGATTTTTGGAAATTCGAATGTTTAGGGGGTAAAAAATGGTAAAAACGGGTAAAATCGGTAACTTTATATCTCCTAAAGTAATAGAGATACAAAAAAAGTTGAATAGTTATCGTTATTCATTTAAAAAATAATTGGACAGGTGTCTGGTACTTTTTTGAAAATCGGCCGTTTTAGGGAGAAAACGGGTAAAAACTGTATTTTGGTACATTTTTGGCACCATATGTATCTTTGAAACCAATCAACATACAAATAAAATGTATGTCGTATTCATAACTTATCAAAAAATGAGAAATAAAAATTTGGTACTTTTTAGAAATTCAATCGTTTAAGGGGTAAAAATCGTAACTATTTTTGGTACTTTTTTCATAAAACATATTTTTATATTTATTGAAATATTTATATGAGTATTTTAATACAATTTTTGATACTTCGATTTGTGAAAAAAAAAGTACCAAAAAAGGGGTAAAGGCGGGAAATTACATTTTATTCAAACTTAATAATGAATTTTCAATTACAATAAACATAGAAACATGAAATTAAGAAAATGTAGATAAGAATTCACAAGAGTGCAATTTGTGGTACTTAAAGATACATGGTCTGTGGGTAAGAATTCAAGAGGATGGACTTTGTGGTACTTTTTTCTTCTTCTATTGGTACTTTTTTGCATTTTCTGTAATCATTAGAGGGAACTTTGTTCTTCTAATGGTACTTTTTGAATTTTCTATAAAAATGAACCTAGAAACATGAAATTAAGTATATGTGGTGCCAAGAGAATGTGAATCCATATGAAGGGACTTTGTGGTACTTTTTTGTTCTTCCTATGGTACTATTTTAATTTTCTATAATTGTGAACCTGGAAACATGAAATTAAGAACATGTGGTGCTAAGCGAATGAGAATCCATAAAAGAGGACTTTGTGGTACTTTTTTGTTCTTCTAATGGTACTTTTTGAACTTTTTATAATATTTAAAGTAGAAACATGAAATTAAATATGCATGGTCCTATGTGAGAAAGAATTCACAGGAGGGGTCTTTGTGGTACTTATTTTGCTCTTCTAATGGTACTTTTTGAATTTTCTATAATATTTAATCTAGAAACATGAAATTAAAGATATGTGGTCCTAAATGAATCCATAAGAAGGGACTTTTTGGTATCTATTTTCGTTTTTCTAATAGAACTTCTTGAATGTTCTGCTATTTTCATCCTTAGAAACATAAAATTGAAGATGTAAGATCCTAAGTGAATCAAAAACCTTAAAATGGATTTTGTGGTCCTTTTTCTTTATTCTAATATACTTTATAAACCTCTAATATAAGATTATAAACCTGAAACTAAAGAGATATTGTTATTTATGGATGACATAACACCATTATTAAAAATGTTACCAAGGGAGTTAGAATCTTAGTTTAAATTTATTATATAGTATGGTTTTTATAAAAAATTTCCGCTAACGAAGTAGCGGGTTTACAGCTCGTACCTAATAAATGGAAATATTTCTTAAATCTATGTTTTATTTATAGTTATACTTTAATAAAATTAATTATAAATACAGATGTATTTAAACATCTACACCTATAAAGAATTTGAAATTAAGCATAACCAAAGAAATGTCTAACACCAAATATAACAACAGGAAATTGAATTTTATTTGTGTTTGCAAACATTATTTCCTTTTATGTCTAAATTGGAAATGATTTTCAAAAAAAAAAAAAAAAAAAAAGAAACACTAGTTAAATTACTTTTAACAAAAATTGTATATGTAACATAAGACAATTCTTTGTTAAAGAACGCATATTGACATGTATGTACGTATATAAATCAAAGGATTTTTTTTTATAAAATTCAAAGTAAAATATTCTATTAAAATATTATTATGAATATTTTTTTATATTTTTAAGTGATAAAATCCTGAAGGTGGCATTTGAAGGACTGATTGATGTTGTTATTGTTATTACTAACACTATTGATACTATCAATGTTTATATCCATTTATTGTTAAATAAACTATAAGAAAGATATTTCCAGGAATATGAACATAAGAAAAATATTGTATTTTTTTTTTGTAACTAAAGGTATAATATAAGGAAATAGTTATACAGTGGTATGAAATCTTAATGAAAGGGTAAAACTGTTTAATACTTTTTTTAGTTTTTAAAGTTTTGTGGACACTGTAGAAGTTTTCATTTAACCACAATTTGCTTTAAGCTGACCTTAGTTCTAAATGCTTGTCATATTTAATTTTTTCAAATTTGTGTGTAGATAAAATGTATTACTGCAATAAATGTTTCCCTATTTACAATTAAAATGTCACTCCTTTATTATTGAATTTTTAAAATTTATCCCGCAGCCCCACTGTACAACGTGACAAATATTTTAGCATAGCAAATCTTATTAAATCATCATAAACAACTAAATAAAGTCTTTATTAACTTACTTACACATTAAAAATAACGAAATTCTTATTCTCAACTCCTGCCACAAAATAAGATGAAACAACAATAGTTTCCTTATTATTGTTGTACATGTTTGTGTTCATGGTGTCTATTGTTTATGATTGATTTCAATCATAGACACTAACTGAGTAACTGGCTAGCTGACTGACTGAATGAATTAGTGAATGATGGTATGATTGAATAAAATAAATAGAAAAGTAGGTCAAATATGTATATGTATGTGTCTATATGTATTGAGGTATGTTTTTGCATCAATATTTAGGTTATTTATTGTTTAGTAACTATTTTTAAGCACTATTCTTTCACCGTTTTCTTATTTTATTTTTCTTCACTATATATAACCCTCTTTATTTTTTGCCTTAAAGTTTAATTTTATCAAACGTTAAGTTTTTTATTTTTATTTCTTCAGCTAACAAATGGATTCCCTAGAGATTCTGTTATTTAGTTGTAATTGGTTTCGTGATGTTACTTTAAGCAGCGGGCAAATGTTGGCCTAAATAATAAATGAGTTTTTGTCGTTGTTATTGTTGAATTGAATGGATGGATGGATGATTGTTTACTTGCCTGGCTGCTTGCTTACCTGTTGTTTATTTCCCTTTCATTCTTTTTATTTCATGTTACTTCCTTTTGTTGGCCTAAAACCTGTAGGGACTTGTAAGAGCATAGGGATGTTGATGTTTAGACTCACACAGTTTTTAATGTTTGTATTTTTACATTTGTATTTGTATTATTGTGTATGTGTTTATTTTTGTTAAGATATAAAAATAAATGGCTATGTTTTTTTCTTTTTTAATAAATACATGTTTTCTTATTTACAAATTATAATGTTTAAGGGAATGTGATAAATAAATCCACTTTATTATTTATCATTGATGCTAATTTATTATTAATGTAATTTTTATAAATTCCACCTTTTATTAGCAAATACATTATAACTAATTTGTTATTCGCTTTGTTGAGTTCGTAATTACCTACATATGTATATATGAACTATTTTTTTTTTTTTTTTTACTGAAAATTACTTTTCATAGTCTGCTTTGTTTTAGGTTTTCTATTTTATTACAGTCTACTGATTTTAATCTATTTTTATGCCTATGGTAATAAATATTTATCTTTATGCTTGTCCTTGTACAAAAATGTTAATTACCTATAATTAGTTATATAAAAATAGTATTGATTAAATAAAAAAATAATATAGGTAGTAGCCAATGGGATTAGCACATTATAGACTAAGCATTATATGAGACTACGCACCCGTTTATAGTAAAAACCATAAACTACGCACTAAACTATATGCTATAACTTATATCATATACTAAACTATCGACATTGCTATAGATCAGAACTTAGAACAGACTATAAACCAAACTACGAACGACTATAAATTAGACAACAAACTAGACTTTATAGTCAAATATAGACTAGAATATCAACTAGTCTATAGCAAAATTTATGGTAAAAATTATACACTGGAATATAAACTGTATAAAACAATTGACTTAACTTGATTATAGACAAAACTTTTGACTGCGATCAGAATCTAGAATAAAATATGGGCTAGACTAAGGACTAAACTTTAGATTATATTACTAACTAGACTTTATATTACACTACCAAAAGAACTATTGAATAAACTATAGAAAATACTACGGGCAAGTTTCTACACTAGATTCTAAATTTGATCTTTAGCTAAACTAATTACTAGGTTACATACATACAAAATTATAGAGTGGACTACAGACTATACTATGGAATGGACAATACTGATCGACTAAAAACTACTATAAACTAGACTAGAGACTAAATTATATACTATGCTATAAAATATAATACAAACTCGACTTTGAACTAGACAATAAACTAGACTTTTAACTAGACTATAAACTGGACTATAAACTAGACTTTAAACTAGACTATAAGCTAGACCATATACTAGACTATAAACTACTATAAACTAGACTAGAGACTACATTATAAACTAGACTGTAAACTAGAATATAAACTAGACAATAAACTACTATAAACTAGACTAGAGACTAGATTATAAAATAGACTAGAGACTAGATTTTAAACAAGACTATAGACCATATTGCAATATAATGTAGACTATAAACTAGAAAAGACTAGACTGTAAACCTATCTATCAACTAGACTAAAAATTACTTTAAACTAAACTATAAACTAGTCTAAAAACAAGACTATTAACTAGATTAAAGCTTTTACGTGTAAGTTACACTAAAGACCAGATTGTAAGCTAGACTATAAACTATACTACAAACTAGACTTGATTATAGACTAAATTATAAACTAGGCTACAAACTGGACTATAAACTAAACTATAAACTATATTAAAAACTAGACTATAAACTACCATAAACTAGACTATAAAATAGACTGTAAACTAGACTATAAAGTAGACTATAGACTAGACTATAAACTAGACTTTAAACTGGGCTATAAACTATACTATAAACTAGACTATAAACTATACTATAAACTGGACTATAAACTGGACTATAAACTAGACTAGAGACTAGATTATAAAATAGACTATAAACTGAACTATAAACTAGACTATAAACTAAACTATAAACTATCCCATAAACTGGACTACTACTAAACTATATTATAAACTAGACTATAAACTACTATAAACTAGTCTATAAAATAGACTATAATCTAGACTATAAACTAGACTATAAACTAGACTTTAAACTAGACTATAAACTAGACTATAAACTATACTATAAACTAGACTATAAACTAGACTGTAAACCTCACTATAAACTACTACAAACTAGACTATAAAATAGACTGTAAACTAGACTATAAAGTAGATTATAGAATAGACTATAAACTAGACTACAGACTACATTATAAACTAAACTATTAAATATAATATAAACTTGATTAAAAACTTGACTAAAAACTTGACTAAAGACTTAACTATAAACTAAATTATAAACTAGACTATAAACTAGACTATAAACTAGACCATAAACTAGATTATAAACTAGACTACAAACTAGACTATAAACTATACTATAAAATAGACTATAAACTAGACTATAAACCTGACTATAAACTACTACAAACTAGACTATAAAATAGACTGTAAACTAGACTATAAAGTAGATTATAGACTAGACTATAAACTAGACTACAGACTACATTATAAACTAAACTATTAAATATGCTATAAACTTGACTAAAAACTTGACTAAAGACTTGACCATAAACTAGATTATAAACTAGACTATGAACTAGACGATAAAATAGACCATAAACTAGATTATAAACTAGACTATAAACTATACTACAAACTAGACTTGATTATAGACTAGATTATGAACTAGGCTACAAACTGGACTATAAACTATACTATAAACTAAACTATAAACTATATTATAAACTAGACTATAAACTACTATATACTAGACTATAAAATAGATTGTAAACTAGACTATAAAGTGGATTATAGACTAGACTATAAACTGGACTACAGACTGCATTATAAACTAAACTATTAAATATGCTATAAACTTGACTAAAAACTTGACTAAAGACTTGACTATAAACTAGATTATAAACTAGACTATGAACTAGACTATAAACTAGATTTTAAAATACACTATTAAATATGGTATAAACTGGACTATAAAGTATACTATAAACTAGACTATAAACTAGACTTTAAACTAGACTATAAACTAGACTATCAACTAGATTTTAAACTAAACTATAGACCATATTGTAATGTTGACTATATACTAGACTATAAACTAGAAAAGACTAGACTGTAAACTTAACTATCAACTACACTAAAAATTACTATAAACTAGACTATAAAATTGTCTAAAAACAAGACTATTAACTAGATTAAAGCTTCTTTGTGTAAATTACACTAAAGACCAGATTATAAGCTAGACTATAAACTATACTTGATTATAGACTAGATTATAAACTAGGCTATAAACTGGACTATAAACTATACTATAAACTAGACTGTAAACTTAACTATCAACTATACTAAAAATTATTATAAAGTAGACTATAAACTAGTATATAAACTAGACTATTAACTAGACTATAAGATATTATAAACTAGACTATGAACAAAACTATAAACTGGACCACGAGCTAAACTAAAAATTGGACTATAAATACTATAGGCTAGACTATAGAATTGCTTATTATACAATCGTATCTAGCTGTAGTTTGGATTTCCACTTATCACTTACCTAGTTTTTTGTATTTTTTTTTTTTTTTTTTTTTTTTTTTCTTACTTAAATATTCCTTTTTATTAAAAGATATGGCTTCTCAAATTTCGTCATTTAATTATAACAATTTTCCTTTACTTATGACTATAAATGTGACGGCTACATATGATACCATATTTCTACATTTCCATTTTCTTTTAGTTACTGCAGAAACTTTCCACACACATCCTTTAATGTCTCCATATTTTCACATCTTGCACTTACAATTTTTTCTTATTTTTATTTCATCATCTCATATAGTAGTTTTATAGAAAATGCGTAATAAAACCTATAAAAATAATTATTGATAAGCATGATGATTGCTTGTTTATGTCCGTGTAAATTTTCTATTATTATGTCGGTTAAAATGATAGATGTGGTGGGTGTTACAACTTATTTAGTTCTGTTTGTGTTTTTCTCTTTCAAAAAAATAAAAAAAAAAAAAACATTGTTTTTGCGTCTCTTTGATTTATATGTATATTTTTATAGTCGCAGTTAACGGAAATACATTAATATTAATTAAAATGTGTAGCCAGCCATCAACCCATGTCTATGAATTTATTTTTAGAAATTAAACACTTCAAAAAAGGCTTAACAAAAGCGACGCAAAATAGTAATAAATAAAAAATACTTAATTTCATTTTCAAGTGTCACTTAATTTATTTTTTTTTTTTTTTTTTTTGTTTTTTCTCTTATTTTAAGGTGGAGGATAAGGCTTTAGGGATTTTTGTTAACATTTTTTTTTATAATACTTAATGTAAACCTTTAGAAATTGAGAAAAAAATAAATATTAAGTTTGATTTTAATAAGCTGTATAACTTAAGGAAATATTTACGTCTTATCTGAAGGTATAAATAGACCAAAATAGTTGACAAAAAATCCTAAATAAATATAAATAAATTTCTAAGAATTTTAATTAGACCATAGAAAAGCTGTTAGATCTAACAGCTTTTTTATAACTTCAAAAGTTAAAGTTCATGGTACTTCATTAATATTTATGTCCGCAAATGGTTTTTTAACAAGAATTTGGTTTGTATTAAGTTTCGCTATGACTTGACCTAATTTAAACTTAGGTGTTTTAAGAATGCTAAATATAATTTATTTTTAGAACTTTGAATGCTGTAAGTAATAGTGAATACCCTTAAATTAACCAAAAATTATAATGCGCACTAAAATCAATCAAAAAAAAAAAAAAAAAAAAAAAAAAACTGACCTGTACAATATCCTTTAACTAAAGGCAACAATTGTTTTAGAGGATTTTGTTTTATTTTGTTTTGTATTATTTCAACACCATGGGAGTTGAATGTTAGAAAATAAAAACAAAAACGATAAACTTAATTGAAACGGAAATGAAGACCTACATAGAATTTATATTTCTTTTGTTGAAACAGTGAATAAATTTACACAGAAATGTTTTTTTTTTCACAAAAATAAGGATTTAAGAACTATAGGGCAAATTAAAATGTAATTTAAATATTTTATACTAAAATTCGATATTTTATACGCAAATTTTTATGATTTGAAAAGCTTTAATAGCTTGATAAAAAAGCTTTTTAATAAAAAATTTTCTAAATCTGTAGTATCTTGACAAAATGAAAATTTAAAAAATTCTTAACCCATCTTGGATCGCTGTGAGTTTACGCATCATCAACTTATAAAATATTTACGCTGTTTATGGTGACTTTTATTTAATTATTGTAATATTAATATGTTGTCTTAAAGATAAGAGAAAAAAATCATGTTTTTTTATTAGTAGCGTCGTCCAAAAGCTTAGTGTTGCGAAAACGCTTTATTGGTCATTTTGGCGATATTTTTAAATATTCTTTCCGAAAAAGTATTTTTATGCTATTCTAGAGGCAAATATCTATAAATTTAAGCGAAAATATCTAAATCAAAAATATCTAAACGTTCAGATCTTTCGAATTTGTTATCACAAAAACAAACTTTGTGTCAAATTTCGTAAAGTTTTCTAAATTTTTCGGTCCAAAATGGGTTAAATCATTATTATCTAAGTTTATAGTGTCTTAATAGATAAGCAATTTTAAACAATGATCTCTTGTGTTTATAATCAATATCACTGGTCAACAAAAAATCCTCCCCCATAGACGAATAGCTGGACTTGATGTATTTTGATGTGCTAAACACGAATCAGTTTTTTTCCAACAGGTCTGGATTTTTTTTTTTATGGGCGTGTCTAATATTTCGCCCATAGTAAGGCCATTACTCTAGTATATTTCCTCATAACTTAAGAACGGTGTGTACGATTGATCAAAGTGATACACCAAAAGATGCGGACTAAAATATCTTAAAATTCCCCAAACTTAATTTTTTTTATGTGCTCAATAGTTTTGGAGTTATTTTGAAATAAGTGTCCGAAAAAAATCATTTTCATGCAAAATTTTAGATTTTTTTGTTATTAAAATTTCGTTTAATTAATGAAAACATCTAAAATGTTACAATTTATCATCTTTATCTTAAAGCTGGTAATGCTGTGAAAAAAGTAAGGCAAGTATCTTCAAAATTGATGCACAAATCTAAATTTTATTCACAGTTAAGTAAAAATACTCATGTTACATACAATTGAGTAGAAATACAGTGGTGGCCAAAAAAAAATTTTTTTATTTTTTTCTTGAAACAAAAATATGTGGATACTGACGAGTTAAACAAGAATCTGCATTCACTTTTTTTTATGTGCATGACTAATATCATCACCTTATTCAGCGGATACACTATAAAATTCGAGAATGGTTTGTCGAACTTAGGCTTTAACTCAAGAACCGTTTACACGATTTCGATAATTGATACATCAAAAGATGCATACGAAAATTGTCTTCAAGTTATGTTCACAATATTTTTTATTCTCTGAAGAATTTCAGAGTTCAAAATTTTCACCACTTTTTAAAAAAATAAATTTTAAAATTTTCGGTACTAATTACCGAATAAATTCAGAAATATTAACTGGACAAAAAATTGTATAAATTCAGCTCAAAAACAATTTAGGTCGCTATATATTAGAGTTCAATTTATCTTAATGGGACAAACTGTTCTCGAGTTATACAAGTGTGACTACCTAAAGGCGTGGTCATAGTAGTCATGCCCATAAAAAAAATTAATGCGTGATAGAAAAAAAGTAAAAGCTGATTCTTATTAAGCATGTTGAATTCCATCTAATCCACCTATTTTTTTATTTAAGACGAAAAAAAAAATTGTTTTTCTACTAGTGTATTTTCACTTAGCTATAGGTATACATGGGTATCCAAACTTAACTGTGAATCCAATCAAAATTTGTGCATCAATTTTTACAATATGTGGCTTCATTTACTCGCAGTTTTGCCAGCTTTGAGATAAAGGTGATAAACTTTAATATTTTTGCTGTTTACACTTAAAACAAAAAGTTTTAGTAAAAAAAAGAAATGTTGAATTTTGCATGAAAAAAATTTTTTTTTTTCCCACACTTTTTTGTGGGACTTAAAGCCAATGTTATTCCACATATTTTGGTTTTTATTTATATAAATCATGCATACCGTTCTCGAGTTATAGTGAAATATACTCGAGTAATCGGCATATTTAGGATGCAATAATAGACACGCCCATAAAAAAAATCCCGACCTGATGGAAAAAAAAACAGATTCGAGTTTAGCATGCGGAATTCCATCTAGTCAACATATTTTTTTTTTTTTTTTTGAAGGAGCTCAAAAAAAAATGTTTTCTTGACCAGTGTATTTTATAAAAATATTTAATTTATTTTTTTTTTTTTGCTACTTTTTTACTTCCATAATATTGATTTATCTTTGTTTTTCTGACTTTTTTCATTTCGCCAATTTTATTTCGGAATTGTTTATTTTAACGCTTTTAGCAGTTTTTCCGTTTTCTATTTCATTTTGCAAATTTTCCTTTTATTTTAGCTATAATTTTAGTTTTAATTTCGCTATTTTTTATACCACCATCGAAGGTTGGGGCATTCTGCGCTTGTGTTAATGTTTGTGATGCACAAAAAAAAATATTTCAACACCCACCTTAACGATGTCCGTCCATATGGCTGAACCACTATAGTTCGTTATTCTAAAACCAATTTGATAAAATTTTACATATATGATTTTTGTGACACAAAGTCCCAGGCCATTGAAATTTGTTATGATCGTACAGTGTGCGATTCATAGTGATAGTAGAGGTGTAGCCGAGTTTAAGCTTTGAACTTGGACTATATAGACCTACAGGGGCAAAAGTTGGACACCTCGGGTATAAAATTTATTAAAAACGATCCTGGTTCCTTATACATATCTGAAACGATAAAAAAGATTTTTACATAGGAGGATTCTGCTAGTCGAGATCTACAAAAAACGCATATATTATCTTTTTTAGTTTAAGAGATGTTAAACTTCAAAAATTAAAATTCTTATTTTTCAGCCTGTCTTGGTGAGGTTTTTCGCTACAGAAAGTCCAACTTTCTCCCGATTTTTTAAACAAATTTTTCTTTATTTCATTAACAACAAATAGAAAAATTAAGCAAAAGAAAGAATTTAAAAAAAACATTTACGAAGTCTAAATTTACAGACATTTAAAATTTACTTTAAAAAACAGTAGATTTTTTTTTTTTTATTTTTGCTAAAAAAGTGGTCATATTCTTTTTCTATTATATGTATATACATTTTCTTTAGTAACATACACACATGGACAAAAGTCACCGTCATCTTTCATGTACAATGTTTAAAGGCTCCCCATGCTCAGAAAACAATTGAAATATAAAAATGGTTAACTTAAACAAAAAGTATATTTGATTCAAATATTATTTCAGTTAAAATAACTGCTTTTTCTTATACTTATTAAAAAACAAATAAGATGTATACAAAACAGTTCATATAACTACTGGTCAAAATTCACCGTCAGGTAAAGTTGATTAAAAACTTTTATTATTTTAATATGAGGTATGTTTGCTATTATTTTTAATAATTTCTTGCAAACGTTTCTGCATAGAATGTACTAACTTTTTCGTCACTTCGGGATCAATTTTCTCCCATTCCTTCATTAATTTCTCTTTAAGCATATTTTTGGAAGTAATGTGATGTTCTCGAATCCGTCTATCCAAGTGGTCCCATAAATGCTCTATTGGGTTGATGTCGGGTGACTGAGGAGGAGTTTTAAGAGTGTGAGGGGTGTTATATAAGATCCATAATCAAACAATTGTCGCCGTGTGCTTAGGGTCATTGTCCTGCTGGAAGAAATAGTCGTATTTAATGCCAAGTTTTTGAGCACTTTTATGCAAGTTATCCTTAAGGATATTCAAATAAATATTTTTATCCATTACTTCATCAATAAATACTAGTTCCCCAACCCCAGCCGCCGACATACAACCCCATACCATGACACCAGCACCACCATGTTTAACAGTCCACAGAATGTGTTTTTCTTGCAAAGCCTCCCCCTTCTTTCTCCATGTCAAAACACGACCGTCTTATTTATATATGGAAAATTTGCTTTCATCAGAGAATATTACCTTATCCCAAAAGCCTATTCCTTTATTTATGTGCTCTTTGCGAAAGAAAGGCGTTTTATTTGGTTCACCTTGCTAATCTGCGGTTTTTTCCTGCAAACTCTGGCATAATTTAGCACTCGACGTACAGTACGGGGGTGAACACCTGTACCAGTGTTTTCCTTTAACATTGCAGCAATTTCGGACGATGAAGTTTAAGGCTCTTTTTTAATTATTTTTACTATTTCCCTCTTTTCTCGAACAGATAGTGCTGGCGGTCGTCCACTTCTTGTCTGATACTCACATGTTGGGTCGTCTTTAAAACCAATGTGCATATTTCCCGGATCGTTTTATTTTGTTTGTACGCACTTAAAATAATTTTCCTTTCTTCAATTGTGGTTTCTTTTCTTTTTTCACTAATTTTTAATAGAAGTGACGTTAGCAAATTTTTTAAATTAAGTACCGTTATTAAATTTTGACAGATCAGTCTTAAAGTTACCATATTACATGAATTTAGACAGAAGTGTTGGTAAGAGCGAAATTTTTTAAAGTTTCTTTAATATTTAGATGCAGTGGCGGTGACTTTTGTCCACAAGAAATATGAACTTCAAATAATAAACACTTTTTTTTGTTAATAAGGTTAATGAAAGAAAAATTATTTTAACTAAAAAAACATTTTAAATAAACCATATTTTATGCAGAATTAAACTATTTTTATATATCATTTGTTTTATGGGCGCAGAAGCCCTTCAAACTTACCTAAAGGCAAATGACGGTGACTTTTGTCCATCTGTGTATATAATATTTATATTTTTCTGAAAGATAACTAAACACAAAATACTTTAAAGAAAAATAACTTTTTTAAATTGAGAGCCAGGGTTTCCAAAATTTGACCTAATTTTTCAACAAATTTCGAATTTTTGGCCTAATTTCTCAAATCGCAAAACTGAAATCAAAAAAAGTTGTACTTTTTATATAGGTTAAAGAGTTTCTAATTCTTTTTGTAATAGAAATTTTTGTTCCCTTATATCGGTTGAAAAGATATAAAAAAAAGTAAAAAATACTATTTTTGACAATTTTGTAAAGTTTTTTGGGAATTATGGGATTTTCGTAGATAAATCAAAAAAAGTGAATAGTTTTTTGAATTAAGCATCCAAAAATCATTTAAAACTATTAGCTAACAAGAATTTTATTGCATAATCAAAAATGAAAAATATGCAAAAAATCACAAATCCATATTTTCTCAGTGTTTTTTGCAAAAAGTCTTCAACATTTTCGTATTGTAAAAATTTTTATACATATTTGAAAAGAAGCCAAAATTTCCTAAGCCATGATATATAATATGTATTTTTTTTATCTATCTGACGGATCTAATAAAAAATTAAAATGAAAACATTGAGTTTTATTAAAATATTCCTTGTTACGGCATTATCAAGTGCGGCATTACCAATTATATAAAAATAACTAAAAAATTGGACAAGTTCTGATAATGTTATTAAAAAATCTGAAGTGGTTCTGATTACACCAGTTCTAGAACTAATGATTTTGGAACATATTCTAAAATGTTTCCTGGAATCCATTACATTTTTTTGCAATAAATGTGGATTTATAACAAACTTGAAATTTTCGCACAAATTTATCCAAATAAATGTCATTTAAAATTTTATGAATCTTTAAACAAAGCATTATATAACAGATTTGTAGTTCGTATATGTACTAGAGCTATAAATATTTATTAATAATCTTATCAAATTTAAGTCTATCCAACAACATAGACATTCAGAGTTAATTGTGTTATAACATCATTATTAACATCAAAATTATTGTCGCCATAATTTTTATTATCTATATAGCTGATGTTGCAGACACTATACAAGATTCAAAAACAATTTGTCATTTATTACTAATTTAGGTTATGAAGTTTAATAGAGGAAACATTTTGCAAGACTTGTAAAAAATAAATATTAGATAGAAATATTTATGTTTAAAAATATCAAAATGGGTTATTATTATCATTTGTTACAATTTAAAAACAACTAGAAATAAAAAATAAACATAAATTTTAGTGGAAAATATCCAAAACTTTTTCTGTTTGGTAGGGAAAAACATGCTCTATTATATACAAATTTATACATACAGCTAAATACGTGTCAATATCTATTTATTTGTGCAGATTGATATTACTGCCTTATACAACCATAAAAAATTATCTAGGTCATATTACATATTCTCATAGTAGCACTTTTATATTAAGTACGCTTTAACGTTTATATATATATAAATCTGTATATATAGTATGCGTACAGATTTTATTGTTTTTTTATCTTTTAATTAAATTATAGTTTTTTTTATGTGTTTTAAATTATTTTAGCAACAATTCGCCATAAACTTTATTTATATGTTTATTTGAACTTTATAGCAATTGACATTTAATATGCAGTTTTTATGATCTTATAAAAAAGATTAATTTGAAAAATAATTGTATTTTGGGGTTAAATCGCACAATAGTGCGCACAATTTCATTTTTATATTTGAGATAATATTACAGAGTGTTAGTAACTTTTCTGTGAAATGTCATAAAATCTAGTTGTAAAATGGCTACAACTTGTTACTTTGTGTATGACATCAGAATGAAAATTGTATTAAAAAAGGCAAAAGTATAAAAAAAATATAGTGCTATCAGAAAATAACAAGGATTAGTAATTTTACTATCTGGTGTTAACTACTAAAGCTTTATTAATTTAACATGTAGTAAAGATAAATTAAGTACGACGTAAATATTTGAAATTCTTTGGTATTTAGGTATTTTTATCGCTTTTGTAAAGATGTATAGAATTTAAATATTTAAACACATTTTACAATTTTTGGGGGAAAATTAATAGCACAGCAAAAACTTTGCTTTCCTGGTAAGCTAGCAGGTATAATTGGAAATAAAAATAAACTACTTATTTTTTGTCTCAGTAACTAGTTATTTTTGTTCGAGTTGTCCATGAATTCTAGTAGTTATTTTTAGACTCTAGTGAAACTAAAAAATATGTACCTAAACAAAAATAAAAATAAAAAAAAAGACGAATAAATGTTGCCGTAAGTGAGGTTTGAACTTGGGACCCCAATTACTAGTCGTTTTTAATGACTAACGTCTTACTCAGTACACCATCTCGCACTTAATATTCAAAGCTAAAAAACTTGTTTTAGCATAAAATATATTTTTGAAAAATTTTGTTAAAAAAACGAATAGCATCAGAATGGGGTTGAACCGGCAACCTTCTGATTGCTAATCCTGCGCTCCAGACAACTGATCTATGTGATTGTAACTTACTCTGAGTGATTGAGTACTTATTTACAGTTAGGGACAAAACTATTTGTACACCCATGCATTTCGTATATCTTCAATAATTTATAAAGAATAAAAAATTATTATATGTAGTTTTAATTCAGGTCCATTTTTATTGAATTATTTGATAAAAAATAAATTAATATATAACACATTGTTAAAAAAAAAGTACAATTTAAGTAAAAATCTTTGGGACAAAAGTATTTGTAGATCAGTACTTTGTACAATTATTTGTACGTTGGACTCTTGTATGATGATTTTTTTAAATACCGTTATATTTTCTTCGTTAATCGAGTTTTATTTTACAAAATAAGAAGTTGGTTTTAACGTTTTAAATAATAAGCACATCAAAAATGGGAAAGCGAAAAGAGTTGAGTTTGGATATTAAAAATTTAATTATTGATGAACATAAAAAAGGAAAATCTCTCCGGAATATAAGTAATTTAGTAAATTTGCAACAGTCCACAGTACAATACATTGTAAGCAAGTATAAAAACAGCGGATCTGCTGAAAATGTGCGTGAAGGTATACGAAATATATGAGGTGTACAAATAGTTTTGTCCCTAACTGTATGTAATGTAGAGAAGGCAAATAATAATGACGCCTACTTTCCAGGAAAGTACTTTAATAAGTAGTCGTCATTATCGAAAACCAAAAAGTTTTTGCTGGGAGATTACATGTTTAGAGAATGCCATAAGACTTCAACACATAACATATAAAGATAGTATTGCACAAAATTTAAAAAAAAAATAAATTTTTTCCTACTTCAAATTTACCTCAAAGTTGTGGTAGTATTGGAGTTTTTTATCACTTAAGAAATTCATAAAAAAAAAAAATATTTAGCGTTTACGTTTATGAAAAAAACAAAAAAAGTGGAGAATATACCTTTTTTTAACCAATGTTCCCTTTTTTCCATTTGTTTTATATATTTTTTTTTAATTTTTTATGTTTTTAGCCATTAACTAATCCAGTCAGCCATCAGATACTCCCTTTAATGTGTTCCTCTATAAAAATTGCATTTTATCTTTTATTTCACTCCACTCTAAAGTGACATTTATCAAAGGAGTTGAAGGATATTTTATTTATCAATTTAAAAATGTATAAGAAAATTTAAAAAAAAATATATATATATATATGTGTGTATACGAGTATATGGGCAATTCTCTTTTTACGTTTGCCTTTATGAAACCGACCTTCAACCACAAATATTTTTTTAAATTCTGACTTTTTTAAATAACCTTTGATGCAATTATGTTAACAACACTTTTTGCTGTATCAGAAAAAAAAATGCAAGACCTGAAACGGTTCCATGTGGTACCGGCAAGCAATCAAAGTCAAAAATTCAAAAAAAAAGTGTTTGAAACTAGCAAGTTTTTTTTTATTTCTCATTATTGTTTTAGTCGCGGATTTTAGCATAAATGTCCACTATAAACACTTGTAGAAAAATACCAGCATGGATTTAATAAGCGTGCAATTAACCAGTGTCAAATTGTGATGTGCAAAAGTCGTGAAACCAAATTTTAAAAAATTTTAAAATTTTGCAGTTTTTTCAGGGATTTTACGCAGTTTCAGATATTTCAAAATTCAACACAGAGCCTTATAGCTCTTGAAATTATGCATCATTTGACATTTATTTAGTTATTGTGCCCTCAACATAAATGCTGTAGAAGGTACCCAAACTTGGAGAGAAAAAACGTGAATGGCTCCAAGAGGCACACTCGCAAAGTTATTTCAGTGAAGCTAGAGTATAGCGTTATCAAAAAAAGGTTTCCAAATGACATTTAAAAATCATTGTGGCGTTTTAAAATATTAATCTGCTAAACGTGTATAGCTATTTTAAAGAATTCAGCAATTTTGCATATTTTGTTATGCGGATGTTGGCGTTATAAATCAATTTTAAACTGAAATAAGTTCCTTTGTAAAGTTTTACTTACGCAAAAAATATAATTTCATAGGCTAAGAACGCGATGTTTTTAGTTTAACATTAATCGTCGAGGCATACCAAAATCGCTAATCAAAATTGGCAGTAATATATGTCAATCTGCAGCTGCTTTAATACCATATATCAAAATCAATATGGCGTTCGAAAAAAAAGTTTAATTTTTTATTTAATGCAACTTTAGAGATTTGACTAAGTACAATTAAAAAATTTATATAAATGACATTGTCTTATGACTTATTTAAAAACAAAGATGAATTTTGCAATAAATGAATGAATATGAACTAAAAATTGAATTTTGCAAATTTTATAAGAAGGTTTAATAATTATTAAACGCGATATTTTTAATTTGTATTTTAGATACAGCATTGTAGATTACATGAATGCAATAATTTTTTATTTAGGACTATAAATAGAATTTTGGCATTTTTTTTTTTTTTTTTAAATGTTTATCTTAAACCGCCATAACATTGATGCCGTTTGGTAAAAGTCATTCACGCGAACTGATCAGTGTTCCACTAGAGCCAAGAAATATTGGTACTAAATATCGTTGATGTGCCATTTAAAAATTTTCAATATTTTTTTGAACATCAAAAGTAAACAAGTTTGAAGAATTTCCCATATATCTTATTGTTTAAGAAAATTCTATGCTTACGATTTAACACTTTAACAATCGCAGCATTTTTTACAAAATATAAAAAAAGGCAAATAAATGATGACGAAATCATGCATTATCACAGAGTGGCAATGACTGAAAATAGAATGTTGCCAGTTCAGCATATAAATGATGGCGATATAAGTAACCTTTTTCAACACCAGCCATCCAGACATGATAAAAAAATACTTATACATAAACACATTTACAAATACAAATATAATATGAGAACTATATATGAACATGTTCATGTATCAAATGTAGATATTTGTTCCTTGGTGGGTATGTATTTGAGCATACAATATTGAATTAAGGATGGCAATTTTTTTATTTTTACTTTTTATTTTCAATAATCTAACAATTCATAAAATAGTACCCAATTGGGAATGTTATAAAGGAGGTAAGAAATGTATGTATTTTAGCCGAGCTTAGTATATATCTTGCTGTTTTTAGACAGATTTTTCTTTCAACAGATTTTATTATATTTTGAAAATTTTGAGTCATTATCTTATTAAGTCAAAAGTTAAACGATTTTGAATTGGAAAGTTGGCAAAAATTAACAAACAGACGGACAGATGGACGGACATTAGAATTCTTTCAAAAAGATCTTAAAATTTGAAAAAAGTTTTTTTTTTCCACTTTGCGATTAATTTAGAAATCAAATGAAAGTAATAAAATTTTGAAATCACCTTTCCCTAAATTAAGTAGCATTTTCGAACCATTTAACCCAAATGTATAGACAGACGGAGGGACATAGCCATGATGCCAAATAATATTTTAGAATTCTAAAAATACATTTTTTTACTAACTACACGCAAAGAAAAAATATGGTTCCATTGACCATAAACTAAGAGCAACATACTATGATTGTACTATATGATTCCAGGTTAAAATAAGTATATTTGTACGTAATCATTACTTTGATTCCAGTTTATAATTTATTAGTCAGGTTCATAACCTTATTAACCCTGGAAGGGCTTCGATATTTTTACCCTTCTAAGGGCTTCGTTAGTCGAAACGACTAACACTAACTTTTATTAAAAATATTTCAAGACGTATCTTTAAAATGAAAAATAAAACAATTGATTTTTGGTTGATAAATTAATTTTAAAAAAATAAAAGCAAAAATTTCTAAATACTTTCCGTTGTTATCAAAATATTAAACAAAAACTTAAAAGACCTCAATTTTTGTACTTTTTCAGAGATGGTCTTATATATGTACCCTTTGTGTTAGTTGTGTAAACAATTTGCAACAGGCAACATATGTTTTTTTAAATGTATGTATCCTATAATTATTCCAACCAAAAAGGAATTTCATATTTCAGATTTATGATACTTTTTTGCTTTTTTCTACGGTATCCCTTAGTAGTTCAGTGTTTTTTTAGCCGCAGAAGCTGAAAACTTATTTTTTTCTTTCTCTAGGATTTACACTATTGTTATAAATTTACCTGGAGATAGGAGATTTTCGACATTTATACGATGCTTGGTTAATATATTGGGAGTAGAACAAAGTCGATAAGATATTTGTCGATAAAAAAGATCTTTATGCAGTTTTTAAGAAAATTTTATAAAAAAATGCTTCTTTAATTGTTTTTAACATATTTTTTGAATAAACTATTAATATAATTAATGTTTATTTTGATGCAGAAAATATAGAGCAGCACCGATAAGTCTTGATTTAGTATGATATTTCACTGCACACTTGATCGAAAATATCAATCGCGTCCTTAGGTTTTATTATAGAACTCATAAGATGAAGTCGATCTGTAATCGTTAGTACTTTATAATATGGCTTTATTTAGTCTTCCGTGTACCTTTTCTGTTTGATATAGGTTGTAGAGCTTCCTCATCATCATTGCGTTATGTGACCAAAAAATATACTTATATGTTGCTAAAATTATTTCTGGAAGTCATATTGTATTTATTTTTCTCCAAAAAGTATATTTCACACTATTGAAACAAATATTAAATACACCGCATTACTATATTTATTAATCACTTTATCGCTAAAAGTTCAAAAAGTCACACTAAGTGCTTCGTTAGTCGTTTCGACTAACAAGGTTGCTCAAAATACTAACTTCCAGGCCGCTCACAGCAACATACGTCTGGACACTTCAAGATCTTATTTACGACACTTCAAGATCTTATTTACGGCAGGTGTTAGTCGAAACGACTAACGAAGACCTTCCAGGGTTAATAACTTTTATTAAGTTTTATAACCTTTTCTTAAGCATTGCTTTCAATTTCATCATGTTTTTATCATTTAATAATTCCATTTTATCATATATATACAATAATTTAATCATATATATATAATTCCATTTTATCATATATATTATTTCATTCTATCATATATATGAACTAATTCCATCATAAGTATAATTCCATTTTATCATATATATAATTCCGTTCTATAATATATATGATTCCATTTTATCATATATATAATCCCATGTTTTCATATTTATATTCATTTGCACCTCGAGGTACATTCATCATACTGAATAAAAACAAAACTTGTCAATTTATATTTGTTCATATATAAACTAAATGAGAACTAATATACTAACAAACTGGACTGATACACAAAAATGGTTGTAAAATTAACCAAATTTGTAAAATGAAATGAATGGTTATGTAATTAACTAAATTGTTGTAGAATTGACTAAATGATTGAATTTTTCATGTACATGATTTCATATAAACATATTTAAATACATATTATAATTCAGTGAACCATATTAACATTTTGATTTTGGGTAATCATTAAATGATTAAACAGAATCATAAACGTTGCTATCATGAACACAGTATATTTAAATCAACGAAAAACGGTTATATAATCATTGAATAGTTGTGGTGATCATGCTGTAACCATGTTTTTTCTCTGCGTGTAATAAATAGAAAAAAAAAGAACGTGGTCATCAAAATTTTGATATTACCTTTTCTTGATAAGCGTCATTTTCGTCCCATTTAACCCAAATGTATAGATGGACGGACGAACATTACTATTCAGCCAAAAAACATCTATAATTCTAAATTTTTTTTACTTACTAATAAATAGGAAAATTAAACGTGGTTATTAAAGTGTTGATACCACCCTTCTTTGAATACATTTAACTCTAATGTATAGACGGACGGACAGACATTACCGTTCTCCTAAAAAAAAAAAAATATATTAGAATTATAAAACCGAATTTTTTTAAAAAATAAGAATCAATAAAAAATAAAACGTAATCATTAGAATATTGATATCAACTTTGCCTGAATTATCCGCCATTTTCGACCTCTTTTACCCCAATGTGCGTCCGTTCGTCTGTTTGTTAATTGTTGCTAATTTTCCATTTTAAAATAAAGAAATCGACTTCTTTTCCTGTTTTATTAGATAGATCGTTTTATTTTTTAACTAATTAAAAACATTATGATAAAATCGGTAGAAAATATTAGGCTATATATGGAAACATCTTGACCAAGAATTCCAAACATAAAATACTACCTGATACTACTTGATAAAGCAAAAAAAAGCTCTTTTTTGTATGGTGGCAACTGAAGTTTTTTTACAAAAAATAGTAATAATAATGATTCCCAAAATCGGACTATAAATGCGCACGATTTTTTTTACAGTATTAAACTAGAAAACATGTAGGTACTATTTTTCATAAAATTTTCAGAACAAACATCCTGTAACATTTTAAGTTACATTCCATGATAGTGAAATATTTAGACAAAATATAATTTACAAATACTTGAAGAAAAGTATATCTATGTACCTGATGTTAATGGTTTCATTTCAAATTTTTACTTTAAAAGACCTTTTATTTAAAATAAATACACCGAAAGAATTTTACTCTTTTTTCATAATGTAAAAAAAATGTTTAAATTTGAAAGCTAAGTACAACAACACAACCTTGCTTGATGATACAGACGGACGAACAGACATCATTATGGACATATCCTGTATTCAGAATATGTCCATAATGATATATATCATCAGCAGCTAAAAATATTCTAAAGCTAAAAACTTTAATTTATGTTTGAACATTTTCTTCACCATATTATAATGTTTTTACTAATTTCCCAGCTGGTTATTAGTCACTTTTTTTCCTCACACCTTTTCCATTATTAATATTCCTTTACGAATGTATATCACCATTAAGAGTAAAAAATATTGCTCTTTTTTTTCTTTTAACAAATCATTGCTAAATTTATCCAAATTAATAATTAAATAAGCTCAATTGAAGCAATGAATTTTCATGGTGTTGCTAAGTAAATAAAAATGAAACGAATGAATTGAAAATACTTACTTACATATTTCTATTTTTAGATGGGAAAATTAAGTCGTCTCGTTAGATGTTAGAATTGCTTATAAAAATATATTAAAGATTTATTATCATGCCACATTGAATTTAGTAACAACAACTTAATGTATAGACAAATAATAATAAACTTTATAAAATATCGAACATTTATTTTGTTAATAATACAAGTAAGGAGTGAGATCGAAAAAATCTTAACACACATTTTGCCTCATAACTTTTTTCGGAATCAATATTCAATTTTTTTTTTTTTTTTTTTTTGATTTAGTTATCATGGAAAAATACTTCAGTTATTATTTTTAATAACAACCATGTTAGTTTGTTTTTATTTTCATCAAAATAAGTGATGAAAGAGATTTACGTCCTACAAGTTATTAAAAAATTTCAAAAAATCCCAATAGGTCTTACAAATAATTGGCCACAGAATTAGAGTCCAAACACAACCAAACGGATTTCAACGTTGTTTTCCGCTCTAAGAGAGAAATGCAAATTAAATGAAGACGGAATCCAGCAGCGGATTTCATATATATTTTGTTTTTGTTTTTTTATATTTTTTGTGTTTGGCAACAACAAAACTACATATATAAAAAAATATTTATCTTTCTCTCTTAAATTCCATACATAAAAAATAAAAGGCAAATCTATCTATCTCTTTCTTTCTTTCTTATATAAATTTAATGTAAACTTATGTGATTCATTTTGCAACAACGGCAACACTGACAGAGAAGGAGAGTGATAAAATGAGAGCTTTTGAGAATCCGTTGTGAAATTAAAATAGATTTTAATTTCCAGGGGATTCCGCTGTGTTGTTTTAGTTGTCAAATCTTCATATAAAAAAAATAATCCGCTAGGTTGTGTTTGGGCTCTTAAATGTCGTCCGTAAAACCGTTTCTAATGTTATTAAACAGTATCAGGAGAATTTGACTATTGATGTGAATATTCGCAGCTTGTGTCTCAAAAATGTTTATTGCTAATGCTCGAAGCAATGTTGGAGATAAGTTTAAGACCCAAAAGTAGCAAAAATTTCTTACAAAATTCATGGTATGACAAGTTTTTTGCAGTTGCGGCAAAACAGGAAAGTCATTTGATACATTCGGATCTATAAATACCAAAATATGCATAAAGGAATATTTGCAAAAAAGACTTCTTCTTTTCTTAAGAAAGCACAACGTGTCCACATATTTTTGGACCAATTTGGTATCATGTCACTACGGTAAGAAAGCTCTGGAGTGGTACCAAATCAATAACATAGTTTTAGTACCAAGAGAGGTAAATTTTCAAAATTGTCCATAGCTTAGACCAGTGGAGAGATATTGAGTTCTTGTGAAAAGTGAATTCAAGAGCACAAAAAAGGTGTCCCGAAATATCGAAGATTTTAACAGAAGATGTGCACACTGTTCCAAAAAATTGACTGAAGCAACTATCAAATCTCCAAAGAAAGGGTTTTCAAAAATGTTCCACAATTTTATAATTAGTGGTTAGAACCATAAAAATTATATATTTCTGTGATCTGTGCTAAATTATCAAATGATTAAAAAAAGTTATTGAATATTATGTATGTTAAGAATTTTTCGATCTCACTCCTTAAGTAATAATCTAATATTTGGCAGGTGGGTGCATTTGTTTGGAATTTTTAAGACTTTAATGTTTTATAAGAACAAAGAAAAATAATTTATATTATATTTTTTTGAACTTTCTTACTGTTTGCATTTCAATTTTATTGTAAATTTTGAAGCAATCAAAAGTATAAGAAATGAATAAAAATATTTGTTTGAGTTATTAATAAAACAGGGAATGTATTGAGTTCAATGTATTTGATATAATGTGAAGGTGTCACAAAAATTTCAATTTATCAATTTAAAACTTTGTTTTTTTACTTTAATATTTATTAAAAGAGATCTTTTGAACCTGCAACAATTTGAAATTTTTTAATTTAATTTCGTGACTAAAATTTTTAATTCCTTTAGCTTTAAAAGAAAAATGAGTAAGGACCTTATTTATAAAATATATATTCTTAGTCCCTATAATATTCTAAGTCTTTTCATCTATCTGTAAGAAACATTTTTTTGCACAAAATATTTTGTTGTTGTACTAAGTAGTTTGCTATTGAAAATCAGCTAAATTTATATGTTATACATACATATTTATGTCAACGTATTTCTTTTTAATTTCATTTCAAAATTGACATAAGTCAGCTCATTTCTTTATAATTTTTATATTTTTGAAAATTTAGGTTAAGTAAAGATAAAAAATATAAAAAACTAGATTTTATTTTATTGTAAACGAGGTCATGCATAAGAAATCATAATTTTTGTATGCATATTTTTTTTCCTCTTTCTATTCATCACACTTTAAATAGACGTGTAAGTGTAACAAACAATAATGTTTATAAAGCATCACACATACTTAGAATATGCATAAGAAAAACTTACAAAAAGAAAGCCTTCAACAACTTGACCCTCTCCTTTATAAACTGAACTAAACATGAGATAAATATGTATCTATGTATGTGCAAAAAGAAAAAAACGCTTAATAATAAATAACCTTGTAGTTTAAAATTAACATACTTTCCACTAAGCATATTTTTAGTAGCTTTTGTTTTTATAAGATAATAAAATAATTATCTCAGCTATGGGTATAAAATACATATTAGTTACAAAGTGCAAAAATAAAAAATATAACCATATACGTTATAAAAGACCAAAAAAACAAGACCCATATCTCCCAGTTTTGCCCAAAGTCATGCACCGCAAAAGTGAAAAATTTCCCGAAAATTTTTTACGACGATTTGGATCCACAATTTAAGAGAGTGCGATTTGCAAGTCCAGGGCCATCAACATTATAAACATAATACCAAGCACCCGAAAACGTTTTATTTTTATTTTTCAATCAATATAAATATCTTTAATGTTCAAAATGAGTGATTCCATATCAAAACGGATAGCAATCGGATTTGACATTTCCGATTTCAATGAAATTCACTACAAGCATTGACCATTGGAAGATTTTCCGAAAATATTAAATTTCAGACCCATGTTTCTTTTCCGTCCGGAAATATGACGGTTTAAAAAGCGAAAAAATGTTAAAAACTTAACAAATGAATACTTATTTAACTTTTAATAACTTCTTAAATATACATGTTAGATCTCTAGTTGTTGCGGAATATTCAAGACAAAGATATTACCTTTATAACAATATATACAAAGTTTTTTACATCAAAAGTTCAAAGGTCAAGGTTGTAGATAAAAAAATTCAAACTATTATATCTCAAAAACCGGTATTTTTTAAATTCTTAAAAAAATATATATTGTTGACATAACCTTTCTCCACATGTATATAAAATTTTAAGTTGGAGCTGTAATTAGTTTAGGAGTTATGGACAAAAATAAAATCCTATTATTAATAATTCCTATGTTATAGAAAATAAAATTTTAATTTTCGAGTAATTTTAAAAACAAGGACATGACCTTAAAATTGATATATAGTGAGTTACTTTAGATCGTAAGTTCAAAGGCCTAATTAAGACTTACAAAAAATAAACCATTATATCTCCGAAAAAGATGTTTTTAAAATGCTAAAAAAGCTATATAATATTAATACAACTCCACTATATACTTGCGCAAAATTTCATGTTGGACACTCATTTAGTTCAGAAGTTATGTAACAAAATATAAACTGAAGTCAAATTTTTTATATAAAATTTTATTTTTTAAATATAAAAATCATAAAAAAAAAATAATTTCAAAATAATTTTTGTAAATATTTTAAATTTTACATACAAAAAATTTGCTTTTTTTCTGTATTTTGCTTCATAACTCCTAAACAAATAGAGGCTCCAACTTGAAATTTGGCACAACTGTAAAGAAGGGTTTCATTACCAATATATGTATTTTTTAATAATTTTAAAATACCGTTTTTTGAGATATTAAGCTTTAATGTTTACATTATCGATTTTGACCTTTGAACTTTTCGAAATATATAAATGTTTCACTTGTCGTTTTAAAGCCAATGTGTTGTTCTATTAAATGAAGTAAAATTAAGAATTGTACAATGTATATTTTAGAAGTTATGAGCAATAAAGTGTGATTACTTTTGGAAAAAAATTAACGCCTTTTTGATTTTTGAAACGTCATATTTTTGGTTCGGGAGGATTCTTTACTCAGAAAAATTGTGATTTGAGAAACATTTGCAATACTTAATATATGTAGCGAATTTCATTGAAATCGGAGATATCAAATCCGAAAATGTCTGTTTTTTGTCCGTTTTGATATGGAATCACTCAAATGTTTTTTCATTGAAAAAAAATATGTGAGAGATTTTTATTTTTTAAAATAAATATCCATCAATTATGAAAAAAAAAAATAAATATCTTTAAAAATAAATATCCCCAGGAAAAATTTTAGAACAGGTTCTAAAATCATTAGTTCTAGAACTGGTGTAATCTGAACCACTTCAGATTCTTTAATAACATCCTCAGAACTAGTGGTATCACAATCAATTCTGACACTAATGGAGTACAAAGTTATTCTGATTCTAAATTTGTTTAAAGGAAAATTTTAGAGAACTATTGCTTAAGAACTAATTCTGTATGACTTCTACATCACTTCTGAGAACAAATTACTGGTTATCGAATGACTTGCTAGAACTTTTTAAAATACCTGTACACAAATTTTTTCAAAATTAAAATAAGAGTATTTACAAAATTAAATTGATTTCAAAAGTGGCCTTTAGGAAATAGCCCATTAGAATAAAAAATAAAAAAAAAAAAACTGGGTTTAAAACCGTTCCCTAACGCTTCTATGAAACTAATTCTGAATGTGACAATCTCGAACAAAAATCATTGATTAAAGAACTAGTTCTAGAACCGTTCCATAGAATGAGTCCCAGCAAAAACTTCGCTTACCAAATAACGTGATTTGTAAGCGAAGTTGGTATGAAAAACTGCTTCCATTTTTGGTGCTATAACTGATGAATTTTGTTCGAGATGTCCAAAATTAAATAAGTTTTTTTTTGGGTTCCAAAAGAGCTGTTTTGTAAGCTGTTTTTTTACGCACAAAAAAAACCATTTGGCTCGGTTGAGATTTGAACCCACGCATCAACATACTGGTTGTGTTTGTTAGTCTGCAGTCTTACTCGCTACACCACTATCGCCTTATATTTTTGTACGCTAAAAAGTAGTTTTTATATAGGGAAATAAATAAACACAATTTATAAAAAAATGCGTTTACCTTGAGTGGGAGTTGAACTCTCTTTAATTTTAAAAACACGTTTTTTTAGTTAGGCGCTCTAGACAACTGATCCACTTAAAAATCGAATTACTTTCATATTTACTAAATATCAGTTATTGAAGTAGTATTAAGTAATGCTGCGAGTGGCGAATAAGGCTACAATGTAATGCATACAGGAAGCTGTTGCTTTTCAAAATAGAAGTTAAGTTTTTGCTGGGGTACTGGCTAGCTAACACTTCCACAGAACTAGTTCTGGAGTTGACAATTTCAAACAAAAATCATTGGTCGTAACGCCAAAGTAGAACGAATACAAGCTATTTTCATGTGCTCTGGAACTAGTTGTAAAACTAATACAATTTTTCCTGAGTCAGTTCGAAAAAATTTTAAATTATTGTTTTTTTTTTTTTTATTCAGACTTTTGTTTTATTTAACAAATATTTTTTATATTCAATGAAATTGTTTTTGTTTAGAATTTTTTCCATCCGATGAAAAAAGTTCAAAATAATTTTCAACTTTTGTACACAGAAAAAATGATTACCGTCTTTTTTACAATTAATACAGTTGTTTAATTTTGCATCAAAATTTGATAAATATGTTCAAGAAAAAATAAAATAAAAAATAAATTTTTGTATAATTTTTTTTCCTATACACATTTTTAATTCATTCAATCATCTACTTGATTGATTTAATTAATTTATTAATTGGGAATTTTTTTCTGTTTTGTATTTTTTATAGTTTTTAGTAATTTATATAATCATTTTGGTGAGAGGTGCAAATTTAAACAAATTTATAATTAAATGAATTATTTTCATATATATTTGTTAATTGTTGACTTTTTCTCTGTGTAATAAATATCACAAAAGATATTTATATTTTTTATTTCGATCATGATGAAAAAAATTTAACTATTGATGAAAATAAAAAAATCATTTTTTGAACATTAAAGATTGTTTTTCGATTGAAATAAAAATAAAAATATTGTTTTTTAATGTTAAAATCCAGTCTCTGCATAATACGAATATTTTTTTTATTATTTTTAAATAGATAGCATAGTATCTCAATGTTAAAGTAAAGAAAAAACAAATGAAATTAAAAAATTGTCGGGAAATTTTTCACTTTTGCGGCTACCTTAGCGCTATCTAAACGGTGTTAAGAATCATTCCTAGGAAGTTCATATGTTCTAAAATGTTGTTTTTTGAGGTCTTAGGTACATTTTTGTAGTTGATTGTTTCCTTGAATTTTTTTGAACAGTTTGCTACCTATGTACCTGAACAGGGGAAAAAAGGTTCGAATTTTTTAACGTTTTTTGCGATTTTGATCTTGAAAATGAAGTTTTTTGATTTTATATGTTCACAATTTTTGTTCTTTATGACAAAATTACGAACGGTTTGCAAGATATGAACCTGAGAAAATGATCACTTTTTTGCAAAATTGACACCGAGGCCCCAAATTTTTGGGCGCCCATATAAAAAAAGTGCATGACTTTTGGCAAAACTGGGAGACACGGATCTTTTTTTTTGGTCTTTTATCACGTCCGTATATGTTTATATATCCATGACTTATTATTAAATTACAAACACTGTTATTAATAAATTATGATACATAAATTGTAATCAAAATGTGAAAACTAAATTTTGTTTTTATGCTGAAGAATTTATTTTAGATCAATGCCAATACTAAAATACTAAAAGTTTAATGGAATTTAATTGAACATTTTTAATTTAATCTGATTTTATTATAACTAAGAATACCATAAGATATTACAAATAAACAAGCGAGAATTTTGTATTCGGCTTGGCCAAATTTATATACTAAACCATCAACTTTTTAAAATTTTACGTTAAAATGGAAGTGGGCGGTAAAGTCGGCGGACCGCGCCCATTTCCAAGCTAACATAGGTCCTTGAAATATGTGTACAAAATATTGCTAATGTTTCACTTCATTTAATTTTTGGTTTCCGAGTTTATATCGATCCTCGAACTATCTGTACAAAATTTCGATGTCGTACATGCTTTTGTTTTAGTATGAAATGAAGCTACAATGAACCTCCTATGTTTCTAGTATTTGGCCTATAACTTTTTTGGTTACACTGGTCAACAAAAAAAAAATTTTTTTGAGCTTCTTTAAAAACAAATATGTAGACTAGATGGAATCCCGATTGCTAAACTCGAATATGCTTTCACTTTTTTTCCATCAGGTCGGGATTTTTTTATGGGTGTGTCTAATATTGTGCCCTAAATATGACGATTACTCGAGTTTATTTCACTATAACTCGAGAACGATATGCACGATTTATATAAATAATACACCAAAATATGTGGAATAACATTGGCTTTAAGTCGCTTTACTATCAAATTTTTATCCACCCAATAGTTTAGGAGATATTTCGAAAAAAGTGTCGGAAATTTTTTTTTTTTTTTTTTCAAGCAAAATTCAAGATTTATTTTTTTTACTTAAACTTCTTTTTAAAAGTGAAAATATCAAAAATATTTATGTTTATCTCCTTTATCTCAAAGCTGGCAAAATTATGAGTAAATAAAGTCACGCATCATAAAAATTGATGTACAAATCTTGAATGGATTCACAGTTAAGTTTGGATACCCATGCATACCTCTACCTATAGTTGAAATACTAAGGTGATCGACGCGGTTTTCCAACCGGTTTTTTCAGTCAATGTGCTGTCGGTTTTTTCAAAATGTTCATTTTTCGAATGTCGAATAGACCGGTTTTTTTAAACACAAAAAACCGGTTTCAAAAATAGCATTTTATTTCAGAAAACATGTACTAAATAGTGATAATGATATTTGAAAATTTAGGAATAATTTTTTAAATATTCATAAAGACTGATTTCTTATGTTTTTAAAATATAGTTTAAGTCTAAATTGGAATTTATTCTGTAATATTAAACAAATAAATAATTAATAATTATCCTGTATGACCCAATTTAATTTTTTTGATCCAATATTTCCTTTATTTTTTAAAGGTGTTGTGTTAAAAAAGTTTCACCTGCAGAATCGTTTCAATTGAGAATTAATTAATATACTATCTCCATATTAAGCCATGGTTTCTGTTTATGCTAACTAAAATTTAGATGATTTTTTCTACAATTTCGAAACATAATTATCTTCTAGTCATCTAGATATATAATTTGCTTAACATTTTTTCTCTTTCCAGAGCTTTCTGAAGCTACCAAACGACGTAGAAAATTAAAATTTGGCTTAATTATAAAATTTTTGTCCAACAAATAATAATGGAGCCATATTTTGAAATTTTTATCAGGGAGCGGATATAAGAGGATTTATGTGTCTTTTTCTAGAATTTTTTCTCTTTCCAGAGCTTTCTAAAGCTCCCAGAAGACATAGAAAATTAAAATTCAGCTTAATTATAACCCTATTCGTCCTACAAATCCTAACGGAGCCAGATTCTGAAATCTCTATCAGGGAGCGAAAATATGTGGATCTATATATATGGATTTAAATATATCTTTCCTATGCAATGTTTCCTTTCCAGAGTTTTCTGAAGCACCCAGACGACGTAAGAAACTAAAAATCGGCATACTTATAAAACTATTCGTTCAACAAATTCTAACAGTGCCAGATGTTTCTATCAGGGACCAAAAAGTCTGTTTTGGTATTAAGAACTTTTGAGTTGCTATACTTATTGTTTGCTCTCCAAATCCTATAAAAAACTGATTCTGTATTTTGGCCAGGGAGCGCATTAACGATGATTTTTTTATTTTGAAAGGATTACGAGTTTAAAACTTTAATCAATATAATTCCAATAAATTTGAACGGCTTCAAATAATTGACTTCGATTAGGGAGAGGAAGGTGTCTAAATGTTGTTCATATTTTTTTCTTTTAATTTTCGGATTTGTTTGTACATATTTTCATTATTATATTATTTTTCCTGACATTTAATAAATTTTAACTTGATTATAAGAATTATTGATTTTTTTAAAGAAATGTAGTCTTTTGATATAAATATTAACTTCTGCAAAAAACCGGTTAACCGGTTTTTTCTGAATTTCAAATAGTGCAACCGGTTTTTTTAAAATACCAACTATTCGAACTATTCGAAAACCGGTTTCTCAAAAAAGTCGAATAATCGATCACCCTATGAAATACACTAGTGGACAAAAAAAAATTGTTTTCGTCTTAAATAAATAAAAAAAAAAATAAATAGTTGGATTAGATGTAATTTAACGTGCTAAATAAGAATCAGCTTTTACTTTTTTTCTATCACGCATTAATTTTTTTTTTTTTATGGGCATGACTACTATGACCACGCCTTTAGGCAGTCACACTTGTATAACTCAAGAACAGTTTGTCCAATTAAGATAAATTAAACTCCAATATATAGTGATCTAAATTGTCTTTGCGCTGAGTTTACATAATTTTTTTGTCCAGTTAATATTTCCGTAGTTATTCAGTAATTAATACCGAAAATTTTTAAATTTATTTTTTTGAAAAGTGGTGAAAGTTTTGATCCATAACTCTGAAATTCTTGAGCGAATGAAAAATATTGTTGACACACCTTAAAAACAATTTTCGTATGCATCCTTTGATGTATCACTTATCAAAATCGTGTAAAGGGTTCTTGAGTTATAGCCTAAGTTGGACAAACTATTCTTGAATTTTATAGTGTGACCACACAAAAAGGTGATGATATTAGTCATGCATATAAAAAGAAATCAGTATCCGATAGAAAAAAAGTGAATGCAGATTCTTGTTTAACTCGTCAAAATCCACCTAGTCCACCTATTTTTGTTTCAAGAAAAAAAAATTTTTTTTTTTTTTTGCCACCACTGTATTTCTACTTAATTGTATGTAACATGGGTATTTTTCAAAGACCGTAATGATTATGAGTTTTAAAATAAAAATCAACAGATAATCATTATTTTTTGATTTTTATTTTTACGTTCAACTTTTAATGATTATTTTTGATTTTTTTTTTTTTTTTTTTTTTTGCTCACAATATAAAACTTAACATGAGAAATTAAACTATTATCTAGTAAAAGATTGTCTTTAAGTAAAAACTTTGATTTATTGCAAATAATTTTATTTTTAATAAAAAAAAATTGATTTTTAATAAAAAAAAAAATCAAATTTTAGAAAAAAAAATTAGAATTTTATAAAAAAAAATTGGATATTTTTTTAAAAATCTGATGAAAAATATATCATCGCACTTGCCTTTTAGTAAATAAATCTAATTTACGATGAGAAATCTTCTTTATTAAAAATTGCGTAATAGTTTCATTTCTTAAGTTAAGTTTTATATTTTGAGCAAAAAAAGTAAAAATCAAAAATAATCATTAAAAGTTGAGCGAAAAAATAAAAATCAAAAAAATAAAAATCATTCCGGATTCCGATAGAACCAGTTCTGAAGATTACATTTCTGTATTTAACACTTTTATCCGGTTGTTCCTTGTATCTGATTTTTTTGTTTAAAATTTCAAGAATAATGATTATTTTCTGTCCCTGGTATTTTTACTTTACTGTGAATAAAAATTAGATTTCTGCATCAATTTTGAAGATACATGCCTTATTTTATTCGCAGCATTACCAGCTTTGAGATAAAGATGATAAACTGTAACATTTTAGATGTTTTCATTTAATAAAAGAAATTTTAGTAACAAAAAAATCTAAAATTTTGTATGAAAATTAATTTTTTCGGACATTTATTTCAAAATAACTCCGAAACTATTGAGCATAGAAAAGAAATTAAGTTTGGGGAATTTTAAGATATTTTTAGTACGCATCGTACACACCGTTCTTGAGTTATGAGGAAATATACTAGAGTAATGGCCTTACTATGGGCGAAATATTAGACACGCCCATAAAAAAAAATCCAGACCTGATGGAAAAAAAACTGAAAGCAGATTCGTGTTTAGCACATCAAAATACATGAAATTCTACTATTCGTATACGGGGCAGGTTTTTTTTTGTTGACCAATGTTTTGCCTATATATTTTCTATATACTTTTTTTAACAATCATACGTCATGATGTACAAGTAAATATACCAACAGCCTTGATTATAATCAATTGCATTTTAAAATTCATTAAAAATTATTTATTTTAGATTAAAAGTTTATCAACGAAATTTTTGACTTATCAATGTCATTTCAAACTAAAATATGTGTTGTTATAAATATTTATAAATTTATTTACACTCAAATACATAAATACATACATTTATAGATACTTAAACGATTATACATAAAATAAAATTAGAAATGCCGTTAAGCGGTAAATGTATGCCATAACAAGGACATAAACTACGATAGTGTCTATCTATAGCTGCAACTATGAATTTATATAAAAATTATTGTTAGTGTAATGTCAGCATTCGTACAATTCATTGACAAATAAATAATGTTTATTTAACAAAATTCATGTTTCTGCTTTTCCCTTCCTGTGTATGTGTGTATGTGTGTATATATATAAATTTGCTCATTTGTACTTTACAAAAACAAAATTTTTGTTGATGACGTTTTTACTTTTACTGGATTTACTTATTCTATGCACTTTCAAGTCAATCGTATACTAAATATTCTCTTGTTTTGTCAATAGAGCAGTAGGACAATACAAAAGACTAGAAAATTGGGTCAGGGCTGTTTAAAGATGTTGACCTTAAATTTTGCTACACCAGAACAATGTATTTTTACACATTGCTGACGTTTTTGAAAAATAATAAAAAGCTTTTTCTATAGATTTTGTTTTAAAGCGGTAGCATAACATCCGCTGCTGTACCGGTAGCAAAACAGTAACAGTTAAAAAAGCTCCACCCTTAAATTAACAGCTTGTATTTGTATGTGTGTAACTCAACTACTTTGCGGTATCTGCCGGAACACGTGTTTTACTCCGCACCGCTTATTGCTGCTTTTATTGCTAGTGCTGCATTGCACTTCATATATGAAACTTGTGCAATTTTCATTCATATTCATTTAGTTATTTATAGTTTAAAGGTTGTTTAGTTAGTTTATATGTTTTTGTGTTTTTTGCTTTTGCTACCAAATGCCGCTTATTTGAAATATGAAAAGTTTACGTCAACTTTATCCTTCTTGCAAGAGGTCATTTTAGAGGTAAAAAGGATTCAGTTTTTTTTTTTTAATTTAATTTCACACATTATTTCATTTTTATATGCGGTTTTTTGTTTTCTTCATCTCTTACTCCTTTTCCTTTTTTTCTATTCATAATTAATGTTGCAAAAAATGTTGATTGTCTTGCTGTATGTTTGTTTGTTTTTTTTTTTATGTATGTATGTATTTTAAATATATGCCACATATGCATTTGTGGTATGATATTTGGCTGCCTTATTACATTAGAAATATGCATGTATGTATTCGCATGCTACTTGAGTGTTTATAAATATTAATGTGACATCAGAATATTTAAGTCATACATTCAAGGTTTAAATAACAAAATTATTCATCATTATACCGTAAAGCTTACATCTGAATAAATTAGTTAATATTCATATTTATAAAGGGGATTTTTGGTTATCAATTTTAATGACAAGGTTACGCAAAAGTATACAATCGTTAATTACACAAGGCAACAAAATCAAAAAAATTTTGGAGGCTTTAAAAACCTCTATACAATTTTGATGTATTGTGGTTCCAGTAGTTCAAAAATGAGCAAAATCTAAAATTCTATGGAAAGGTTTTTTTTAAATTTTTTATTTTTTTAATTACAATTTTTTTTAGGCGTTTTTCCATATAATTAATTATAACTCAAAAAGTTTTAGTCCGATATTATTGAAAAAAATTTGGAAAAATTTTTATTTACATAACCTTTAATTCCTTCTATTGCGTTTTAATCGGCTCAGTAGTTTCAGAGTAATAATAAAAAAATGAAACAAAAAATATATTTTTTACGTGAAAAAAGCTTTTATTTTAGAAATATTAGCAGAAAAGTATGAAACGGACACCCTGTTTTTCTAGTTTTTAGCCTATAACACTTTTATTTATTAACCGATTTTGACCATATGAGAGTCGATATAAACTTGGATACCAAAAATGGGCGTGGTCCGCCCACTTTATCGCGCACCTCCCATATAAGGGGAAATGTTAACGAAATTTTGTACAAGTACTTCAAGGATCAATGTAAACTCGGAAAAAAAATGGGCGTGGTCACCCACTTTACCGCCCATTTTTTTTTTCCGAGTTTACATTGATCCTATATATAAAGTTGATGGTGGGTATATAGATTCGGCCAAGTGGAATATAACACTATCGTTTGTTTTTTTAATTTTTTTTACCATGTTTATATTTTTTGCCTAACAATTTTTTTTCATAACTTTGAAACTACTGATCGCATCAAAAACATTTGTACACATTATTTAAAGATATTCTTAGCCAAAATGTTTGAAAATTTAGTTTAACAAAATCGGACAAGTTGTTTTTGAGTTATGACAACATAAGTGGAGAAAATTTTCAAAAAACTAAAATTTTGTGAAAATGAGCGGATTTACCTAATTGCGAATAAATTCGAAAAGAATCAATAGATTTTTATGACCGATATCTCATTTTGTTGCTATTATATGTGGCTTTGCGATAAAATAATAAATCTGAACAGTTTTTGCCGTTTTCGATTTTTGATGATTTTTTTAAAACAAAAAACTTGCTTTTTTCACTTAAAAAATATACTTTTTGTTTAATTTTTTTATTATAACTCCGAAACTACTGAGCTAATTGAAACGCAGTATATGACAGGATTAAAGGTTATGAAAATATAAATTTGTCTACATTTTTTTTAATAATATCGGACTAAAACTTTTTGAGTTATCATTAATTATGTGGAAAAACGCCTAAAAAAATTTGTAATTTTACAAAAAAATTTAAAAAAAAAAACCGCTCCATAGAATTTTAAATTTTGCCCATTTTTGGAGTACTAGAACCATGCTACATCAAATCTATATAGTAGTTATTGAAGCCTTTTTTTGTTGTTGACCTGTGATATTATACATATGTTTCAGTAACAGTTTCACTGCCGCAGCTCATTTTTAATAATTAATTTTAATTAGAAAATATAAGCTAATTTAAAGCGTTTCATATAAGTAAAATACTGTAACCAAACAGATGTTTTCTTTCTAGTGATTTACTTTTTAAAACACTTTAGCTTCTGTATAAATAGTGGGAGGAAATGCTTAGTATCCTCCCTCTAATTTCTTATTTATTACAGATCAAAGCAATAAGTAGTTAAGAAGTTCTATTTTTATTTCCATTTTATTTTTAGACATTTAATTCTCAAAATAAAACCAGCATCTTTTCTTATTAGCGTTTATATATTTATTGATTACCTGGCTTTTAATGCCAATAAAAAGGCAATAAAATCAGGAAAATGTGTCAATTGTTAGTGACATATTTCACACAGAAATAAATTCAATTTGTATAGAAAGACACATTAGAAATTGGTTTCTTATACTTGAGCGTAATTTAATATAAGTTCATCATTACATTTGTTATATTAAAAAAATATAAGAACTTATAAGTAAGGAGTGAGATCGAAAAAATCTTAACACAAGTTTTGCCTCATAACTTTTTTTACGAAGCTAAATTAATTTATTTATTATTATTATTTTTTTTTTTTTTTTTGAAAAACATGTCAGTTATTATTTTTAATGACAACCATGTTAATTTGTTGAGTAATGAAAAAGGAATACGTGCTAAAATTATTAAAAATTTACAAAAAAAAAAAAAAAAAAATCCGAATTGGTCCCACAAAAAATTGGACAAAGAATCAAAGGTCTGCCGTCCATCTGTTTCCCACGTTATTAAACAGAGAATTTTACAATTGAAAGGAAATCTGGTTCGACAAGAAAAAAAGGTCCAGATTATATTGGAAAGGCCAAGAAAATTGAAACCATATTGAAAAGAGCTCCAAACACATCTGGTAGAAGAGCAGCCCAGTTAGCTCAGTGCTCTGACTATTTAAAACGAAAAATTTAAGCCAATGCAGGCTTGAAAACATACAAAGTCCAAAAAATTCCAGAAAGGAATGCTGCAAAAAATTTAGAAGCCAAAATTAGGGCACGGAAATTAATATCAAATTTCATACAAAAATACTCATTTTGTATGAAATTTGAATCGATGAATCGTATCTACTAGCAGATTTTTCACAGCTTCCGGGTAAAAATTTTTATGTTGCTAATGCTCGAGGAAATGTTGAAGATAAGAATTTCCTATAAAATTTCTGGTATGGCAAAAAGGAGCAAGTCATTTCTTACAGTGGGCTCTATAAATACCTAAATATACTTCAAAGAATGTTTGCAAAAATGGCCTTTTCATTTCATAAGAGAGAACAATGTGTCCACATATTTTTCTCTAAACTGCCTGGAGCTAAGACCAAAAAAGGTCCAAGTGTTCATATGTAGTGGTTAGAACTATAAAAGTTATATTTTTCTGTGATCTGTTATATAATATCAATTCAATAAGAACTAGAAAAATATAGTCGGTTAAGCCCAACAACCATTGCGTTTGTGTACAGAAATGATTTCTGAAATTTTCGGAAATAAACTTAATATCGTACATATGACAATTTATGAACCGATCCTATTGAAATTAGTTGATATGATTGCTGTTTATTTTAAACTTATTTGCGTCAAATATTAATATGATACTGTTATTTATGTGCGATTTTTTCGTGTTAAAATGATTTTCGAAAGTTGGTCTTATATGGGAGTTTCGCCTAAATGTGGATTGATATGGTGGCATAAATAAGGCATTTCTTAGCGTTAGAACGCTATTCAAGGGAGTATTTATGGGGGCGAGGTGAAATAATAGACCAATCATGACAAATTTTAATGGCGTTTGTTGTTATGTCAAAATAAACATATGTATTAAATTTCATACAATTATCTTCAAAATTGGTACACAAAGTTTACACGGACAGACAAGCCAGACAGACAGACAGACAGACAGACGGAAGGACGGACATCGTTAAATCAACTCAGAAAATGATTCTGAGTCGATTGGTGTACATTAAGATGGGTGTTGGTATATTCTTTCTGTGCATTATAAACATCATCAGCACGAACGGATAATACCTTTGGTGGTGTTATAGCACTGTCTTTATGTTTTGTTGCAATATTTAGCCAATAGACGATTGTTCCAAAGCATTTTCTTGTTCTTCTTGTTTTTTTTTTTTTTTTTTTTTTTTTTTGGAAATAATTCTGTAACATGTGATCCGTTAAAGATAACTTAAAAAAAATTTCACATAGCCAGAGCTGAGCTGTTTTTGAGTTGATTTGTAGGAACACAGTTTCCTAGAGGGTCAGGGGAATATTGGATGGACCGCCCAAATTTGCTACTCGGGTATGTCATTTAAAAAAAAAATCATTTATGATTTTGTGGTAAAGAAATAAAAAAAATACCCGTACTTGTTTAGGTTATCTCTTTTAGTTTAAGAGATATTTAATTCGAAACAAATTTTCTCCTCATTTTTGGCCTCGTTTTTTTTATATTCTTCCAAGCTTGATGGGCTTAATTTGTGTTTTAAAATTAGTCTAAAATATCCTCAAGAATCCTTTTAAAATACTAAATAATATTTTTGCAAGAATTTTAAAAAGATATGGATCCAATAACAAGTTATATCAGTCTAAAGTTGAAACTTAAAAAAAAAATATATATCGACCATTCCAGGAAAGAACGCCCAAAAAAGGGTATTCTTTTACTTGATGCCTTTCAATTTCAATAAAAATTTGTATACAAAAACTTCATTAAGTTTTCAGTATTGTGAAATTGCAAAAACTCGCGATTTTATTTCGCTTTTTAATTTTTTCAAAAACCAAAAAAATTTCAAAAGTATGTAACTTTGAATAGCAATATCTCTGGAAAGACTTTGTGAATTTTAATGATTTAAACGGCCTTTAAATTTCGCATATAGCAGCTTTAAGACGAACATTTTAAAAATAAAGAAGATATTTTAAAAATGCATTTTAATGCAATTGCATTTTTCAAATGCACTTTTCTTTAAATATGCTATTAAAATTTTTTAATTTTTTAACATAAATGAAAAGTTTGGAATCTTTACATTAAAATAAAAGTGTCAAATTTTTGGGACGCGAAAATCTTATAAGTACAATCCAATTTTTATAAAAACATGTTTAAAATTTTTCATATAAAATTTAAATTTTTTCTTGTTTTTTAAATTTTCTTTAAAAATTTTTATAAAAGTTAACAAAATATAAAAAATATGCGATTTTAAATATGCATATCTCTTGAAATTATTGATGGATTTCTGTAATTTAAAAAGTATTTAAAAGGCCATTGCATATTTTTTGCGTAATTTAGCCACGTCTTCGATCCATAATATTTTAAAAATATGAATGCAGTTTTTAGATGCATTTTTGTTAGTTGCGAATTTATTAAATTTTAATTTTTCAAAAGTGTATTTAAAAATGCTTTGTTTATTATAACTTAGAACAATGTATAGTCTGATTTTTTAAAAAATAACACAATAAATTTTTTTTAACAAAATACGTAAAGATACTAATAATACCAGATAAATATAATTTTTATATGAAAAAATTGAAACTAGTTGAAGAAAAGGGAAAATTATGCACAGTATATGTGTGCGTCCCAAAAATTTGAGATTTTTATTTTAATATAAAGATTCCATGCTTTCCAAATACGGAAAAAAATCAACAAAATTTAATAGCATATTTAAAGAAAAATGCAGTTGCATTAAAATGCATTTTTAAAAAAATATTTTTTATTTATAAAATATTCATGTTTAAGCTGACATAATTATAATCCAAACGCCGTTTAAATCACAAATTTCTGCAAAGCCTTTCCAGAAATATTTGTATTTAAATATACTTTTGAGATTTTTTCAAAAGTGAAAAAGCGAAATAAAATCGCAAATTTTCTGAATTTAGCGAATCTGAAAACGAAAATATTTATAGATACCCATAGACCTTATACGTATAAAATTTTATAAAAATCGGAGGACACTTGGTATATTTTTGGGCGTTCTTTCATGGAATGGACGATATATATAAATAATTATAATTTTTTTAAATATTTTTTTTTTCCGGATTTAGATTTTGAGCATTTTTGGTTCAAAAACGTGGAAGTTTTTTAATTATTTAATATTACAACAGATTAATCTACACCATCACAGATATTATGGGAGATGAAGCAAAAAAATATCGTATAAAAATAAATCAAAGTTGTCTAACAAATTTTGTCCTGGCAAGACATTTTAACGTGAGGGAAAAAAAGGAATATAAATAACAAATGAAATTTTTAACAGAGAATTGGAAAATATTCCTTTCTATCATCAGAAATTAAAACGAATTTTAATTTTTCTGGCCTCATCCCGCATCTTGTCATTACAATAAAAAAGTAGCTTAGTTGTGTCAAACAAATGGCGCTACTATATACAAAATGAGACCAATAAACTAAACTATACAAAACTCAGTCCATTTAATTTATATAGGTTTATAATAAAAAAAAATATTTAAAGAACATTTAAAGTTGACTAGCAAATAAAATAAGAGTTTAAAATGAAGTGAATCCATACTGACCAAAAAGTAAACGAAGACACAATAAAGATTTTGTTAAAGGTATTCCAGAAAATATTAAATATTTTAATAAAAAACTACTAAAAAGTAAGTTATTCTTTTAAGCATAAAAGTAGACTATATGCACTAATTTTTCGTGCGCAGTATTTAGTATGAAAAATGGCAATTTTTTACAAAAATATAAATCCGAAAGCCATTGTACAGCTGCAGGACCAATGCCGTTGAGTTCCAATAAATCTCCTGTAAATCTTCTTCAAGAGCATTCCGTTTGTCATGTGGTAGACTGTTTGTACAACGTCATCACCTTAGTCGCAAAAACGGTTATTTGAGAAACCTCATTTATAGATTTTCGCAGCGCATCTACCATGGTTTGTTCGAATACAATTCAATCTGGCCCAGAGAAGTCTAGCGAGATCATATCCAGGAGGCATTCTTAAAATATCTTCAAATTGAAATGGGTCATTCTGGGATGCCATGGACCACTCATCTCTCCATATTGTTTGAGCATCAAAACTTCCCACCTTCAGTGCTTGAACGTGTCTCAAAGGTGGGTTACGTGATTTAAGTCGTTCGCACATGGACGTTGCAGTATATCCGTGAATAGGAAGAGTTGAGTTGGATGTAATTTTATCATATTCACGCAGATGAGTACTATGTCTTGTCAATTCGGGAGGTTGAATGTTACTTAATACCGGGAGGAATCTTGTTGGTGTAGAAGATATAGTACCAGTTATTATGCACATTGAAAAGTTCAGCTGTGAATTTATTTTCGATACGTGGGGGCTGTTAAGCCACACTGGAGCACAGTATTCAGCAGCTGAGTATACGAGTCCAGGAGATGCAGAACGTAAGTGACACACAGTAGCTTCCCATGATGTTGATGCAAGCTTCTGTATAATATTATTTCGTGTTTTAATCTTCGCTACTGTATTTTCAATATGTCTTCTAAATGATAATGTTCTTGCCCAATGTTACCCCCAGGTATTTAGAGTAGGTGTTGTGGTCTAGGGTTTTGTTACAAATCTGAACTTTAATCTTAATATTAGCCTGATTAGTGTTAAGATGGAAGCAGGAAACTTCTGTTTTAGTATGACTAGGACACAGGCGACATTTCCAAAAATATTGGATCAGGTTATATAGATCACTTTTCAGAACTGGTTCAGATTATGTCATATCAGGGTGTTGTGTCGCAATGGCGATATCATCTGCGTAAATAAATTTCCTTGAGATTGTTGTAGGTATATCATGGGTATATAAATTAAATAGTAACGGTGCTAGCACGGAGCCCTGAGAGTAAACATTATTGAGTTTACACAGGCGTCTCGATCTAGATAAACTCTAAAATGTCTATCACTTAGCATATTGTTGAGTAAGGTAGCCATCTTGATACAGGGTATTACATTCAAAAATTTATATATTAGACCATCTCTCCAAACAGTATCATACGCCGACCGTTAAAAATAATAACATGTAAATAATAAAGTATTTGAACTAAATTTTTTCATTAAATTTATCAAAAAAGGAAAAATTTTTGTTTTTAGTGTTATTTTTCGAAAAAAAATTGTATATTTGAACTTAAATAAAATCTACATTAATTAAGCTATCATTATAAAATTTTTGTATAATATAAAAAAATTTGTCCTTAAAAGAAAAAAACAAATATATTCCCATTTTCTTACTCCAAAATACCCAAAATTCCAATTCGGGGAAAGCTTCCTTCGAAAATTGACTTTTTTCCATTGAAATGGTCACCCTGTCATTATAAGGGGCCTCCGTCAGAAAATACTTTTTGGGTGTATACCTTACATATAGAGCTAAGAAATTAAAATAATTTTAAGTCGATCCCAGCTTTGCGATTTGAGACCATAACAAAAAAAGAAAAAGCTAAATACAAAAATTGACTAAATTTGGATAGGGCTCGTTGGCAGACCTTTGTCCCTAACTCCTCCGGATTTACTTTACACGCATTTACATTCAGATTTCTTTAGAAAACATTAAAAAAAATAATAAAGCTCAGAACAAAAAACTAATTTTATCACTGAATAAATATTGCCACCTTAAAAAAAAAAAAAATGTAAATTTTTTTAAAGTTCAAAATTTAGATTAATATAACTTTTTAACGGATTCATATAATTATATGATTCTTGCAGTAGTTTTATTTAGAATTTTATAGGAAATCTGGCAAACATTTTAGAAAAATTCTAGGGGAAAAATTAAACCCGCCAAGTTTAAAAAACTAAAAAAAGGCGAGGCTAAAAATGAGGTAAAAATTTATTTCGACCCGAATATCTCTTAAACTAAAAGAGATAACCTACATATGTAAGCGTATTTTTTGTAGAGATTTACAAGGACTATCTATATTTTTCCGTCATATCATAAATTAATTTTTGGCGATTTTAAAAAAAAAAAAAATTACATACCCGAGATGGGCAACTTTGGAGGGCCACCCACTTCCCTCCCTGTACTCTGTACTTCTCCAAATCAGTTCGAAAACACCTCAGCTCTGACCATGTGAAATTTTATAGAGATACCTCTAACGGTTCTTTAGTTACTGAATTATTTCCAAAAAAAGCGTTTTGGAACCACTGTGGGACGGTAACAGCAAGATCACTTGGTTTCCTATTCTTGAAAAGTGCCACCAGACCTCTTCAGAGAGCAGGGTATATAACCAGTAGACATAATATTGGATTGAAATCTTGATAGCCATTTTCTGAAGTTGATACCGCTATAAATAATAAATTCCGGAAGTATACCAACAGCACTTGCAGATTTCCCCTGTTTCATTCGGGATATATCACTGTTGGTTTCATCCAGGCTCAATGGATCTGAGTACTATCCATTAGCCTGTGTTCTTCGCTAGGGGAATCTCAATTTTCAGGAGAAAATCCTGATATTAATAGTTATTGATTTTTTGGTTACTATCTTGGAGGTAGTAATTATATGTTGTGCAATATTTACTCAGTAAATACACAGTTTACTGGAAAAAATGACGAATTGATCTTTTATTTAATCAAATAATTCGCTAATTCATTCTTAAAAGGAAAATCTGCCTGAGTGTTTGAAATAAAGTAAACTGACAGATTTATTCAATTTTTGAAAAAAAGAATTAAAATAATAATTTCTAAAAAAGGTGTTTATTTTCAATTAAACCACATCCTCATATTATTTAATAATAACTACAAATAGGGATATAAAAGATTCGCTATAGCCATCTTTGCATTATATGTACTTACATTTTAAAAGTTTCAGCTGTTGATAAAAAAAAAAAAAAAAAATATTTTTATAACATTTTTATATTAATGTATAAAAATAACTACTTTCCACACAAAAACGTGTACTGAAACATTTAAAAATATTCCCTACAAAATAAAAAGCTATTCATAGATTTTTATTTGCATTGCACAAGGAAAGAAATAAAGCTACCCAAGCTTATTTTTAGGCTAATTTACACGACATTAAGTTAAAAACATAAAAAAGTATTTTCTTACTCTTACTTCATTTATTTTGTTAAATAATTACCGTTATTTTTTTCCATTTCCCTCTCTTATTACTTGTCATCCTAAATAAATACATGAGTATTAATGTATAATTTGTGTGTGAGTTTTTAATCACTCACGAGTATTTTAAAATCCTCTTAAGAGCACGTGTAAATACAACCAAACACAAGATGTTTTAGCTCTTGAATTTTAAAAAAAAAAAAAAAAAAAAATTTAAATTAATTCGCTTTTGCTTCCTTTCCCCTTGGTGTCTGCTTTCAAGTGGGAAAATTTTATTACTTTTGTTTTGAATCCTTTTAAAGTTGTTAAGTGTGCGTGTCTTTCTGTATAAGTGAATGAGTGTGTAAGTGATTAAAGGTTTTTATGTTTTGATGTATAATTTATTTAAACTTTTTAGCAAATGTTGTTATTTATACATACAGTGCTGTGCAAAACAAAAGCAACAAAATTATGATAAACTTAAAAATTGTTTTAATTTTTAGAATATTTGGTTTACAACAAAAATAATTTTAGGAAATTATATACATATTTAAGGATTAACAAAAACACAAACATTTAAAGAACTTTAAACTTTGTCTATTAAGAAAAACTGAAATAAAACACAACAATCTTCATATAGGAGTGTGCACAACAATAGCATATTCATATTTTGCTTCATTTTGTTCTATAATTTATATTTTCCGTAAAATTTAGTTGTTTTAATGCGATTAAATTGTTAATTGATTTCTCTGGAATGATTTCCATTTGAATTTGTTGACTAAACAACACTTTGAACTGCACTAATCTTGAAGCAGCATAAAAAATCTTCCACAGATCTTATGTCTGAGTATTAGACCACATGGTTAAAAAATGTTAATCAATGAACTTTTAATCTAATCCTTCAAAAGTTTTAAAATATATTTCGCATTTTTTCGATGCAAAAACGTTGAACCCCAAACTATTTATACAAAATTACGTTGTCGTACATGTTTTTGTTTAAGAGATATCAGCAGAAAAGTATGAAACGGACACCCTGTGTTTTTAGTTTTTAGCCCATAACTTTTTTGTTTATTAACCGATTTTGCCCATTTTCAATACCAAACAAACCTTATATAAGATAAATATTTATGCCAAATTTCATCCCCCTACGTAGTCCCGTTCGAGCCCTATCCTGCTTTCAACAGACGGACAGACGGACACACAGCTATATCGACTCAGAATATAACCAGGACCCAGAAAATATATACTTTGTGGGGTCTTAAACGATTCTTTCGACATGTTACACACGGAGTGATAACATCAATATACCCCCCATCTTTTTGATGGTGGGTATAAAAAAATTTACCTTTATTGAATAAGCTTTTCAGTGAGCAGTGCTATATTGCTTAGCCTGTAACTTCTTTAAATGCTTTCAATGGATTTTCAGTATAGTATATATTAAACCTTAGAGACTATATAACCTATCTATGTAGACAAATTCGTTTTTATAACGTGTTACCTATTTATTTTTAATAATATCTAAACGAAGTTTTTAGCGGAAGTCCTTTTACATGCACTGAAAAGTTATAATTTTTTAAATTGTGCTTCCAAAATAAATTTGTTTACCTTAATTAAGCAATATGCTATAATTTGTATTATAAAACAAAGTTACATTCCTCTTTTCTTATTCCAAATAAACTAAAAATTGATTGCATCGGTCTATATTGTCACAAAACATAATTCTTATTAAAAAAACTGTAAGTAAAAGAAGAAATAACAAAAATATGTGCAAATAATACTGTATTATAAATACAGTATTAAACTGCCATTTACTTAAAAAATAGCAATAAATTTTTAAAGTTTTTATAATTGGAAATTTTGTTGCTTTTGATATGCACACTTTCATATAGAGAAAATACAATATGTTTCTCGTTTTTGCGAAAAGAAAGAAAATCACATCTTCTAAGGTACAAATGTTTATTAGCACCCAAATGTGTTAACAATTTTTTGAAATTAGTTTTATTTTAAATTTAATACTTTAAAAAATAATTCAACATTAAGGATAACTCTAATGTTGTTGCTTATGTTCTGCACAGCACTGTATATGGTACAAAAATCATTTGTATTTTAATGTAAAAGAAAGGACATTGTTTAAATATTTGTGCTAAAAGAAGCAATTCAAAAAAATTTAAATAGAATGAATACTAATAAACATTTTTAATATTTTTATTATTAATAAGAAGTATCACTACTATAATAATTTTTTCACAAATTCATATACATATTTAAAATTGACAATTAGTTTTTTATGTTATATACTTTTAGGTTTATATTTTAAATTATATTAAAAAAAAAAAAAACCGTTTTTCTATTCACAATTTTATAAAAATATTTATTTTAAGAATTTTTCTACTCAACCAACTATATCAAGACTCTTATTTGACATGATTTGCCTTATAAAATTTAATTTAATAATACAAGTTATTTATATGGGCAATTCTCTTTTTACGTTTGCCTTTATGAAACCGACCTTCAACCTCAAATATTTTTTTAAATTCTGACTTTTTTAATCAACTTTTGATGCAGTTATGTTAACAACACTTGGTGCTGTAACAGAGAAAAAATTCAAGACCTGAAACGGTTCCATGTGGTGCCGGCAAGTATCCAAAGTCAAAAATTCCAAAAAAAGTGTTTGAAAATTACAATTTTTTTTATTTCTCTTTATTACTTTAGTCGCGGATTTTAGCATAAATGTCCAATTCTTCTAATGTAGACTATTAACACTTGTAGAAAATGACCAGCATGGATTTAATTAGCGTGCAATTAACCAGTTTTAAATTGTGTTGTGCAAAAGTCGTGAAACTAAATTTTAAAAAATTTTAAAATTTTGCAGTTTTTTCACTGGGGATTTTACGCCGTTTCGAGTATTTCAAAATTCAACACAGAGCCTTATAGCTCTTGAAATTATGTATCATTTGACATATATGTCGTTAATGTGCCCTCAACAGAAATGCTGTAGGAGGTACCCAAACTTGGAGAGAAAAACGTGAATGGCTCCAAGAGGTGCCTTTTTCGCGAGGCACACTCGCAACCAAGGTTTAATTTTTCTACTATAGTAGCTCTCATTTATCATGAATATCAACTCCTAACAAACGCCATATTAAAAAATATATTCACTGTTTAACATTTTGTGTTCCATACTACTAAAAACTTCTGCAATATATTCATGTGGTATACTAAAAATTGCAGCGTCTGCTTAAAATTTATAGTAACATACTTAAACAGCAGTCAACTTGTTTGATATATATTTCAACCAGCAACTCGTAGTAGTTGTTCTTACACATTTTTGCCGAAAACATATTGCATTATTGTATGGTGTTTTCTTTTTTGTTCTAGACATTCTTCTTTATTTGGAAATGTGTGCTTTAATTTCACTGCTATAGTAGTTAATTTAGCAATCTGTTTTTTTGCAATTTTGTGTGTAAGGGTTGAAATGTAACGTAATATTTATATATGTATGTTGGTATGTACGTTTGTGTGTTCGTATGTATATTTATGTTTTTAACTTTCACACAAGAAAGTCTAGCAGCAATGGAATTGTAAACAAAAAGACTGCTTAACTTGTTACTATAGCAGCAAAATCAAAACGAAAATAAATAATACTGCGCAATATGGGTTCAACAAAATTGTGCGTGCGCAACTATACAAAAATATATTTTATTTCGTGTGCAATGCTTTGCGTTTGCTGCTGCAAATTGCAGAGACGAGTAACAATTTTAGTAGTATAACGAATTTATAGTGTGGATATTTCTAGTTGTTGTGTCTTCTATAAATGAAACATTTGTATATTTATTGCACAGTCGTAAGTGAAAATTTTTTTGCTAGAACTGCATATTTAAACCTTGCTCGCAACGTTGTTTCAATGACATTTAAAAATCATTGTGGCGTTTTAAAATATTAATCTGCTAAACGTGTATAGCTATTTTAAAGAATTCAGCAATTTTGCATATTTTGTTATGCGGATGTTGGCGTTATAAATCAATTTTAAACTGAAATAAGTTCCTTTGTAAAGTTTTACTTACGCAAAAAATATAATTTCATAGGCTAAGAACGCGATGTTTTTAGTTTAACATTAATCGTCGAGGCATACCAAAGGCGCTAATCAAAATTGGCAGTAATATATGTCAATCTGCAGCTGCTTTAAAACCATATGTCAAAATCAATATGGCGTTCGAAAAAAAAATACTATTTTTTATTTAATGCAACTTTAGAGATTTGACTAAGTGCAATTAAAAAATTTATATTAATGACATTGTCTTATGACTTATTTAAAAAAAAATTATGAATTTTGCAATAAATGGATAAATATGAACAACACTACATCACTAAAAACTGAATTTTGCAAATTCAGAGTTTGAAGAATTTCCCATATGTATTTTAAAATTGCTTCTTAATATTACCTCTACTTTTTGTTAATTTATATTCCAAAAATAGCTCTTTTTATATGTTTCTTATAAATATTCTCCATTTACTTTTGACATTTAAATAATTTGTAATGACTTTTATAGTTAATTAAATCTTTTATAATGTAATATTTGTAATATGGAATTAAAGACTTTATATAAAAACAATATACAATAAACTTCAATATAAAAACCACAAGAAAATTAATTAATAAAGTTTATAAACATAAAATTTTAATAAATTAATATATTAGAGGTGTTCATTATTAAATGAACAAAAATATAAAAAAAATTTTGGTTTTGTGGTTTATTGTTGTCCCTGAACTATTTGTGCAAAATTTCGTTGATGTACATGATTTTTTATAAAAGAAAAGTATAAACTGGTGCTACAACGGACACCTTGTTTTTCTAGTACATATTTGGTGCATAACTTCATCTCATTTTCAATACCAAAAAAAAAATTGGTTTAAATATTTGTCTTATATACTACTTTCAACAGACTGACAGACGGACATCGCACGTTGGGGTAAAATATGTCAAAAGTGGCGCTCAATTGAATTTTAAAATTTAAAATTTTGTAATAAAGTTGGGTACCGAATAAAAATAGACTATCAATTAAAATCTTTAAGCTAGGTTGTGCTATTTTCTTATAAGAAGATGTCAAAGTTAAGAATTTTTTTAAATTTTTGAAAAATAGTAAAAAATTCAATATTCATCAGCTTTCAGTGTATTTATTTTAAATAAAAAGTCTTTTAAGGTAAAAATTTAAAATGGAATCATTAACTTCAGATGTTTAAGTGTTCTTTTCTTTAAGTATTTGTAAATTATATTTTGTCCTAATATTTTTGTTATTTTTTTGAAAATTGTCCTAAAATACACAAATTTTCAACTTTCATGGAATGCAACTTAAAATGTTACACGATGTTTGTTCTGAAAATTTTCTGAAAAATAGTTTATATTGCCCACTCTAATATTATGAAAAAAATCGTGCGCATATATAGCCCGATTTGAGAAAATTTTTTTTTTTTTTTTTTTTTTTCAAAAAAACTCCAGTAGATTTCATACAAAAAACAGCTTGTGCAGACATTTTCTTTGCTTTATCAAACATTAAACAGTGGGAGAGAATATAAATAAATCTGTTACTTCTAATTGGCTGGTTGGATTTGCATGAAATTTCATATAGGTATAGCAGAGAACAGTAGCATTTTGTTTCGAAGCAAGATCCAATATAAGCATCGAGAGCGGAACTATGGGAGTCCAAAATATGGTACTAGTGTCATGGAAAAGGTTTAACCTCTAGGAAATTTTTGTTCCTTACCCGATTTTCAAGATTTTTATATCACCTAAAGTCCTTGAAAAATCCTTTGTATATAGCAATTATCTTATATATTTTTCTATTTATATACATTTGAAATTTCAAAAATATAAATTTTACAAGATATTGGTTAAGATTTTTCCATATATAGCCAAATATTTTCAACCGATTTTATTACATTTTATGTAGTTGATTAAAAAGCAAAATTATCTGTTGAACAAAGAAAATTTTGAGTCGTTATGTTTATTGAGTCAAAAGTTAAACGATTTTGAATTGGAAAGTTTGCAAAAATTAACAAACATACGGACAGATTTACGGACATTATAATTCTTTCAAAAAATTTTAAAATTCGGAAAGTATTTTGTTTCTACTTTTTGATTAATATGAAAATCAAATGAAGGTATTTAAGTTTTGATATCACCTTTCCCTGAATTAAGTGGCATTTTCGACCCATTTAACACAAATGTATAGACAGACAGACGGACATGGTCATGCTGCAAAAAAATACTTTAGAATTCTAAAAATGCATTTTTTTACTAACTAATAAATATAAAAAATAGAATGTGATCATCAAAATTTGGATATCACCTTTTATTGAATTAAGCGTCATTTTAGTCCTCATTTAACCTTAATATATAGATGGACGGACATTATCATTCATCCAAAAAACATCTTATAATCCTAAAAATGCATTTCTTTACTTACTAATAAATAGAAAAATTAAACGTGATAATTAAAGTGTTGATACAACCTTTTCCTGAATTATGCATAATTTTCGACCCATTTAAATCTAATGTATAGACGGACGGACGGACGGACAGACTTTACCGTTCTGCTAAAAAAATCTTAAAATTATAAAATTGATTTTTTTTAACTAATAATAAATAAAAAAAATAAAACGAAATCATTAAAATATTGATATCACCTTTTCCTGAATTAAGCGTCAGTTGTGACCCCTTTTAGCCCAACGTGCATCGTTAGATCGTCTTAAATTTTCCCCAGAACAAAGAATATATACTTTACTTTATATATACTTTATTGGGTGCTAGATAATTATGTCGATATTTCTATTAGGTTATAGATTTTATGATATAGATAAGCTTGTCTCCCACTTTTTTGTAACAAAATGCTCAAAATCTCAAAACTGGGAAAAACAGGTTTCAAAAAAATATTTTGCCACCCTGTCATTATAAAAGTCATCCGTGTGCTTAACCAATATATGAAGTTATATAAGCAATATATTATTTTGCTGATCACAAATTAATTCAAAAAAACTTCTCGAAAATTTACAAAGATGACCATATGCATAAGCATTTGCGTTAAAATTTTTACTAAAATGTAAAAAAGGTTAGATAAAAAATATTTTAAAAGTGAAAAAATAAAAATATGATATTTTTTTTAGTTTCAACTTTAGCTTAATATAAATTTTTATCGAATCCATATTATTATATGACTCTCGTAGCAATATTATTTTGTATTTTATAAAGAAACTAGTCGATATTTTAAAAAGATTTTAGGACCTTTAATGTGGTTCCTGTCAAATTTAAAAAGATTTTAAAATACGAGGCCAAAAATTAGAGAAAAACTTACAGAATTATTTAAAAATAGCGTAATTAACACTACATTAAATATAGCAATATTTTAATGAAATTTGGTACATATAAGTACCACATAAGTGTAAATGTGTGCCAAATATTATGAAGAATTGTCCATAATTGACCATAGCTGCCATATAAACCCTTCCTTAAAAAATCACTTTAGCGAGCATAAATTGATATCAAAAGCCTCCAAAAGAGGGATGATCAATGTTACTTAAAATCCCCTATTTATAAAAAAAAGATCTGCCCATTAAAAAAAAAAAAATTTATTTATGCTCCCCTAATGTATTCAATAAAATGCAATTATAATTAGCCGCAATTTTTTTTTTATTATCCATTTGACACTCATTCTCACTCTCGCAAAATAATATTCGAGAAAATTGCAAAAAATTCTCTGCACATAAACTGGACTTTTCCATAAAGTGTCTATGCGTGTTTAAAACCATACATTAGTATTAGGGCGGTACCATTTAGGTAAAAGAACAACATCTTACCAATGTTTTCGCTAAGTGATGATATAAAGTTGAACGACTCTATATAGAATTCTCTTAACTTGCTTATTAAATCTCTAGCATAATAAAACTTAGGATAAAAACATTGAAAACTGCTTTTTGTGTTATTGGTGCCATACTATTGTATATATATACAAAAAAATTACTTTTGTTATATTTCCTCGTGTGATTATAAATAAACACTCATACACACTTTTAAACTCAAGCATACACATGTATGTTTGTATACTTAGGATCCTTCAATGCACAATAAGAAAAACTATGACGTCATTACCAAAAGTATATTGAAAATACTCTAGAGAACATGAGAGAAAATTAAAAAAAGTTGTTGGTATTTAGAAACCAAAATAGAAAAAAATTAACAATAAAAAAAAGAAAGGAAACAAAAGAACATATTATAATCGATTTAAAAGTTAAAGGATATTTTTGAAAAATGTTTCAAGCACACATACATACATATTTATTTAAATAAGTTATTATTATTTTTTTTTTTAAATTATCATGACCAAAAAGTGTCTGTGGAAAGAATACTTGAAATAATTTAAAAATAATTTTATTTAGATAAACAATAAGAGAAAAAGTAAAATTGTTGTGGGAAAATTTCCACAATAATAAAGATTTTTAGTAAAGATTTAAAAAGTTTATATTTAGAAACGTGACGTTAATTTGGAGTTAATTTATTTGACATTTAGATAATAATACTTAGTATAAATATTTTATACGGAAATATAATTTTGTTCAATAACAAAAATTTATAAATATTTCAGATCTTCATAACTCTTTCAGGATTAAATTATAAAAATACTTATACATACTTTTAAAAAGTTTCTTTTTCTTTTAATCTTTTCATTTCTAGGACAATTACCTTTAACCATTCATCTTAATACAAAAAAAAAACATTAAACAATTGCATGTGGTATAAAAATAGATTAAATTACATTTAAATGCACAAGCAAATAAAGAAAAAATAACAATAATATATTAATGGATGTGATTGAAATCATAAATATTATTGTCCTTTTTTAAGAAAACCAAAGCAAATAACCTACACTTTACAAAATTACACCAAAAATTAGTTTAAAACAGTTACAGTTCAGAGTTCAAAGGTCAATGTTAAATATTGCTTTTAAATAGCAATATTTTAATTCTTAAATGGTAAATAATATTTTGATTTAGTATCTACATTCACTTATAAATTGTTTGGTATTATTTGTAATTATATTAGTTCTTATTTATAAGATTTTACCAAGTAATTTAATATTCGATTTTAACGAAATGTAATATGATTCTTACTTTCAATTGTAGAAACAAATAAATGTTTTTATTTTTAGCTGGAAATAATTCTGAGTAGTTAATTGTTTTAGTTTTAGTCAATTTTATTGAATTAATTTAAACAATTTAAGCTTAGGATTTTGATATAAAAACCTTAAGGTTTTTCAAAAAATGCTTACTGTTTGATGATGCCTAATGGAAAAGGTTTTTCACATTTACACAATTCTATTTGTGTTGTAAATTTAAATTATTTATAAATAAATCGTTTATTTGGTTTCTTTATCAATGATTGGCTTTCACTGCTTTAATCAGAAAGATGAAGCCATTTGAACAAAACTGTCTGTACAATTATTCCATAACTGTTCATAAAATATTATTTCATTTGTACGATGTACGATAAATTTTAGTTTTATAGAAAATTTACGATAGTTTTTTCCTATAGAAAATCTACGATAAAATTTTTTCCTATAGAAAATCTACGATAACTTTTTCTTCCTCAAGAAAAAGTTCTACGATAAAGTCCAATTTGCAATAAATTTATTTTTATAGAAAATTTATAATAAATTCTTTTTATAAAAAATTTATAAAATTTGCGATAAATTTTCTTTTTATAGAAAATTTACGATAAATTTTATTTTTATAGAAAATTTATGATAAATTTTATTTAAAAAAAAAACTTGCGATAAATTTTCTTTTAAAAAAAAAATTACGATAAATTTTCTTTTTATAGAAAAATTACGATAAATTTTATTTATAAAGAATATTTACGATAAATTCCATTTTTAAAAAAAAATTTACGATAAATTTAATTTTCATAAAAAATTTGCGATAAATTTTCATTTTATAGAAAACTTACGATAAATTTTATTTTTTTAGAAAAATTACGATAAATTTTCTTTTTATTGAAAACTTACGATAAATTCTATTGAAAATTTTCGATAAATTTTCTTTTTATAGAAAATTTACGATAAATTTTATTTTTATAGAACATTTATGATAAATTTTATTTAAAAAAAAAACTTGCGATAAATTTTCTTTTAAAAAAAAAATTACGATAAATTTTCTTTTTATAGAAAATTTACGATAAATTTTATTTATAAAGAATATTTACGATAAATTCCATTTTTAAAAAAAAATTTACGATAAATTTAATTTTCATAAAAAATTTGCGATAAATTTTCATTTTATAGAAAACTTACGATAAATTTTATTTTTTTAGAAAAATTACGTTAAATTTTCTTTTTATTGAAAACTTACGATAAATTCTATTGAAAATTTTCGATAAATTTTCTTTTTATAGAAAATTTACGATAAATTTTATTTTTATAGAACATTTATGATAAATTTTATTTTTAAAGAAAACTTGCGATAAATTTTCTTTAAAAAAAAAATTACGATAAATTTTATTTTTATAAAAAGTTTACGACAAATTTTTTTATAAAAAATTATAATAATTTAATTTTAAAGAAAAATTAAGATAAATTATCCTTTTATAGAAAATTTACGATAAATTCAAATTTTAAAGAAAATTTAGGAAAAATTTTATTTTTAAAGAAAATTTGCGATAAATTTTCATTTATAGAAAATTTACGATAAATTTTATTTTTTTAGAAAAATTACTATAAATTTTCTTTTTATTGAAAATTTACGATAAATTTCTTTCTGTTGAAAATTTACGATAAATTTTCTTTTTATAGAAAATTTACGATAAATTTTCTTTTTATAGAAAATTTACGATAAATTTTATTTTTATAGAAAATTTATGATAAATTTTATTTAAAAAAAAAAACTTGCGATAAATTTTCTTTTAAAAAAAATTACGATAAATTTTCTTTTAAAAAAAAATTACGATAAATTTTCTTTTTATAGAAAATTTACGATAAATTTTATTTATAAAGAATATTTACGATAAATTTCATTTTTAAAGAAAATTTAAAATTAATTTAATTTTCATAAAAAATTTGCGATAAATTTTCATTTTATAGAAAACTTACGATAAATTTTATTTTTTTAGAAAAATTACGATAAATTTTCTTTTTATTGAAAACTTACGATATATTTCTTTCTATTGAAAATTTACGATAAATTTATGATAAATTTTATTTTTATAGAAAATTTATGATAAATTTTATTTTTAAAGAAAACTTGCGATAAATTTTCTTTAAAAAAAAATTACGATAAATTTTATTTTTATAAAAAGTTTACGACAAATTTTTTTATAAAAAATTAGAATAATTTTATTTTTAAAGAAAAATTAAGATAAATTTTCCTTTTATAGAAAATTTACGATAAATTCTAATTTTAAAGAAAATTTACGAAAAATTTTATTTTTAAAGAAAATTTGCGATAAATTTTCATTTATAGAAAATTTACGATAAATTTTATTTTTTTACAAAAATTACTATAAATTTTCTTTTTATTGAAAAATTTTTTTTTCTTTTTAACGATAAATTTTCTTTTTATAGAAAATTTACGATAAAGTTACTTCCTATAGAAAATTTACGATAAAATTTTTTCCTGTAGAAAATCTACGATAAAGTTTCTTCCTCAAGAAAAAGTTCTACGATAAAGTCCAATGGAAAATTTACAATAAATTTATTTTTATAGAAAATTTATAATAAATTCTTTTTGTAAAAAATTTATAAAATTTGCGATAAATTTTATTTTTATAGAAAATTTATGATAAACTTTATTTTTAAAGAAAACTTGCGATAAATTTTCTTTAAAAAAATTACGATAAATTTTATTTTTATAAAAAATTTACAAATTTTTTTATAAAAAATTTGCGATAAATTTTTTATTTTTAAAGAAAAATTATGATAAATTTTCCGTTTATAGAAAATTTACGAAAAATTTAATTTTTAAAGAAAAATTAAGGTAAATTTTCCGTTTATAAAAAATTTACGATAAATTTTCCATTAATAGAAAATTTACGATAAATTCTAATTTTAAAGAAAATTTACGATAAATTTTATTTTTAAAGAAAATTTACGATACATTTTATTTTTATAGAAAATTTACGATAAATTTTCTTTTTATAGAAAATTCACAATAAATTTTCTTTTTATAGAAAATTTACGATCAATTTTCTTTTAAAAAAAAAAAATACGATTAATTTAATTTTTACAGAAAATTTACAATAAACTTTAATATTAAAAAAATTTACGATAAATTTCCTTTTTAAAATTTTTTTAATTTTTAAAGAAAATTTACGATTAATTTTATTTAATAGAAAAATTACGATAAAATTTATTTTAATAGAAAATTTACGATAAATTTTACCACAAATCCTATTCTCTGGATTTTCAGTCACTTAGGATCATATATTTTTAATTTCATATTTGTAGGTTCAATATTATACAAAATTCAAAAAGTACCATTAGAAGAAAAAAAAAGTACCACAAATCCTCTTTTCTTAATTCTAATTGACTTGGACCATATATTCATAATTGTAAGTTTAATATTATATAAAATTCTAAAAGTACCATGGAAGAACGAAAATTGGAAAATTCAAAAAGTGCCATTAGAAGAATGAAAAAGTACCACAAAGTCCCTTGTTATGGATACTCATTCATTTGCAATCATATATCTTTAATTTCATTTTTCTAGATTCAATATTAAAGAAAATTTATAAAGTACCATTAGAAGAACAAAAAAATACCTTAAAGTCCTCTCTTGTTAATTCTAACTCACTTAATACTACTTAAGTACTTAAGTTCATGTTTCTAGGTTTAATATAATAAAAAAAAGCATTTCTTAATTTGAATAAAATTTAATTTCCCGATTTGATCCCCTTTTTGGTACTTTTTATTCTACCTGGATGTAACAAGGATTGTATTTCAATGAATTTCTAAATTGCACTAGGATCTAATGTTAAAATATTCATATGTCACATACATATAAAAAAAAAATATTTTGTGAAAAAAGTACCCAAAACAGATACGATTTTTACCCCTTAAACGTTCGAATTTCCCAAAAGTACCCAACTTGTATTTATCAATTTTCGATAAGATACTAATTTGATGCACGTTTTATTTATATGTTTACTGGGTTAAAAGATAGATACGGTGCCAAAAAAGTAACATTTAAATTTACGATTAATTTTATTTAATAGAAAAATTACGATAAAATTTATTTTAATAGAAAATTTACGATAAATTTTACCACAAATCCTATTCTCTGGATTTTCAGTCACTTAGGATCATATATTTTTAATTTCATATTTGTAGGTTCAATATTATACAAAATTCAAAAAGTACCATTAGAAGAAAAAAAAAGTACCACAAATCCTCTTTTCTTAATTCTAATTGACTTGGACCATATATTCATAATTGTAAGTTTAATATTATATAAAATTCTAAAAGTACCATGGAAGAACGAAAATTGGAAAATTCAAAAAGTGCCATTAGAAGAATGAAAAAGTACCACAAAGTCCCTTGTTATGGATACTCATTCATTTGCAATCATATATCTTTAATTTCATTTTTCTAGATTCAATATTAAAGAAAATTTATAAAGTACCATTAGAAGAACAAAAAAATACCTTAAAGTCCTCTCTTGTTAATTCTAACTCACTTAATACTACTTAAGTACTTAAGTTCATGTTTCTAGGTTTAATATAATAAAAAAAAGCATTTCTTAATTTGAATAAAATTTAATTTCCCGATTTGATCCCCTTTTTGGTACTTTTTATTCTACCTGGATGTAACAAGGATTGTATTTCAATGAATTTCTAAATTGCACTAGGATCTAATGTTAAAATATTCATATGTCACATACATATAAAAAAAAAATATTTTGTGAAAAAAGTACCCAAAACAGATACGATTTTTACCCCTTAAACGTTCGAATTTCCCAAAAGTACCCAACTTGTATTTATCAATTTTCGATAAGATACTAATTTGATGCACGTTTTATTTATATGTTTACTGGATTAAAAGATAGATACGGTGCCAAAAAAGTAACAAAATATAGTTTTTATCCGTTTTCTCCCTAAAAGAGCCAAATTTTAAAAAAGTATCAGACACCTGTCCGATTATTTTTTTAAATGAATAAGAATGACTATTCAACTTTTTTGTATCTCTATTAATTAAAGAGATATAGGGTTACCCAATTTACCCTTTTCTACCCTTTTTTACTTTTTAAACGTTCGAATTTCCAAAAAGTACCAAATTTGTATTCGCTAATTTTCATAAGATACTAGTTTGTGGCTTACTGGATTAAAATATAGATATTGTTCCAAAAAAAAACTACCAAAATACTATTTTTAAACGTTTTCTCTCTAAAAATGACGAATTTAAAAAAGGACCAGACACCTATACGAATATTTTTTAAATATTTATATACATACCCTTTTTTACCCCCTAAACATTCAAATTTCCAAAAATCCCGTCTTAGTGGATCTATTTAATAGGAGACCAATCTACAGTCCATATTTCATCCTTCTAACTTTAACCGTTTGGGCTGTCCGATGATGAACCACTCAGTAAATTTACGATAAATTTTCTTTTCATAGAGAATTTTTATTTTTACAAGAAATTTACGATACATTTGATTTTTGTAAAACATTTTTAATAAATTTTCTATTTTAAGAAATCTTCTCATATAACATTCTTTTAAGTGCTATCGATTTAAATTCAAATAGTTTTTCTTTTTATTCTTTTGTGCACAAAATAATAATCCTCAATTTTGCATATGTTTTGTGACAAATTATTTTTAACAAGTTGTTAGTTTTTGTAAAAAAAATCCACTTCAAAAATAAATTTATGCCAACATAATTCTTCAATTTCAAATTTTGTTTACTTACAATATTGCAACTAACACAAAATTTGCATAAACTATAAACAGTGAATAGCAAAAGTAATGGCACTAGAAAAAAAACTAAAAAAATTATTATAAATCACACAAGGCAACAAAATCAAAAAAAATTTGGAGCTTTAAAAACCACTATACAATTTTGATGTATTGTGGTTCCAGTAGTCCAAAAATGGGCAAAATTTAAAATTCTATGGAGTTTTTTTTAATTTTTTTTTTTTATACCCTACACCACCATAGGTGGGGAGGGTATTATGCGTTTGTGCTGATGTTAGTAACACTCAAAAATATTGGTCTAAGACCCACCTTAATTTATACCAATCGGCTTAGAATCACTTTCTGAGTCGATTTAACGATGTCCGTCCGTCCGTCCGTCTGTCCGTCTGACCGTCTGTCCGTCCATGTAAACCTTGTAATCAAACTACAGGTCGCAATTTTGAATTTAAATTAATGAAATTTGGTACACAGATTTCTTTTAGTCCGGGTACGAAGCCTATTGAAATTGGTTATGATCGGTCCATTATTTCACCTAGCCCCCATACAAATGTCCTCCCGGAAAAGGGTTTTACGATCATAAATCCCTTAAATATAGCAATATTTTAATGAAGTTTGACACATATAAGTTTCATATAAGTCTAAATAAGTGTGCAGATTTTTAAAAAGATCGGTCCATAATTAACCATAGCTCCCATATAAACCCCTTTTCAGAAAATCACTTTAACGGGCATAAATCCCATTAAAATGTTAGTATCAAGTTAATATTCGACACAAATAAGTTTTATATGAACATAAATGATAGTGCTAAATTTTACAAAGATCGGTCCATAATTTAACATAGCTCCCATATAAGGCCCTCTTTCGGGAATCACCCAAAAGTAAATAAATTCTTATAAATGTCAGCATCAACGTAATATTCTGTATTCGTATGTTTTATTTTACACTTATGAGTATCGGTCCACATCTGACTCCAACTCAAGACCCCTCCCGAATTATAATGTACACAATGATGTAGGGTATCATATAGTCGGGCTTGACCGACTATATCTTTTTCTCTCGTTTTTTTTTTTTTTTTTTTTTTTTTTTGTAAAATTACGAATTTTTTCTAGGCGTTTTTCCACATAATTAATATTATTGAAATAAAAAAAATTTATATTTTCATAGCCTTTAATACCTTCATATATTGCTTTTCAATCGGCTCAGTAGTTTCGGATTTATAATAAAAAAAATTAAACAAAAAATATATTTTTTACGTGTAAATAGCAAGTTTTTTGTTTAAAAAAATCATTAAAAATCTAAAACGGAAAAAACTATTCAGATTTATTGCTTTATCGTAATAGCAACAAAATGAGATATCGATAATAAAAATCTATTGATTATTTTATTCGCAATTAAGTGAATTCGATAATTTTCACAAAATTTTAGTTTTTTGAAAAATGTTTCCACTTATGTTTATGTTAAACTAAATTTACAAAAATTTTGGCTTTAAATGATGGCTAAAATTTTTTTTGATGCGATCAATAGTTTCAAAGTTATGAAAAAAAATTGTTAGGCAAAAAATATAAAGTTAGTAAAAAAAATTAAAAAAACAAGCGAGAAGATATTGTAGCCAAAATTTTTGTAAATTTATTTTAACAAAATCGGACAAGTTGTTTATGAGTTATGACAACATAAGTGGAAAAATTTTTAAAAAAACTTAAATTTTGTGAAAATGATCAAATTTACTTAATTGTGAATAAATTCGACAAAAATCTATCGATTTTTATCATCGATATTTCATTTTATTGCTATAACATGAGGCTTTGCGATAAAGCAATAAATATGAACAGTTTTTGCCGTTTTCGATTTGTAATGATTTTTTTAAACAAAAAAACTTGCTATTTTCACGTAAAAAATTGTTTTTTTTTTTTTTTTTTTTCATTTTTATACCCTTCACCACAGGTGTAAAGGGTATATATAAGTTTGTCATTCCGTTTGTAATTTCCACAATTTTCGTCGGAGAGCAAAAAATTTTATATTTTCGGAATCCTTGTAAGAAGCGATGACGATTGGACCATGTCCGTCCGTCCGTCCGTCCGTCCGTGTGTCGGTTGAAATGGCGTTTATGAAGCCCACCGATAACTGACATATATAATATGTATGTCAAACGATCGGAAATGCTTTCGAGAATTTTGCTATTGGAATTCAGCAAGATAGGTTCATACAATGCGGAGATATGTTCAAAAAACCGGTTTTTTGAACCGGTTTTCCAGTTTCTGAAGCCTCTGTATACACTACGGACTTCGTTTTTACAAAGAATTCTCGGACATTTTTTTCTGAATTTTTGTTCTGAAAAAATGAAATAAATCGGTTCAGTAATAACTGAGATATCGGACAAAACGCATTTTTTATTTTTTGAAGCCTTGGTTTAAGCTATAGATTTTTATTTTTATACAGATCGGTCACAAATATTTTTATAAAATTTCAGTTTTTTGAATCAGGAAGATCGGTTTATAAATGGTGGAGATATGCTTTAAAAACCGGTTTTTAGAACCGGTTTTTTAGTTTTGAAGCCTCTGCATATACCAGGGACTTCGAATTTTTAAAGGGAGCTCGAAAATTATTTTCTGAATTTTTGTTCTGAAAAAATTAAATAAATCGGTTCAGTAATAACTGAGATATCGGGGAAAACGAATTTTTTATTTTAGAAGCCCTTGTTCAAGCTATAGAATTTTATTTTTATATAGATCAGTCATAAATATTTTTATAAAATTTCGGTTTTTTTAATAAACCAAATTCGTTCATAATCAACAGAGTTATGGCCCAAAAACAAATCTGTTAAGAATATAAATACACCAACAAACATGTATATTAAGTATTGTAATGACTATTAGTGACGTTTTTTGTTTTTTGTATAGACAAGTAGTTTAGTTATCAACAGCAGTAATATGATGAATAACAGTGTTGTTGTTGTTGTTCTTTGTATATGCAGTCTGTACAAAAATAAATAGATATGGAATTGTAGTTGTTTATTTTTAAAAACTAAAACATATCTGTTAAGAATATACATAAATACATACACAAACATGTATATTAAGCATTGTAATGACTATTAGTGACGTTTTTTGTTTTTTGTATAGACAAGTAGTTTAGTTAGCAACAGCAGTAATATAATGAATAACAGTGTTGTTGTTGTTCTTTGTGTATTCAGTCAGTTTGTACATACAAAAATAAATATATATGGAATTGTTGTTGTTTCTTTTTTAAAAGCAAAGCCTGTTATAATTGTTTTTTTTTTTTCATATTCAAATTTTCGTAGTTTGAAAAAAATTTAGATTTAGAAAATATGCAAGCATACGTTAAGGCGAAAATTTTATTAATTGTCGGTAATATGGTAATATGATGTCGATAAGACGGTAAGATGGTAATATGGTGAAGGGTATCAAAGATTCGGCACAGCCGAATCTTTTTTCAATTTCATTTTTATTGTAACTCCGAAACTACTGAGCCGATTGAAACGCAATATATGAAGGGATTAAAGGTTATGAAAATATAAATTTTTCTAAGTTTATTTCAATAATATCGGACTAACACTTTTTGAGTTATAATTAATTATGTGGAAAAACGCCTAAAAAAATTTGTAATTTTACAAAAAGATTAAAAAAAAAAAAGACTCTTCATAGAATTTTTAATTTTGCCCATTTTTGGACTACTGGAACCATGCTACATCAAATCTTTATAATAGTTATTGAAGCCTTTTTTTTTGCTGTTGACCTGTGTTATTGAAACATTTGTTCACATGCTTGCAATTTATTACTAACTGTATTTTTTTCTATATGTTTTATAAAAGAAATGTGTTAAAAGTAGGTATGCGAAATATTTTGTATCAAAATATAAAAAAATATATACTAGTGTATTTATAAAGAATGTAATATATTTAAATTTTTATATAGGTTTAATTACTATAATTTCCTGTGGCTTTTCTTGGGCCTCCAAATACTTTCGTTTACCTACTTTTAATATTTATTTATTTATGCCAAATACTTAAGCTTCTACTAAAATGCAGGCATGCAACACAATTTCAATAGTTCCTTTTTTCCCCCATTACTTGCATCTCAAATGCATTGAAGTGTGACTGAGAAAAAGAGCTAATGCCAACAAGAGTAAGAGTACTACAGGGAAAGAGAAAGGAAACAAACTGTATAAATGTCAACGAGCATCTATAGCTAAATAATAATAATGAGAAGAAAAAAACCTTGCAATCCTTTAATGAAACCATAAAAAGTTCATTGCCTTATAAGAGGATGTACAGAGAAAACAACAAAGAAATGATTTTTGTACTACGACTACTGAGACCTTCAGTATTAAACCTATTATGAAAACAGAAAAAAGTAAATAATTAAAACAAAAAAGAAGAGATGAAAAAAAGTCAGCTAGCAAATACAATATTTCGTCATACAATGAGGTGAAATTAAAAAATAATTGGGAATATTTGAAAAAAAAATTAAAAATATTATTAAAATTAAGTTTAAAAATAAAAAAGGATGTGAAATTTAAAAAAGGATAAGAAATTTAATACGAGAAAAATGCTACAGAGAAAAATAAAAACTTGACTGGTGTAAAATTTTAACAACTGCCTTAGTCCTTTTTAGTTTTTTCACATTTTCCAAAGGCGCATTATGAGATTAAACCATTTATTTATGACTATTTTACCTTAAATATGAACAATATAAATTTGTATTAAAAAGTATTCAAATTAAAAGTGTTCACATTTAAAATTTATGTATATATATATAAAAGAGTAACATGACTGACTGATTCATCATCCCACAGCCCAAACGTCTGAAGGTAGAGAAACGAAATTTGGAACGTAGTTAGGTCTCCCTCCATATATCGGTAACCATATACATATCTCCTAAACTAATATAGATACAAATGAAATTGAAAAAATATTCGGCTGTGCCGAATCTTTGATACCCTTCACCATATTACCATCTTACCGTCTTATCGACATCATATTACCATATTACCGACAATTAATAAAATTTTCGCCTTAACGTATGCTTGCATATTTTCTAAATCTAAATTTTTTTCAAACTACGAAAATTTGAATATGAAAAAAAAAAAACAATTATAACAGGCTTTGCTTTTAAAAAAGAAACAACAACAATTCCATATATATTTATTTTTGTATGTACAAACTGACTGAATACATAAAGAACAACAACAACACTGTTATTCATTATATTACTGCTGTTGCTAACTAAACTACTTGTCTATACAAAAAACAAAAAACGTCACTAATAGTCATTACAATGCTTAATATACATGTTTGTGTATGTATTTATGTATATTCTTAACAGATATGTTTTAGTTTTTAAAAATAAACAACTACAATTCCATATCTATTTATTTTTGTACAGACTGCATATACAAAGAACAACAACAACAACACTGTTATTCATCATATTACTGCTGTTGATAACTAAACTACTTGTCTATACAAAAAACAAAAAACGTCACTAATAGTCATTACAATACTTAATATACATGTTTGTTGGTGTATTTATATTCTTAACAGATTTGTTTTTGGGCCATAACTCTGTTGATTATGAACGAATTTGGTTTATTAAAAAAACCGAAATTTTATAAAAATATTTATGACTGATCTATATAAAAATAAAATTCTATAGCTTGAACAAGGGCTTCTAAAATAAAAAATTCGTTTTCCCCGATATCTCAGTTATTACTGAACCGATTTATTTAATTTTTTCAGAACAAAAATTCAGAAAATAATTTTCGAGCTCCCTTTAAAAATTCGAAGTCCCTGGTATATGCAGAGGCTTCAAAACTAAAAAACCGGTTCTAAAAACCGGTTTTTAAAGCATATCTCCACCATTTATAAACCGATCTTCCTGATTCAAAAAACTGAAATTTTATAAAAATATTTGTGACCGATCTGTATAAAAATAAAAATCTATAGCTTAAACCAAGGCTTCAAAAAATAAAAAATGCGTTTTGTCCGATATCTCAGTTATTACTGAACCGATTTATTTCATTTTTTCAGAACAAAAATTCAGAAAAAAATGTCCGAGAATTCTTTGTAAAAACGAAGTCCGTAGTGTATACAGAGGCTTCAGAAACTGGAAAACCGGTTCAAAAAACCGGTTTTTTGAACATATCTCCGCATTGTATGAACCTATCTTGCTGAATTCCAATAGCAAAATTCTCGAAAGCATTTCCGATCGTTTGACATACATATTATATATGTCAGTTATCGGTGGGCTTCATAAACGCCATTTCAACCGACACACGGACGGACGGACGGACGGACGGACGGACATGGTCCAATCGTCATCGCTTCTTACAAGGATTCCGAAAATATAAAATTTTTTGCTCTCCGACGAAAATTGTGGAAATTACAAACGGAATGACAAACTTATATATACCCTTTACACCTGTGGTGAAGGGTATAAAAAGTTAAATAGTTATTGTTATTCATTTAAAAAATAATCGGACAGGTGTCTGGTACTTTTTTGATAATTGGCCCTTTTAGAGAGAAAACGTTTAAAAACGGTATTTTGGTACTTTTTTGACACCATATGTATCTTTTAAACCACTCAACATACAGATAAAATTTATATCGTATTCGTAACTTATTGAAAAATGACAAACACTTTTAGAATTTCGAACTTTTTAGAATTTCGAACATTTAAGGGATAAAAACTGTACCTATTTTTGGTACTCTTTTCATAAAATATTTTTCTTTATTTATTACATATGAGTATTTTAATAGGGATACTACCACAACTTAGAAATTCATTGGAATACAATTTTCGATACTTACATGGGTAAAAAAAAAGTACCAAAAAAGGGGTAAAAGCGGGAAATTACATTTTATTCAAACTTAATAATGAATTTTCAATTACATTAAGCATAGAAACATGAAATTAAGAAAATGTAGATAGGAATTAACAAGAGTGAAATTTGTGGTACTTAAAGATACGTGGTCCTGTGAGTAAAAATTCAAGAGGATGGACTTTGTGGTACTTTTTTCTTCTTCTATTGGTACTTTTTTTCATTTTCTGTAATATTTAACCTAGAAACATGAAAATAAATACGCATGGTCCGATGTTGTAAAGAATTCACAAGGGGGGGACTTTGTGGTACTTTTTCGTTCTTCTAATGGTACTTTTTGAATTTTCTATAATTATGAACCTAGAAACATGAAATTAGGGATATGTGGTCCTTAGTTAATGAGAATCCATAAGAGGGGACGTTGTGGTACTTTTTTGCTATTTTAATGGTACTTTTTGAATTTTCTATTATATAACCTAGAAATATGAAATTAAGGACATGAAGTGCTAAGTGAATCAGAATCCATAAGAGAGAACTTTGTGGTACTTTTTCGTTCTTCTAATGGTACTTTTTGAATTTTTTATAATATTTAACCCAGAAACATAAAATTAAAGATATTTGGTCCTAAATGAATGAGAATTCATTAGAGGGGACTTTGTGGTACTTTTTTGTTCTTCTAATGGTACTTTTTGAATTTTCTATAATTATGAACTTAGAAACATGAAATTAAATATGCATGGTCCTATGTGAGAAAGAATTCACAAGAGGGGTCTTTGTGGTACTTTTTTGTTCTTCTAATGGTACTTTTTGAATTTTCAATAATATTTAACCTAGAAAAATAAAATTAAAGATATTTGGTCCGAAATGAATGAGAATTCATAAGAGGTGACTTTGTGGTACTTTTTGAATTTTCTTTAATTATGAACCCCGAAACATGAAATTAAAGATATGTGTTCTTAAGTGAATGGGAATCCATAATAGTGGACTTTGTGGTACTTTTTTGCTCTTCTAATAGTATTTTTTGAATATTCTATAATTATGAACTTAGAAACATGAAATTAAAGACCTTATGTGAGTGAGAATTCTCATAGGGGACTTTTTGGTACCTTTTTATTCTTCTAATGATACTTTTTGAATTTTCTATAATATTTACATTAGAAACATGAAATTAAAGATATTTAGTCCTAAGTGAATAAGAATACATCATAAGGGACTTTTTGGTACTTTTTTGTTCTTCTAAGGAGTGCGTTCGAAAAAATCTTAACATATATAATATTCAATAACTTGGAAATGGTTGACCTTAAAGTTTTTTGTATGAAATTTGGTTTTAATTTCCGTTTCCTATTTTTAGCTTCTAAATTTTTTGCAGCATTCCTGTTTGAAATTTTTAGGAAATTTTTTTTGGTGCAAAATTTCCTGTTTGAAATTTTGCACCAAATTGTCGAAGCACATAGCTAACCGAACTACTTTTCTACCTGATGTGTTTGGAATTCCTTTCAATATCCTTTCAATTTTCTGGCCTTCCCTTACCGAACCAGGTTTCATATCAATGACCAAATTCTGTGGCCAATTATTTCTAGGACCTATTTAGATTCAGATAATTTATAGCATATAAATCTTTTTCGTCACTCATTTTGATGAAAATCACTACAAATCAACATGGCTGTTATTAAAAATAATAACTGAAGTATTTTTCCATGATAACTAGATCAAACAAATTTTAATATTGATTCCGAAAAAGTTATAAGACAAAACGTGTGTTAAGATTTTTCGATCACACTCCTTAATAGCACTTCTTGAATTTTCTCTAACATTCATCCTAGAAACAACACTGAAGATGTAAGGTCCTAAGTGAACGAGAATTATTAAAAGGAATTTTGTGATAATTTTTCGTTATTCTAACCTAGAAACATGAAATTACAAATACATATATGTTTATTTACAGATGAGAAATCTCAAGCCCTATTAGTCACATTCTGTATACTAAAAAATAATAGTAGAAATACTTTGGAAGTTTTTGAACTTTCGAACGTTAACGATTTAAAAAATTGGTACTTTATTGGCATCCTACGAACTTTCTAAGCATAGAAATAAATTTAAAATATTATTTTTGTTTATCAGAAATATATCAAACATTATTTTATTATAAAAAACATATTTAACAAAAGATTTTTATTTAAAACAATTTTTTTTTTTTTTTTTTTGTACAAATTTACACACATTACACATGTTAAACAACCTTGTGCTGATTTTTTCTCAACTTACTAACACAATCTAAAAAAAAATTGTGCAAAAAAAAAATAAACCTCAACAGCAGCAACCATTAATAACCGTTCATTGGTACCGCTATTTGTGTATAATAAATATGTATGTGTCTTTGAAAAGTAATGACGTCATATATTGCCTAAATGCATTTTTAAAAAGCCAAAAGAGATAGAGCAAAACAAAAGGAAAAAGAAAATGAAATAAAAAAAAAACACATACATACATATACTATTTTTTAGCGCTTTCACAAATATATTTATATGTATATTTATTCACATACATATACATATATAAAAATGTTTATACTCGCTTTTATATTTAACCTAGTTTATGGTTATTGAACTTGTTTTCCCTTTAAAAAAAAAAAATCAGCTAACGGCATTTTGATCTCTCACACTCTTACTTACAAGTTAACTTTCTCTTGCATTTACTCTCTCTTTCGTTTTACATTAACATTTTATTGTTATCTGTATCATTGCCAAATTATATGTTGGCAAAGTTTATGAGTATTTAAATGTATGTGTGTGTAAAATAATAATAAGCTGTAGCAGGGCTGTTAAATGTGAAGATTTTAAAAATCATAGTTACCAAAGGATTTGGAAAAAATTTAACCTTTCGATTTTAATTAGAAAGGTTTTTTAAATGGCAACATATTTTTTATTAATTGATTTTTTTTAGCCTTAAATAATGAAAGCTCAATGAAACGTATTAATTGCATAGATATTGGTTTTGTTGAACAAATTTTTTATAACTTATTTTTTAAAAACTATGTCACAACTATATTTGGCTACTATATAGACCAGAAGGTAATGTTGGAATCATCACAAATTTTGTATGCCGTACACCACCATAGGTGGGGAGGGTATTATGCCTTTGTGGTGATGTTTGTAACACCCAAACATATTGGTCTAATACCAATCGGCTTAGAATCACTTTCTGAGTCGATTTAACGATGTCCCCCGTCTGTCCGTCCATGTAAAACTTGTAATCAAACTACCGGCCGCAATTTTAAACATAATTAATAAACTTAGGCACACAGGTTTCTTATAATCCAAGGACAAAGCCTAATGAAATTGGTTATAATCGAGTAATTATTTCACCTTGCCCGTATACGAATGTCCTCCCGGAAAAGGGTTTAACGATCATAAATCCCATAAATATAGCAATAATTTAATTAATCTTATGAGTTCCAGAAAAAAGAGAAAATACCTATTTTCAAAGGTGTCTTAAGAAAATTAGTTTTTATACCCACCATCAAAAAGATGGGGGGTATATTGATTTTGTCAATCGGTAAGTAACATGTCGAAAAATCATTTAAGACCCCATAAGGTATATATTTTCTGGGTCCTAATTAGATTCTGAGTCGATCTAGCTATGTCCGTCCGTCTGTCTGTCTGTTGAAAGCAGGATAGGGCCTACGGGACAACCTAGAGCGACGAAATTTGTTTATGATTAAAAATGAGATAATAAAAATTATGAACAAAATATTGGAAACACAGGGTTTCCGTTGCAGCTTCATTTCATACTTTTCTGCTGATATTTTTAAACAAAAGCATGTACTTCAACGAAATTTTATACATATAGTTTGGGGGTCGATGCAAACTTGGAAGTCAAAAATGGGCGTGGTCCGCCCACCTCCCATATAAAGTAAAAATTTGGAAAAGTTGATGGTGTGTATATAGCCAGGCCGAATATAACATTCTCGCTTGTTTGTATTAATTTTTGAAATAGGCAAACAGAAGATACGTTCAAGAGTATTGAAATCTTGCAGAAATTCTATACCTAATTGACATCAAGTTAAAACCGTTTTGAAACTAAAATTTAAAATTAAATTGTGGTGGATTTTGAATCGATTTTTTTTCCTCAGTGTAACTTTAAACCACCAAAAGGTATAAACTAAAATATTTTTATACACACAATCAAAAAGATGAGGGGTAACTTAGTTTATCATCCCGTCAACAAAATCATTTAAGACTCCATAAAATATTTTGGATCCTGGTTAGATTACGAGTCGATCTAGCTTTGTCGGTCTGTCTGTCCCCCATCTAGTGGGGCATTACAAAATATATTTTACACCTATTAGGAACAACAGTTTAAGAAATATATATTTATGATCCGGGTAACCGAAAATATGCTGAACCGAACATTTTAGGCAATTTTAAGATTTTTGCGATCGATTTGTTATAGCATATGTTTGCATATTTTGAGCTTAGCAGTTATGTTGTCATATTTTTATAGAAAATTCTTATTTTAGTGCATATTTTAGCATTTTAAATGACATATTTTTGCATACTTCACGCTTAAGAGCATTTCTTTTACATTATTACACTAAAAAACATAATTGTGCATATTTAACACTTAATAGACAAATTTCGCATATTTTACACCCAATCGAATTTTTTTTACATAATTTGCCATTAGTAAAATTTTGTTTTTTGCTGTCACATACAGCTGTATGCAATATAATAGTAGCGCTATTTTTAAAATTTTAAAATTCAATAAAATTAAGATTTAAAAAAAAAAAAAATTGTTCATGGAATTTGTTATACTTTTCCCAAATTTTATACAAAATAAGTTTCTCAAGCCTTCGATAAAGTATGGCACGAAGGATTATTATTTAAAATTAAACAACATTTACCCACAAATACGCATAAGCTGCTAGAAAGCTATTTAACTCATCGAAAGATTGTTCTTAAAGAGGGAGACTTTATATGCTCACCGCAGTCCATTGTTGCAGGTGTACCCCAAGGAAGTATACTGGGTCCCTTTTTATATTTAATATACACTTCTGATATGCCAACTAATAGTCGAACCCATATATCAACATTTGCAGATGACACAGCTATACTAGGCGTTCATGAAAACCCCCAAGAAGCATCTAAACTCTTGCAGGATCATATACTATTTTTAGAAAAATGATTGACGCAATGGAGAATAAAAGTGAATGAACAGAAATGTATTTATATTACATTCACATTGCGGAGTGATTCGTGCCCTCCAATCCTGATAAATAATCAGATTATAAATTAACTCTGGACTGCAAACTGTTGATCTATAACTCAATTATAAAGCCAATATGGTGCTATGGTATCCAACTATGGGCCACGGCCTCAGCTTCAAATATTGAAAAAATTCAAAGATTCCAAAATAAAATACTTCGAATGATAACCGCAGCACCCTGGTATATAAAAATAAATGATAATATTCACAAGGACCTCAATGTTTCTATTGTTAAAGATGAAATAAGAAAACACGCAGAATCCTGTTTGAGGAAGCTTGAAGTACACCCTAACCCACTTGCTCGAAACATAATAAGAAGCGATGGCTACAACCGTTTGAGAAGAAGGAACACAACAGACCTCCGCCTAAGCTAAACTCTTTGATTACATATAGTTTTTCATCCGACAGTGGTTGGACATAATATAAATTAAGATTTAGAGTTAAAATTTGAATTACTTATTGTTAGTTCACTTAATTTAGTGAAGATCCAATAAATAAATTTAGATGAAAAAAAAAATAAATAAATAAATCTTAAAATTGAACATATTAATTCAGATAAAATGCTCAAAGTGATTGAAAACACTAGAAATTTGCTGTGCAAAATAATAGTAGTATCGATGAAAAATACCTGTAAAAGTAAAAACCTGATTAGGTTCCTTTTTTTTTTTTTTGGCATATTTTGTTTATACACATTAATATTTTGTGAAATAGGCTCTGAGTTCGCTAATAACCCCAGGACCTCCTGACAGCAAGCAGACTGCACTGGCGTCCATAATTCCTGAACACTTCCGGCATTCTTTTTAAAAACAGCATCTTTGACATCTCCAAAAATGTTTCCAATGGGAATCAAATATGATGATCAAGCAGGTTATTTTCGGAAAACCATTATTTTGTAAATTTGCTCGTTTTCCTAGGAAAATTTTCCTGCTAAAAAGCCCATTTGAGGGGCATATTCTCTTCTGAATAAGACAACGTGACTGTTCTTAATATTTCCATATACATTGGGGCATCCATGTTAACTTTTATTCAAAATATGGACCCTGAACCACCGTATGAAGGGCATCTCCTAACGTTGATTTTCCTACCACAGTGCGCAGAGGGCCAGGGAGATCGATTTTTGGCCAAAACCCTTTATCGTTGTCGGATATGGCAAAAAATTCATATTTCAAGGTTATTGGACTTGCTGATTCCAAAAATGAACTAAAAAATACAAAATTCAAAATGGCGGAACCAAAATGGCTGCCAAAATTTTTAACAAATTTTCTGATCCAGCTAAAATTTTGTGTATAGGCAGTTTTAGAGTTACTTAATTTGAAACTGAAATCAGAATTTGAAAAAACAATATGGCGGACTCAACATGTTTCTTTAAGTTGTGTTAATTTCTTCAAAAATATAATTTTTTTATAATCGATAAATGTGTCAAAAACCAAATACAAGAAAACTTTGAAATCTGTATTCTATAAAATTATCGAAAATATTAAAAAAATGCAAAATGGCGGAAACAATATGGCGTCCAAAATTTTTTGTTGCTGTATCTTTCTAAAATTAAGTTTTCTGTTTGTTTTTGATGTTACTGAATTCAAGAACAAACATTAAAAAATCAAGTAAGAAAGTTATAGTCTGTCTATTCCGACAATATAACACCCTACACCATTGCGTTTGTACATTAAAATGAATTCCGAAATTTACGAAAATGGACGTAATATGAAATTAGTTTATATGATTTTTACTGATTTTAAAGTTAATTGTGTCAAATATTGCCATTACACTGTAATTTATGTTGGATTTTGGGAGTTAAAGTGATTTTCGAAAGTGGGCTTTATATGGGAGCTATGCCTAATTGTGGACCGATCTTCCTGATATTTTGTACTCTGATTTATTAATGTATTAAACCTATTTGTACTGAATTTTATTGAAATAGTGATATAAATAACGAATTTCTAAGCGTTAAAACCCTATTCGTGGGGTATTTGTATGGTAGTGAGTTGAAATAATTGAGGGATCACGACCAATTTCCATACTGTTTTTCTTCTTTTAAATAGAGATAGAAAATTAACTGCATCTATAATTATATCGAAAGTATCCATTTTTGTGTAAATACACTGGATAATTATTTACTTGAAAAAATATCTAAATGTTTTCTTAAAATTTATGTTATTTTGATATCTTGGAACACTATTATAAATTAGTGCGATATGGTCATTTATCATTTGGAGCAAGTTTGGGCAACTTTTTTCAAAAACTAACATTCTATTAGATATAAAAATAGAAAAAATTGCTTTTATCGGACTGAGGATTTGTGTGGATTTCTTTGGAAGAAGGTTAATATCAAAAAAATTTTAACTTATTTGATTAAAATTTTAAAAAAATATACTATATGTAAATAACTTAAACTCGGGTTATTTTTGTTATAATTGCCGATTTAGATGTTAATTGATGCGAAAAAAAATTTCAGCTTTTGTTATAAAAATATGTATCAAAAACCAAAAAAATTGTCCTTCAATAAAATTAATTTCTAACAACTTTTTTAACTTTGGATCGTTACAGAAGGAAATGGTGTAGATGGATAACAAAAAAAAATTCGGAAAACATGCTTTTAAATGTTCCTAATAATTTGCCATATTCGTTATTTTCAAATTCTTAAAAACGACTTATGGCCAAAAATCTATCTCTCTGGCCCTCTGTGCAGTGTTGGATAGACTTTAGAACAAATTTTGGGTCATATTATTCGTTATTTGGTCCCCTCAAATATATTCTTGTCCCATGCATACCATATGTACCAAAAATAATTAATTTGAACTCATCAGAGCAGAAAATGTTTCTCTTTTTGTTTTGTTCTTGTTTAGGACTTTGATATAAACAAATAGTTTTTAAATTCCTTGTCTAGGAATAATGCAGCGACAAAACTTCCAAAGTATTTAATATTGTATAACGAAGTTTCATGGTATTAAATGAATTTATACCATGAAACGTTATTACATACATTTTATTATTTTTATCCGGATTATTTTATTTACTAATTTGTTATATTACCTCATCTGTGAATACCCTATTATTCTAACTTACTTGTGAACACCCTTATTGTTGTTTTAAGAATTGAGATTTAATAATTCTCATTAAGTTTATATAATTATTCTCATAAGTACTTTAAGCTTGTATGGTATAGTTTCCAACAAAGAATACTAAGCACAAAGTAGAACAGAGTCGTCATATCGAGGCTTCAAATTTGCCAAAATCAGTTTTTTAGAATATGGCGGGAGAAAGAGATAGAAATGTTGCATGAATATAAAATTTACGAGTGTAAAAGTGATACGCTATGTTGGTTGGAATTTTGAAACGAAGCAGAAAACCAAAACAAAACAAAAATCACATTCTACATAAAAAATTATTTAACAAGAAAATCTTTAATATTTACATTTATGTGGAATAAAACATTATTTCCACAAATGAAATTTGTTTTCAACACGTAATAGCTCAAATCAAATTAGTTTTTAGCACATAAATAATAACTTTTAATTTAATAAATAGATAATTTTATATTAATTCTGTGGCCAAAAGGTAGAATTAAAATAAAAGAAACTCGACAAAATCGAGAATGAATAATCAAAACAAAAACAAGTTAGAGAATTTTGTGTGAGTGATAGGCAATAGTACACACTTTCTGTCTCTGTTTTCTTACACTACTGTATGTATACTGTGATACTAAGAAAAGAAGGCTTGTCAAAAAAACCTAACTCTGTTGTCAAAAAAAACCTAACTTTAAGATTGTGTTAGTCAAATTTTATTTATATGTATTGGTTCTGAAACTACTTTCACCACGCATCATAATCATACATAGTTGCACAAAAGAGTATTAACAAGTTATTAAATATAATTCATCACAATGATATTCGCAGATTTTTATCTTTTGATGTGGGTTACATACACAAATAGTAATATAATTACATTTTTTGGCTTTTTGTCGATGAATATGAAAATAATTCAAAATTATTTTAAAATCTGTTTTATTTTTAATACCAAATTTAGCAACATTGTTCGTTCAATTTAAATTTCAACATACAAAAAAGGAATGTCAAAAATAAATTTAAAAAATATATTTTCAGTTTGTGGAAAACATTCGTTTAACGGGCGTGAAAATACTATAAACGTGTGTGAAAAAATAATAAAAATATCGTGTGTTAGTGGAAAAATGTGTCGCGTGTGTAATTTTCCTTAAATTTTAAGGAAAATATTTGTTTATTTTGTGTTGTTTCTCTCTCTCACAAGTGTGTTGAATTCACACAGAACTTGTATGTGAAGAGAGAGAAATGTTGTTGTTGTAGGAAAGAGTACTATTTTCCATTCTTAGTATTCTTTGGTTTCCAACTTAATTTGCCAAAATCTAAGACAGCTGATATTACGATATAATATGCCTTATTCCAAGACACTTGATATCGTATCCTCAGTCACTGTTTCTCTGGTACTCGGATTAGGTCCGATCGTGAGGAGAATACACAGCTATCTGTCTGTTTCAGACACAGTGGCTTTGCTCCGTCTGTTTTGGCATTACAACTTCGGTCGTCAATCCCGATACCACTACTTAGGTTGTTAGTTCCGGCACCGGAACATCGGTTTTGGCACAGCGAATTATCGCTTGTCTCGGTACTACTACTTCGGTTGTTATTTTTGGCACCGTGGCTTCGGTCATCGGTTTTGGCACAGCGAAATGTATCGTCTGCTATACCCATTAGATTAAGTCTGAATTTAGCAATCTAGCTTTAAGAAACTGTATTATTATATCAGTATTCTATTCATATTTAATTATCATCAACGATCCTGGCTACTGCATAATACCCGAGGGAACCGAATTTTCAACTCCGTATCTACCTGTATAATCTGTATTACATGAGAAGTAACTGACTGAATCCCTACATATCATCGTGTTGCTAGTAATTTATTTAACACAAAAGTATTAACTATAATTTATTGTTACCGATATCTGAAACATTGAATTATTAAATAAAGATACACTGTATAATTAACCCCCAGAAAGGATACACAAACCATAGAAAACAACTAGAACTCCAACTTGCTCACAAAAAACCTAACTCAATTGTCAAAAAAAAACCTAACTCTTTGTATGTGTATGTGTAAAATTTTCTATAGAACAAATTTATACGTGTGAAGAGAATAATTTTTTGTTTCTGAGCGAATGAAAAGAGTTGGACTTCTAGTTGTTTTCTATGACACAAACTGTGTTCTCACTTCAGTTTCATGGATCCCGTAAGTCGACCCTGGACGCGACTGAACTACCTCTGCCGACGACAAAACCATGTTACAAATGCAACTATTATTTTGCACACAGCTGTACGTTTTTTAAATCTCTTATAATTTTCATTTTATAAATTTATAAAAATTTTGCAATTTTCTGATAAAATAAAATATTTTTTAGCAATTGCTAATTAAAATTAAGTTACTAATAACATGAGTACAGATAATTTAAAATTTAGCTTGAGAAAAATATACTCTAAGAGCGTAGTTTTAAATGTTAAGGACATTTTCCGATTTGGAGTATAGAGCATATTTTTGGTTGCCCTGTTTATTATCAATGTAACTTACATTCTGCTACAAAAACGAAATTCAAATTTTATTTTCTGTTTACAGAAATGTAAAAGTTTAATTTTGTAATTTACTGGAAATATGTTACATCATCTTCACTGATTCATTTGGCTTTACATTAATAATAAGATGAGAACATAAACCCTTTTTTATTTTATTTTTTTAATTGCTCTAAAGGATTTTAAGATAACTAAGTTACAAAATGATACGATTATAGCGAGTTCAACAAACTGTATTAAAAATGTTTATTATTTTTTTTATTTTAGTTTCTTAAAATTTTACTCCATATTTAACCAGCTATAGTTCAATGACTCCAACATTTTTATCCCCTTAACTTTAGGTGTTAAAAATGAAGGGAAAATTTATGATTTTATACCCTTTTATTTTTCTTTTTTTTCGCGTAAATAAAAATATTATATGTAATACAAAATATAAATTTAATGCTAATAATGATGTATGAGATGATAACTACGAAATGATGTACTATAATTCATTAAATGGTAATAGATTAGCAGAAACAAATTATGTAAATTATAAGAAAAAAACAAAATTTGTTAATAAATTATGTAAATGAATGTAAATGAATTAAAATATTAAACTAAAATTAATAAGACGATATTTTAAGACTACAGAAAGTTAACCTAATGAAAATATAAATACTTACAAAATAAACTTTTGCCATGAAGAAAAAAAAATAGGTGACCTCGAAATATGCAAATAGGGCACATGTTAATAATTAAACTTAAATTAATGTTAATAACTTAATATTAAGATTTTAAAACATTTCGAATAGATTTTTGCAAAATTTCTTATAGGTATTTAATAAGCAGGGCAAGTTTTTCAAGCTTTTCGCTTGGAAAGTAAGCATTTGCATTTTTCAAAAGAATTTCACAAAAAAAATGCTTATATTTTACATCTTTGCATAAATTTGCATATAATGGATACAAAAGTTAGTTTTCTTAACAAAAACACAATTTTTTGGTGATTTTTTGGAGTTCAATCAAATGATTTCTAAAAATTTTTTTGTGAGTATTTTGAGTACATTGTAAATATTGTAAAGAAAAAAAAATCGGAAGCGTCAAATATGATACTTAAAATTAAAATAGTTATATTTTTATAAACATCGAAATCTATTTGAGATTGAAGTTAAAAAATGCTATTTTGAGCATATTTCCTACACATTAATATACTATAAGAATGCATAAATTCGTTGGTTTTTATAGACATATTCATGCTATTTTTGCATATTTTGTGCATATTATACCATTTTTTCGTGCTTTTTCAAGCGCATATTTCAATTATTTTTGTGCATATAAAAACTTGCCCTGTTAATAAGTGACTTAAAATCACTTTAGTTTATGACCCTTATCATTACACTTTAACGTATGATTAATATGGCTTATATATAAATCAAGTATACGCTTAGTATGATATTACTCTTCATCACATTACTTATACTCTCTCTCACACACTTCATAACAAATAACCAATAGTTATGTTACGTGTTTATATTAAAAAAAGGTTAAAAGAAATTCCTCTATTTTAATTCAGCTTAATATGAAAATGTCTTTTAAATATCAAATAGCAATATATGACTGTTTACATGTGTGTATAGTAAATAGATGTAAGTTTTATAAAAAGGCAACCCATATCAATTTTACCCCTTTTAAGTTTAATAGTCGACTATAATAAAGGAAATATGTATTTAAATAAGCACGTGTTGTTTGTTATACCCTATTTTTTAAATAAAAATAAAAATAAAAAAAATTTTAATGGCATAACATTGTTATAATACTTTATATAATTTTTTTGCAATAAATAATTTTATGTTAAATATAAAGGTAATTTTAGAGGGGAAGCCGTTAAAGGTAATTTGAATACATAACTGTTAAAATTGTTTTAAATATATCAATGAATATGTAAAAAGTAGTCCATTTTTTATAAGAAATTTCAAAAATTTTAGATACAAATATTTTAATTTTTTTTTTTTTTTTTTTCCTCTGACACTAATTATGCACACAAAATTTGTTCACGTTATAATTTTTATCAATACGCTCAAAAGTTGTGGATGTTTGGGTTTGAAACTTTCAAAATATTAAAAAAAGAGAGTTCTGGCTTTATCAAAATCAAAACAATTCGGTTTTATATATATTTTTTTACTATCTGCTCATGTCAAAATTATTACGGAATCTTCAATATTTATCGAAATTAATTGAAAATATAGTTTTTAGCCCATAGAAAAAGATGTGGACTAAAAATATCTTTAAGCCACTCCAACTTAATTTTGAAATACGCTCAATAATTTTGGAGTAATTACGAAATTAGTGTCCGAAAAAAATTCATGTTTTTTTTTTTTTTTTTATTATTATTCTGGCTCAAGTTTATTATTGTAATAATATTTAGAATACAGAAACACTAGCAGGATGGAATGCATTTTCTGATCCGCTACGACCTTCGTCATTTGTGTCGTTCAATACTAATAGTAAAGATCTTTCATTTAACTCACACTTTTGAAGTTTTTGAGTTATTTGAATTTGAATTTTTAAGTACCTCCATGTTCTTGGTCCAGTTTTTTCCAAATATATCATAGTGTTTCCGAGCGATTTAATTTGATTTTGGCTGATTAAAGAACAAAATTATCTATTGAATAAAGAAAAATTTAAGTCGATATCTTTACCGAGTCCAAAAATAAACGATTTTGAATTTGAAAATTGCAAAAATTAAGACTTTTTCTGTTCTTTTTTTTTACCGAAAAAGTATCTACACTCTTTTTTTTTTCTAAAATAAAATTTTCTTTAACAACATATAATAATTATATACTTTTCTGAAAGCTATCTTCACAAAGAAGACTTTAAAATAAATATCAACCCAATAACTCAAATAGTCAAGGTACCCCACTGTGTATAGATAGATATAGCAAGAAAATAATTTATTATTAGCAAATCATATTAGAAAGTTTGATTTTTTCATCACTTAAATAATTAAATAATTGATGCAATTAAAAAAATAATTGAAATAGTTTTTATATTTAATAAATAGTTTAATAGATCGTTTAAGAGCCTCATACATTAAATAATTTTAGAACAATAAAACAAATAAAGACCTTTTTTTAAATTCTAAAATTTGGTTTGAAAAATTACACAGGTTAACAAAATCGCAAAAAATTTTTATAACTGGAATAAGTCTACAATATTATTATTCCTTAGGCTTGATATAGTGTAGAAAGTAGAGTATCCAAAAAACCGACTTTTTTTGAAAACCGGTTTTCGGTTTATCCGAAAAAATCATATTTTAGAAAAAACCGGTTAACAGGTTTTTAGTCATTTAAATTTCTTATGAAGAAAATATTTATTTTTTTTAACAAAAGCTTTACTCCGAAAAAATAATAATTTTGGTGTGAATAATTTTAAAATGAAAGTTTTTCATTTCACATTATAATTTTTGAGAAATATAAAGGTATGTATATTAGGGTGGCCTCCTTTAATATGGAGGAAAATAAAGGTTCTTAAATTTTCAGTTTCATCCCCTAGAAATGTTCGAATAGCCCAAAAACAATAAAATACAAAGTTTTAGATTTATTGAAACAAATTTAGAGGTGGCTCAGAGATTGAAATATTAAAAAATTTAGTTTTTTTATTCTGCTTAACAATACCTAATTGATCGGCATATGTTTTTGTCTTGGTAGCTTATAAATCATGTTAAAATTTTTCGGTAATCACGTGTGATCTGCGTAAGATATTCAAGATCAAATTTCACAAAAATTACTTGTTTTGCATCTAACTCACCTACGCACAGTGTTCGATTTTCAAATTTAGCTGGCCAAAACCCCAAAAATGAACTTTAAAGGAGGAATAAAACTATATTCGGGTATTAAAATAGACTATTCAGTTAAGACAGTTAAGAAACGAATACCTTTTTCTGTTATCAGCTGGGGTCCAACTTTTGATTGTTTTGAGAACTAGGGATACTCCTTTAATAGAAAATAAAAAAATTGTTTGCCCGAAACTGCCCCTGCCGAACAAAGTATTCAAAACAAAGATACACCATCCTTCTAAGTGGAACAAAAAATTTAATAATGTTTTAAATGAATACCTTTGTTTAAGTTGTGAGCTTACAAGATCGTGGGTGAATAATTCCATCTAGCAATAATTCATTTTCTAGCAAAGAAAAGTTTCACTACTTTTCTTTGCTAGAAAAGGAACTTATTTTTTTTTAAGATGTCACAAAAGTAATTCTTTATTTATAGAACGATTTACAAGAAATAAAATTAAAAAAAAAAAATTATCGGAGCCAGGAGTTGAACCCACAACCATCCGGATGCTATCAAATTGCTCTACCCATTATACCACTGCAGTGTACTGCCTAGTTATTTTAAAGTGCATCAATGGTTTTCACAAAGAAGTCCCGTTTTTTTTTTTTTTTTTCTTTTTTTCTAAAAATAAAATAGACATGCCTAAACAGATATCGGGAAATACTAACGATGGCAATACAGCCAGGCGATTTTTTAGAAATGCGGAAATATCTGCTCAAATAACTGGGTTAAGTTTAGAACTTATTAAACGTTTTCATGTTATATTTGAATGCTTAGCATCTGGGTATACTATAAACGTGGAAGCATTCGAAAGTTATACATTTGAAACAAGAAATCTTTATTTGAAACTATATCCCTGGTATTACATGCCTGTCAGTGTTCACAAAGTTCTTTGGCACGGAAAAGCTATAATTGAACATTGCATCCTTCCTATTGGTCAATTATCTGAAGAAGCTCAAGAATCCAGGAATAAAGACAATAGACGTTATAGACTGCAGTTCATGCGGAAAACTTCACGGACCGAGACTAATGCAGATCTAATAAAAAGGCTATTAATATCATCAGATCCTTATATTTGCAGCTTCAGGAAAACTCCACCAGTTAAAAAACGAACTTTAACGCCAGATATATTGAAACTACTAAAAAACGCATGTTATAATATACAAGAGTCTGATAGTGAAAATGACAGTGATATTGGTGCAGATTCCACATGATTTTGTTTTTTTTTTTTTACTAAATTTTTTTATACTTTCATTAAAAAATTATAATGAATTATGTAATCTTTATTTTGTATTTTTAATTAAACTTATTTTCAAATGAAAAAGAATTGTAAAAGAAGCTATTTTTAAATTTTGACTATTTTTCATAATTGGGTAATTAATAGTGGGCGTGGCGGTAGGCGGATTTGTCAAATTTTTTGTTCAATAATTCTTCAATATGTAAGTAATCACTATGCCAAAAATCACTTTTGTACGATTTATAGTTTTTGTGTAATTAATTTTGGCCACCTAAATTTGAAAATCGAACACTATGCTACGTCTTGTTCGCTATTACAACAATTTTTGATAATAAAATTATTTACAGTGTATATAGAATGTCAGTATGCCAAATTTCGTTTCTATCCTTCAATTTTATGTTGAAGTTTTATTTTTCTGGGTCTATTTGCCCGAAAATTACGTGTTTTTTAGTAATTTTATTTTAAATACTAATATGTTGATTTTACGAATTTCAGAAAGCTAATAATGTGTAGAATTCAACAAGATATAAACCCATTTAAAATTAATTTATTATGATCGATGAAAGGAAAAACATTTTAAAAAGTAATAATTTTCAAGATTTCTATTGCTTTGAGCCACTTCTAAATTTTTTTCAATCAGTTCAAATATATTTTACTCTCTTTCTGAATAAAAATTTTAATAAAATAGGGTTTTTTTAAACCGGTTAACCGCCTTTAAGAAAAACGGTTTCGAATAAAACCGAAAATTGTAAAAAAACCGAAACCGACGGCGCTTGCAAAAAACCGGAAACCGGTTTGTTTCCTTGAGAAGTTTTTAGGATATAAAATATTCCAGGTAATAGGTAGATGAAATTTTTCACACATATTTTAAAGGCAAGACATGGGACTATAAAAATGTAGTACTAGTAAAATCTCGAACTTCTCACACATAGCCCCTAGAAGTCGTTAAAGTTGTAAAAATCAAGAATTTCTCAATTAACTCTCATAAAACCATTGAAAATGAGGGATAAGGAGTAGGTGTGTAGAGAAAATTTGTATTTGATATAACTGATACAAGACCGCAGATTTCAAAAACTTTTAACCCATTGATGACCAAACGATATGTACCTTTAAGAAATTTTTAGGTTATATAATTTTCTGGGTAATAGATAGAGTAAATTATAGATCTGTATTTTATAGAGAAGGAACAATAAAACAATAAAGTGTATAATATGCCATGTCTCTAACATGCCCTCCATAGCACCTAAAAGTCATTAAAGTTGCTAAAAGCACTTAAAAAAATAGGAAAAATATGCGAAGAACAATGGGAGCTTTTGCACCAAAATTCTGTTACTAAGAGGTTATATCAACGCATATGGAATCCTACTTTGGTGGCAGACTTTTACAGCTTCTTAATATGAGAAAAAATTTATAATTAGTACATTCTTAAATTCTAATTAAAGAAAAAAATATCCATAAATTTTTCAATGAAGTTTAAAATAAAAACATTATATATTTTAAAATTGTGACGTCATGGAAATGATTTATTTAACTTTCTACACTAGTACTACATTTTTATAGCCCTATGTCTTGGCTATTCAACATGGCTAACTTATATGCTCTACCTATTACTGGGAAAATTGTATAACCTAGAAACTAATCATAAAACCATATTTTCTTTGGTCCTCAATGGGTTAAAAATGTGACGTGATGGGAAAAAAACCGAAATGTTTCTGGAATTTGGGATGATAATATCTGCAACATGATTTTCTAGATACTTTTTTAGTGTTGACCTGTGTTATTTATCGACTTTTGCGGGTTAGGCTGCTAATTTTAGACAAAAATAAATAAAATTTTTAACGAAATTACATCAGTAAAAAAAACATTTTTGCCAAAAATTTATTTTTTTATCAAAAATAACTTTTTTCTTTTACAAAATGTTTTTTTATTAATTTCTTATAAATTTTCTTACTAATACTTTATTTTTTGTTCACCTTAAATTCTATTACCTTCAATAAATATGTACCTATATAAATTTAAAAACTCTTCTTTATTTGTGAAGTGCTTGTCTATATTAGTATGTGTTTGTATTTGTTTGTATATGTATTATAAAACACTTTTTGAAATTAATTGTAGTCAAAACACGTGTATTTTCCTTACCTACTAAAAATACTTGTTTTTGCAAATATTTTATCTACATAAAAATAGTGTATTTTATTATTTATAAATTTAAAGGGAAATCAATTTATATTCAAACTATTAGAGCAGAAGGGAATTTTTTTTTTTATTGGTAACATGGTGAAAGATTGAATAAATTTCAACACACAATCAGTTCAATAAAAAATTAAAAAAACAACGTTAAAAAATTTAGTTGCTACTATTCATGAAGTTATACACATGTCTAGTTTTAGGGAAACCTTTCAATGGATGACTTTATATGGAATTCTAAGAATCTAAAATAATGATATTTGTATTTCCAATAAGTCAGTTAATTAGCGCCACAGATTCTCGCCATAATAGTATAACATTATATTCCTTAACCTTTGTAATAACTCCTTACTGCTGCCAAATTTGTAAATTGTAAATTTAAAAGAACTTTTTTCTACTACTATATTTCTTTTAGAGTTTATTTTAAAAAATATAAACTAAATATGAGCTTAAATTATAGATTCTAAGACCAAGGTATTATATTATTTTATAAATTTTTTTGTATGGAAATTTATTTTACAATCGTTTTCATGATTTCACCATCACCTTAAAATCAAAAGAGTAATCTACTAACAATAGATATTTCTTTTTTCCTTAATTTATTTACAAATATTATTAATATTTGTGGAATTTCTTTCATGTAAACTTCTCTAACATTATAACATTTTTATTTTGTTACCAATTCAACAATTGTGCTAAATATAGAAATATTTTACTTTTAACCAATCTTTATAACAGCAAATAGGTACAATAAAAATTGTTGGACTTTTGAGAAATAAAAGAATTTTATAAAGGAATTTTTTAACTGTTACCAAGCAAAATAAAAGACGAAAACCTTAAATGTCTTGTCTATTAGAAAAAAGAAAATATAAATCAATTTAAAGAAAGGAAACAGAATTTGTTAACGAGTAGGGTTTCATTTCTCTTATTAAAATGGAAAGACAAGATTTAAATAAAGAAAAAAAGAGTTAAAAGGGTTTCATTTTGTTATAGGCAATAAATTGAAGTATTGTTAAGCTACAAGAAGCAAGAATATGTTTTCAAAATTAACGTTAAATTATTAAAAAATATAATAAAAAGTTTCTGTAAGAAATATAGATTAAAATATAATTTCTTTTTAAAATAGCCTTACTATACCTATTTTTGTTCTCATTGTAAAATAATAGAAAACAAGTAATAAAATGACATACCTATAGCGTTTATATGTTCTATTTACTCGCAATTTTAAAATATTGTGATAAGAAAACTTTGCCGTATAAACGACGAGTTAATAATTTATTTTCGAGTAATAAATCGTAATTAATTAAATTAATTGCAAATAATGCGTACGGCGCACGTTGGGGTAAAATGTGTCAAAAGTGGCGCTGAATTGAATTTTAAAATTTAAAGTTTTGTAATAAAATCGGTTACCGAATAAAAATAGACAAAATTATGTATCACTATCAATTAAAATCTTTAAGCTAAATTGTGTTGTTTTCTTATAAGGAGCTGTCAAAGTCAAGAATTTTTTTACATTTTTTAAAAATAGTAAAAAATTCAGTTTTCATCAGATTTCAGTGTATTTATTTTAAATAAAAAGTCCTTTAAGGTAGAAATTTTAAATGAAACCATCAACTTCAGATGTTTAAATGTACTTTTCTTCAAATATTTGTACATAATATTTTGTCCAAACATTTTTGTTATTTTTTTGAAAATTGTCCTAAAATACACCAATTTTAAACTTTCATGGAATGCAACTTAAAATATTACATGATGTTTGTTCTGAAAATTTTCTGAAAAATAGTACATATTGTCTACTTTAATACTATGAAAAAAAAAATCGTGCGCACATACTATAGCCCGATTTAAGAAAATAATTTTTTTTTTCAAAAAAACTCCAGTAGATTTCATACAAAAAACAGCTTAAGTGTCAGACATTTTCTTTGCTTTATCAAACATTAAACAGTGGAGAAGAATCGAAATAAATCTGTAACTTCAAATCAGCTGATTGGATTTGCATGAAATTTTACGTAGCAGAGGACAGTAGCATTTTGAGTTTAGAAGCGGGATTTAGTATTCACATCAGGAGCAAAACTATAGGGATTCAAAATAGAGTGCTAGTGTCACGGAAAATTACACTAGCACTCTATTTTCACCTTAAAGTCCTTAAAAAATCCTTTAGGAAACATGATTGCATGTACTACTTATCTTATATATTTTTCTAGTTATAAACATTTAAAATTTCAAAAATCTCAATTTTACTCTAGTTCTCGCGATAAATCGAGATTTGTAAAATTAATGAGGTTGCACTATATATTGAAACCTATATCGAAAATGACTTGTTTGATTTTGTTCAAAAAGAATATCAAAAAATTCTAATTAAAATTATCTTCAAGTCGTTCTTACATTACTTTTTAATAAGGTCAACAGTTATGGAAATATTAAGCCCATTTTTTGAGAAAAAATTAAATTTTATATAAAATTTCAAGAAATGCATTTTTCAAAAAATCATACAAATTTTAAAGTTTAAACAAATTCAAATTTTTATTTTTTATTCATAGACATAAATTTTTTCCAAATAAAACAAATTAATGTATAAATTTTGATTTTATTAAAAAATTAGTGAAAATACTCATTTACAAGTTACATAGAAAAATTTAAAAAATCAGAAAATCATTTCTTTTTTTATCTTTTTAAGAAAAGTAAGTAAATCATGGTTTGTTTGTTAGGCTTTGTTTAAGCTTTGAAATTTTTTAGTGTAAAATTTTTAATTCTCATTGAGTTTATAAAGTTTACACTCTAATATATCTTTAGTTTTTTTAAAGAAATTGGGAAAGTTTTCCTGATGGGTTGGCTTAAGCGACAAATAATTTGTGAATTTATTCAAATAACGATCGCACAATGATAAAATTATTTGAATTTTTTACACTTTCAAATTTGTATGATTTTTTGATAAAATTTTTTCTTGAAATTTTATATAAGTGGATTAGGGGCTTAGTACTTATTAACACCGTGTATCCGAATTGACTTAGAAACCCTATGCGGCAGAATCACTGTTTCCGTGTGTTATATTTTAACAAATAGATATAAAAATACACAAATTTTATTTAGAGCAGTGCTACACTCTGAGAGCGCATTTTAAAATAACTTCTACAAAAATAAACTTAAATATTTGTTTTATACATTTATAAATTGTTAAAATAAAAATTCATTGTCAAGTAGTTTTTAAAAATAACTATTTTGATACTTATTGCTGAAATATATTGCCGTTTTACAAACTTCATAAATTCTCAATTTTATAGTGTATTTAGTAAGGGAAAGAGTGGAAAATTATGAAAGCAAATAATAAGACAATAGAGTTTTTACTAACATATGCACAGTGGACACAAATGCAAAATAAATCCATAAAGTATGTACCTACTAATATTTCAGTTTTTCAAACATTTTTATAAAATTTGTCAAATGTTATAAAAATATTAATAAACAATTTGTAAAACTCAAATTAATCAAAAAAACCAAAGAAAAAAATTTTGGTACAAAAATGTTTCTAAAACTGTCTTATATAATCTCTTCAAGGTTTCTACTAACGATATTTACGATCTCATACTATTTTTTCTTTATACCCACTGTGTACAATATATTTATGTACTAGATACTTATTTCAACTTACTTACATCACTTTTTCTTACAACCATAGAAATTCGTGGAAAATTTTTTAACGGAAACAAAATCTACAAATAAATATTAACCAGCTGTTGCACATCGAATAAAGGAAATATACTTTATGCAAAAGTAAACATATGTACATAAATATACAAACATATATACACACACATACACTTATATATAAATATACTTACTTAGATATCACTTCAACTACAACATAAAATTTTATTTAAGGAATGGAAATATTTACACAGTCACAGTAACAGACTCTTTGTCAGACATGATAATATTAAATGGCACATAATTTTATGTTTATTTTCCCTATACTCCTACCACTAAATAAGACAAATAGCTGTTGTGTTTAAACAATTTTCTTCTACACTTATTTTTTTATTGGAGGGCAAAGGAAACCAAACCAAACCAACCAACAGGAAATAAAAAGATTATAATCAAAAGCTACAGAGCAACAAGAAATAATAAACAATAACTAATGTAGACAACAAAGAATTGTAATGATGTAAAATGAATTTAATTGAAATAAACATTTGAATTGTTTAGATCATCCAACAAAATCAACAGATAAACGAGAGAAAAAGATATAGTCGGTCAAGCCCGACTATATGATACCCTACACCATTGCGTACATTATAATTCGGGAAGGGGTCTTTTATTAATAGTCAAATGTGGACCGATACTCATAAGTGTAAAATAAAACATACGAATACAGAATATTACGTTGATGTTGACATTTATATGAATTTATTCACTTTTGGGTGATTCCCGAAAGAGGGCCTTATATGGGAGCTAAGGTAAATTATAGACCGATCTTTGTAAAATTTGGCACTATCATTTGTGTTCATATATAGAACTTATTTGCGTCGAATATTAAGTTGATACTAACATTTTAATGGGAAAAATCGGCACACTTATTTAGACTTATATAAAACTTATATATTCCAAATTTCATTAAAATATTGTTATATTTAAGGGATTATGATCACTTTTCCGGGAGGACATTTGTATGGGGGCTAGGTGAAATAATGGACCGATCATAACCAATTTCAATAGGCTTCGTCCCTGGACTATAAGAAACCTGTGTACCAAATTTCATTAATTTTGGTTCAAAATTGCGACATGTAGTTTGATTACAAGGTTTACATGGACGGACAGACGGACAGACGGTCAGACGGACAGACGGACAGACGGACGGACATCGTTAAATCGACTCAGAAAGTGATTCTAAGCCGATTGATATAAATTAAGGTGGGTCTTAGACCAATATTTTTGGGTGTTACAAACATCAGCACAAATGCATAATACCCTCCCCACCTATGGTGGTGTAGGGTATAAAAATAACAAAAGTGTCTGACAAGCAGTTTTAAAAAAGTAAATACATAACATTGTATAGGAATTATGATAAAGTATATAAATGGAAAATTACTAGTAAATATGTTCATTTTTAAGATGTTTTCATTATTATTGTCTTATTTGTTTGTTCTTTTCTCCTTTTTAATAAATTTGAAATTTATCAAAATTAGTATGTTTTTATGTAGAAATAATTTTAAAGCATGATTTTGGTAAAATTTTTTTGGTTTTTCATTAATGGATTTTGTTTTTTATTTAGTTTAAGATTTTAATGTATTGAAAATACTTTAAACATTATTGTATAGAAATTTTTGTATAGAAGTTTTTTGGCTTAAAAAAATAATAATTCATACAGACGTATGATTAATATTTAATTAAAATTTTACATAAATAATATTAATACAGAGTATAAGTGTCAACTAAAATGTTATAAATTTCGAACAGATTACACTGGTCAACAAAAAAATCCTCCCCCATAGACGAATAGTTGGACTTGATGTATTTTGATGTGCTAAACATGAAACTGCTTTCAGTTTTTTTCCATCAGGTCTGGATTTTTTTGTTTTATGGTCGTGTCTAATATTTCGCCCATAGTAAGGCCATTACTCTAGTATATTTCCTCATAACTCAAGAACGGTGTGTACGATTGATCAAAGTGATACACCAAAAGATGCGTACTAAAAATATCTTCAAATTCCTTAACTTTGAAGCTGGTAATGCTGCGAATAAAATAAGGCATGTTTCTTCAAAATTGATGCACAAATCTAAATTTTATTCACAGTTAAGTAAAAATACCCATGTTACATACAATTGAGTAGAAATAGAGTGGTGGCCAAAAAAAAATTTTTTTTATTTTTTTCTTGAAACAAAAATAGGTGGAAAAGGTTGATTCTGACGAGTTAAACAAGAATCTGCATTCACTTTTTATCTATCGGGTACTGATTTTTTATGTTCATAGCTAATATCATCACCTTATACAACGGTCACACTATAAAATTCGAGAATGGGTTTTCAAACTTAGTCTATAACTCAAGAACCCTTTACACGATTTTGATAAGTGCAGACGAAAATTGTCTTCAAGGTATGTCAACAATATTTTTCATTCGCTCAAGAATTTCAGAGTTATGGATCAAAATTTTCACCATTTTTCAAAAAAATAAATTTTAAAATTTTCGGTACTAATTACCGAATAACTACGGAAATATTAACTGGACAAAAAATTATATAAATTCAGCTCAAAGGCAATTTAGGTCGCTATATATTAAAGTTCAATTTGTCTTAATTGGACAAACTGTTCTCGAGTTATACAAGTGTGACTGCCTAAAGGCGGGGTCATAGTAGTCATGCCCATAAAAAAAAATTAATGCGATAGAAAAAAAGTAAAAGCTGATTCTTATTAAGCACATTGAATTACATCTAATCCACCTATTTTATTATTTAAGAAGAAAAAATTTTTAATTTTTTTGCCTACTAGTGTATTTCCACTTAGCTATAGTTATGCATGGGTATCCAAACTTAACTGGGAATCCAATCAAGATTTGTGCATCAATTTTTATGAGACATGGCTTTATTTACTCGTAGTTTTGCCAGCTTTAAGATAAAGGTGATAAACTTAAATATTTTTGATGTTTTCACTTTTAAAAAAAAGTTTTAATAAAAAAAAGAAATCTTGAATTTTGCATGAAAAAATTTTTTCCTACACTTTTTTCGAAATATCTCCTAAACTATTGAGCGGATAAAAATTTGATAGAACAGCGATTTAAAGCTAATTTTATTTCGCATATCTTGGTATATCATTTATACACAGAAAAAAGTCACCAATTAACAAATATATATGAAAATAATTCATTCAATTATAAACTTGTTTAAATTTGCACCTCTCACCAAAATGATTATATCAATTACTAAAAACTATAAAAAATACAAAACAGAAAAAAATTCCCAATTAATAAATTAATTAAATCAATCAAGTAAATGATTGAATTAATTAAAAATGTTAAAATCATACAAAAAATTATTTTTATTTTATTTTTTCTTGAATATATTTATTAAATTTTGCTGCAAAATTAAACAACTGAGTTAATTGAAAAAAAGACGGTAATAATTTTTTCTGTGTATAAATCGTGCATACCGTTCTCAAGTAATAGTGAAATATACTCGATTAATCGGCATATTTAGGGCACAATATTAGAAACGCCCATAAAAAAATCCCGACCTGATGGAAAAAAACTGAAAGCAGATTCGAGTTAAGCAAGCGGAATTCCATCTAATCTACATATATATTTTTATTTTTTGAAGGAGCTCGAAAAAAATTTTTTTGTCGACAAGTGTTACCAGCAGAAATTTAAATTTATGATTTTCACTTAATTGTAATGATTTTCACATTACAAATTAAAGTATATTGCAAATTATTACCTGTAGTTTGATTAGAGTAATTTGCTTAGGCAGGCGGACTGACGGAGGGATACTGTAAAATCGGTTTGGTATATTATTTAGTGGCGATAATTACAATACTTTTGTACAATTTTAGTAGTTAATATAACAAGATGTAATATTCACAAATAAGACACAAATTGTATTTTGTTATAGTTATTTTATTTTTTCTAGAATATTTTAATAAAAAAATTCATACATTAATTATTTTGAGTGGTAAATAGTCCCTTGATACACATCGTCACCGAAAATGCAAACAACGTAACATCACTTTTCATAACTTTACAGAAGGCACAAAAAACTTTCTAAAATCTTTACGTTTTTTGAGATTTCACTATTACTAAACATTTTAATTTGCAATCTAAATTCGTAAAAAAAATATATTATTTTTTTTTTTTTTTTTTTTTTGTTACTAAATGTGATGTTAGCTTATTTTGACTTAAAAAAATCATTGTTTTTTTTAATATAATCGTCATTTTTTTAACTACAAGTCTGAAAATTTGTGATCACACGTGTTTTAGAAAGATAAACTATATTTCATCAAAAACACAAATTTTAAAATTTTGATGTTACGTTGTTTTGCATTTTCGGTGACGATATATCCATTTCAGTTTTCTCAGTTTAGCGAAATTGCGAAATCTCGCGATATTAATATGATTTTTCACGTTTCACATTGAGGTAAAAAGGGGTCGAAAATTACGATTAATTCAGGGAAAGTTGATCTTAATTATCACGTTTTATTTTTTTTATTGATTATTCGGTAAAAAAAATATGTTTTAGCATTATAAGATATTTTGATGACGCTTAATTCAGGAAAAGCTGATACCCAAATTTTTATGATTAGGTTCTATTTTTTCTATTTATTAGTTAGTAAAAAGATGCAATTTTAGAATTCTAAAATATTTTTTGGCTGCATGGCAATGTCCGTCCGTCTGTCTATACATTTGGGTTAAATGGGTCAAAAATGGCACTTAATTCAGGGAAAGGTGACAAAAAATTTTAATACTTACATTTCATTTTCATATTAACCGAGAAGTGGAAAAAAATATTTTTCGAATTTTAAGATTTTTTTTAAGAGAATTCTAATGTCCGTCCATCTGACCGCCTGTTTGTTAATTTTTGCAAACTTTCCAATTCAAAATCGTTTAACTTTTGACTTAATAAATATAACGACTCAAAATTTTCTTTGTTCGATAGATAATTTTACTTTTTAAACAACTGCATAAAATATAATAAAATCGGTTGAAAATATTTGGCTATATATAGAAAAATCTTAAGGAAGATCTTGTAAAAGCATCTTGCAAGCATGTTTTCTTAAGGATTTATCAAAGACTTTAAGGTGATATAAAAATCTTGGAAAACGGGTAAGGAATAAAAATTTGCTAGTGGTTAAACATTTTCTATGAGACTAGTACCCTATTTTCAACCCCCCTCATTCCGCTCACTGTTTAATGTTTAATAAAGCAAAGAAAATGCTGTTTTTTTTTTTTTTTGTATGAAATCTACTGGAGTTTTAAAAAAAAATATATATATATTTTCTCAAATAGGGCTATATATGCTCACGATTTTTTATTTTTTTCATCATATTAAAGTGGACAATATGTTCTATTTTACAAAAAATTTTCAGAATAAACATCCCGTAACATTCTAAGTTTTATTCCATGAAAGTTGAAAATTAGTATATTTTAGGACAATTTTCAAAAAAATAATAAAAATATTAGGACAAAATATAATTTACAAATACTTGAAGAAAAGTACACTTAAATATCTGAAGTTGATGGTTTCATTTTAAATTTTTACCTTAAAAGACTTTTTATTTAAAATAAATGCACTGAAAGCTGATAAAATTTAATTTTTTTACTATTTTTCAAAAATGTAAAAAAAAATGTTTTACTTTGTCAGCTCCTTGTTAAAAAACAACACAATCTAGCTTAAAGATTTTAATTGATATTGATACATAATTTTGTCTATTTTTATTCGGTACCCAACTTAAGTACAAAACTTTAAATTTTAAAATTCAATTAAGCGCCACTTACTAAAAAAATTCAAAAGTATGTAATTTTCAATATCAATATCGAAATTTTTGGAAATAAATCTGTAACTTCTAATCGGCCAGACTTCGGGAGCTATGTTTTTTAACATATTTTTTTGTTTTACTCCTGGATATAGGATCAACTTTAAATTGTCATAAAATATCTAAGTATATCTAAAAATACAAACATATTTTACCCTACACTACCAAAGATGGTTGGTGTATTATGCGTTTAAGGTGATGTATGTAACGCACAAAAAGTATACCAATCGACTCAGAATCACTTTCTGAGTTGATTTAACGTTGTCCGTCCGTCTGGCTGGCTGGTTGTCTGTCTATGTTAACCTTGTGCACAAAGTACAGGCCGCAATTTTGAAGATAATTTGATGAAATTTGGCACATATGTTTATTTTAGCATAACAACGAACGCTATTGAAATTGGTCGTGATTGGTCCATTATTTCACCTCGCCTCCATAGAAATACTCCCCTTATGTCACTATTTCAATAAAAATCGGTACGAATAAGATCTATATAAAGAATCAGGGTGCAAAATTTCAGGAAGATCGATCCTCCCATATAAGGTGCACTTTCGAATATTAATTTAACTCGCAAAAATCGCACATAAATGACAGTATCATGATAATATTTGACACAAATAAGTTTAATATAAGTTGAAATCAAATTAACTAATTTCATAAGGTTCGGAAATATTTTTAGTGCACAAACGCATTGGCGTAGGGTATCAAATTGTCAAAAAAAAATATAAATTTTTAATATTCGAACTTAGATCCAAAAGAGAAATTATATAAAACTGTTTTCACATTTGACCAAATTTGCGTAACCACTTGTTCTATAAAAAATATTTTGACGTTGTTTGATCTTGCAAATGTTTTGTAAGAGAAAACAGCGTCAAACAAGATTCTCTAATATGTCCGTTATGATTAATGATAAGTAAAAAATATTTCCAATTAAAATGAAGAATATAAAAAATATTTTATATAGTGGTAACGTCATTTTGGTCAAATATATGACTAGTCTGAACATACCTTAACGTTTTTTATACATTATTCTGGACAAATAATTACAAAATTTTATTCTTCTCTTGAAAGTTGCTAAAATTTTTATCACAAAATTTTTTACGTTGCATATTCGGGTATAAGCGGAATTGTTAAATGTAACATCTCAGTACAAGAAAAACAACGCATTCTGGGCCAATGATTTTTATTGCTATTCATACATAATTTTGTCTATTTTAATTCGGTATACATTTTTGTTACAAAAGTTAATTTTCAAAATTTAATCAATCGCCACTCTTGAAACATTTTATACCATTTTATACTTTGATAATAAAAAATTCGTGTATACTTTGATAATAAAAAATAAACTAATTTTAATTTTATTATTAATATTTATAAGGTACAATAGTTATAATATAAATAATATAGTAACACAAAACAAAAGTAACTTATACATTTATCACAAAAGCACTACATCTAAAGTTATGTTCACATTTGTCAAATATTTTACCAAATTTGCGTGACCACTAATTCTACAAAAAAAAAAAAATTGTTTACCGTTGTTTGATCTTGCAAATGTTTTATAAGAGAAAACAGTGTCAAACAAGATTAATATATTAATAAGTAAAAAATATTTTTTCATTAAACTGGAGAAGTTACAAAATATTTTGAGATCTAGACACACCAAAAAAAATTCGTACATACAAATCTACTTATAGTAACTAAAAAATAAATTATATCCTATTGGTTTTTATGGAAATATTTGATCTTTTCTAGAACTCTTCTAATTTAAGTCCATTACTATTCTTTAAGCTATTTTTTGTGTGTATGTGTACTCAAAAACGTAAATGTTACGTAGGAACCTAATAAAATTAGGTCCCCCTACGTTTTTACGTGACAGCTGTAAAAAACAGTGTTGACAGCTTTTTGTTTCAGTACACTAAATCTGCGTAAAAAATCGCTGTAAAAGGTTTATCAATTTTACAGTTTGTTTTACTGTTTTCTTCACTAAAAAATGTTTAAAATAATTTTAATAAGATGTAGAGTCGAATCATTAATTTAAAGTTTAAAATTTTTGTCATAAAAACACAAATATTGTTTTGTATTCAAATCGCTAAAATACATACAAATAAATTTAGCGTTTTTCAAACTAATTGAGACTTACTGGAATTATGTGTAATTGACATCACTAATATTGATGTGTACAAAACAACAACAAAGTATTGGCTACATTTACGTTTTTTGAGTAACCATCCACTTATGGTCCATTTACATTTACATTTTTACATTAACATTTACGGTAGAGTAACGGAGCCTTAACAATTCCTTTGTTACCAATCCATTGTTTTATTACTGTAATGAGAAGAATAAGCTAGAAAAAATCGGATACACTATACTTTCTTAGGAAAGGGAGAAGTCTTTTCCAAAGGCACTCATTCACGTATATTTCTGTGTTAATGGAACCATTTTTTTATAAATAAAATGCTTTTTTCCGCATATGCATATGGCTTCATAAATCAAAAGCTTTCTTGGGAATTTTGACTTCTTTGATACACAATATTTGTGGCCACATTTCCTCTAGCATCTGCAATGTAGAATTCCTGGCCAGGAAGTTGAAAAAGTAAGCCTGTACAAACGTTTCATCGTCTGTTCATCGTCTGTCTGTTATACACTAATCATAATTGTGAAAAAATTCGTCTGAAGAACTTTCACTTTATTTTTTTATCTCCAAATTCTTACTTTGCGTTTCTATAAGGATTTTTACTTAATACGTCTTCAGGCCAGATTTCCTTTTTGATAAAAATTGAAAGCAATTAACTTTTTGTAACACTTTTCTTCCAAAGATGAAGCGATTTTATCTCAAAAACCTTCCTATTTTGTCCACAGTCCTACAGCTTGAAGAAAATATTTTTCTTCTACTACCAGGTTACCATTCAGTGACCATGACTTTTTTGTACAACATTATGACCCAAGAAACTGTACTTTATAACATAACTGTCTTCCTATCAATTATTTTATATGATTTAATGAAAGATTTGAATTATGTGATTAGGTGTTTTTCGCCCAATTTCCATTTTAAGAAAAACTAGTTCCGTTATTTCCATTAAGCATGGCTAGTGAGCATAATGACAAATGTAAATCTGTTAACAGAATTATTTATTTTTCATCACATCAAAAATTATAAGCCTAAGAGTATGCACAACTTTTTTTCGTGGGCAGTCCTTATGCAGTGATTACCTCATTTTGTTTAAATATTTGACTAGTGTGAACATACAAACTTAAGGTATTTGTAACAATTTTTAGTTTCTTTGTAATTTTTTTTTTTTTTTTTTGTTTTTTTGTTAATAATTATCTACTAACCAATTTTATTAAACATACATAAATCTTTGAGATAATATCACTTTGTTTTCATAACAGCACAAATAAATAAATTTACTTATTTCGAAAATATAGGATAATCTTCATCCTCTTTAAATAAATAATATTGACGAAATTTTGTATTATCTGCTTTGGCATATAGATATATAGGAAAATTTTGTATAGAATGTCTTGATTCCTCTAACTTATCAAAACGATTTACATTTAAATAACATTGTTGTACAAAAAATTTGGCAAAATATTGTGCCAAATCAAAGCATTCCAAACAATGATGTATAGGTCCATTAGATTCATAATTTTCAAATATAACACGTTCTGGATGTATTTGAGAGCCATAAAATGGTAAACTAATAAAAAGGATACAAAAAAATATATTAATTATAAAATATGTAAGCTTGAGGGTTATTTATAATAAATAATATATTACCTGTTGTGTTCCACTATAGTAATAAATTCCAAACCTTTTTCATCTTCATTACAAGCCAACACTTTCCATTGCTTATCAATTTTATACAAACGCAAATCTTCTTTGGTTATACAATACCTATGAAAATGAATACCAAATGGCTGGGTGGACATTTTTAATTTTAAATCTTTATCTAAATTAGTAAATAGTCGGGAAGATGCCAGCACTATTTAAGAAAATATAAAGTTATTCTTTAAGTATTTTAGAAATAATTTTATTTTTTCATAATTTTTTCTTTCTATTTACCTTTATCACTTTCAAATTTTACAGGCAATGAACAATTCATTTGTTGACAATCTCGACGTATTTCTACAAGCTGGTCAGAATGTGTTAATTCACTTTTATCACTTTTCGCAGATAAGGAAGCTGAATGTGTTAACATTAATTGGAAACCCATACATGTACCCCACAGAGGAAAAGGTTGCCCTTTTTCACTTAATTCTTTGGCAATTTCATAAATGTATTTGGAACTTTTAACGCAATCATTGCGTAAATCTTTAGTATAATATTTCGTATCAAAATAAACAGCACCACCGGGCATTAAAATACTGTAAGTAAAATATTTTTTTGTATAAATATGTATTTATTAAATTTGGTATGTATCCATTACTTACCCATTTATTTTACTCATTATGTTTTCATAATAAGAACGATGACGTTTTATCCTTAAAAATACAATAAACAAAAATTTTTATTTAGTTTTTCTACAAATATTTATTAAATTTGAACGAAATTTTTCTAAAAAAATAAAATTTATTCACAATTCTTGATAAAAAAAATTTATCTAAAATTTTGTATTAGGAGAGAATTTTTGATAAATTTTCTTTAATAGAAAATTTTTGATAAATTTTCTTGTTATAAAAATTTCGGTGAATTATTATTTTTTTTTTTTTTTTTTTTCATAGAATATTTTTGATTAATTTTCTTTTTAAAGAAAATTTACAGTAATTTTTTTATAGAATATTTTGATGAACATTTTATTTTTATTTACATATATACACATTAGGATGATCAACTCAGTTTTCCAACCGGTTTTTTCAGTCAATGTGCTGTCGGATTTTCAAAACATTCATTTTTCGAATGTTGAATAGACCGTTTTTTTTTTTTTTTTTTTTAAATTAAAAAAAAAAAAACGGGTTTAAAAAAGGTTTTGATTATTTCTAATATTTTAAAAATATAGTTTAAAGTCAAATCGAAATTAATTCTGTAAGTCGGCGTTAACACAAGAAAATTTTTCTTGCAGCAATTCTGATTTCGTGTGAGATAGAGCGAGAAAGAATATGTAAGGGTAAAAACTTGCCTGTACTTCGAAAATAGTTTTGTTTTGCATTTTCGTACTTTAAAACAAAACTACTACAAAACATTCTTACAGCTACTACCTAGGGACATTTCATTCTTATTTGTTTTCTTTAATTTGTTCTACTTTCTCGGCTGGGGAGCCATTAGTTTTTTCTATAAATTTTTTTATTTAAATAAGTTATATTTATTTTGTTTTTATATTTTTTTTTATTATAAGAATTGTTATTGTAATTTTTATTATTATACTCAGGAATTTTCTTTTGTAATATATGTTTATTGGCCTTGGAAGGCTTTTGTATATTACTTGTTATGAAATAAATAAATAAATAAATAAATAAATAAATAAATAAATAAATCAAAAACAAGAATTGCTGAATATTTTGTTTGAACGTAAATGCATATGATACCCTACACCATTGTGTATAAGCTAAAAATTTGACCTGCGGCTAATTGTAGACCAATACTTCTAACATCTATATGATATTATGGCCTTTAGGGCTATTCCCGGAAGTGTGTTTATATGGGAGCTAAATTATAGACCGATTCTCATAAAATTTGGCAATGTTGTTTCTACTTATATAAAACTTATTTGTGGCGAATATAAATAATTCTAACATTCGTATGGGATTTATGTACGTTAAAGTGATTTTCGGAAGAGGGATTTATATGAGAGCTATAGTCAATTATGGACCGATTAAAGACATTTATGATCGTTAAACTTCCATTTGTATGTTGGCTAGGTTAAATAATGGAGCGATCATAACCAATTTAAATAGGCTTCGTCCTTGCGTCCAAATAATTATTCGTGCAAAAGCCAGCCAGACTAACGGACATCGTTAAATCGACTCAGAAAGTTATTTTGAGTCGAACGGTATATTTTAAGGTGGGGTCCGATAGTTTTTTCTCTGCGTTACAAACATCAGCACAAACGCATATTACCCCAACCACCTATGGTGTTGTAGAGTTTAAAAATAAAACAATTTCAGAAAGAAAAATTGTTGTGTGTGAGCTTGGACTAAGATAAATAAATGAATAATAATAATTATCCTAAATAAAATTTGTTTTATCTATTGTAACACCTGTAATATTGATACACCTAATTTAAATGTTTTGGTATTTTTTATATAATATTTTCTTAATATTTCAAAGAAAAATTCAAAAATTCACCTGCGGAATGGTTTCAATAAATTTAATTCTGGCTTTTTCCATATTAACCCATAGTTTCTGCTAAAAATCAATCGCCGAAATTCTAAAATTTTTATTAAAATTCAACAAGAAACATATTTTTCTATCTTATTCGAAGAAGTGAATGTAGTGGCTCCATCTGTTATTATAATTTTTCTTAAATATGATAAATTTATTAAAATGAAGGATAATGAAATGTATAATAGTGAATCAATTATTATAAAATGATGAAATCCTCACTTCTATTTCAACTACTTCAAGTTTTTAGTAAATGGGGAGCACCTGGGCGGCACAATGCAATATATACTAAATCCCAGTCGAAATTTTTATTGTTTAATTTGCGCCGACGACTATAAAGTGCTGCGCCGCCGCCGAAAATTTTGCCTCGGCTTGTTTCTCTGTTCCGCAGTCGTGAAAGTGATTGTGTGTGCAAAAAAAGTGACATCATGTAGTCGTTGAGGTGACAATAGACTTCCTCTTAGGACAAGGGCTTGTTAAAGTGACTAGCTAAGATGATAATAAAGTGACTAGTGGTACCCTAATTTAGTCGGTTAGGTAATTTGTACGCAACAGCCTCCATAGACCGTTGGTTAGATATTGGCAATTCTCCTTTTACGTTTGCCTTTACGTTGAGTCTGTATTAGAGAAATTTGTATCAAGACAAACGTCAAATTTTTATTAGATTTGCAGATAATTTTTTATCTCTGCCAATTATAGGAGAAAACGTATGTCATAATAAACCATGCAAAAAGTACCAACAACAATCAAGATGGCGTCTTTTACCAAGCATTATCAAGACAACGTTGTCAGAGCTCGAGCGTTGACAATTTTCTTTTAACGCTGCAATAATACTGACAAATTCAGTCTACATTAGACAAATCTTTATCTTGATAAAATTTTGACGTTTGTCTTGATAAATATTTGTCTAATGTAGACTCAAAGTTATGAAACCGATCTTCATCCTCAAATATATTTTTAAATTCTGACATTTTTAAAAAAAGGGACAACACTTTTTGTTATTTGTAAACAAAAACCTGAAAATGTTTGCAAAATGTTGTTCGCGTACTTTTTTTAATATTTTCCAAGCTGAGAGTAAAATAATTTTTACTCTCTGAAAAAAGAATTGTTGGATAAATCTTGCTGGATAATACGCAAACACACCTAATAATATAAATCACAATAGCAACGATTTGTTTACAATTTACCATGTTTACTGCAGCTCCGTGACGTCATGAGACTGTTTGCTACTAAATAAAAAATGAACTATTGGGCCGGTGAATTATCTTATTTTAATTTCTTATTAGTTTATCTTGCTGGCGTTAATTGCAAATTTGATTTTTAGCACGTTTAGGAAAACAACGAAAAATATTACATCAATTAATTTAAAAAAATAAAAATACTATACATAAAAGGAATTGGCATAACATAAAAATGTAAATTATAATTTAAGTTGGATTTTTTGAATTAAATAACATTTGGGGGTTTTAATGTAAAATCAGCGGACAGACATATTTAACAAGAATTAAATAGCGGACAAAAAAATAAATTATTTATAGATAGAAATATACTGTATGCTAAGATATATTATTAAAACTGATGCGGAAAGATTTACTATATAGAAATACTTTTGTAATTTAAGTGTATAAAAACGATATGTATATTATTTTAGGACTAACGCAGACAGACAGCAAATGTGGTTTATAATAAGTAATACTTAGGTTGTAAACTTGTGTATGAGGTATTTTGATGACGTATTGGCGAACTGTATGACAAAACATTTAAAAGTGGACTGCATAGAGGTAATAAGAAAATAAATTTTGAAACGATGCTTCGGAAATACTACAGGCGACGTGCCGCTAATATGTGATGTCAAATTCAGTACGTGGTGTTACGCAATATTATCTACCCCTTTATGACACGATTCAGGAACACGTTGTTAGTATATGTCTTGAGCCGTTAGTAATAATAGTCCTTTATTTTGACTTTGAAGACACCTGGGCTACAAAACTTGTGGCTTACGTTGGCTGGTTATAGGTTATATATATAGACACTCGCGATTTGTTTAATTTGTAAATAAATAGAATCTTTTAAAAACATTTTGTCTTAAAACGCCATAACATTGATGCCGTTCAGTAAAAGTCATACTCGTTGACTCTTTTTATACCCTTCACCACAGGTGTAAAGGGTATATATAAGTTTGTCATTCCGTTTGTAATTTCTATAATATTCATCTAAGACCCCAAAAAATATATGTATTCTGGATCCTTATTGATAGGGGAGTCGATATAAAGATGTTCGTCTGACCGTCTGTCTGTTGAAATCAGTTTTTAGAAAGCCCCAGTTATCGGATATATATGTTTTATACATCAAATTATAGGAAATATTCCTTAGAAAATCGCTAATAAAAATGAGCAAAATCGGTTGATAAATAACTGAGATATCGGAAAAAACCAAAGGTACTCCCAAAAAATCGTATTTGTTGTCGGCTTTTCTTGGCTCCTATACAAGCTAGCGACTTCGTTTTTGCACGAAAAATTCAAAATCTTTCTTAAAATTTTTCTTTCTGAAAAAATATTGGTCCACTATATCCCAGATATCGGCCAAAACACATTTTTAGACTTTTTGAAGCTCCTATATAAGCTACGGGTTTCGCTATTGAACAGGTTGGTCATAAATATTTTTACAAAATTTCAGTTTTTTTAATCAACCAAAAAATATAAAAATTTTAATAATATAAATACACAGAAAAATATTTATATTAAGCATTGTTTTTTTTTTTTTTTTTTTGTATGGGCAAGTAGTTTAGTAAGCAACAACAGTAATATAATGATTAACATTGTTGTTCTTGTTGTTGTTTGTATATGCAGTCAGTTTGTATATATGTACATACATACATACAAATATATATAAATATTCAATTGTTGTTGTTGTTTATATTTTTAAAGCAATGCTTGCTATGACTGTTTTTTTTTTTTTCGTATTTAAATTTTCGTAGTTTGGAAAAAAATTTTGATTTATAAATGTGAAAATATGAAAGGCGAAAATTTTATTATTTGTAGGTAAGATGGTATTATGATGTCGGTAAGATGGTAATATGGTAATACAGTAATATGTTAATATGGAGAAGGGTATCAAAGATTCGGCACAGCCGAATCTTTTTTTAATTTCATTTAAATTTACGTGGTCTATTTTAAAATAAATCAAATTGCACATATTTATTAATTTAAATTCACACTTTAAATAAGGAAACGTTTAAAAATGCAATTATTGTTTGAATAAACAATTTTTTATAAGTTATTATATGCAATAATTAATTTCTTATTTGTGCATGCAGAAAATATTACATCGAATGAATTAAATTATGTAAGAAAAATGGAATATTCATAAAAGGGAAATTATTAAAAATTATACTCATAAAATCTATATTCAAAGTAATAAAACAATGCAAAATGTTATTGCTTTGTTTTATTACTTTAATATTTAATAACAATTTGGGATTATTGACATAATAAATATTATTAGAATTAATTTAAAAATTTCTCTAGACGCCGAGATTAAAAAAAAGATAATTAGAAATTCAAAATTTTAGAAATGGATAAAAAAAAAATAATTCAAATTCATAAAATTATTGTTTTGTTACATTGATTTGGAATTTGAATAATAAGAAAGGATCAAAATGATATTAATAAAAAGAATAATTGATTTTATTATTACTCTTTTTTAATAGATAAATTGAGCTGAAAATTTTTGGAAACTGAGTTTAAATTATTTTTTTTTTTTTTTTATAGACTGTCAACTAGCTGTCAACTTATCTAAACAACAATTGTAAACCAATTAGAAAATTAATTATATTAATAGATAATATAATTAAATTTCAACAAAAAGTTAGTTAATAATTTTGTTATAAAATAATTAAAAATATTTTTTCTGTGTAGGGTGAAAATTGAATCCAATTTGGAAATAAAATAAAGATTGAAATTCGAAATTCTATAAAGGATTGAGCAGAGAAAAAAATCCTTGAATTTGTTCACAACTAAAGTCAGTTAAGACATAAATATTGAAAACAATTTAAAGACATATGAAAAAAGCTCACAAAATAAAATACAAATTTATTTATTTTTATTACAAAAATGCTATTACCTGCCTCTAATGGGTTAAATGCATTTCTTTTTTATACCCTTCACCACAGGTGTAAAGGGTATATATAAGTTTGTCATTCCGTTTGTAATTCCCACAATTTTCGTCGGAGAGCAAAAAAGTTTACATTTTCGGGATCCTTGTAAGAAATGATGACGATAGGACCATGTCCGTCCGTCCGTCCGACCGTCCGTCCGTGTGTCGGTTGAAATGGCGTTTATGAAGCCCACCGATAACTGACATATATAATATATATATCAAACGATCGGAAATGCTTTCGAGAATTTTGCTATTGGAATTCAGCAAGATCGGTTCATACAATGCGGAGATATGTTAAGAAAACCGGTTTTTAGAACCGGTTTTCCAGTTTCTGAAGCCTCTGTATATACTAGGGACTTCGTTTTTACAAAGAAGTCTCGGACATTTTTTTCTGAATTTTTGCTCTAAAAAAATTAAATAAATCGGTTCAATAATAACTGAGATATCGGACAAAACGCATTTTTTATTTTTTAAAGCCCTGATTTAAGCTATAGATTTTTATTTTTATACAGATCGGTCACAAATATTTTTATAAAATTTCGGTTATTTGAATCAGCAGGATCGGTTTATAAATGGCGGAGATATGCTTTAAAAACCGGTTTTTCAGTTTCTGAAGCCTCTGCATATACCAGGGACTTCGAATTTTCAAAGGAGGCTCGGAAATTATTTTCTGAATTTTTGTTCTGAAAAAATTAAATAAATCGGTTCAGTAATAACTGAGATATCGGGGAAAACGATTTTTTTTATTTTTGAAGCCCTTGTTCAAGCTACAGATTTTTATTTTTATATAGATCAGTCACAAATGTTTTTATAAAATTTCGTTTTTTTTAATAAACCAAATTCGTTCAGAATCAACAGAGTTATGGACCAAAAACCAATCTGTTAAGAATATAAATACACACACAAACATGTATATTAAGCATTGTAATGACTATTAGTGACGTTTTTTGTTTTTTGTATAGACAAGTAGTTTAGTTAGAAACAGTAGTAATATAATGAATAACAGTGTTGTTGTTGTTCTTTGTATATGCAGTCTGTACAAAAATAAATAGATATGGAATTGTTGTTGTTTATTTTTAAAAACTAAAACATATCTGTTAAGAATATACATAAATACATACACAAACATGTATATTAAGCATTGTAATGACTATTAGTGACGTTTTTTGTTTTTTGTATAGACAAGTAGTTTAGTTAGCAACAGAAGTAATATAATGAATAACAGTGTTGTTGTTGTTCTTTGTATATGCAGCCAGTTTGTATATACACACATAAAAAAATATATAAATATGGAATTGTTGTTGTTTATTTTTTAAAAGCAAAGCCTGCTATGATTGTTTTTTTTTGTTTGTTTTGTTTGTTTTGTTTTGATTTTAAATTACCCCTTCAACAGCACTATACCATTGAAGAGGATTTATTTGGCTAGGAGTTATCCTATATCGCCATCACCAATTACGGCATAAAGCCCAGGAGTCTCCTCCGAAAAATGCCTTCGACCCACACCTTCGCGCAGGAAGCCGGAATCCTCGAGCTCAACTCCTATTCGAAATCAAAATTGAGTTTTGTTTGGTACTCCACCACGCTTAACCATAGAATTTTCCAGAATTCAAAATATTTGCATATGGTTAATGCAAAGCCTCGAAGAACCGTAACGCGGTACAGTTATGCGACGCGTATAACATTAGCCAAATGCGAGAGTGAGACGCAAAACTCTCGAAGGCAGAAAAACAAAGTACAGCCTGACCGCCCTTAAGCGATAATGACGATGACGCGGTAGATGTTTATCTACCCAGAGCTGCTTTGTGACTGATTGTTTTTTTTTATATATTCAAATTTTCGTAGTTTGAAAAAAATTTAGATTTATATATGTGAAAATATGAAAGCATACGTTAAGGCGAAAATTTTATTATTTGTCGGTAATATGGTAATATGATGTCGATAAGATAGTAAGATGGTAATATGGTAATATGGTGAAGGGTATCAAAGATTCGGCATAGCCGAATCTTTTTTCAATTTCATTTTTTCTTATATAGTCACTCAGTTTATTATTGCAATTTTCTTATTGTTTTATAACAAAGTTTTTTGTTTATAAAAACCATAAACAAATGATTTCATCGTAATAAAAGAAATTGTAAATTATAAAATTTGTTAAACATTATTTGTTATTATATGTTAAACATATAATAATAAAATCCATTCAACTATATATTTACCATATTGGTATCACTCGGGCTCCAGCTGATTCCAAATATTTAATATACGAGGCAGCTATATAACTGTAATACTCATTTCCGAAAGTTTCTCGTAACTCTGTAGCAATATCGATGCATAAAATACCAATTACAGGTGTAAAATTATTATTATTCGTATGAGTACATGATGACATTGACATTGATTTTTTTCAGTTTTTCTTTATTTTCTTTTTAAAATAAATGTATTTTTTAATTAAAACAAATGTTTACAAAATTTCTTTAAGGAAAAGAAATAAAAAAAAAATTTCAAAATATTTTTTTCTTTCTTGTTGTTTGTTGTTTGATTGCTTGCGAAAGACTGAGAATAAAAACGAATGCATTTCGATAAACAAGAAACAAAAAAAATAAAGGAAAATATTGCTTGCATACTTTTAGGGGTTGAAAATGAAAGATATTGTGGGAAATGTGTAGTAAATGATATGAAAAAATGCAGTACAAAAATTAATATAAATTATATTAAAAGCTTTGAACTGGAGGGTTTTAATTTTTTTATTAGTAAAACTATTTTTTGGTTGTAGTTTTCAATTAATTGTTGTTGTTGAGTTGTTTGAGATAACCAAGTTAAATGATTAGTTTAAATTAATGCATTAATATGTATATAATTTTTTCATAATTTTTAAGGGCGCTAATAACACAATTCCAGAAGATTCATATTAAAGTATAATATAATAGAATTTAAACCATTTTTTGTTCCATTTTTTTTTTTATAATTTTTGCATAATTGTAATATAATAATTTAAAATTATAATACACACTTATTAAGTGTATCTATAATTAACTTTTCAATTGTTTAATAGTCTTTGTTATATTTTTTATCATTCTTTAAAATGAATCAGCAGCGTTTATTTTTGCAAATGTGTATTTTTTAACTTGCTAGTTTTTCTACTTACGTTTATTCAATATTTAACAAACTGAGAGACATTTAATGTTTACCCTTTACTATTAAACGCTAAATAGTTTTACAAAACTTTGTTAACAGCCTAGTTAGACAATTTCAAATTTAATAATTTTCAGCCATAAAAACAATAGGTTAAAAAAAAAACTATTTCGAAAAAATGTCAATTACTGCCTGTTTCTCTATGTCGAACGAAAAATTCGTTTCGAATAAATGTATAGAAAACAAAAACAAAATTTTAAATTTATTTGTTGTTGGAAAGTTTCATCTCTTATTTGGTCTCAATTATTAAGCTAATGATTGAAGAGATAATTAAAGTATTTAATTCCCGGTATCGCGGATCAAAAAGTCCGGGAAATTTTCTCCTGAGCGTTTTCAGTGTTTGAATTACATTTGAATTTCTTACTTTCATTCAATCTTGGTTATGGCGCAACTTTAAATACTCCTAGTGAGTAATTGGAACATAATTAGTATTTTTTTGCTAGAGCACTATTTCTCCTCTGCAAAATCTCTCGTTCAAAATTCCTTTTCATGGTATTCTGTTTTTTTGTGCTACTCCACAGATCTTTTCCATAATTTTACATTTCGCAATTTGTATAATAAAATTAGCTTTTTTTTAAAAAAATTGTGCAATTTTTGTCTTTATTAAAATCTGTGATAAATACAAATTTTGTCCAAATTTTTAACTTCACTGTACTGCAAAAAATTATACCAATTTGTCTTTAAGAAGTCCAGTTTAATATTCCTAAATTCTTTGTTGCCATAAAACAAGCAATTGCAAAAATTTTATGAAGTTCTCTAACGAAAAATATTCATATTTCAAACATTTCAAGAGAAAATTATTAAATTAAATATACAAATATGTAATTTAATAATTTTTCCGCGAAATTTAATTAAAAATTATTTAAAAATTTGATTTTATTACATTTTTCCAGTTTTTTAATAATAACGGTATTTACCGGTATTTTTGTTCCGGTACCGGTATACCGATACCGATATAATTTAAAATACCGTTATCGATACCGTTACCGAAATAAAAATAAATTGAATACCGATACCGTTATTCGTTTCGGTTTCCAACCTTGAATTTTACGTAGATAAATCTAAAATACAATTTAAATTACTAATAATAAATATTCAATCATGTTATTTTTGTTTATATTTGATTAATTTGTTAATTGATACAATAAGAAAAATAATTGAAAGCCAATAAATGGTTTTATTTTAAGTAAAAAATATTTTAATAAATGTTAATTTTGATTAATTGAATAATTGATACAACTAAAAAAGTAATTGAAATAGCTTTTATCTTTAATAAATCGTTTAATAGACCATATTTTTCTGTGAAGTTTTAATAAAACATATTTAAAAAATTTTAGTTTTTGATACACAAATATTTCTCAATTAAGTACGTTAATAAATAGTTTTCTTTATGAACAGCTATGTACCTATATATTTCATTATTCAGCTTTTTTTATTAATTATATGATTTTGTTTACAATTACTAAATATTTTTAATTGTTCAAATGTTTAAAACAATAATCATCTAACATTTACAAACATATCTTAGTATATTAAAATATTTACCAAATAGGTATCACCCGAGCTCCCCCTGATTCCAAATATTTAACATAGGAGGCAGCAATATAACTGTGATAATCATTTCCTTTAACTGTTCGTAACTCGTTGGAAATATCAATGCATAAAATGCCTATTATAGGTGTGAAATTATTGTTAGTATAAGGAAAACTGCACATTTATTTATTTTAGTTCTTTTTTTTTCTAATTTAAGTAAATTGTTTACGAATAACGCAATTAAAAGAAATTTTAAATAAAATATTGCACAATATATTTTTATTGTTTTAATTTTATTTTTTTTACGCTGTTTATTGTTTGTTTGCTTGCGAAAGACTAAAAATAAAAATTAATGCAATTCGATAAATTTTCAATTGTGAAAAAAAAGTTAAGAAAAGTATTGCCTATTTTTAGAGGTTGACAAGAAAAGATTTAATGGAAATGTTATTAACAAATTGTAGAGCAAAAAATTTAATAATGATATTAAAAGCTTTGGATTTAATGATAAAAGTTTTTTTAGCAAAACTTTGTGGCCGTAAACATATTTAATTAATTTAGTTATTACAATTTGATTGCGGTTAATCACTTAAAATAAATATTACTTACATTATTATAAAAAAAATAAATGCGAAAAATAAACTACCATTAATTAAATTAAATAATAAGCTATTTTTTTTTTTTTCAAAAATTAATTGATAAAGTAAAACATTTAAAAAATCTATGCAAAGATTTCCAAGTCCTCTTGCAATTTTCTACTTAAAGCCTTTTATTAAAGGTATTCACCTCAGAGATTGCAACCTTGCAAGACCCTTGCAAAATAGCAAAGTATTCACCTCAGAAATTGGTTTTGTTACTTTTCTAGATCCTTGCAAAGTAGCGAAGTTGCATCGATTTCTGTAAACACAAACAACAACCACGTAAAATAATATTTTGCACAACTTTTAAAAAATTGTCAGAGTAGAATCTATTGCAAAATTATCAGAGTAAAAAGTAGTAAAGTTGCAACAATATTTACAATGTTGACACTGTAAAAATGTGTAAATAGTACTAAAAAATTAAATCTAAACTGAAAAACACCACTGAAAGATCAAATTCAACGTAAAAAAAAATTGTGTGGAATTTAACAACAATTATAAAACAAAAAAGTTAAAATTAGTTAAATAATATAAAAAGAAAAATATCAATAAATAAAACTAATTAATATAAATTATATAATTAAGAAATATATTTGAAATGAATTATCACTTTTTTAGTGTTTTAAAATTGTAAATTTTTTTTGCCAACTTTATCTACTTTTTTTTAATTGGTTGCTCACGTCAAATTATAACAGTGCAAAATTGAAAGGGTTGCAAAATTTTGAGGATTATACCTTTATTAATTATAATAAAAATTATATATTCATTCAATTTCCTCACAATTCTCTCATAATTAAATTTGACTTTAGTAAAAATGAATCGAGTAAAATTAATTTTAACAAATACGCAATAAGTTTTCATAAAAACGTAGTTACCTCTTTAAAGCTTTTAGTGATCAACAAACTCTATATTTTTAATTAACAAGAAAAGTAGCAAGACGAATCTATTATTAATATTATTAGATTCCTCTTGGAAACATAGTACATTTATTTTATTTACAATATTTAACTAGTATTTTTGTTTTTACTTAAAAGAACAATAAATATCAGTAATACATACAGTGTATTTCTAAATAAAGAAATCTCATCCAGAAACTATTTTAAAGCAAAAATTTAAGATAATCTCATCCAAAAAACTTTTGTAAAGAAAATAACTTTAAACTTAAATTTTTAATTACAAAAAAAAGGAACCAAAATATGTAAATGCAGTTTATAGATCACTTAATTTTAAATATTTCAGCATCATATTTAACTTGTTTAAATCATAACCAAAATCTATATATACCCAAAGCACTAATTATGCTTAAGAAAATACTTAAACTATTTAATTTCATAAGGCTATTAGCAGAATTACGTTCAGTTTCGAATAGATACTGTTGTTCAAATGATGAACCCACTAAGGCTGTATAGACAGGAGCAAAATTATAAATTAAATTTTGAACTTCTTCGGTTTGATTTTTGAATTGTTGACGATTACGTCTAGCTTCGTTAACTAGAAAATTGGCAAAATATTGTGAGGTTTGTATGGCACGTGATGTATGTGTTATATTGCGATTTCGTATAAATTCATAGATATTTTTCTCGGGATGAAATTGTGTACCATAAAAGGGATATCTGAAAATAAATAAAAAGACATACGAATTAAGAATAAACTTAAATGCTTAAATTTGTTTGGCGTTATGCTTGAGAAATAGGATTGTTAAACATGTAAAACTTAAAATTACTGCTGTTTGTTAAAAACTATCTTTTTTTTATTAATTGTATGCATTTTATAAATAACATGTTAAAATTTTGTTTAAACACTTAAAGTGTATTAAAAAAATAATAATGGTTTTGTCTTCAAGCATATCAATACATTGAGGGAAAATATCGTCCAGGGCGGTTGTGGTAGCACTGATAATTTTCGGTATTGCCTTCTTCAAATTTTATATGTATAAACATATATAGAAATAGAAAGCAAATAAATTGATACTGAAGAGGTGTTACTTGATACCAATCCGGATTATTTTTCGTTAATGATTTGAATACGCAGTGATCAATTTAGACACATACGCGACAGATTCACTATTGACACTGAATGGTTCCGTTTTCAACATGTATGTAATTGATTTTTCTCTGTGTGTAATTATATTGAAAATACTTACTTTTTATGCTCAACTGTTGATATAAATTCAATACCATCCCAATCATGATTTAAACTCATGACATCCCACAATTCGTTCAATTTCATATTTTCAAATGTCTATAAAGAAAAATAATAAAAATTGATAAAAAAAAAGTTACTTTAAAAAAAAAAAACAATTAAAATAAGAATAGATTTAAATTAAATTGATAAAATCTTATCATACTAATGTCAAGAAAGCACACACTGAAAACATGAAATCTTAAAATTATAGGCACACATTTATATATACATACATACACACATAAATCTAAAATCTTTAACATGATAAAACAAAAATCCTAAATAGTATACGTAAATGAAATTGATATTTAGAACTTATTTTAATGAAATTTTTAATTAAAACTAAATAATTTAGAATCCCAATAATCATTTTGATAAATAAAAGTACTTTAAAAAACAATTATAATTTATAATAGATTTAAATTAATTTGATAAAATCTTATCAAATGTCAAGAAAACAAGTACTGAAAACAAAGCTTATCTGTCATATGAAATCTTAAAATTATAGGCACAGATTTATATATATACATACATAAATACATACATACTTTTTTTTGCTGGAATTAGGATAAAATATATATATTTTTTTTAATTTTACAAATAAATAATAACTTGTGACGTCTTAAAAATTTTTTCTTGCTTCCAATAACGATAACTTAATTTTAAGTTTTTCTAAATTATAATCTATATAACTCACCTCTTCTGTAAAGCAATATAAATGGAAATTAGCTGTCACCGGATAATTTCTTAATATATTAATTATATTCTCACTAGCATTGCGGAACAGACGAGACTTTTGAAAATCTAAAAAAAAAAAACAAATTAATTAAATTTAATTTTATCTCCTTATTTTATGAAAACTTACTTTCTTTAAACTCCAATGGCAATGCTTGAGCCGATGAAGAACAATAAGTTCTAGGTTCTGTAGAATTGGCTGAAAGATAAACTAATAATTCAAAACCTAAACAAGTACCCCAAACAGGAAAATAAGTGCCATTATCGTTTATTTCCATGGCCAATTCATAAATATGGCGTCCAGCATCAGCATAACCATGGGATTGATTAAAATAGGTAGCACCTCCAGGTAAAAGAACTCTATGAAAAGAGTATTAAATGAAATTATTATTTGTGATGAAAGTTCAAAAATAACCTAAACTTACCCATTTATTTTGGACAATATATCTCTATAATATTCACGATCTTTGCCTATCCTATAAAAAAATTTAATCATTAGTATTTTGTTTAGAAATATTTTTTTTAACTTGTATCAAGTTTTTTTATGAAATTAAATACATACTATAATTTATATGTATGATTAAGTAAGAGTTTAGCTAAAATAAAAATGTCTCTTATAAATTTGTAATGTACGAAACATTCAAATGCCTTGATAACAATATTGATTTAATTATTTACTTTTTGTACTTTTTTAAAATTATCGCAAATATTTTATAAAGCAGACAGAGTATTTCCTAAAATGATGTTATTTGAATTGTATGCAAGTAATAACAAAATAGTAATTTATAAACTTAATAACAATTTAGCCATTTTAAATCTGCATGTTTGTTGAAATTAGTTTTTCAAAGGCAACATGAGAACCTAATAAATATACCAGTATAGTTAATCAGATTTTAAACATTTTACTCTTAAAATTTAACTAAAATCAAGTTCAACCTTTAATTGTTTGAAATTTTGGACGGTATTTGAATACCCTTGACAATCGTTAGCAAGTTATATTTGTATTAAACAATAAAGGTATTCAACTCAGAAATTTGCAACTTTACAAGACCCTTGCAAAGTAGAAAATTTGCATCGATTTCTGTAAACACAACAACAGCCACATAGAATAAATTTTGCACAACTTACTTTGCAAGGGTCTAGCAAAGTTGCAATTTCTAAGGTGAATACCTTTAATATGTACATATATGTTTTGGTTTTATTTATAGAGGGTCCAAATAACGTCCGTCTGAATGTTGAAATTATCTTTCCCAACAGGGTCCCTTTTTTTCAGAACATAAATTTTCAAATTTTAATGCCCAATTTTCCTAAACAAAATCCAATTAAAAATATACTAATTTTCAGAAAAAAGAAAGAAAAAGGAATTTATATCAAAAAAGTACCAGTTTTTTAAATAAGCCCAGATTTTCCAAAATTTTTAATTTACAAAATCCCAGGAAAAATTGTATTAGTTCTTCAACCAGTTCTAGAACGTATGAAAATAGCCTGTACTCGTTCTACTTTGGCGTTACGATTAATGATTTTTGTTTGAAATTGTCACCTGCAGAACTAGTTCAGTAGAAGTGTTACCTATCAAGTACCCATTCTATGGAACGGTTCTAGAACTAGTTCTTTAGTCAATCATTTTTGTTCAAAACTGTCACATTCAGAACTCATTCCATTGAAGCGTTAGGGAAGGATTTCAGAACTTATTTTTTTATTTTATTCTAATGAACCATTTCTTAAAGGCCCGTTTTTAAATCAATTTAATTTTTGAAATTTTTTATTCAAACATTTCTAGGAAGACATTTAGAAACCAGTAATTTGTTCAGAGAAGTGACGTAAAAGTCATTCAGAATTAGTTCTTAAGTACTAGTTCTCAAAAAACATTCATTAAAATCAATTTAAAATACTTCATGACTGTGAGAATTGGTTGCGACACCACTTGTTCTAAGGATGTTGTTAAGAATCAGAAATTGTTCGAATTACATCAGTTCTAGAGCTAATGATTTAAAAACGAGTTCTACAATTTTTCTTGGAATATTTCAATTATAAAAAAAAAAACTTAAATTTAAAAAAAAAAAGTCTTTACAAAAAACAATTTTCAGCAAAATCTATTACAAGTAAAAAGTACCACTTTGACAAATAAAATAACAAAAACTAAAAAAATAAAATTAAAAAAGTAAAATTTTCAATGAATGTACCGATTTTTCAAAGAACTATCACAAAAGTACCCAACTCACAGTTACTAAGAAACGATTAAATTTACTTTCAAAAAAAGTAAAAAGTGTACTTTAAAGAAAACTATTTAATAAATCGTTTAAAAAGCACTCTTCTTTAACCGTCACATAAGCAACGTTTTGGAAAAACTTAATTTTTTAATTTCTCATGATAAGAAATAACACTGTATTTTGCATCACACTTTTATTAAAATTTTGCGATTAAATTAATTTTACGTAAATTACATAAAGTGCAACTTAGAGTGCAGGAACAGGTCAAGACGAATTTTAAAGGCCCTTTAGTATGTTATAAGAATTTTGTATTAAAGTTTTAATAAAAAGTAAAAGATAACGTTGTAAATGTTAAACCTAAACAAAAATTTTAATAATTTTTTATTTTAATATAAATCTTGTAATAACAGATTACTGTTGTTATTTAAAATTTTTAAACTCAAAATGTATAAAACTTTTTTCTCGAACAATGTAGACAAAAATTTAATTTTATTTGATGTTCACACTTGGCAAATATTTTGATACAAAAGCCTGGACGCTTATTTTAGAAAATTTTATTTGACATTGCCAGTGATTTGTAGGGGTAAATAGTATCAAGGAAAGAATATTTTAAAGTCAGCTATGATTTATAAAAAGAAATAAGATGATTTCCTAATTAAAAAATCAAAATATTTGCCTAGTCTGAACCTAACTTAAGAAAAGTTACTTTAAATCATATATTAAAAAAAAGTATAAAAACACAATTTGTTTTCCGAAAAATTTCCTGATTCATTAACTAACTACTTTATAAATTTTATATACGGATATAAAATATTTCTTTGTGAATTATTTATTGTAATCATTATAAAAGTTTCTCTACAACCATCATAACCAGTTGTAGAGGTAGCATTTAAAAAATAACAAGTCATTCATTATATTTTAGTAAAGCACACAAAAAAGTCCATATAAAACAAAAAAAATTTGATATCACATTAAAAAAAAAAAAATAAGTTTACTCACCATATCGGTACAACACGACCACCAGCACCTTCAATGTATTTTACATATGAAGCTGCTATATAACTGGTATAACTATTATTGGGATATTTTCTTAAAATTAATTGTGATACTTCTTGAGTGAGTACTCCCACAATTGGTGTTGGATTTTCATTGTCCGTATTGACCAAAGGATTATCATTTACATCCATATAATTTATCTTACCAGCAGCTACTACGCTGATATATACAAGAAAAGCAGCAATTAATATGAAATATTTTTTCTGCATGGCGATCGTTCTGTGTCTGTGTGTAACTAAGTGAAAATCCAAACAAGTACTGATTGCTATAATAATAAAACACAATATTTAATAAATGTTAAATAAATAAAAAAAGAACATTGTTGTTTTTATTTTATTGTAAATGTGCAAAAGTGTCAATTGAAATAAAATTCTCTTTTTTTAGAGGTAAAAGAAGACTCAGTGTATGTGATCACTGTGTTGTTAGTATCTTTGTTAATGGAGTGATTTACTATAAATTAATCAATAATAGTAAATTTTAAATGTCTTTATCATATCGGCATATTTATTTTAAATTTTAAATCAATTTAATTTTTTGTGATTTTTATTTATAAAAGTTAATGCTGAATCAAGCAAAACCGTTATTTATAAGAGTACACTATCAAAGGTTTACTAAATATAACCTTATTTCTTTAAAAAACAATTTTTCAATAAAAAAAAAAAAATGGTACATTTTTCAACAAAAGTGCAATTTTTTTTAAATAGAAATATTTTTCCTTTCAAGATCGAAGTGGTCAACTTTGACATGCTGCAATAGGTTTGTTTCCTTGCTTTTAGAAAAAACATTGTTTAGTGTAAACTTATATAAATCATTCACACTGGTCTTGAGTTATGTTATATATTTGAGTAATGAGCTATTTATGGCCGAAATATTAAACAGGCCCATTAAAAACATCCAGAAATTATGGGAAAAAAAATTTAAAGTAAATTCGTGTTTAGCACATCAAAATCCATCAAGTCCAACTATTCGTCTATGGGGAGGATTTTTTTTTTCGACCAGTGTAATAGCTTTGTTCCGGTACTCTAATTTGGGAGCCCAATTTTACCAAAAATTGTTCCCGTACTTTTTTGAAAATTTAGTATAGGGTGCAGCGTTGTCAACTTTCAATTTTAAAAAAGCACTGAAGATACGTTAAAAACGCGTAATTTTCCCAAAAAATCACTGACATATTTTTTTTATTATATCTTATAACATCGAATTGCGTTAGTTCTATAAATTAAAATTTTATGTTCTTTTTTTTAACTTTAAAACATAAAACAGAATTTTATTTACTTTGAGATCTGAAGCGATTTGGAATTATAGGTCACGCCAAATTTAAATACAAACTGGGTAAAAATTTTGAAAAATCACAAAATATTTTAGAATTTTTAAAATAAATATGATTCAACAAAAGCTTTTCAATTTTAAGCAATAAATAATAATGCAGGATTAAGTAACCTTACTAAAACCACTGAAGAAGTATTTATTTCTGAAAGTATTGCTCTTACAATACTAATTGTAGCACTAATTAAAACTAATTAAATAAAAATTAATTTAAAAAAAATATATCGAGGGCTTATATTCAAAATGGGCCTCATGCAGATTTCCAAAAAAAAAAAAATGTTTGTGTCCTACTATTTATTTTTCTATTTTTTATATATGATGTTAATTTTGGAGCCGAAAGTTAATTCTATGTTTTTCACTTTTTGTTTTTGGGCTATCTGCAAACAATATATTTTTTTTAAGGCAAAACGGGCTATTTGCAAGTTTTTGTTTGATTTTCAAAGTAATGTAAAAATAAAAATTGATAAATATTTAGAATTTTCTTTGCGATTTGAACATTTTTTAAACATTTTGAATTAGAGTCTAAATATATCTCATAAAAATTATGTTATCTCAATGCAGTCTGAAGAAAAAAGCCATTGAAGTTAGATTTTTAACCTTCTTTGGATGCTTATAGACCATAAGCGGGTACACCCATCAACATTTTGTCATGTTAAGTGGGAGCATTACACCCTTAATTTAAAGACAGGAATGAAAAAATTATAAGCAATATATCTTAGATACCAAATGCAGTTTCTTAAAAAAAATATATAATTGAATAACAAGTGCAATAAACATCGTCTTTAAAGGTTTTAATTACATTTGAGTTGTTGATATGCAATTTAATACAATTTTAATTGGTTCAAAATTTTTTTGCAAAAAAATTTTTTTTGCAATTATTTTCCGCATTTAATTTTTTTACAAAATTTAATTTATAATTTTAGTTTTGAACACATTTCCGTGTTTTTAGTAAAAACACCTGTTATTTGAAATTTCTATCGTTTAAAAATGGTCCTGCAACCAGAAAATCTCGCTTTTTTTATCTCCAGATTGGTATATCATAAATTTAACATAATGTCAATTTATTTTCCAAAAATATTATCTTTTACCTCTTAAATTTTAAATAAACAAAACGGGCTATATGAACATTTTATAACATACATACATTAAAAATAATTAAGACAAAACGGGCTATCTACCATAACTTCGCGAATAATGGGGTTAGAAGATTTATTTTTAAGATTGAGGTTTAGTAGACGTAATATTAATAACTCGTAGAAGAACGGATTGCAAAATGTTGAAAAATTAGTTAAATAAACAGTTTTTATGCTCTCCAGAACAGTTGAGGTTTTGCATGTGGCCCGTTTTGAATATAAGCCCTCGATATGTTATTTTGTTGCAAGGCTTTTGTTTAAACATTTTCTTATTTGTTTTACCATAATATAAACAGTTTTCGATAGTAAAAATAATTGATGCACTATTAAAATTTTGAAATTTGATGTCACTGAAAACTTTTAAAAAGCACCGAGCACTGACTCAATATTTGTTTGCGTCCAAAGCACTAAAAACAATGCTTAAAGCACTGAGTTGACAACGCTACACCATTGTTTCGCCGACCACTTTTCTTGGCCAAAACTAATTTTGGTAACATTTTCTTTTTGTGTTTTAATTATCGTAGTTTTATAGCAAACACTTTAAAATGCCAGAAAAACGAGTTTTTTCTTATTTTCACTAATTTGTCGCCATAATACAATAGATCAAAGTTGAGTTTCTTAAGCAATTGATTGATTACAACAATTTTTTAAATAAGTTTATTATGGAAAATAGTACTTGGGATAAGTACTTTTACAATTGAATACGAAATCAAAAATACAGTTTGTTTTACAAAACCCAAAATGAGCAGATATTGCTAAAATATAGTTGTGTATCAAAATTAATGCTGTTAAAGCAAAATGCACGCCTTTAGGTTGAGTTATAAGTGAAATATGTTAAAATTTCCTTTGTAATGACTTTACTTCTGACACATAAAAAGTGTAAAAATTAATTAAATTTTTAAAATACAAAATAAATACATTAAATTGATTTGATTTTCACCCAAATAATATGTCAAACAAGACAATCAGTTTTTTCCATTTTAGCAATTTTGGCGAAGAAAAGTGGTCATTGAAACCATAGTGCGCTGATAGGGTGGCTCTCACATAAACTTCTAGTCCTATTCTATGGTACTAATTTTCAAACTTACAGAAAAAAAATTATAAATTTAAAAAAAAGTAACAGTCAAGAATATATACTCATTTTGGAAAAAGGACAATTTTTTCCTAAAAAGAGTACCAATTAAAAAATCTTTCAGATAGGAATATTTCGATTTAAGATGTTTTATTGAAATTCTAAGGTGTTGGGTATATAATTTTCACCACTGCCATGTATCTAATATATGTATGTCTAACTTATAAATTTTAAATCAATGGTCTTATAATGGTGGATGAAAATTGTCTCTTTACCGTACTTTTGTACTTACCTTGAACCCAAAGCTTAACAAAAACAAACACACACAAACAAACACAACAACAAAATGCATACACACCAATTTTGGTTACTTAATGAACAAAATCAAAGACGGATAACTGTTTTTAAATAGTTAAGAAATAAGTATTACATATTTAAACATTTAATTCACGAGTTTTACAAAAAAATCCCCCTAAATTTGAATAAATTAAGAAAAACAGTAAAACACTTACACGTGTGAGTAAAAATTGTTTACAAAACAAAAGAAAAACAAGAATTTTGTAGTGAATTATGAATAAAAGTAAAGAGAGATAATTCTTGACAGATGTATTAACAATAATAAAAACAGCTGACCGGATTATGACATTTATGACGCCTACGTTATTGTTGCAAATTACCGTTGAAAAATGTAATAAAAATACGTTAATTAAAATTGTGAATAAAAATATTACGAACAAAACATTCCAAAAGGAACAAATTTTAAGCCAAAAAGGCACAATTTGTAATAAAATCCATTTAAATCTCCAGGAAGAGCTTATTTTGCTTTTATTTAAGTACATACATACATGTTTTGTTTTTTAACCCAAGTTAAAACAATAAAAATTATATTTATTTATTTAAATAAAATAACATGATTACATTTCTATATCTTTTATACTGAATTTTCGTGTCAAAGAATACAATTTGTGCATTCAACTACCCATTAACATTTGTAATTTATTTTTAATTGTTTTTTGTATACTAATTAAATATTTCATTTCCACCATAATGGATGTAGCATTTTCTAAACTATTTTCGGCAAAGGCTTTTTTAACCCAAGTTAAAACAATAAAAATTATATTTATTTATTTATTTATTTAAATAAAATAACTTGATTACATTTCTATATCTTTTATACTGAATTTTCGTGTCAAAGAATACAATTTGTGCATTCAACTACCCATTAACATTTGTAATTTATTTTTAATTGTTTTTTGTATACTAATTAAATATTTCATTTCCACCATAATGGATGTAGCATTTTCTAAACTATTTTCGGCAAAGGCTTTACTTAGCAACTCCACTTTTTCCTTTAGTTCTTGTGTTAAACGTTCATCGATAGCATTTAATTCATTTTTGGTTATAGCTTCCTCTACTTCTTCATTGCGTTCCATCATTTCCATTAGAAATTCTTTATTAAGAACACTATTATCTTTGGGTATTTCTAATCCCTTCAACTTCAATAAATACTGACCACGTTCAATTGGTGTTGACAAGATTTTATAAGCTTTATTAATAAGTGAACTCCAATCAGCAGAATTCGATTGCTCACGAGAAGTTCTATAGTAAGGAAATCATTTTAATAATAAATTAAAAATACAATATAAAATACTTACTTATTGCTAAATTTATCTGGATGTACCACCGTTTGCAATTGTCTAAAACGTTTAGTTAAAGCTTGAGTTTCCAAATCAAATTTTTCAGGAAAATCCAATAAATCGAAATAATTCTGTAATATAATTAATAAAACCTCTTTCATTTTTCTTATTAAATAAAAATTGTACACAACTCACGATTTCTGTGTTAACATCTTGTAAATGACCACAATCTGGACAAATCATTATAACCTCTCCTTGTTTTTGTTCTGTTTTACAATTCCAGCATTGTATAGTGTTCGTGGACGTTGTTGGTGCATAGCCACGTTTTTGTTGATTATTTAAGTTATTGAATATAGTTTCCCTTGGTGTTTCCCATTCTAAGGCTAAACATGGCATTGATTGCACAGAACCGGTACATAGTAATCTTTGGGGATGAACATTATTTTCTTTAAGATGCTTCAAGTAACCACAACTTAGTCTAGCAAAACGTCTCATTTTTTATATATTCTTTGTTAAATAAAATTAAAAAACTATAATAAGAATTTGTTATCTAATAAGAAAATGTAAAATAATAAATAAAAAAAATGTAACAAAACAAAAAAAGGCAATCATCTGTGTTTGGCAATTATTTGAATAAAGTTGCCATATCTTTAATAATTTTTACAGTGTTGTTCACGAAAATTTATGAAAATAAGCGCTTATTATTAAAAGTCATAAGTAGTCTGGCGCCAAAAACTTTTTCATAAAATTAAATATTTTGTTTAAAAAAACATAGCTTCAGTTTGTCGCAAATCGACATAACGTCCATAAAAATTGACATATATGCGTGTTGCACATCCGCTTCAAACCAAAAAGTTGTTTTGCAAAAACCCAGTTTTTTTTTGTGTTTAGAAGTTTTTACAACTCTGTGTTTACCTTTGGTAAGAAAAACGAGATCAAAGCAAGAATAGAAAAAAAAAACGAAGCGCCTTTTCTTTAATTTGTTAAAAAAAAATTAATTATTAGTAATAAAAATGGGTATAAATATAAATTAATGTATATATATTCAAATAATAAAAAATATATGTACTTTTTTCTTTGCAGACTCTTTACAACTTTCCGAGGAAATAAAACAACTCAAGCGTTTAAGTGAGTAAGCTCCAAAATATTAGGCAAAAACAATAATAATTTATTTACTTACATATTCCTAACAGGAGAATTTTATGAAGATCAGTTGAAATCTGTAGGCATTGAAATGTGTGAATTTGGAGATGATATCCATAACTTACTGGATGAAGCTGTGGAATTACAACGTGTTACTAATTTGCAAGATATGCGACTGTCAAATCTAGAAACTTTCTATTATAAAAAGAAAAAGGAGCACTTGGATAACAAAGCTATTATAGAACAGCTAAAATATGAACTTAAAAAGCAACAACAAGAATTGGAAAAAGAACAAAATGAATGCAGTTTATTGGAAAAGTAAGTTTTGTATAGAAAAAATGTTCTTTTGTTTAAACGTTATATTTGTTTACTTTTTATTTTAGGTTTACCACTTCAATGAATAAACGCTTAGTTTCTGAGGCTCAAATGCAAAGTTCCAAATTGGATATAGAGGCCAGTATGAAGAATTTACAAGATCATTTGGTAAGTAAATATGTAAAACTTTTTAATATATAATGAGTAATATTTATTTATTGATGAATATACATACATATATGTATGTTGAAACATTGCTAATGATTTAACTTTTAAAAATGAGCTGAATAGAGGAAAAGTACTAACAAATATCAACTTCTGTTCCTTACTAGCGATTGGAAATCACGGGCTAGTACATTTTGAGGCAATTATATGAAAATTTCATACTTTTGTGAGTAAAATATTGAAGTGGGTTTGTAGTAGTTATGATCCATCTTAGAGTAAATTTCATTTCATTATTTATTTAATCGAACCTTTGAGGCCATTATAATAAATATAATTTAACAAATTCACAAAAATGCCTTAAAAGTCTTTTGGAGGAACAAAATCCCATGAGGAAAAGTTTGAACAAAAAAATCAGATACAAGGAACGACCAGATAAAAGTCTTAAATATAGAAATGTAATCCTCAGAACAAGTTCTATCAAAATACAAAATGATTTTTGTTAAATAAAAATTGTATGGTTATTTTTAATTTTAATATTTTCGCCCAACTTATAACGATTATTTTGCGTTTTATTATTATTTTTTTTTTTTTTTTTTGCTTACAGAATTAAACTTAAATTATTGCGAAATGATTAACTTTTATTTTCTTTAATTTTGTGTAAAAATTATTAAAAATAATAGGCCTTATGGCCTTGCGGCGTCATTGTAAAAGAAAACTTTTAAATACTTGAAAAATAAGAGAAGTAAACTGTTTTTACTCTCCTGAATTTTGCGACATAAATGGTTTTGCATATACATATACAGGGGTCTGTATTCTGTATTCTAAAATATGTTTAATTTTTAACTCGTATTTTTATTTATTTATTTTTTTAAATCCTTTAGAAACGAGAAAAATGAAAACAAATGCAACATCGCCATAAGTCAAAAGTCGTAATTTTTGTATAAATATCACTTTTCCGATCTATTGAAAAATATATTTTTTCAGTTATGAACCAATCGCAATAATCGATAGAATTCCTAATGTCTAATGTACTGCACTAAATCTCATCATATTGTTGATGATATTTTTAAAGAAATTATGATCTGATAATTTCTTCTACAAAATATGATTTTTATTTCACTCACCAAGACAAAAATTTTTAAAGCCTAATAAAGTTTTGTGACAAAACAATTAAAATTAATCCTCATACATAAACTCTCTTCATCATGGAACTGTAAAAGCATAAACTTTGACTCCCATGACCATATGCTTGGGTCATAGGAGTCAAAATAAAGATTTGGTCAAGTCTTAAGAATTTTAAAAATTGGTACACAAATAGCGGAGGTATAAAAGCAAAAAATCGTATTTTAAAGTATACTTCTTTGAGCCCCTATTACCAGCTAAGCACATAATTTTTAAACAAATCTGTCAAAAACTTAACCTTTATTTTATTTTTTCGAATTCATCAAAATCAATGCTATAGACAATTAAAGAAACATAAATATTTTAACCATAAAAAACAACCAGAAGTCCAACTCTTCATTCGCTCAGAAACAAAAAATTACTCTCTTCACACGTATAAATTTGTTCTGTAGAAAATTTTACTAACACATACAAAGAGTTAGGTTATTTTTACTATTGAGTTAGGTTTTTTGTGAGCAAGTTTGAGTTCTAGTTGTTTTCTATAGTTTTAACACTATTTAAACATTTTTAAAATTCAAATTTGAAATAAGCAAATATTTTTTTTTTGTTTCGTTACAGGACGCCTTGGAAATACCAGATGACTTCAATATTGATGAGTTGATAAGAAAAGTAGAACTATTAAAAAATGAAAAATCTAAAGAAAAGAAGGAATTTTAGCCATTTAACAATTAAATATACATAGAAATAAATATAAACTTTTTAAATCCCAGCATGTTTTATTTTTTGGTTTTAATCTTTGCTATAAAGATTTTAAATTATGCTAAAATGTCAAGACTAAAATTCAGCTGAATTATCCGAGGCACTACTAAAAGCTTGGCTAATTTGGGTAAATTTTTGGTTTGAATCTTAGCTAATAAACAAAATCCCTACATCTGATTTATGTTCGCCTGGTACTTACAAAAAAAAATTTAATGCAAAATTACGTCAAAAATCTTTTAACGTAAGGAAAAGTACAAAACTACGTTACGTAACCCTACTAAAAATTAAAATAACCATTTTTTTTGTTTTTGTATATTTTCAATATTAATTACATCGTGTATTTTTCTTGAAATTATGTTTTTAAAAAATGACAAAATATATATTTATATGAAATATTTATAATTTTCCTTAATAAAAAAATGTTTATCAAACATCATCATAATCTAAAAAAATAATAGAAAAATATAAAGGGAACGTAAGGCGAAAATAATTGTTTGTTTTTTTTTTTTTTTTAAGGGGGGAGAAAATACAATTAACAAGTATTTGAAAGCAAAATATATAATAATAGTATTGAAAGCAAAAAATTAAAAATTATTTAGTTTTAGTCGTATGTTGTTTTTGTTGTTATAATTTAATAATAGTTAACTTGAAGAAAGCGGTATATATATTTGAATATATTTTGTTGTTATTTGTTGATAATTTGAAAAATGAGTTTTAGTTCCTCGCAATAGATAATTATTATAGAACGATCTACACATATCCGTATAGATTTATTTTCTCAAGTTTTGTTTTTTTTTTATTTTTATGTATAAAAAGGAATTTTTCGTTTTAAGTTTTGTTGATTGATTGCTGAGTTGCTTTTTTTGTGTTGGTGTTGTTGTTTTCTGATATTGTTATATTTTAACTTATTTTACTGGAAGCTTGTAAAACACGATTAATTTTTTTGTTTTTTTATATATATATTTTTGTGGTTGTTGTTAATGTTGTATATAAACCTCTACCATATTTTAAAGTTCTTTTCATTTTTTAAGGGAATTTTTGTTGTGTTTTTCTTTTTATCATATTTAAACTTATTTTTTGTTGTTTTTTTTATGATTTATCTTTTCGTATATTTTTGTTGTTGTTTGTTGTAGATGTTGTTGTTGTTTTAAAGGGCGGGTATGTGGCAGACAAACATTCAACTTTAGCTAAATGCGCATGAAAAATGCGTCTTTAGCGGCTGAATTCTGGCGCATCGTCTTGTGTAATGTCACCGTATTTCCAAATGGCTAAATGAGCATTTAAGGCAGCTTGTTGGGCAGCTTTGTATTGATCAATCAATTCTCGAAGTTTGCGTTCGCCACGTTTCTCAACCAACACTAAACCATCGGCAACCAATTGTTTACCAATATCGATATTGGTAGAGGGATCGTGGATGGTAGCAAGAGCAGGTCCGGTACCAGATTTCAATTCAATATTAATTTGTACCTTACGATTGAGTACATCCTCAGCGAAGGCACGCAAAGCTTCTTCCTTATCTTCGTTGTCCGAGGGCAGTTGAACCAAAGCAAGAGCATATTCAGTAGCAAATGGTTTCTCGCTAGTAAAACCAGCTGGTAAAGCAGCCAAACGGGTGAATGGTACCACCTAAAAACGACCAAAAAAAAAATGAAATAAAAATTTTAAAATAAAGTTAAACAATCAAAAAACTATTGAGATTTTTTTTAATAGAATTTTGTTTTGTAGGTCCTGATTCCTCTTAAAACATTAAGTACGATGACCCTCAAATATCGATCGCCTTCGAAGCAAAACAAAAACCGTTGTAAAAGTTTCCAATAGGCAACTTTAAAAAAATATTAAAGTTAAATTGTTCACTCTTAGCTTGGCTTTCATTTGTAGCGCTTCTAGAAGCAATCATAGTGATAATTGAGTTTAAGTTCATGACAAACTTTAGTCAAACTTTAATGTTTCGTTAATAGACTGAAAAAGGATCTATTACTTGCTCTAGCAAACTTATGACTCATGCGTTTCACTTTTAGCCGGAAACGGATCTAAGGAGCTTGCAATGTGGTTAGAAGTGTTTAATTTTACGATCATGTTCCATTCAAAACTAATTTTGATTCAATAGAACATGACAGTGAAAACAAACAAGTGAGAAATGTTTTCATTCTTACCTCCTTGTTACCGTAGTCAATGTACAATACGGTTGCATTGCCGTCTTGAACACGTTCTACCTTGGCACGGTACCATTGATTATCGGCAGAGAATTGAGCAGCGCACAAATCGCCACGTTTGGGAGTGTATGCTCCAGCGATGGGTGGATTGGCTTGGAAATCTGCATGCAATTTGGCCATTAAAGCATCCAATTTTGAACCGCTGGCACATGATTGAGCATAGAAGGTTAAGTTTTCGGTGATTTCAGTAACAATGACATCTTCCAAATTAACTTTACGTTCAGCTGGTACTTTTTCTTCTTTCTCCTCAACAACGGGTTGTTCTTCAACCACTTGTTCGACATAGTTAGCCCAAATGTTTTTCTTGGCAGCCTTGGCACGATCTTCGGCAGCCTTGAGTTGGCGGTAGTATTCGGATTTTTCAGCGCTAAAGTGAACTTCAGCAAGACCCTCTTCAACAAGAGCAACCGACAAGTTGACATTCGTGTCAGTCCACAACCAACCAATGACAGAGGTGCCGTTTTTATCGGTGGTATCAATGTGTACGGAAACATCACGTTGTAATACACGATCGCGGGTAAATGTCAAGGCTTCATCACCATAGGGTTCGCCTTCTTGAGCTGGTACACCATTCAAGGCTGGACGAGACGAGCGAGGACAGGAGATACCGGCCAACAAGAAAGTTACCAAACAACTATCCTTGGGGATGAAAAGACGAAGGCGGGAGCCACTGGCTACGAATTCAACAATACCCTCAGTACGCAAAGCACGCTGCCAGGAAGGTAAGTATTGAACCTTGATGCGGGAATGATCGACAGTAAGATCGTTGACACGCATGGTGGCGTTATCCTTTTTGCCATTCATGCCCTTTTGACCCTTGATGGCTTGGTTTTCAGCAGCAAACAATTGATCGTAGCAGGAGGAGCGTTGATCATCATCTTGGCGGTAACGCACAACAGATGCCAAACCCTTTGCTACCATGGCTTCAGCCACATTTTGGCCACCAATAAGTACGGTATAACAGTACTTTTCGGGGAAGTTATCACGGGCAGGTGAGACATAATCCAAAATGCATTGAACCTTCTTGTTGATCAATTTCTTACGCAAGAACTCACGAGCTTCAAACATGAAGGGGATCTCATAAAGAGGTCGAAAGTTTTTAGGACGTGGAGGAGCTTTAACAACTTCTTCGCCATCATTACCGAAAACAGCACGAGTGTCACGGGGAGGACGAATAGAGGAGAAGAAGACCTTTTTAATTTGGCCATTAGGTAGTTTGACATTAATGGCATCACCATTGAATACTTCAACCACGGTTCCGGTAAAGTCTTTCTCTTTAGTGTTAAATGTAGGGGCATTCGATTTGTAATCTTGCCACAAACGTAAACGTTTCTCCTTGGCCACACGTTCAGCAGCACGAAGTTTTTCGGCACCTACAATTTAAAACAAAAAAAAAAAAAAAATCATTTAATATTGTAAAATAATATGTATCTCTAATTAATAATTTATTACATTAACAAATGTTGCCGGGGTGAAATGATTTAAAAGCCGATGAATAAAAGAGCTTTAAAATCTTGGAATCCGCCATTTATTATAGCACGTTTTAGTTTTATCTTAAACTCTTTAAGAGATTATAACTCAAATAACTTCAAGTAAAACCAAAACATGCAGATAATTTACTAATTTACTAATATTAACAAAATGTACACAAGTTAACTAATGAAAATGCTGTAGTTGTTGATATCAGCAAAAACACCTTGAAACTGTGCTACATATGTTAATCTGACATCTTTGTTTCCAACATTAAAAATGGTTACAAAATTTTAACGTCGAGATCGAGATGCCAACTAATTCAACTAGTAGTTAAAAGAAAATAATTTGATATTCAACTTACCGCCCTTCATTAGTGCCATCGACCAGTCAACACATCTAGCCAAACCTTCACGTAACAAAGACTCAGCAATATTTCCCTTGGGATGAATGATGGTACCAATGAAATTGGCATTGTTAACCGATTCCAAACGAATCTCTACTTCACGTTGCAACAAACGTGTCTCAACATAATAGCGGGCTTCATCAACGTATGGAACTTTAATTTTCAAATCAGGTTTACCCTCAGAGTCCAATTTAACACCGGGACAACGAATACCCGAAATCATCAAAGTGATGTAATAGAAGTCAGGCAATAAGAAGGCACGTACTGTGGAACCATCACGCACATGTTCAATTATTGCTTTTACGGGTTTACCACCGAACATTTCTACAATTTGCGAGGGATTATCTTGAGTCCATTTAATTTGACGGACATGATCAGCAGGATTAGCGTTAGACCACTTGCCACGACCAGCATGTTTAGCTTGATCTTCCAACTCAATTAGTTTTTGCAATTCCTCTTGCTTGTGGGGCTCGGGGGGACGACTGTCACGACGTACAGTAACTAAACCTTCTTTCACCATTGTTTGCACAACATTTTCACCGTTTTCATCGCCCAACCATACAAAACCGTATTCACGGTTGGAGTTTGGAGGTTTCTCAAAGCTGAAAGTAACTTCATGGCCAATCAATTTTTGGCGTAAAAATTCGCGGGAATCCCAAGCCCAAGGTTCATCCTTAGTTTCATCACCACCGGCACCAGGACGGCGGGCTAGCTTGGGAGCAAGAACATACGAGAAAGTGATTTGTTTTTCTGGTGGTGGTGCACCTTTATGGGCACGTATAACAACGGTATCACCAGATAAAACCTAAAAAAGGAAAAAAATTCAATGAAAATAATAAATACATATGTAATTTTAAATCTATTTTAAACTTATTTTATTATTTCAATGACTTACATAATACTAATTTAATGCTTCCAAATATCAAACTAAAAACTTTGTTATAAAAAAGAATTACTACGAATTAACGCACGTGTTGTTCACTTAACAGCAAATTAAAAAAAGAACTATTATTTTTGAAAGTAGTGAAGTTGGCTGCAGTTATTTTGAGGAAGTGATCAACTGACAAAATGAACAAGGTTGTATTTTTGGGTATTTTTTATGTACGAGTATTTTCTAATTAGTACTTTTTTAGGAATATGTTTGAACTTCCCTTTTTGTAATAAGTACATAAATTAAATTTATTGCAGTTTTTTTTTTATTTTTTAATTAAAATTTTTGTTTTGAAAAATTTACCTTTTTTTTAAAGAAATCGGTATTTTTTTTATAAAAATTAGTGGAATAAATGGAGGTACCTGATTCATTTTCGATTTTTTTCATTATTGATGAAAAAATTTGTTAGTGAAAATCTTGGATTTTTAATGAAATTTGTAATTTTTTTGTGAAATTAAAAATTTTCAGATTCAAATTTCGATTTTTAATTTTTTTAATTTTGCATTTTTTTTTTAATTTGCAATTCTTTGCAAAATTTTAAAACTGAAGTTAAATTTCAAAATGTTGGGTAAAATACAAAAAATTTTAATAAATATTAAAAAAATTTGATAAAATTTTGTATTTTTGGTAAAATTTCGTTTATTTTGGCGTAAAATTTATCATTTTTTTTTTTTTTTAAGAAATTTTGCTTTTTTTTAGAGAAATTTTCAGACTTTTTGATTAGAAAACTAACTAATGTATGCTGGGGTACCAAATATGACTAGAGGTAAATCCATAATTTTCAAAAGGAGAAGGTATTAAAATGAAAGAATAAGGGAAAGTCTATACGGCTGTTTACTCATGACAAGCAGATCCTAAACCCAAATTTTTTACTAGTTGTACATAGCGGTTATGAGAATAGCAATTTATGATTGTCACGTTTGGTGGCCTATTGTAACCATATACATGCTGATACATTCTAACTGATATTAGGCGCCTAAACATTTAAGGACTTATTCATAAATTTTAAAATGTATAATAGTTTGATAAGTTTGAATTTTATATGAACAATTTGTTTTATTAAAGACAAATAGATTATAAATTTGATTATGAATAAGGTCATTAGACATTATTGAGTTACATTATGGTTACATTGGGAGGCGTAGAAATCATTTTGGGGGAGAGGATACACAAAAAAAAAATGAATCATAAAGGACCAACTGATTTCTATGGATATCGATTTTCTTAACCTATTTTATTTTTTCATTCACAATCTATGTTGGTTTTTTCATTGTTTCAACGGAAAAAACATTAAAATAACTGGTAAAAAGATTTCCGTAAATATTTCGACGTTAACTCTTTTTCTTTAAAAAGTATAAAAGTATAAATTTTATAAAGTAAATAATTTCTTGAAAAACTACAATAATAGCTTGAATTTACATATCTTTTTTTAACAGCGAGATAAAGAGAATAACCAATCGACTATACTCCAGTCAATTATCATTAAAATTATTATTAAATATTATATTTTAATTTATTAAACGTGGCATATGATCAATGATAATTATTATTTAAAATTAATAGAAATATAAATATTTATAATATCTGTATACTGTTAGCTTTAGAAACAACAATTTGATAATCCAATTGCCAGATCATCAAAAATTCATTTGGCTTGCACCTTTTAAATCGATTTTGAAATGTTAAAGAAGAAAACAAAATTAAAAGAAAAAGCATTGTAAACAAAATCGTATAGTATATACAAACACACAGATACAACAACAATAACTGATAGCTGTTATCATTGCTATGCATGATTTGATTACTTATTTAATATGTCTTTGCCAACATGTCAGACAGCCAGCAGCTAACCATCGTCCGTCATCCATATAAGGTGGCTGAAAACTTGCTAGCTGTTTTACTGCTTCGAAAAAGGTTCTTTTATTTCATTCGATTGTAGGTTACATTTTACTTGTTGATAATAAGCAATCATAATATAAATAATATTAATAAATAAAACCACTAAAATACCGGTTAAACGAAACGAACAAAACGAATTGATTTCTTATTTCGTTTTACAAGTCAATGACTTTGTTTATACATTTATATGTAGGTATGTATGTATAAATAAATATTAAGTATATATTTATTTATACATACATACACTTAATTTTAACGAAATATCATAAAAAATTTATTTGTCTACTTAAAATTTCTTTATTTAGAAAAAAAATATTCTTCTAGTAGAAAAAGAAAAAATATTTTTAATGTTTTTCTGTTTTCTTTCTGTGAAATTTCTTTTAATATTGTTTATCTTTCACCTGACTCTTAAACAAATTTATTTATATGTATTAATATTTAAAACCTTTTTTAATTTTTACTGTTTTCATATTTTCCTTGTTTCGTTTTATGATGGCTGACTACCAATTGACCGACTACTTGATTTTTTAATATTTGTGTGGCATTTATTTAATGTGCAGCGCATTGAATATGTATGAATGAATGTTGCTGAAGAAGCTCTTGAACGTTTTTCAACAAGCCCTTTATATTTATATACATAAATATATTTCATAGATACAATTTATTTCTTTTAATTTTCAGCTTATCTCTGTAAAAGATTTTATGTAGCTTTTGCTAAACAAGTATGTATGTATTTCACAATAGCAATAGTTGAACAACAACTTTTATTTTGCAAACAAAAAAAAATTTTTTGAATATAAAAAGTGCAAAAAATATTTCATTTTTATATATCAATTTAAAAAAATATATATATTTATTTTGATTTTAGTAGCTTAGTCGATTTTCATACACAGCAATTTTTCTTGCTACAAGTTTGTAGGAGAAAGATTAATAGGGAATTCTAAGCTTTTACATTCTCTGTACCACTCTCGACTAAGAATTTAGAATTGCAGCAAGAAAAATTGCTGTGTGTGAACCACGATTTAGAAATTCTCATAAAAATAAAATGATTATTTTGAATTGATGTTATAATTTATGTAAATTCATGTATTTTCAGCAATTGTTTTAATAAAATACTCTAATATTTAATCATTTTTACTGCTTTCACAGTTATATATTGAATTTTTTAAGTATATTTATCAACTAAGTTTTATTAAATAGAACTTTTTATAAAATAGTTGAATATAAAAGAAATGCATTACACAATCTGAGGATAGAAACTTTAAAAATAATACCTTCTTTGGAAAATATATTAAAAAGAATTTCGAGTAGGTTCTATTGCTCTTAAAAAAACAATTTATTATTGTAAAAGTAATTTAAAACAAATGACTGCGGAAGAAAAAAATTTGTGAATTTAATTCAGCCTATACGAATAAAATTATTGGGTCAATCTCCTTAAAATTTTTATTTTGTTAAGTGCTGTTATATTAAACTTTCAAATTAAAATGAAAAAATTATAATAAAGGTATTCACCTCAGAAATTGCAACTTTGCTAGACCCTTGCGAGTAAGTTGTGCAAAATTCAATCTATGTGGTTGTTGTTGTGTTTACAGAAATCGATGCAAATTTTCAACTTTGAAAGGGTCTTGCAAAGTTATACATTTAAAATGGACACAGTTCTGGACAGTTTAGTGGATTGTCCTCTTTTGGTTCTTAGCAGCACCATTTGTTTGTTACCAGTCAGTTTGATTTTGGTTGTAATAATTAGAAGAGAGATGAGGCCAAACAAACTAGAATTTTTGTATTTTCTAATGATAAGATGAAATCTTTTATAGTGGCACTAATTTACGTACGTGCTTTATACCCTCATGAACAAATATTTTGCCAGACCGAAAGTTTATTAAAAAATTTAAGTTTTTTTACACGATTTACACCATTTCGCCAGTACATTCTTTTAATCACCCTTCAGGCAACATTCAAATTTTTGAAAAAAAAAATCTTAAGAATTTTCGTCTCTTTTTTGCTTTCACATTCTTTCCAGCATTATGAACATATTATGAATTGTTTTTGCTTCGTGGCTCGGTTTTTTTGGTGAGTAGTCTTTATAAAACAAAATGGAAATGCCTCTTTGATTGATACCCCAAAACATCGAAGAGCTATATCACGTCGAAATACTTTTAATGCATTTAAAAAGCATGTATTATTTTTGTCAGACCACTTGCATATAACAGGTGTTTTTAATTGGTTTTTGAATTCTATGGAATTTAAATTTAATTTTAAAGGAAGGAACATTTCCGAATCTCTGTTGTATCATAGTAAGATAAACACAGGGTAAGAATTGGGCAATAGGTTTTTAAACAAAAGGTTTTTGAACTAAAGAGTATTTATTGTCCTATTGAAATATTACATAGTATAGATAAATGCATAAAATTTTACACAGGGTAAGAATTGGGCAATAGGTTTTTAAACAAAAGGTTTTTGAACTAAAGAGTATTTATTGTCCTATTGAAATATTACATAGTATAGATAAATGCATAAAATTTTAAAAGTTTCCTAAAGTAAAAAAAGTGATGAGTAAGCATTTGTAGAAAAGCGCAAAGAATATCATTTATTAATATTGTTTAGCAAAATTAAGGACATTATTTTAATTAAATCATTGGCATATTTTCTTAAGATCATCAACCTTTATACAAATTGTTATTAAAAAAAAAAATAGCTACATTTATATTCATGAACATTGATCAAGAAAATTTAAATTATTTTCACGTAAATGTTTACTATTTTAATTGTCATTTTTATTCATATATATGTTTTGTTTACATTAAATATAATAAAAGTAGCTACCAAGACAATTTATTTTGATTAAAAACTTGAATGGCTGCTGGTAATTCATTGTTATATGAACAGGAACAGGAGGCATAAGATTACTTCATATGAATCTATGCTAGGAAAACTGTGTTATTTTCCCGAGCTACAACAAACAAAAATTCAAAATTTATAGTTAAATAAATAAATTATGAAACCATTAGTAAACTACAAACAAATGTAAAACATATTAATAATTTTAAATGTTCCAAAATGTATTCTTATGCAGAATTTCACAACATAATTTCATACATATGGAAACTCATAATAAAGTCATAAAAATAAAATACTTTTAAATATAAACATTAAAGTGCCACGAGTTAACTTTTGCATTAACATTTATTTTTTATAATAAAATGTAAAATATATAATGTAAATGGTAAGACAATAAATACATCATTAACTCGCCTCCCCACCCGACGACAAACACTCAAATAAACAAATCATATATCCAATAAACATTTAAGCAAAAAAAGTGAAAGTAAATTACAAAATAATAGTAATAAAAGCAAATGTTCATTCAATTGGCATATTTTCATAGCCACTGGATATGTTTATTTTAGAAACATTTTAACAAATAAAAACCAAATTGTACTCCCTTTGGCTAACACTGATTATCTTAGCCAAGAATGATGACAATTTAGTTTTTCCTTTTGTCAAGATAACAAGAAGATGATGAAGAGACAAATAAAAAAGTGAGGTTAAAAACTACTATACGCAGGCAAACCCGGCAAACAGCCACTATTTTAAAAGCAGCGTTCCAACGGCAGCGCATATGTTCATTTTACTCAAGAAATCTGCCAAGTTGGCAATCGCCTAAAACGAACTTTCATTCAAATGATATCGTGTTTAACGTGTTACTCGTCTATATCGCCCTATAACTCGTATTCTTTTTCACATGCAGCCAACGTCAGTCAATTTGCTGTCGACGTAATTGTGTGCGTGTTCAATTGTCGTACAATGTCTGCAGTTTTTTTTTTTTTCGAAAAAAAAATTTATGAAATTGTCAGACTGGCAATGTGTTGGAATTTACTATAGATTTATTTGCAAATTATGCTTCATTTCTTGATTGTTCTAATAATTAACTTACCTGCTTTACTACACCCTTAAGTTTGGCTGCAGGAGCAGCAGTTTGTGTGGCTGGAGCAGCTGCCGCATTTGTTGTACTCATTTTTTATTTTTTGTCTTTAAAAAATTGGTGACTGAATATCTGATGAACTTTTTACAATTTGTGTCGCTTAATGACGAGGCGGGGTGTGCACTTTAACCGTTTTCTTTGCGTGTTTAACACTTTTCGTGAATTATTTTTTATTGTGTTTCTATTGCTTTAAGCAATAATTCGAACACTTGATTTTTCTGTCTTTTGTTAGTTGATGGAAAATGGAAAAGAAACCCGTTTTAATAAATGGAAATGTAATCAATTTTTTCCTTACTATCCTACTAGTCAAACTTGTGTTCCGCCCGACAAGAAGTTTAATTTCGGTTTGACAAGCAGCAAACAACACGACATTCGTGGAAAACGTTGTCGTTATTTGCCTATACAAAAGCTGAATGTTCTGAACATTGTTGAATGAAAAGATTTATTAAAAAGAAAAAAATGTATTGTTAAATATCAGAATATAGCAATCTGTGTGAGAAAGAAAAAGATGACAAGTAAACCGTAAAGTTTAATTTAAAATTTAGAGTAACCAGACTAAATATTTTTTAACCCGATTTATAATAAGTTTCCTAATATTAATAATACATGTTAATAAATCGTTTGTATATTATCAAAGGCCTTTTTGATTCTATGAACCATAGAATAGAACTATGAGAGCCACCCTATACTAAATTTTCAAAAAATTTACTAATTTTTTTGAAAATACAAAAACAAAATATATGTGACTACATGTATTTTGTTTTTGTATGAATTAGGTTTCTGACAATTGAATTAGGTTTTTTTCTCTCACATAAATATCTAGTTGTTAATCTATGCTATGAACATTTAAAATTTTTATCAGCCAGCATTTGAAAATTTCATTCATATTACGCCGATTTTTAGAAGTAGAGAATAATCCCTACATATAGATTTTTTCCGTTAAATTAAAGTCATAGTGAAAATCGAGCAGATATTTAGTTTTCTTTAAAATTTAAATTAAATTCAACATCATTAAAGAAAACTCTGAAAACAAACAAAATATTTTTTAACTAAGAAGTTTAACAAACAAACACGAGTTGAGTTCGAACACGGTTATAGCGAACTCAAAGGGACCGACATATTTAGTTTGTTATAAACGTAGTTCGTTATATCCGTAAAATTCCAAAAATAAAAAATTATTCGTTAACAAAATACACGTACATATTCCATTTCAATACTAATATTTGGAATTAAAGGCTCTTTCCTTCTTTAAAAATGGGTGGTATTTATGAAATTGAGATTAATTATATTTTTTATACTAATTTAATGTTTTCTTTTATTACTGATGTTTTTAAATTGGCATGTTTTGAGATATTTACTTTGAAAGAAAGCGTCTAATCCTCAATTAATTTCAATTTTATTATTATCTATTTTCGATAACTTTCGTAACTTCATCACTTTACATATTCTAAATTCTTAAGTATTAAGTTGAAATAACTTTACAAAAGCTTTTTCTTATATTTATTGTATTCTACATTATTACAAAGTTGTTTTACTGCTCGATAACTGTAAGTTATGTCAAAAAGGTCAACTACTATAAATACAAAATTCATCTTTTATTTGCCGATAATTTAAATTGAAATTAATAAAAATAATTTCCATTTATCCAATAATTTTAATGAAAATAAATAAAAGATATTTCTGTTAGATTTTAAATTTTTGAAACATTTTGAAATGTGTAATTTTAATTATCTAAAACCAGTATTTGTGGAAGTTCGTTATAAACGTAGTTTTTGCATAAAAACGTGTTCGTTATAAAAAAAAAGTTCGCTATAACCGTGTTTGTTATTTGTATGGAAAATGTTGGTAAAATCAATGGGGCCGAAAAAAAGTGTTCGCTATTGTCATAGTTCGTTATAACCGTGTTCGACTGTAATTCTATCTTATGCGATTTAATGTTCAGTTTTTTTTTTTTTCAATTTATATGTTATTTGACAAGATAGTTAATGATGGATAATCATTATATTACCAGAACAAAATTTTAAAATAATAAATTTAGTTTATTTTAAAAGTTCTTAGCGTAGGGTCTACACGAGAGATTTTTCTATCATAACAAACGTCAATTTTTTTCATGATAAGAATGAAACCAAATTTATTTATATTATTGCAGCGTTATAATATAATTGTTGGAGCTCAAGCGAATATATAAATTGGTTTTGCTATTAAACTTCATTTTGTTGTATTTTGTTGACGTTTATTAAAAATTTCTTGCAAGAAAAAGTGCAATCCTTCATGAAAATCTCAATTAAATAATTATTTGGAGCAAAAATAACACAAAATAAAATGAAATTTAAGAAGCAAAGCAAATACGACCATTTAATTTTGACAATATCCGTCGACGAAAACCCAACAAAAAAATGATTTATTATGATAAAATTTTATCTATGTGTTCCCATATATGCTGATATAAACAAAAAAATTGCAGTAGCGTTATCGACGTTTTGTTACTTGTTATGATAGAAAAATCTCTCGTGTAGACCCTACGTAAATGGCTATTCACTAAAAGAAAAAAATAATAATAATAAAAATAAAAAATACACCTTAGTGAATTTTAAAATTTTATAGCATACACATTTACAGATTTTTTACATCAATATGTTAAGGTTACTATTAGTGGTGAAAATATTAAAAGATCGGCGATAAATCAGAATATTAAATTTATAACATTATATTTATTAATAAAATTATTATTAATTTTTAAACTATATTTTAAGAATCAAGTCCTATGGATGATTTTTATATCCCAATAAGCAATTTTGCTGGAATTCAAGTGCAAAACAAGTTGATTTCCAGTAAAAAACTCAATTTTTAAGTGTTGAAATACAGTGATACTACACTTTTATAGTATACTCCAGTGAAAAGGAAACTTGAATTCAAGCCGAACATAACAATTTTAATGCAGTTGCCCTCAAGTATTGAATCATAGTGCAATTCCAACCAAAAAAATAACTGAATTCCAGTTTAGAAATATAATATAAATAAATCCTTTGGTGACATTGTATTTCAAGTACTAGGTATAATATAATTCGAGATACAATTCTATTTAATTCTTATAATCTCGAAATAAACAATATTTAAGTAGCTTTTTTAATTTTAATGTACCACATTCACATGGTATTTTATTAACAATAAGAAAAATGGTAAAAGGACAATTAAATAAATATAAAATAATAGAAAAATGTATATGTATGTACATTTCATAAAAATAATTTTAAAATTGAACACGTCTACTCCACAACGTTTTATACTGCATCAAAATTCAGATTCAAAATTACATTAGCGCGTAGGCAGCAGCAGTGTGTGCTGACGCGATCAGCTGATAATTTAGAATGCACTGTTTGTTATGGTGTTGATTAAGCCCAAATTACAATAGCGCGTAGTCAGCAACAGTATCAGCAAAAATTATCAGCTGATCACTGTCAGCACAACATGTTGCTGCCGTTACTTTGAGTCTACATTAGACAAATTTTTATCAAGACAAACGTCAAAATGAACTCGAATTTATGGAAGGTGGTAACAATTGTGCAAAAACAACAATATGGCGAATTCATTAATGTTTTTTATGTATGCAGTTTGACAGCTGTAACAACCAAAAATAATAATCAGCTGTTTAACTGAGGCTATCTTGTATAGATTCGCACCGATTTTGACGTTTGTCTTGATAAAAATTTGTCTAATGTAGACTCAAAGTTATAATTACAGTTCATCGTAGGCAGCCACAAATTACAACCACCATCTAGCTTTGTTCTACTTGTGTATTTTAGCCTCTCATTTATTTGCTTAAGCCCAAATTACAATAGCGCGTAGTCAGCAACAGTATCAGCAAAAATTATCAGCTGACTGTCAGCACAACATGTTGCTGCCGTTATAATTACAATTCAGCGTAGGCAGCCACAATTTACAACCACCATCTTACTTTATTCTACTTGTGTATTTTAGCCTTTCATTTAGTTGCTCACTTCATTTGTCTCGCTCTCAATCTGAATGCAGCGCAGTGAATTTAGAAACAGGGCTAAATGAAACAGCACTGCAAACTGCTGCTGACTAAATGTAATCAACACCATAACAAACAGTGCATTCTAAATAATCAGCTGATTATGGCAGCACACACTGCTGCTGACTACGCGCTATTGTAATTTGGGCTTTACTCTCTTTGTCTCGCTCGTAATATAATTTGGGCTGGATTTCATTGATTGTGTTGAATAGATCAGGGTCTTGAGTAAAAATTATTTATTATTGTTTCACACACTTATTCAAAGGATTTACAGACAGTGAACATCTGATAATTTTTGCTGATACTGCTGCTGACTACGCGTAAATATAATTTGGGCTTGATTTCATTGATTGTGTTGAATAGATCAGCGTCTTCAGTAAAAATTATTTATTATTGTTTCACACACTTATTCAAAGGATTTACAGACAGTGAACATCTGATAATTTTTGCTGATACTGTTGCTGACTACGCGTAAATATAATTTGGGATTGATTTCATTGATTGTGTTGAATAGATCAGCGTCTTGAGTAAAAATTATTTATTATTGTTTCACACACTTATTCAAAGGATTTAGGGATTGACCCTTAAATTGAACGTTCTAAACAATCTTTACTCATTTGAAAGAAAAATATTAAAAAAGGGGCTTAAATACGAGTTGAATTAAATTAAAATTTCCAGTACTTGAATTTTAATTTTTGGGGTGCTTATTGGGATATATAAATTAAAAAATTGTCGAATTCCCATTTCTACAAATCTGGTAACAACATCTTATCTATATATCAGCTTAGTTCTATGAAAATCTGTTACATAAAACAGTGTGGCAATATAACTATTACAGCTGTTTATTCAAAACAAATTTCATCTCAACATGTCCGTGGAAGAACTAAATGGTTCAGAATTGGGAACCAAGGAATATTGGGAAAAAGCTTACGAACGTGAAATTAAAAATTATCACAACCACGGGGATGTTGGCGAAATATGGTTCGATGAAGATTCCCAAATTCGTGTTATTAATTGGATAATGAAGCAGGATGATATTGAAGATGATATACGTATCATTGATTTAGGCTGCGGTAATGGAATGTTGCTTATTGAATTGGCACGTGAAGGTTATACTAATCTACTAGGTGTAGATTATTCATCAAAAGCTGTGGAATTGGCACAAAGTATAGCTAAAGATCAGGATCTTAAGATTGATTATAAAGTTGCTGATTTAATGAATGTAGAATCTTGTAAAAATTTGGGTAATTTTGGTATAGTACATGATAAAGGTACTTACGATGCTATCAGTTTATGTCCAGATAATCCAAAAGAAAAACGAGAATTGTACATGGAATCGGTAAGATCTATAATGGACGAAAAAAGTTTGTTCATAATCACATCGTGTAACTGGACTGAAGATGAACTGATCAATAGTTTCCAAGGAAAATTTGAGAAAATGTGTAGCATACCAACACCGTCTTTTAAGTTCGGCGGTAAAGTTGGTAGTGTTGTTACCTCACTAGTTTTTAAGAAAAATTTGGAATAATAGTATTTATTTTGATATTTTTGTAATAAATTATTTTGAAAATATAAAAAATTTTAGATATACATTTTTAAAATTTATAACAACACAAATTTTAAGCTACAACAAATTAGGATCTCTGGCCCAGTTAAAATAAAAATATTTTATTTTTAACGTTAATAAAGTTTTATCTGTGTATCTGTGTTTTATTTTTAAGCTGTGTTAATATAATTTAAATTTAAAGGCTTATAACACGTAAATTAAGAGAAAGCAGCCAAAATTGTTTAATTTAATCACAAGTCAAAGTTCTACTGAATCATAAAAATTGTTTGAAAATCAAGTTGGCCGGTGATCTTAATTTAAGCCAAAAAAATAAAATTTTTCTAGAGTTGTGTCGTTCATGAAAGAAATATTTCAATTTAACGATTCAGTTAAATGAAAGATATGAAATAGTTCACAATCTTTCATGTTTATGTTTCACTTTTCACATTTCTTTCATATTACATTCTTTTCTTCTGTCATATTTTTTTCCGCTGATTAAAATATGTGAATTCATCCGGCAAAAAAAAATATGTAAATAATACATAAATGTGGTATGTTCAAAACAACTAAATACAAAAAATGCTTAAGCCCCAACCAGTCAACTTTCCATCGCAACGTAGAATGAAAAAAAGTAGCGTGAGACATTTTGTACAACCAGTCAACAAAATTAAACGTATCATATGTTTTTGAACATTCACTGTTTAAACAACCCTGTTTTTCGGTTATTTTGTGAGCAAAATAAACCACAGGGTTGTTAAAAACGCACACAGCTACGTAAAAATCTATTTTCTGTAGATTTCTGCGATACGCTACCTAGAATTTTTGTGTCAATAGCTAGATACACATATCTGCATAAATCTGGTTGAAACAGCTGATTGCGATACGATGATTTTTAGTTGAGTGGTTGGAGCTTTAACCATTCAATAGACATTATTGTTTCACAAAAAAAAAAAAAAAAACATATTTCATTCCTTTCCATTTAATACCTACTTCAGTAAATGAATTCCAAGGCGAATTCAGATTCTGAATTCGCCTTGATGAATTCCATACATGCTTCAGAAAATGAAAGATGAAAAAAAAACATCGATCATTCGTTTCTATTTCATTCATACTTCAGTAAATGAAAGAAAAGAAAGAATCTTTCTTTGCTTTCTTTTTCATACATACTTCAGTAAATGAAAGATGAAATAAAAGAAAGAAATATTTCTCTCAGTGGTACTGACCGATAACGAACGATTCACCAAAATGAAAGATTATTCCCAAGTCAAAATTTTTCTGATCCAAGAAAAAAAATATTCAAGATGTAGCACTTTTTGTATTTTTATAAATTCAACAAATCTGGCAACCTACTTAAAATATATGTTACAAAATACGGACCTTTTGTATATGCAATACGTTTTTTTATCCAAACACTTCCTAAATAATGGCATTTTTTTTTGTACTACGATTGAGATCTGCGCCGATCAGTTGAGTCGAGCCGCCGGATGTTTTTTAAGAGCCGCCGCCGCCGGTAAAATTTCGGCTTAAACATGAATCAATTACAGCCGCTGATTTCGGTCAAGCTTAATAAATTTAATATAAACCTTTAGTAAATTTATTATATTCTTGAAATTTTAAATTTTGATATTAATTTAAATTTTTTTTCATAAGTTTCCTTATAATGTCGGCAACATTTTTAACAATGCTGTCGACTCATGAACTTCGGCGGCAAATTTGCTGTGAAAAAAAGTACCAAAAAAGGGGTAAAGGCGGGAAATTACATTTTATTCAAACTTAATAATGTTTTCAATTACAAAAAACATAGAAACATGAAATTAAGAAAATGTAGATAAGAATTCACAAGAGTGCAATTTGTGGTACTTAAAGATTCATGGTCCTGTGGGTAAAAATTCAAGAGGATAGACTTTGTGGTACTTTTTTGTTCTTCTATTGGTACTTTTTTGCATTTTCTGTAATATTTAACCTAGAAACATGAAATTAAATACGCATGGTCCGATGTTGGAAAGAATTGACAAGCGGGGGCTTTGTGTGTACTCGTTCTTCTAATGGTACTTTTTGAATTTTCTATAATTATGAACCTAGAAACATGAAATTAGGGATATGTGGTCCTTAGTTAATGAGAATCCATAAGAGGGGACGTTGTGGTACTTTTTGAATGAGAATTCATAAGAGAAAACTTTGTGGTACTTTTTCGTTCTTCTAATGGTACTTTTTGAATTTTCTATAATATTTAACATAGAAATATAAAATTAAAGATATTTGGTACTAAATGAATGAGAATTTATTAGAGGGGACTTTGTGGTACTTTTTTTTTCTTCTAATGGTACTTTTTGAATTTTCTATAATATTTAACCCAGAAACATGAAATTAAAGATATGTGGTCTTAAATGAATAAGAATCCATAAGAGAAGTTTTTGTGGTACTTCTTTATTCTTGAAATTAAAGATATGTGGTCTTAAATTAATAAGAATCCATAAGAGAAGTTTTTGTGGTACTTCTTTGTTCTTCTAATGGTACTTTTTGAATTTTCTATAATTATGAACCTAGAAACATGAAATTAAGGATATGTGGTTCAAATGAATGAGAATTTATTAGAGTGGACTTTGTGGTACTTTTTTGTTCTTCCAATGGTACTTTTTTAATTTTCTATAATTCTGAATCTAGAAACATGAAATTAAAGATATGTGGTCCTAAATGAATGGGAATCCATAAGAAGGGACTTTGTGGTACTTTTTAGTTCTTCCTATAGTACTTTTTTAATTTTCTATAATTCTGAATCTAGAAACATGAAATTATACGACATAACACCATTATTAAAAATGTTCCCAAGGGAGTTAAGAATCTTAGTTTAAATTTATTATATAGTATGGTTTTTATAAAAAAATTCCGCTAACGAAGTTGCGGGTTTATAGCTCGTTCTATATATTAGGCTCAGATGCTATGTTCTATTTTGAGCGGGAACCGAATACCGAGCTGAACCAAGAAAATTTTGAAATAACAGTGAAACATGTTGGTGGCATTTTCATGGCTTGGTATGTCCGTTAATCGATTTTCGATTTTACGATCAACTTTTTCATTTCGATTTTCAAAATCGATTAATCGGTCCCCAAAATCGATTTTATTTTGAAGTCGATCCAAAGCAACTAAAAATTAAAAATAATAAACCTATAAAATGATTTTGAACGTTCAGGTCACAAGTAATACATGTATTAAAGGTATGTATGTAAAATATAAGTAATCTGTAAACATTAAATTTATCCATCAATCCAATCTTCTTCAGCAACGCTTACAAAGCCATACATTTAAATCAATGCTCACTACTAAGCATGTTTCTTTGTTGTGTTATTATTAGGCCATCTTTCAAGAATAATCGTTCAAACGTTACTGATATTCTGGAGCTATTTGATTAATATTTGGAAATTTTTTTTTATTTTTTCTTTCAGAGGATTTAGAAGATTGTTTTGCCAAATGCCCAGCTAGGGATAATATGTAAAAATACTAAGATATTTTTCAAATTAAATACTTACTGGGATTTTTTCCATTTTCTTAAAATATTGGCAAACTTGACTTGGGCCTTTATTAAATTTCACTTTTAATTTAAATTTTGATATTTTTTAGTCCTTTGTAGATTGTCATAGAACTGATTAAACATAACTTTATTATTATAGATTTTTTCTCCTGAAAATCGATTTTCGACTAAAATCAAAATCGATTTACCTTTCCCTAGACAGTAGTAGATACCTTTATATCCTAAAGGATAATTTGTTGCAGAGTGCAAAAAATCAGGGCATATTATCATATTTTTGATATTGCCAACACAACGATCCGAATAATAAATTTGGAATTGTGTACAATATTGAAAATTTGTGGTCCATATTGGAAATTTACATAATAAAATAAATAACGAAAAAGGTTGTTACACATAAAATTTTCGATTTCAATTTCGTTTTATTGTAAAAACGAAATCGATTTCATTTTCTATTTTGTTTTATGAAAATCACAATAAACGAAATTGACATGATTTCATCGTTTTCAAATCGAACAAATTTTGGTACTCGTTTTAAAATTCAATTTGATTAAAACTGTTACAAAAGAATTAGAATTATGTGGGTAAAAAATAAAAGCTATATTGTAGAAAGAAAAATAAAATAAATAATACCTTTTAAAGAATATATATTGAGGCAGAGGATCCTAAAATTTTTATTCTGTTGCGTTAAAACACTGAATTTTAAGTTTAAAACTTAAAATATATTTTGTAATTTGTGATGGAACTTGTGGTGAAGCGATGTACCTTATTGTTTAAAAACCTATCAGACATTCGAATTAAACTGTAACTTCACATATGGGTTTTACAATTTAACTTTTAAGGTTTCTGGATATATCTACCACAAAGGAAAAAAGTGATTTTGAATATTCAAAATAACCATTGTGCTAACCCAATTTCAAAACACCAGTAAAAATTTAAAACCAATGCAGTCCAAACTGCATCTGCTAAAAAGCGTTCCTATTAAAATACTGCATTAATTTTTATTTTTGTAGGATTAATTAATCGCCAAAAATGTAAATTTATTATTCCTCTACAAAGTGTTATTTTTATGGGCAATGTTTTTTTTTCAGAAGCAAGGAATATCTCCTTTGTGGCAGCTTCAAGCAAAATCTATAAAAATTAACTTTTGATAATTTTTTATTAAAAAATTAATATAAAAACATTAAAATAAAATTTATTTAATTTAAATAATACAAATTTCAAAATTAATTTGTTGTGATTTGACAAGAAACACATTGAACGGAAACAAAAATGGAAAATGAAAACGTTCGAAATTCATCACAACCTAATCGATTTAAGAATACTATTTACTTTTGAAATCGATCGAATTTCATCACATACCTGAATGTAATTATCGGTCGTAATTTTCATTTTTTTTATGTCATAAGTGGGTGCTTAAAATAAGTTGTGAGATAAAAATATTGGATTTTTTGATTTCATATCTTTAATTTGCTTAAAGGTAAACTTTAACACTAAATAAAGGTTCTATATTAAACTAGAAATCTTCCTTTTTCTAATGATACCAAATTTTATTTTTAATTCTAGTCTGTTACTTTTGTCATGGAGCTTTAAAAATATAATTGTATACTGCATCATTTAAGCTGTCACAGCTGAGCCACTGTATATTAGTGTGTAGCAAAATCTCAAGAGTCTTGTAATTTGTTATTCACTTTAAAAGGAAGAGGAATAACGACACATGTCTTCAAGATTATCACACGTTACGCTGTAGAATACATTTCATTTCTCTCTGCGGAGTCAGTAACAACTTTAGCGTGTTCATCATAAATCGTGAATTATGAATTATTTGTTCATCCATATTATGGACGCATTCAATCAATCTTTTTGTATAATAAAAATTCAACATTAATCTCAAGCCAAGAAGCTACTATATAGCGAAAGCTTCCATAGGCGGTGATTTTGTCCGTTATCAGGAGATGTCCGTCTATGGGATATAGTTCATCATATTTTTTAATAAGAGGTAATTAAGTAGCATAGGTACTGGTATCTTTTTATTTCAACATCCAAGATTGATTGTAATAAATTAGCTTATAGATAAAAATATTCTTATATATACATATTAAAATGCAAAAGACCGTAACGTGACGTAAAAATCAAATTTCAAATTAATTAATTATTTGATTTATTAAACAATTTGATTAAATATATTTATGATTAATCGATTAATTTTGATTTCATTTGTTCAAAATTATGATTAATCAATTAATCAGGAATTTAACTAATTAAAATTGTGAATAATTAAATAATTTTAATTTTATTTGACTTTCTTTTTTATGTTTTTAATTTTCATTACAATATAAAAAAATGTATGCAAAGTCGTTTGAAAATATAAAATGTGGGTCGTTTAATCACCAAATAATATATATTATATATTTAGCATTTTTTGTTTCATTTGTTTAATTGTAAACTAAATTTGAGAACATTGAATATTATTCAAATTTGATTAAACAAAATTAAAAGTAATTAATCAGAATTTTTATTAATTAGAATTGTTGATTAATCGATTAACTGATTAATATGTGTACAGGTTAAATAAAATTTTATATAATCGATTAATCGCACATCCATAGCATTGACAAAAGTCAAATGATCGTAACATTAATTTCAAAAACAGTCATAAAATTTGTTCCATTTAAGAACAATTTTATTTGAAAAGTAAATAAGAAAATAAGAATTGCCAGAATTTAGAATCATTTGCCACACGAGTTAAGAGTTTTTACTTTCTCTTTCAACGTTTTTAAAACTAAGGTATTAGTTTATATTATGCAAAACATTAATAATGACTGATAAATGTTCGCACTATCCACAGTTTGGTTTACAAATTTTAGTAATTGTTTGTAAAGGAATTAACTTGGGCTTATGCTTTCTCAGCCATAATCTGAAAGTTTTGTTTTTCACTGATTTGGACTTATAGATGTCAAAATTAACTATATTTGCCATTACCAAATTAATACGTGTACAATCAAATCAAATATTTTAATTTTATAATAATAATCATTTATAATATTTTATAAGAATATTTTTATTGTATGATCTCATACTAATTATTAACTGAAATTAATGTAAAACAAAAATTTTATGCTATGCAATGTTCCTTGGCCTTAAAGGCTTACTATATTGCTAATACATTAAATAAATAAAAAATAAATAAAAGTGTTTTATTATTTATCTATTTTTGCATCATTAAAGGAAATTTTAAAGCAAAAAAAAAAAAACTAAAAATAGTGGTTTCTCTTTTCTTTTGCTTCAGCGGCAATAGACGTTACGCATTTTCTTTAGACATTATTTGGAATTAATTATGATTTTATGGAATAATAGCTACAGTTCGCTTCTCTCCATTTTCATTCCATTTTTCTAAAACTACTTTCTAAATTTAGTCTTTCTTCGTACGCAAAAAAAAAAAAAACAAGCGCGAATTATATTCGGCCCGGCCGAATCTATATACTCACCATCAATTATATGGGAGGGGGCGGTAAAGTGGGCAGTAAAGTGGGCAGTAAAGTGGGCGGACCACGCCCATTTTTTGTTTCCGAGTTTACATTTGTCCTTGAACTATTTGAACACAATTTCGTTGATTTTCACCTTATATGGGAGGTGGGCGGTAAAGTGGGCGGACCAAGCCCATTTTTAGTTTTCGAGTTTATGTTGATCCCCGAACTATACGTACAAAATTTCGTTGTCGTACATGCTTTTGTTGAAGAAATATCAGCAGAAAACTATAAAACGGACACCCTGTACTTCTAGTTTTTAGCCCATAACTTTTTTTGTTTGTCAACCGATTTTGCCCATTTTCAATACCAAACAAACCTTATGTAAGACAAATATTTGTGCCAAATTTCGTCCCCCTACGTTATCCCGTTCGAGCCCTATCCTGCTTTCAACAGACGGACAGACATAGCTAGATCGACTCAGAATCGAACCAGGACCCAGAAAATATATACTTTGTGGGGTCTTAGATGAATCCTTCGACATGTTACACACGGAATGACAAAATCAATATACCCCCCATCTTTTTGATGGTGGGTATAAAAAAAATCATCTCTTATAACTGGAGTGAATGGGGTGAATTTCTACAAAATGTGTTTGGAGTGCATTTCAATATGGTTTTAATTTACTTGTCTATCCAATATCATGTGGACTTTTTTTTGCTGAACCATGTTTCCTATGGATGGTCGAATTCCCCTGATACTGTTTAATGACGTTGAAAACAGTATGACAGCGGACATTTACTTACCCAATTCACAAAGTATATTATTTGAGTTATTGTGTTATATGTTATTTAATATTATGTTCAGACACATATGTTTTTCACTACACCATTTTTAAGTTAAAATAAAAATTTTCTATATGATGATACAGCAATTAAAAATGAGGTTTATGAATTCAGTTTCAGAAAAGAACAAATGAGAATGAGATATTCCAATTCAAAATTAAAATATATTATTTTAATTTATGATTTTTTTATTATAATTCAGAAAGGAACATATTAAAATAATATTTCTCTTTTAATTTCAAAATACAACAATTGAAATTCAAATAAATTTCAGAATTGATCAATTGAAAGTGAAATTTTTTATTTAGAATTGAGAAAAGATTAATTGAAAATTAGGTTTTTCATTTTTAATTTTGAAAATAACAATTTAAATTTGAATTTTTTACTTTAATTTTGAAAAGAAAATTTTTCATTTAAAATTGAGAAAAATACAATAGAAATTTTGAAAAAAATAAATTAAATTCAGAGCTTCAACTGAAATAATATATAGAGTGAAATTTGCATAAGAGTAAAAGTAATTCATACTTTACACTCCAGAAGAATTTGATACAATCTCAAAATTTTATTTGCTTAAAGGCAATATAAATTAAGTTGACCTAATATTATGTTATCATTTAAATCACTCTTATTCAATGTTCTAAGTTTTAATAAATTTTTCTCAATTTCAATTGTTCTTTTCTAAATTTCAAAATAAAAAACTGAATTTCATTTGTGCTCTTCTGAATTTAAAATATAAAATTGAATTATAAATTGATCTTGTCTAAATTTTAAATATAAAAACTTTATTTAAATTGTTCTTTACTAAATTTGATATAAAAACTTATTTTCAATGTTCTTTTCTGAATGTAAAATAAATAACTTAATTTTCAATGATATTTTCCAAATTTTGTATAGAAATTGTAATTTGAATTAATCTTTTCTGAAATATTAATGAAATATAGAAATTTCAACAGTTCTTTTCTAAAATGTAAATGAATAATCTCATTTTCAATTGTTATTTTTAAAAATTTAAATGAAAAATCTAATTTTCCAATGATCTTTTCTAAAATTTAAATAGAAAATCTTATTTTCAATTGATTTTTTTAAAACATACCGTTAAAAGTGGTGTAGTTTTTTAAGAAACACAATAAGTTTAAGCATCACTGTTCAAATATAATTTTATTGTGTATCCTTTTGGCCTGTTTATCGTTTGCCAAAATATTTTCACAAATTGTTTATTTAAATAAAAATTTTACACACAAATACTTTCTAATTCCAAAAATAAAATTTTTAAACAAATAATAAATGTGAACAAATATAAATTTAATTTATAATTTTTTGTTTGTAAACTTTTCGGCAATTTTTACAAATCCATTTTTAAACAATTTTCTATGTACTAAAAATACTAAAAATGGCTTCCCTTTATGGAAATTTAGTAGTTTTTATTGTGTTAAATAATTAAACAACTCAATTCGAGATGTTTCCTGGCTTTGAAATATATGAAAAAACAAGTTAATTTGTTTTTTGGAATAAACATCTGTATTCTGCATTTTTCAATATTATATTTATCAATAAATATTAACTTTAAAATGTGGAATTTGTTTGCTCTAATATAAAAATAATATTATTCTAAAGAATAATTTTTAAACAAGAAATTAAACAAAATGTTTGGATCATTTTGATCTATCTAACAGGAAAAAAACAAATGGTCTTCGGACCCCCTTACATCTAATAGGACTTGGAACCACATTTGTGAACTAATGTTCAGCCGGCTAACAGTCGATTTTCAGCCGCCGCCGGCAATTTTTAGCAAAGCCGCCGCCGCCGTTAAAATCTTTCGGCGCAGGTCTCTGACTACGATTGAGATTTACCGATTCTTGTAGAAATTTGCAAATTTTTTCTATTTCAAGCGAGCTAAATTAAAAAATATTTGCTAGTGGAAAGAAGAAATCAATTAATTGATCTTAATATAAAATTTGTGAGAAAGTTGCATACAAAAGTATAGCGTAAAAAAAGTTTCTAGAAGAAAATGGCACCGCCAAGAAGCGGATCACAGAATGCCAGAGGACGTGGTGGACGTCAATCTGATGGTGGCTCTAGAGGCCGTGGTGGTGGCTTCTCTGGGAATACCAGAGGTCAGGTGCGTAGTGGTCGTATTGAGAAAAATGGTCGTCCATCGGGTAGTGGTGGTGGTGGCTTTGGACGTAACAATCGTGGAAGGTTTGGCGGCGGAGGTGGAAATAAAGGAATGAACAATAGAAATCCTGATGATTTCTCAAGTATGTAAAAAAGTTTATTTTTTGTTTAAAAATACTATTAACAAAAAATATCTGGCTCTTAAGATCTACGTGGAATAAATTGGTCGCAGGTACGTTTACCTCCCTTTCAAAAGAACTTTTACAAAGAGCATCCAGTGACAAGGTCTAGACCCATGCATGAGGTTGAACGTTATAGAGCTGCCAATGAAATAACTGTCCGAGGACCGGCACCCAAACCCATTATCTACTTTGATGAAGCCTGTTTTCCTGATTACTGTATGAATGAGATAAAGCGACAAGGGTACAATGAACCTACACCCATACAGGCTCAATCGTGGCCCATAGCTATGAGTGGTAATAATCTGGTCGGTATTGCTATGACGGGTTCGGGAAAAACTTTAGCTTTTATTTTGCCCGCCATTGTTCACATAAATCATCAGCCGCCTTTGGCAAAGGGCGATGGCCCAATAGCTTTGGTATTGGCTCCTACAAGAGAGTTGGCTCAACAAATTAAAAAAGTGGCTGATGATTTTGGTTCACATGTGTATGTGCGCAATACCTGTATTTTTGGTGGCGCACCCAAAACTAGGCAAACAAATGATCTAGAAAGCGGAGTGGAACTAGTTATTGCAACACCCGGCCGTTTGCTAGACTTTTTAGCTAATGGAGTCACAAATATGAGACGCTGTACCTATTTGGTACTTGACGAAGCCGATCGCATGTTGGATATGGGTTTCGAGCCACAAATACGTAAAATATTAAGTCAAATTCGACCAGACCGTCAGATTCTAATGTGGAGTGCTACTTGGCCAAAAGAAGTGCGACAACTTGCTGAAGATTTCTTAGGCAACAATTACATACAGGTAAAATTTTTTATAATCACTGTGTTATCATTATTAAAATAATTGTTGTTCATTTTGTATATAGATTAATATTGGTTCCCTAGAACTTTCGGCCAATCATAACATTCGTCAATATGTTGATGTCTGTCATGAGGCTGACAAGGGCTCAAAACTTAAGAGTTTACTCTCCAATATCTATGATCAACCTCATCCCGGTAAAATAATCATATTCGTTGCTACTAAAAAGAAAGTAGATGAATTGGCTCGTTTTATTAATGGTTTTGGCGTGCAAGTAGGTTCCATACACGGTGATAAATCACAATCTGATCGTGATAATGTTTTATCAGACTTCCGCAATGGTCGTTCCAATATTTTAGTAGCCACTGATGTGGCTGCCCGAGGTCTTGATGTTGATGGCATTAAATATGTTATTAATTTTGATTTTCCTCAATCTTCTGAAGATTATATACACCGTATAGGACGTACTGGCCGAAAACATTCCACTGGTACATCGTATGCATTCTTTACTACAAAAAATGCTAAATGTGCCAAAGCCTTAGTGGATATTTTAAGGGAGGCCAATCAAAATGTTAATCCGGATTTAGAGTATATGGCACGTAATGCAGCCGCCATAATGAGTAAGGAAAAAAGTAATAATCGAGCTAATATGAATGGTTTTAACAATCGAAGAGGTGGTGGTGGTAACGGCGGTGGTGGCCAAAGATTTGGTAATGGCAGTGGAAACTATGGTAGTAATAGAGGCGGAGGCGGTGGGGGTGGTGTTAATGGCGGCGGTGTCAACAGATCTCGTAATTTTTACAATTCCAGAAATTAATCATCTAGTTCTTTCCCTTCAAATTGATTGCAATTTTGAAATCGTTTCTTTTTTTTTTTGTTTTCAAGTGAAGAACCATTGATAGAAAGAAATTTCCTTGCAACAATATGTCCTTATTACTAAGTTCTTTTTCTTTTTTTTTTATTATTATTTTTTGCAAACAAAAAATATAATTTTTATATATATATATATTTTTTTTTCGTATAAACAACTATCAACACTTTTATGAAATACACATACATATAACTACTGTGTAGCATTTACATAAACACCTAATTAAAAAAACATTTACTATCAACAAATTATCTGAAAGCAGCGGAGAACATAACTATTATATTCCAAAAACAAACAAAAAAGATGTCTACTGTATTTTACTATAATGGTTTGTATTTCAAAACGAAATAGCGCTTAGTTTTTGTTCTCAATAAATAAAAAATTACCACAGATTAAGGTTCTTTTTTTAATTGGAGGCTTATTTAAGGAACTAGAGCCAATTTTAGAATTCTTATAATTTTATATGAAAAATCGAAGTGATCATAGATTAAGGTTCTTTTTTTAATTAGAGGCTTATTTAAGAAACTAGAGCCAATTTTTGAATTCTTACTAATTTAATATGAAAATCGAATTTTAATGAAAAATATAAGTGATCACAGATTAAGGTCCTTTTTTCAAAAGGAGACTTTTTTAAGAAACTAGAACCAATTTTATTTTTCTTATAAATATACATGAAAAATTGAATTTTAATGAAAAATATAAGTGATCACAGATTAAGGTCCTTTTTTCAATTGGAGGCTTTTTTAAAAAAACTAGATCCAATTTTAGATTTCTTATAATTTTATATGAAAAATCGAATTTTAATTTTCAATTGGAGGCTTATTTAAGAAACTAGAGCCAATTTTAGATTTCTTATAATTTTATATGAAAAATCGAATTTTAATGAAAAACATAAGTGATCACAGATTAAGGTCCTTTTTTCAATTGCAGGCTTTTTTAAGAAACTAGAGCCAATTTTAGTTTTCTTATAAATTTACATGAAAAATCGAATTTTAATTTTCAATTGGAGGCTTATTTAAGAAACTAGAGCCAATTTTAGATTTCTTATAATTTTATATGAAAAATCGAATTTTAATGAAAAACATAAGTGATCACAGATTAAGGTCCTTTTTTCAATTGCAGGCTTTTTTAAGAAACTAGAGCCAATTTTAGTTTTCTTATAAATTTACATGAAAAATCGAATTTTAATGAAAAATATAAGTGATCACAGATTAAGGTCCTTTTTTCAATTGGAGGCTTTTTTAGAAACTAGAGCCAATTGTAAATTTCCTATAATTTTATATGAAAATCGAATTTTAATGAAAAATATAAGTGATCACAGATTAAGGTCCTTTTTTCAATTGGAAGCTTTTTTAGAAAACTAGATCCAATTTTAGATTTCCTTTAATTTTAAATGAAAAATCGTGGCTCTTTTTTTAACTGGATGTTTATTTAAGAAACGAGCCATTTTTTTTTTATATTATATCAACATGATCACAGAGCTTTAAGTTGCAGCCAACTTAATTTTCCTCTATTTTTATATGAAAGATTACAAAGCTACGAATAAAAACGATTTATTTTGCTATTTTATTTTAAAAAATTTCGAACTTTATTTTACTTTTTTTTATAATTTGTAATACATATTTGTAAAAGAATAAAATTACATTCAGGTATGTGATGGAAAACGATTTCGAATTTTAAATCGAAAAAATGTGTGATGTACTTATATTTTCGTTTTTGTTATTGATAAAAATTATATTTAAATCAATTTCTATTAGATTTTATTAAATAATTTTTTTATATTTCCCTAAAATTAATTGTTATCTTTCACATAAGCTGTATATCCTTAATGGAAAATAGATCATTGTTGAAAAATGATTTTTGAAATTGATCGAAATTCATCACAACTTTTCAAACCGATTCGTTTTGAAAACGATCGTTTTTCATCACATACCTGATTAATTATTTATAAAACTTAAATATATTTAAGAAACAAATTTGAATGTTTATTGGATTTTATAGTATGGTATAACATGTAAAAAATTTATGCAAAATTATTTATTAAAATTGTAATTTATATTTTTTTTTGCATAAATAATAAAGGCTTAAAGAAACTATAATTTATATTTAAAATTTTTTGTATGAATTTAAATTTTATGTTAATTAATATGTTAACGAGTTTTCTATGAAAAAAATGTAACATTTGTTGAATTTATATTAAAATCATACAAAAATAGAATTTTAATGAAAAATATAAGTGATCACAGATTAAGGTCCTTTTTTCAATTGGAGGCTTTTTTAAGAATGTAGAGCCAATTGTAGTTTTCTTATAAGTTTATATAAAAAAACGAATTTTAATGAAAAATATAAGTGATCAAAGATTAAGGTCCTTTTTTCAATTGCAGGCTCTTTTAAGAAAGTAGAGCCAATTTTAGTTTTCTTATAAATTTACATGAAAAATCTAATTTTAATGAAAAATATGAGTGATCACAGATTAAGGTCCTTTTTTCAATTGGAGGCTTATTTAAGAAACTAGAACCAATTTTAGATTTCTTATAATTTTATATGAAAAATCGAATTTTAATGAATAATATAAGTGATAACGGGTTAAGGTTCTTTTTTCAATTGGAGGCTTATTTAAGAAACTAGAACCAATTTTAGATTTCTTATAATTTTACATGAAAAATCGAATTTTAATGAATAATATAAGTGATAACGGGTTAAGGTACTTTTTTCAATTGGAGGCTTATTTTAAGAAACTAGAGCCAATTTTTGTTTTCTTATAAATTTACATTAAAAATCGAATTTTAATGAAAAATATAAGTGATCACAGATTAAGGTTCTTTTTTCAATTGGAGGCTTACTTAAGAAACTAGAGCCAATTTTAGATTTCTTATAATTTTATATGAAAAATCGGATTTTAATGAAAAATATAAGTGATTACAGGTCATTTTTTCAATTGGAGGCTTTTTTAAGAAAGTAGAGCCAATTTTTGTTTTCTTATAAATTTACATTAAAAATCGAATTTTAATGAAAAATATAAGTGATCACAGATTAAGGTTCTTTTTTCAATTGGATGCTTATTTAAGAAACTAGAGCCAATTTTAGATTTCTTATAATTTTATATGAAAAATCGAATTTTAAGGAAAAATATAAGTCACAGATTAAGGTTCTTTTTTCAATTGTAGGTTAATATAAGTGATAACGGATTAAGGTCCTTTTTTCAATTGGAGGCTTTTTTTTAAGAAACTAGAGCCAATTTTTGTTTTCTTATAAATTTACATGAAACATAGAATTTTAATGAAAAATATAAGTGATCACGGATTAAGGTCCTTTTTTCAATTAGAGGCTTATTTAAGAAACTAGAGGCAATTTTAGATATCTTATAATTTTATATGAAAAATCGAATTTTAATGAAAAATATAAGTCACAGATTAAGGTTCTTTTTTCAATTGTAGGTTTTTTTTAAGAAAGTAGAGCCAATTTTAGTTTTCTTATAAATTTATATGAAAAATCGAATTTCAATGAAAAATATAAGTGATCACAGATTAAGGTCCTTTTTTCAATTGGAGGCTTTTTTAAAAAACTAGATCCAATTTTAGATTTCTTATAATTTAATATGAAAAATCGTGGCTCTTTTTTTAATTGGATGTTTTTTAAGAAACTGGAGCCATTTTTTTATATATCAACATGATCACAGAGCTTTAAGTTGCAGCCAACTTAATTTTCTTCTATTTCTATATGAAAGATTACAAAGCTACGAATAAAAACGATTTATTTTGCTATTTTATTTTAAAAAATTACGAACTTTATTTTATTTTTTTTATAATTTGTAATACATATTTGTAAAAGAATAAAATTACATTAATTATTTATAAAACTTAAATATATTTAAGAAATAAATTTGTATGTTTATTAAATTTTATAGTATGATTTAAATACATGTAAAAAATGTATGCAAAATTATTTATTAAAATTGTAATTTATATTTTCCTTTTTTTTTGTTTTGCATAAATAATAAAGGATTAAAGAAACTATAATTTATATTTAAAATTTTTTGTATGAATTTCAATTTTATGTTAATTTATATGTTAATGTGTTCTATGGAAAAAATGTTACATTTGTTGAATTTATATTAAAATACATACAAATGTTTGTTTCCTATAGAATTTTACTTAAATTACTTTTGTTGTTTTGTAAATGAAACTTAAATTTAATAATTTTATATATTTTGTGGTTTGAACTTCATTTAGTTCTTAGCAACACGACGGGAACCTAAAAAGGGAAAAAATAGCAAGAAAAATAATTTAGAAATATTTAGCTAATTGTTGCCGGCTCCCAAGTGTTATAATGGTATTTTACCTTTTTCTTTGTTTTTACGCTCTTTTTTAACGCCACCACCACCTCCACTCGATTGTTTGCTGGCACCACCACCATTATTGGGATTACATTTCTTGTTAATACTGCGCACTGGTTCACAGCTGGACTCAACACCGCCTGTTGCTTTTAATTTATCCTCGCGCGTCATTTGTCCATTAGTACATTCAGACCAGGCACCCTTTTCATAACGACAAGCTGTTTAACGAATACATAATGTAAAGTATAAAATAATAAATTATTAAAACACATTAATTTTAACACTTATTTTCCGCTTTTTAATGGAAAAAAATAACCTAAATAAACATTTATAGTATTATAGAGAGCATTTTAATAGGATTATGAAAAGTTATTAAAAATTATTTATGTTTGAACATTATTTAGAAGAAGAAAAAAACATACAGTTTTGTAAAAACAATTAAACAAAATATTGTATAATATACTTTAGATTATACATATCAAAATGAATTTTGTATTTTAACAAGTTGTTAATATAATTATTTGACAAAATTCTCGCTTTTTTGCTTTATATTAAAGTTATATTAATAACTTTAATATAAAGCATTAAACAATCACGAATTTAATATTTTATTTATAATAAATAAATTAATAAAACATTTTCTAAATCGATGATTTTCGTTTTTTTTTAAACACTTTTTCTCTGAACTTTTTCTTTGAATTGAAAGCAGCGTTGCCAAAACTTTGAAGCCATGTCCCACCAGATTGTGTTTGAAAAACCGCTAGAAACCGCCTACACTTAAAATAAAATCGCTGAATTTTACCGTTAAAATATTTCTTAATTTTGAGTTTCTGATTCAAATCAAATTTACAAACTTATAATAAATTTGTTTGTTTAGATTTTATTATATTCGGCTGAATCAGATATATAGAGCGTACAAAACCAAACATTTGTAGCAATTGCAATAATGGACCGGTTCCTAAGTACCGTTTGAGTACCAATTGACACCTAACTAATCACCGAAATTCCAGTTGAGAACCAGTTGACACCATCACACTCCAAAATATCTGTTGAGAGTCAATAACAGAAATGTTAAGTGTGAAAATATCAACTTGAGCGAAATAATAATCTGTTGGTGTATGGTAAGCGTTAAAGACTATAAAACGTAAGATACATCAGAAGAATTTGGGTTCGAATGCCGCCATCGATATTAACGAAAAATTATAAAATAAAAATATACCTATAATTTAATACAAATAAAAAACAAAAAAGTTTATAAAGTAAAATTTTTACTATATTAATTGAATCTTAACATGTTATCTTGGACCAGTCTGTGACCTATCCTATGACCTGTTCCAAGGGGCTAATTAGCCACCTCCAATGACATCCACGTGTAAAAGTGACAGCTTCCTCCCATATAAAGTTCCGAAACTTGAACCGGTCACTAGCCCTGAGAACCTGTCACGTGACTAGTCTTGAACCGGTTCTCTTTCTTCTAGTGATATTTTCATTCTATAATGTTGTGGTGATTTAACATTTTGAGAAAAAAAAAAAAAAAAAAAAAATAATTTCATTGTCTTTTTTATAGAAAAACAGTTGATGTGATAAAAAATTTCCGGGTAACTACTTATTTTTAATAAATTAGTTAGTTATAGAAGTTAAATAATACCTTTAAATTTTCTTATTTCTATTTCAAACCATGTTTTTACAATAAAGAAAAGTCGCTAGAAACCGCCAGCTAGAAAAATGTTGCAGCCAGAAAAACCACTTAGCGGTTTTTTACGAAAAGTACCCACTATTTACAACAAAAAATCGCCAGATCTAGCGGGAAAACCGCCGTTTTGGCAACACTGATTGAAAGAGTTAAAAACTCTTTTAAGTTTTTTTCTGAGATTTTGACGCAAATCTGTGCAATCGCTGCAGGCAGAATCTCTCTGCAAGCACCTGCAAATTGTTTTATATACATTTCAAATGCGCTTGCAAGTGTTTGATACCCCGGCCTTTTTTCTGTTGTCTTCATCTTCATTTAAAAGAATAGGCGTCGAACCATTGCAAGCGTTTGCAAGCGAGTCGCTACTGCGATACGCATCATATGGTGATTGTCTAGAATTTTGTATTACAAATATTAAATGTCATGTGTCTTTGCTAAATTTCACTAAAACCTAAACAATTTACATCTGGCAATACTATTAGTACTTGCTAAATTTATTTTAGTATTTTTTTAGTTCTGCCGTGATTTAATTTCTAGTCATTTGTGTTTTTGTTGATAAAATTTTAATTTATTAAATTTTATTGTTAAAAATTTTAGATTTTTTAAATTTTTTCGATAAAAAGGTTCTTTGGTGATTAAAGTTTATGTAAATTATAAAAGTTTTTTGGAAAATGTGTTATTTATTGTAAAAAAGTGAAAGTAATTACGGGTGGCCAATCTAAATTACAAAAAATACCTTTTGCTGTCCTCTATTATTTTTGGCAGTTGTTTGTTGTTGCTCTTTAAATCATAGTAAGAAAGTGTTAGTATAATTAAAAGGAAATAAAGTAGATAGAAAAATATGTGAGAAAGTTGTGTTGAAAAGTTAAAAATAATACAAAGCACTTGCATTGTGTTGAAAAGTTAAAAATAATACAAAGCACTTGCATTGTTTACATTAAAACGTCATTAAGCTGCAATTACTAGTATTAAGGGTTGCCAGGTGAGTGGATCATTACTTAATATTACTTGTTTTTATAAAAATTCGCAAATAAAATTTATTTTATTTTCAAAATATAATAGAGACGTAAGAAATTTATTAAAAATAGAATAAATTCTTCTATAATTGAACAAATTGTCATTTTTTTAAGTTATGCCTTTATCTCAAAATATAACTTATCATGGTACTCATTTACCTCCCTAATTCACTTAAAATCGTAAATATTTTCTACACTATTTATCCGATTGCAAAGATTAAGGTGTCAATTAAATGCTCTTAAGGGTGCATTTACAAAAATAATATAAAAGTTTCATAAACACAACTTTTTAAGTATTTTGTGATTTTTTGTGCAAAAAATAATGTTTCCTAATAGCCGGCCTTCGGCCGGGCGGAAGGGTTTTTAACTGTGGTATGTCCAAAAGCGGCTTCGCTAACGTAATTCTTTCTTTTTACCCAACTTATTTTATAACGAAAAATTTTTTGATACGAGTTTCTTAGGGAAATTCGATTTTCAAAGCCCAATAACTTCTAAAATATTTAATTTCGGTCAAAAATTTTTTCATCATTATATTCGCCGTTAAAAGTACTATCAATGGCAAACAAATCAAGTAAACCGGAGCTGAATCAGGGTGGTCTATTTATGCCCTTATCATTAATATTTAATAGGACCTTTTCAAGGATGCCTCAAAATAAAGATTTATATGGGAAATATCCGAAATATTCAAACTTTAATAATATATTTAATACAAATATCTCGTTCTGCAAGAAAGAAATTAATTTAGAACTGCAGTTAAAAGATGTCGAAAGTAATTCAAAAAAATTTCATTAGATTTGCCTGTATTTATACATTTATCTTTTCGCTAATTGAGATATTTGAGCAAAAGGAATCATATACATTTTTTATTTTAAATTTATTTCTATAAAATTTTATTAAATAACACAGCTTTGCCAATGAAAATTTTCTCAGTCAATTTTGAAACATGTTGTTATTACTTAGCCTATAAATCACTTGACTCTGGTTCTCAGTATAAATCGCTATTTGCAAAATTATCACGGTTGTATCATATATTGAAGCATATCTCGAAAACGACTAATTTGATTTTGTTCAATAAAATATTAAAAAAATTCCTTTAAGTTATACTCACACTATTTATTAATATCCTCAACAGTTATGGGAATATTAAGTCTATTTTGTGAAAAAAACTCACGCCATTTCTTAATATGCTCAAAAGTTATAGTCTATTTTATAAAAAAAAAAAATTAAAAATAAAAAAAATTCATAAACGCTTTAATGCAAAAAAAAAAGTTATTTTATAATCATAAACATAAATTTATTTCAAATAAAACAAGACATATTTCATTAAAATCAATGGTTAAATTTTGATTTTATTCAAAAATTAGTGAAATAACCAAATTTTTATAGCAGTTTTTATTAAATTATTCGTTTTATCAAATTATTCGAATAATATTTTCTACACAGTATTCTTTTTACGAATAATACCAGAATCTTTTAAATTAAATAATACAAAGTTTTATTCTGCAAAATAATTACCTTTTCAGAAAAAATCGCACTTTTTTCATAAATGTTTTTTTTTTTTTTTTTTTTTTTTTTTAATTTTAATTTTAAGAGGCATATTTTTCTAAGACTAAAACTTTTTGTAAGTTACTTTGGTTCAAAATTTTTGCGAACAGTATTTTTGGAACATTTAATAAATTCTTGAATTTGTAAATTTTTCCTAATTTTTTTTTTACAAAATGTACTTTTTTACATTTAAAAGTCCTTTGATCTCACACATCCATAATATTTGTTGTGGTAAATTGATGTCATTTTATGGAAAGGAGAACGCTTCTTACCATTTCCAGATTCAAACTGCTTTGTAAGGGAACGAAAAAGTTTATTCTCAATTTCTCAGCAAATTCTAATAATGAAAAAAGTACGTTTTGATCTTCGACTCCTCAAATAAAAAAAATATATAAATATTTAAGATGAAAATCAAAAATAAATAATTGTCATTAAAACATTTATTTAAAAAAAAATCGTACAAATTTTAACTAATAATTTATTTGTTTCATTAGTTCGAATCTTTTCGGAGGAAATCATTAGTTTTTTAACATAATTTTTTTTTTTATTACATAAGTATGTTTTGTACTTTTGTAAACTCGGTCTATAAAAAATAAGTATTATTACACTTTCCGCAATTTCCTTATAATCTCAAAAAGAAAACCTGTAATTAATGCATTTATTTGCAAATGATAGTATCAATCAGTAGTCTTAGTGAAAAATCCTTAGACAATTTCAAGAAGGTCCCTTTTTCTTTCTATGCCACAAAAGAAAAATCCCCACATATTTTCATACACCAAAAAATAATAATAAAATTCTGTAGTTTACATTGTTCTTATTTAAAAAACTGAGCTTTTTTTAATAAACGGATTCACTTTGAACATTAATACTGTCATAAAATGAAATTCCATGTTCCATGAAATTCTCTACAGATATCTTAGTTTAAGTTTAATTTAAATGATAGAAATATCTACTTTCCAAAGGTCAAAGTGGACAGTATAAAAATCAAAACCTTATCTCAAAAAAGATTCATTTTAAAATTTTTAAAACATAACTTTTTCCCTCTGATTGTGCATCTTCATAATGCACACATATTTAGTTTAGGAGTTTAAAGTAAAAAATTTATAACGCAAATTTTTTTATTCGAAATAAGTTGTTTTGATAAAAGTCAATAAATACATAAATATATATCACTGTGTGACAATTTCCCAAAAAGATTTTCACACATGAAAAAATCGATATTTATTTAAAACTAGAGCTTATACATGATAAAACTGCGCACTAAATTTTTCTCCAGAACGTCAAAAGGACTTTAAAGTTTCGAAAAATACGCAACTTTAAAAAACATTATACAGTGGTGGCCACGAATTTAAGACACGACATTTCACTTATATATTTCTGATAATTTTTACATCTTATCGAACAAATTTTAGATCCATGTTATTTTTTAAAGATCCTAGTAATGTTATGAAAAAAAATCAACAATAGTTTGTTACCTATATTTAGTTTCCAATTTTTATTTACATATTGTACAGATTAATACAAGTTTAAGCCTGGTCATGAATTTAGGACATAGGTAAAATAAAAGTTAATTCACAAAAGTAAAGCTCAGCTTCATAAAACAATATTAGTATTTGGTGGGAAATCCTTTATTTTGAATCACAGCAGCGCATCTCCTGGGTAAACTTTCAACTAAGGCCATACAGCGCTCCTTTGGAATGGCATACCAAGCCTTTTGAATTTCTTCCCATAAATCAGTCAAATTTTTTGGCTTTACTGCTCGTACATGCTCCTCAACATCATTCCACAAGTTCTCAATTGGATTGAGATCCGGGGATTGAGCTGGCCATTTCAGAACTGTGATATTATTTTCCTCTAAGCAACTCTTCACTAGGCGTGAAATGTGCTTAGGGTCATTATCATGCATAAATTTCCACATTAGAGGCATGTTGTCTTCAGCGAATGGTATCATGATGCTTGTCAGTATGTTTTTGTAAATATGCTGGTCCATTTTATTGATAATCTTCTGAATGGGACCTACACCATGCCAGGAAAATGCTGCCCACACCATGACATTTCCACCACCATGCTTAACCGTTTTAAGGGTGTACTTTGGGTGATGCTCCAGGTTTGGAGGACGCCATACGTACTGTTTTCCATCAGAACCAAAGCGACAAAACTTCGACTCGTCGCTCCAAAGTATATTTTTCCAAAATGTCATCGGCTTATTGAGATTTTCTCTTGAAAACGCTAGTCGGGATTTAATATTTTTTTTTGACACAAGTGGTTTACGTTGTGCAATACACCCACGTAAGTTCTTCTCATTCAGACGTCTTCTTATTGTCCTGGACGATATATTAATACCAAAATCCGATGAAATCTCATTTTTAATTTTACTTGAGCTCTTGAAAGGATCTTTAGCAGCTGATTTATAAATTAAGCTATCCTCCCTGGGTGTAGTTTTTCGGGCTCTAGGGTGCTGTTTGACATTTTTGGTAGTGCCATGTTGCTTGATGTGTTCCAGTGCATTGTAAATCTTGGATCTGGAACATTTTAGTAGCTTGGAAATTTCCATTACTGTTTTTCCATCAGTATTCATTTGTTGGATCAATTTTCGCTCGGCATCCGAACTCCAAGTACCTCTGGCCATTTCTAACTAAATATTTTGATGTATTCTAACATTAAATGGAATAAAACATTCATTACTTACCTTTTAGCTTCAAAAAACACCAAAAAATCACTTAAAAACCAAATATTTCTTATATGTTTTAAATTCGTGACCAGCTTCAAAAGCACGTTTTTACGAAAATATAATAAAAACAGCAACAAAATGTATACACAAACAAAACCAAATAACGGTAATTGATCTTAACATTACAGGGTACACTGAAAAATTAACAAAATCTAATTTTATATTGCAGGGTTGTAATAATTATCACAACTTAGTTCGTTACATGTCGTGTCTTAAATTCGTGGCCACCACTGTATGTATTACCAAATTATATCAACCCAATATGGAAGTCAAATTAAAGTTATGAATACTTAATACTTAAGCAAAAAACGTTATTATATTGCAGGGATTTGTAACTCTTATTTAACATCTATATTGGGGCGATATAATCTTCGTAAATATTTTATAATACTCTTAAAAACTGAGCATCTGAAATCCTTTCGAGAGCAAATTTGACATCCTGGAGCTAAACTGGTTACACAGTTTTGTTTTGGATATTGATTTTTGCAGGCTATAATATACTTGGAAATAAATAGTAAATTGTAACATTTCCAAAAGAATATTTTCTTAAGTTTTATTGCTGCGACATTTGAATAAAAAATATTATATTATACAGATTCTAAGCTTTCATTTGATACTTATATTGGGTTGATATACATAATATAAATATTTTATAAATTTTTTAAAAAATATGCCTATTTCCAAATTTTAACGTCCTTTTTAGAGGAAATTTGTCGTCTCAGAGAAAAAACTAAGTACGCAGTTTTACTACATATATATGTCTAGTTTCATGTGTATCGATTTTTTCATGTGTGAAAATGTCTATTACATTGTGTATTAAAAGAAATATAAAAATGGCTAAAATGTTAGTTTTAACAATTTTCTTGTATTGTTAACAAAAAGATAAAATAAAAAATCCTTACAATTGGCATTAATGAAAAAATCTGTCATTGAAATTTACGAAAAAAATCCCAACAAAAAGTGAATTTTACCTCGGTTTGGCAACACTGGTATTAATATAAAGTTTAGTACATAGATATAAAAAATTATTTATGTAAACGGAAATCGGAAATGTGAGATAAGTTATCGAATCATTTGTTCTAAATATTTGCAGTTGGCAATATTGTAATTCTACTTCTTGTCATCTGGGAAATGTGTCTTTGCTAAAATTTATAGTTGTCTAGAATATTTGATCTGGTAATACTATTTAATTTAAATACTTAATAAATAAAATTTAAAAGGATTTTAGTACTTCCGTTTTTATATCGTTAACACGGTTAAATTCAAAGAGTAAAGTTAAATTTTTGTTTGAAAATGTAATTATTAATTTCAGTGTTATCAAATCAGGGGATTTGTTCCCAAATTAGGGATTTAACTTTTTTCAACAGATTTTCATGGGGAGGGATTTAAGAGTTTTTAGTAAAATATGGGGATTCTTTATTATATGATAAATTATTCAATTTATGAACAATTTCCTATAAATTTTATTTTTTGAAAGAAATATTCGATAAGTTTTAAATTTTGTAGATAATACCCATAAATTTTATATATAAATATTTTTCGTTAAATGTTATATTTATAAAATTGTTTTGCTAATTTTCTTTTTAAATCTCTGAGACCCGATTGTGAGTTTACATTTAAATTTTTTTTTTAATTGTTAGACTTTTTATGGAGTGTATTTTTTTTTTTACTAGAAAAAATAAAGCAAAAGTCTAAATAAAAAAGTTTTTGGCATAAACCAACACAAACCTTTAAACTCACAAATGCGATTTTTGTTTAATTTTAGAAAAGTCTATGTTTTGAAAATTCAAACGAAATGTGAAGAGTTATTAGATTTGACAGATGTGTTTTATATTAACTTTTCCTCAGACGATGATGATGAATATCAGCATCAATTTGGTCGTTTTGGTCATAGTTCTACTTATGAAAAAAAGTATTACCCATTCTTTCACAAAAAAATTTACGGGGATAGTGAAAGCAAAGTGAATTTAATAATTCGAATAATCCAGTAATGTATGGCTGTGCAAATCTATTTAAATTATGTTCACCAAACACTTATTTTAATGAGTATGTTGAATTTTGTATAGAAAAGTGTTATTTACTTAAATTCGGAACAAATGTGCCTTTATATGAATCATACTTTAACTTTTTAATGGCTGCATTTATTGGCCAATGTACCGCTAGACAATTGTTAAAGTCGAAGTCTTGCCCCATGGGACCAAGAATCTATTTTTATCAACTTTTAATGGTTTAGTTGTTGCTTTGAAAGTTTTTCAAGGAGTTGGAACTTTTCATGTAGTGTTTTTGATCATGGATTATCGATGTATGTGTATCGGTTGGCAGTTACATATATTTTTACAAATTCTTTACAACAATAATAATCTAAGAATATTAAAGCTTTTTTTGGATCATAAAGTGATGATTTAGTATCTCCAGCTCCTGATGTAGAGTAAGAAATTTTTCGAAAGAACATTTCTTATTTCTGAAGCAAGAGAGTCCGCCTACTGAAATTCAAAAGGTATTAAGGACTGCGGACGAAAAAATCCGTGCATGCAAATCTGCTTATAGAAACTAAAACAGTGGGCGAATTTTTTTAAAGTGATATTTTTATTAATCACTGTTATGTTCAAGTTCTAAACATAAAAGAATAAATTAGTTCCTGTTTGTTTTTAAGGAAATATCTGATATTTTCCAAAATTATTCTAATTAAAGGTTTTGTTGTGTTTCGGTCACTTTTTTGCTCGAATAAGTCCATTTAGTTTTAAACTCCGTTTCATTTTATGCTGAGCTTTTAATGTCCTTTAAATTATTTTTTACTAGAGTCCAATATCTTTCAATTGCACGGAGTTTCGGACAATTTGATGGATTAGCCTCCATCGGTACAAACTCTTACAATTTTTTTGTTACAACTCCATTGTTTTGTTGTTGTAATGAGAAGAAGCGGGAATAGGTCAGAAAACAGGGGATACACTGAATTTTATTAGGAAAGGGAGAAGTCTTTTCCAAAGGCACTCATTCTCGTATATTTCTGTTTTAATGCAACCATTTTTTAAGAATGAAGTGCTTTATTCCTGCGTATGCATATGACTTCCCAAATCAAAAACTTTCTTGGGAATTTAGATTTCTCTGATACACGAAATTTTTCTGCCATAATCCCTCTAGCATCTGCAACATAGAATTCCTGGCTAGGAAGTTGAAAAAAGTCACCCTGTAAGAACGCTTCATCGTCTACTATACAGCAACAAAATTTCTGAAAAAATTCATCCGAAGAACTTTCATGTTATTTTTTACCTCCAAATTCTTGCTTGGGTTTCTATTAGGATTTTTTTCTTACTTTATGTCTTCAGGCTAGACTTCCTTTAAAATTTTCTGATAAAGACTCAAAGCAATTAACTTTTTGTAACACTTTTCTTCCACAGATGAGGCGAATTTCTCTCAAAATCCTTTCTATTTTGGCTGAGTCCTACAGCCTGAAGATAATATTTGTCTTCCATTACCAGGTTACGATTCAATGATCCTGACTTCTTTGTATAATATTATATCCCAAGAAACTGTAATTTGGGGCACAACAGTCTTCTTTGCAATTATTTTATATGACCAATGCAAGATTTCATGAAAAATTTGAATTGTGTGTTTATGTGTTTTTTATTAAACTTTCATTTTAAGAAAAAACAATTTTGATATTATCATAAAACTTAGCACATAGCAAGTGTGCATAAAGCCCAAATTACAATAGCGCGTAGTCAGCAGCAGTGTGAGCTGACATAATCAGCTGATAATTTAGAAAGCACTGTTTGTTATGGTGTTGATTATATTTGGTCAGCAGCAGTTTGCAGTGCTGTTTCATTTAGCCCTGTTTCTAAATTCACTGTGCTGCTTTCAGATTGAGAGCGTTACAAAGAGAGTGAGCAAATAAATGTGAGGCTAAAATGCACAAGTAGAATAAAGCAAGATGGTGGTTGTAAATTTTTGCTGCGTACGCTTAAATGTAATTATAACGGCAGCAACATGTTGTGCTGACAGTGATCAGCTGATAATTGGGCTTAATTGCAAGTACATCCCAGTTAACAGAATTATTAACTTTTCACCACATCAAAAGTTATAAGCTTAAGAGCATGCACAGATTTTTTCGTGCGCAGTCCTTATATACGACAGATATGACATTCGATAAAATCTGTTGAAGAAAATCCGTAGATATGTCAAAATACAAACCGTAAAGGCCGAAATAGAACCAGATTTTTCAAATTTAAATCTAATTTGTTTTTTTCAAAATAAAAAAAACTTCATGGAATGACATATTAAGTAATAAAACTTAAATGTCCTTAATATATTTATGTAAATAACACAATATTTTATAAAATATTTCATAACTTTATTCGAAATACAATATTTTTCTTCAAAATTTCCTTACCCAGCAAAAACTTGGTAATGACATGTAGTTACGGATGTAGTTACTTTGTAATGAGAACAACATACTGAAGAGATAAATAAATGAAAGGCAAAATTTGCGTCTGAATTAATTTGTAATCTAAAATAGTTTATTTTTATTACATTTATTTTAATTACATTTTTGGTTGTTAAGTTTTTTAAATCAAAATTTAAAAAATGTTTTTACAAGAACGAAAAAAAAAAAAATATATATCCTGACATTTCATTACTTATTTATAGCCAAAAATGTAACTAGTTCTTATTGTTATTACTAATCATGACTTCAGTAATGCTTTAAAATCAATGCGCTGTTTAACAGCATGGAAGTAATTAGTTATTGTTATGACAACTAAGTAATGTATAGGGTAAGTAGTTGCCTCTAATGTCATCACCGTGTTAAAATAATGAGTTATTCAGCTAATGTGTAAGTAGTGCAGAGGCATTATATTAGCTTCTTATCTCATTACATGGCAACCAAAGTTTTTGCTGGGATATTTTACAAAAAAAAAAAAAAAAAATATATTGATATTTTTTTTTTATTTTTATTTTTTTATAAAATTTTTTGTAAATTTTCTTTTTATAGTAAATTTATAATGTTCGTTAAAAAACATTTTTAATGGTTATCAGATAAAAGATAGAAAATTTTCAGTTTATTTCCTCTTAAAAAATATTATTTTTTAAATAAAAAAAAAAGGAAATTGTATACAGTGGTTTTCCGGTTTAACGAATACTCAGTTTAACGAATTTTCGATTTAACGTACGTCCAAATTTTTAACATTGAGTACCTTATATTACGAACAATCTATATATTTTAGTACTCGATATAACGAATTTTTCCAAAAAATGTGATTTGAAATCTATAAAAATAAGAGAAAGTAAATAAAACACATTTCTCATCCTATTGAAAGAGTACTAGATTTTCGTTTGAAAACTATTTTCCAAATAAAAAACAAAATAAAAATACGTTACAAAGCTGTTATTTTTTACTTTTTAAATATGCTTTCGTTTGTATTTCATGCAATGCCATTTTATCATATACCACCATACATATGTGATGCGTTTATGCTGAAAAATCCGCTTAAAGTATCCATTCAATTGAGAATTACTTATTAAGCCGATTTAACATTATAAACAGTTCATAACAGTTGCAATCAAAGACCTACTCTCTAGTATTTGGCAAGCATAGTAAATTATTTGTAATTTGTCAAAAAAACTGTTATTCGAGGTTTGTTTTTTAAGAATTTTAAATTTGCTAATTTTTTATTTTTTTATTTTTCACTTTTGTTGTTATAAGATAATTAAATTGTGTTTTAACGTTAAAAAGTAAAAATGTAGACTTTAAAATAAATCTTTTAATGTATATTTTGTTAGTAAAATATATTCGCGATTTAACGAATTTTTCGATTTTACGAATACGCCTGACAATATATCATTCGTTAAACCGGGAAACCACTGTACTCAATTTTATATTAAAATATTTTGGGGACAAAATTGGAGATTTACATTTTAAAGTGGGGATTTTTATTTTTGAGTTTTTATGGCAACACTGATTAATTTGTTATTGTAAAAGTTTAAGTTTTTTATTATTTTTTTGTATATAAAAAATGTTTAGATATAAATTAGAGCCTATTTACTAGGGTGATCGACACGGTTTTCTAACCGGTTTTTAAACCGTTTTTTTCAGTCAACGTGCCTTCGGTTTTTTGAAAATGTTCATTTTTCGAATGTCGAATAGACCGGTTTTTTTAAACACAAAAAACCGGTTTTAAAAATAGCTTTATATTTCACAAAACATGCACTAAATACTGATATTTGAATATAAATTTATGAATATTTTTTTTTAAAATATTCATAAAGTATTATTTCTAATGTTTTAGAAATATAGTTTAAGGTTAAATTTAAATGTTTTAGTCTTTTTTTCATTCAATATTTTCTTAATTTTTCAAAGATTTTGTTTAAAAAGTTTCAATAAAATTGATTGTGACTTTTTACATATTAATCCTTGGTTTCTGTTTATGATAAGTAAAAGTTAATAAAATTTTTTATTATTATTTTCTTATATTTTTTACCATAGGTAGCGAAGATATTATGCATTTGTGCTGATGTTTGTAAAACCCAAAAATATTGGTCTAAGACCCACCTTAATACAGGTTGCAATTTTGAACATAAATTAATTAAATTTGGCACACAGGTTTCTTATAGTCCAAGGACGAAGCGTATTGAATTGGTTATGATCGGTTCATTATTTCACCTAATCCCTGTACAAATAACCTCCCGGAAAAGGGGGTTTAACGATCATAAATCCCTTAAATGTAGCAAGAATTTTTGCATATGTAAGATCCATATAAGTTTAAATCTGTGTGCCGAATTTCGTGAAGATCGGTCCATAATTGACCATAGTATTGGTCTACAATTCCAAAAAGACCCCTCTCCGAATGGTTTAGGTTATTTTGGGTTAATAGTTATTTCCAAAAATTATTATGTTTAATAAATTTTAACTTGAACATTATAAGATTTATTGATTTTTATTTAAGAAATGTAGTTTTTTGATAGAAATATTAACTTCTGAAAAAAAAACCGGTTAATCGGTTTTTTCTGAATTTTAAAAAGTGCAACCGGTTTTTTCAAAATACCAACTATTCGAACTATTTGAAAACCGTTCTCCAAAAAGTCGAATTATCGATCACCCTACTATTTACATTGGGGATTATCGCAGGGTTTGTTTATGATATTTTGTTTTAAAGTTGTTTCAAAATTCCTTCTACATTTACACACATAAATTTCTATTGTGAAATTTTTTTAAAAATGTTTGACAAAAAACAACAAATCAGAAAATATAAAAATAAATTTAAAAAAATTTCATGAAATTTTTAGCTTTGCGACGATGTGCAACTTTTCTTACCCCGCTTGCTTCTGTACACCTCTTGCCTACAAACGTAAAAGTTGCAGCGATTTTTCCAAGTTAAAATCCCCAATGTAAATGAAAAAAAAACCCCAACTACATATGGTGGTTTAGATTTTAATTTTTTGTAATGATGAGAGAGTGTTAGTAAATTTATGAGTAAAAGAAGGCAAATAATAAAGAAAAAATGTTGTGCTCAAATGTTAATAATTAAAAGTAAAGCACAAATTACAATAGAGCGTAGTCAGCAGCAGTGTGTGCTGCCATAATCAGCTGATCATTTAGAATGCACTGTTTGTTATGGTGTTGATTACATTTAGTCAGCAGCAGTTTACAGTGCTGTTTCATTTAGCCCTGTTTCTAAATTCACTGCGCTGCATTCAGATTGAGAGCGAGACAAAGAGAGTGAGCAAATAAATGAGAGGCTAAAATACACAAGTAGTCAAAGCTAGATGGTGGTTGTAATTTGTGGCTGCCTACGCTGAATTGTAATTATAACGGCAGAAACATGTTGTGCTGACAGTGATCAGCAGATAATTTTTGCTGATACTGTTGCTGGCTACGCGCTATTGTAATTTGGGCTTTAAGCCCAACCACCATCTAGCTTTGTTCTACTTGTGTATTTTAGCCTCTCATTTATTTGCTCATTCTCTTTGTCTCGCTCTCAATTTGAATGCAGCGCAGTGAATTTAGAAACAGGGCTAAATGAAACAGCACTGCAAACTGCTGCTGACTAAATGTAATCAACACCATAACAAACAGTGCATTCTAAATAATCAGCTGATTATGGCAACACACACTGCTGCTGACTACGCGCTATTGTAATTTGGGCTTAACTGTAATTTTATTATTTACATTAAAAATCAATTAAGCTGTCAGTATTCAGTGTTGCCAGATTAGCTATTTTATTTCAAACAAAGATCAATGGTTAAATAAAGTGAACTTTTACTATATTGACCAAATTTTAATATATTTCTGTTGGTCTGATTCCTCGAAAAGATAATATAGTTTTCATATTATTTATTTAAATTTACTAGATTTATTTGAAAAGTAATCATTTGCCATAATTATGTACATATTTTTTATCTCTTCTATTTGGTTTAAATTCATTATAAAAATATATATTATATTTTTTTGCAAAACTGAATTTTTATATTTTCATTTATGAATTAAAACCCCAAATAACAACGATAATTTTTTTAAGGATAAAATAAAGAAGGAAGAATATGGTTGGTGAGAGTTAGTAGGAGATTTATTTACTTAGAGTGTTATCATATTGTATGTATGATTTTGGTTTGACCTAATTCTTCTTTTGCGATAAAATAAATTCATTTTATATTTTATTTTTGTGCATTGACATTTTTTAAAAAATAATTACAAATATGTATGTACTTGTTTTATTTACCAGGGTTTTATAGGATTTGACTTAAAAAAAATATTTTATTTAAATTTAAACTTTTATAAATATTTTACTAAATAAAATATTTATGTATGTGTGTGTATGTGTAATTTGAAGTGAACAACAACAACAATATTTTTCTCAATGTTATTTACTCATATTTAAAGCACTTTCATTTTCCGTTCTATTTTTTTTTTTTCTTATTTTACTTTAGCACATAAATGGTTTTGAGAAAAATATATAAAAAAATGCGGTACAGATGTGTTGTAAGTTTTTCTTTCATCAGAAACAGAAATCCTTAATTACTTTTATATACTTTTATACGCGCAACTAATCACACACACACATATGTTTAACTTGCCATATGCCACATACTCTCCTCATACTCCAACACTTTTTTGTTGTTGTATTATCAAACTTAAACGTCTGTGCTCGTATTTTAAACATTTTTTAATTACACATAATCCACCTCTACTGCCAAACAATGTAACAATCATAACTAGTTAGCATCCTGGAAAGCAATTGCAAAATAGAAGAAAAATTGCAAAAAATGTAAAAAGAGAAAAATATGACTGCATTTCTTGTTTTGTGTTTTTTTTTTTTTTTGCGTTTTTGGTTTTAATGCAGCGCGCAAAAATCTAACGCTCATTAAAATATTCATAAAAGAAAATAATGATTTTATAACAAAAGGTGTAAAACCCTTTTCAATTTCAGTAGAGCGAGATCTTCTCTGTTTTTTTTTCCAGCATCATTATTATTCCACCCATTAACACTTAAACATACCAAAAACATATACATACATATGTATGTATAATAGGAGGAACCTTAAAAGGATGGATTTTTTTTTGTTTTAATTAGAAGTTTGACAAAATTAGTTTTTATTCAAGAGCAAAATAAGTCGATATAAGGATTAAGAAGAAGCCCTAACAGGAAAATTTCTGTTAGATATTATTAGACATAAAATTTTAATAGTTGTAAAATATTAAAATCCCTTTTGTTAAATATAACTGGTGGTCGAAGGGTTAAAAATTAATGTAAATGTAAATCTTCACTAATTTGTGAATAAAATCAAAATTTCTGCATTAATTTGAATAAAATATGTCTTGTTTTATTTACCACAAATATATCTTTACGATTCAAGAATAAAAATTTATCTTTTTATAGATGGGGGGTATATTGATTTTGTAATTCCGTGTGTAACATGTCGAAGGAATCATCTAAGACCCCACAAAGTATATATTTTCTGGGTCCTGGTTAGATTCTGAGTCGATCTAGCTATGTCCGTCCGTCTGTCTGTCTGTTGAAAGCAGGATATGGCTCGAACGGGGCAACGTAGGTGGACGAAATTTGGCACAAATATTTATCTTATATAAGGTTTATTTGGTATTGAAAATGGACAAAATCGGTTAATAAAGAAAAAAGTTATGGGCTAAAAACTAGAAACACAGGGTGTCCGTTTCGTACTTTTCTGCTGATATTTCTTCAATAAAAGCATGTACGACAACGAAATTTTGTATAATGAGGATCGATATAAATTCGGAAACCAAAAATGGGCGTGGTCCGACCACTTTACCGCCCACTTTGCCGCCCACCTCCCATATAAGGTGAAATTGTGTTCAAATAGTTCAAGGACCAATGTAAACTCAGAAACAAAAAACGGGCGTGGTCCTCCTATATAACGTGAAATTAGAAAAAGTTGATGGTGGGTATATAGATTCGGTCAGGCCGAATATAACATTCGCGTTTGTTATTTTTAACGAATTTTTATAATTTTTTAAAATAATTTTTATACTCACCATCAAAAAGATGGGGGGTATATTGATTTTATCATTCCGTGTGTAACATGTCGAAAAAATCATTTAAGACCCCATAAAGTATATATTTTCTGGGTCCTGGTTAGATTCTGAGTCTATCTAGCTATGTCTGTAGGCTTCAATATATAGAGCAATATCTTTCATTTTATAAATCTCGAGAACTTAGTACTTCATTATAACGTGCATTCGAACTAACTGAGGAATCCCGTTTAGCAGTAAAAAATGTTCATTTTTTAAACCAGTATATTCATACACCTCGAGAAATATCGACCACATCAGTATACTAAATAATAGCAATCGGATCAATAATGTATCAACCCTATCTGTTCAAATTGCACATTCTATGCTCAAATCAATAATAAAGAATTGATACCTCATTGTTATTAACACTACATCAATACCGTTTCAATAATAATTTAATTGAATTTCGTCTGTTCAAAAATTCGACAGAGTATGTTTCTCAGTTTTAAAGTCTTTGTTATACAAATATATAATAATATGTATATCGACCATTCCAGGAAAGAACGCCCGAAAAAGTATATTTTTTTTACTTGATGGCTTTCAATTTCGATAAAAATTTGTATACATAAACTCCATTAGGCCTTTTATTAATTTCAGTTTTCAGTTTTGTGAAATTGCAAAAACTCGCGATTTAATTTCGCTTTTAAATTTTCTCAAAAACCAAACAAATTTCAAAAGTATGTAACTTTGAAAAGCAATATCTCTGGAAAGACTTTGTGAATTTTAATGATTTAAACGGCCTTAAAATTTCGCATATGGCGGCTTTATGACGAATGTTTTAAAAATAAGAAAGATTTTTTAAAAATGCATTTTAATGCAATTGCATTTTTCAAATGCATTTTTCTTTAAATATGCTATTAAAATTTTTTAATTTTTTAACATAAATGAAAAGTTTGGAATCTTTACATTAAAATAAAAGTGTCAAATTTTTGGGACGCGAAAATCTTATATGCATAATCCAATTTTTATAAAAACATGTATAAAACTTTTCATATAAAATTAAATTTTTTTCTTGTTTTTGAAATTTTCTGTAAAATTTGTATAAAAGTTAACAAAATATAAAAAGTATGCAATTTTAAATATTCATATCTCTTGAAGTTATTGATGGTTTTTTGTAATTTAAAAAGTATTTAAAAGGCCATTGTGTATTTTTTTTAAAATATTCATGTTTAAGCTAACATAATTACAATTCAAACGCCGTTTAAATCACAAATTTCTGCAAAGCCTTCCCAGAAATATTTGTATTTAAAATTGTATACTTTTGAGATTTTTTAGATTTTTTCAAAAGTGAAAAAGCGAAATAAAATCGCGAATTTTCTGAATTTAGCGAATCTGAAAACGGAAATATTTATAGACACCCATAGACCTTATACGAATAAAATTTTATAAAAATCGGAGGACACTTGGTATATTTTTGGGCGTTCTTTCATGGAATGGACGATATATATTTTTAGTACCATCCTAATGTGCCATTCTGCATGTGAAAATTTTATGTTGAAAAAAAGTTTTATTTTACAAAACTTTTTCGTATATATGTCACATGGAAAATGGTACAAAATGGAAAAAAAAGAACAGAAAAAAATAAACAAATTGTTAAAGGGAAATTATGCAAACGTTGAAATGGTATCATAAATTCAAGAGGTTTTCAATTTCTAACGTAATTAGGACAAAAATTGCTGGCAAAAAAAAAAAAAAAAAAAAAAAAAAAAAACTGCTTCAAACAGGGTGTTCAAAAAAGGATAGTTATTTTCAATAAACAACTAAAAAAAAAAAATTAAAAAGTTGCAAATGTACCCCTCTAGAAATGAAGAGTAGTACGGTTTTATATGATTCTCTAAATACTACTTCCGAATGTTTTCATTTACATGAGCTGCACCATTTTTAAAATTCCTCTAAAAATACACAATTATATATATTTCAGACAGAAAAGTTATGTCAATTATCAAAATCAATTTGACCCACAAAATCAAACTTTCCACCGCAAAACTATTTTTCACCACATTTTTCACTCCAAAATTATTTCTCACCATAAACTCTAATCTTTTTTTTTTTGGCATAAACCGTACATGGTTTTTTTATGTTTCTATAGCTTGTAGTTTTCTAAAATTTCTCACGGCCATACCGAGCACTAATATTTGTCCAACGTTTTTTGGATTAATTAATTTGTTTATTTTTGAAACATTATATTGCTGACTAATAACAAATTGTTGTCTGGAATCAGGACCAGTGTTGCCAATTTAGCACTTTTAGTGCTAGATCTAGCACTTTTTAAACTCATTTAGCACGCAAAAAATGAATCTAGCACCTGGCACTTTTTCTAGCACTTTTTGAATTAGTTTTAATTAATTATAATTAATTTCGAATCTTCTTGAAAATGAAAATACTTATACATAATTACACAAAGTCTGTTTATTTTGTTAAAAGTATTTTTTAGTATTATTTGAATATCATTTACTTAGTTAAAAATTCGATTTTTTATAAAAATGTTATTTGGTTTATTTAAATAGACATTTTAGTACAACTTGATATTAGTACAAGAGTTGATCCTAGTTAATTTTTTTAATTTTCAGTTAATGTTTGTTTAAAACATTCTTCAGTAAAACGAATCATCAAATTTGCTTTTTTTTTCTTTTAGATAAAGAACTTAAAATATGAAATGTTATTTGACGAAAAATTTGAACTTGATACTCTAAATGCTTCACATTAAATTAAATAAAAGATATATTTTAATAGTTTTTTTTTTTTTTTTAAATAAAATTGGACCAGAAACAAGCATCAATAATTCGGATAATTTGGCAATCCGGATTAGATCTGCAATAATGATCCAGATTCTCGAGTTTATACTGTATATCAGTTTTTTTACTATATTATAGGTAACATATACTTGGATAACTTAGGATAAAATTAAAATTTTTAAAAACTCAATCATAAAATTTGTTCTAAAGAATCATTTTCAGAATGTGGTTTTATTATTTTCTTTAATGTTCTTTTAGTTTTTTATTATTATTTATTTAAAAATTACATTTAAACTTAACAACATGTACCTCTGCGCCTTATTGACATTGTTTTTAACCTTGAAAGTAATTTTTATTTTTGGAAATTCTAGCACTTTTTACAAAAACTGATCAGGACGTACACTGATTTTTTATAGATTTTTGCCCAAGTTTATGAACCGATTTTTAAAAGCAAACAAACTTTATAGAAGGTCAATGTTTGAATCAAATTTAATACTTCTAGCTAATTAGCCTTGAACCCTATCGAAATTTAGCGGACAGACAGACGGACAGACAAAGCTAGATCGTCTTCAAATTTCACGAGAACCCAAAGACGAATATTACGAAATGCTACAAACGGAATAAGAAATTCAATATAAAAATCAATTTTTTATAGAAAATTTTAGTGATAATATATTTTTGTTATTTTTCAGTTACAACCTTCTTTAAGAACTTCAGCGAATTTTAATTTTTGGGGATCAATGATCACTAGGGCAAACAAAATTATATTTTTTCCTGGGGTTGAAAAAAACCAAACTGTTAGTTATTTATTCGTTTCAAACAAATTTAAGAATTTTAGCATCGATTTGTTATAGTATATTTAGCAATATGCCAAAAACGGCTTTTTGCGAAAAATAACTTTTTTATTGTTGAAAATGGTTCTTTAGGGCTTCAGCAGCAACTTTTGTTCTGCGACTTTTTCATAATTCCTTAATTTACAAAATTACCGTTATTTTTAGGTTATTGAAGAAAATCACAATTTTGACCTTTAAATTTCCAAAATTCGACCAAATGATGTTTGGCAACTTTGTACAAAATCCTTTGGCGAGTATTTTTGCTGAACATATGAACTCATAATATTTGCAAATACAGGGTGTTTTGATGCAATTTTAATAAATTTTGCGCCATCTAGCGGCAATAATTTGTACTAACTATGTTCAGCAATTAGAAAGGTAATTTGAATACCTTTCCAAAAAGAGCTTTGTTTTATAGGTTGAAAAATAACCGGAAATGAGTAAAAAATGTTCTAAACAAAAACAGTGATACAAACAAAAACAACAAAAAACAATAACATTACAAATTTAAACAAGCGCGAATGCTGTATAGGAAGTAGGCGGTAATGTGGGCGAACCACACCTATTTTTGTTTCCTTGTTTACATTTTTGTCCATGAAGTATTTGTACAAATTTTCTTTGACCTTTCACCTTATATGGGAGGTGGGCGGTAAAGTGGGCGGACCACGCCCATTTTTTATTTCCAAGTTTATATCGACCCATGAAAATGTTGTTATAGTACATGCTTTTATTCAAGAGAGATATAGCAGAAAAGTATGAAATTAAGCTACAACGGACACCCTGTGTTTTTAGTATTTTGCTCATAATTTTTTTGTTTATTTACAGATTTTACTCATTTTCAATATCAAACAAATCTTATATAAGATAAATATTTGGGACAAATTTCGTCCCCCTTCGTTGTGACGTTCGAGCCCTATCCTGCTTTCAACAGACGGACATAGCTAGATCGACTCAGAATCTAACCAGGACCCAGAAAATATATACTTTATGGGGTTTTAAATTAAAAATAGTGTGTATGGTCTTAATTACTACTGTATAATTAATTTCAGTAACATAAACTCCCGTTTTTTTAAATATGCACTATATTTTTTAAATTAATGAGTAAAATTTTCCGAAAATAGGCTTGAATGTTATGCCTTGAAAGTCAACATAGTTGTTGATGATAATAATGTGTAAAATTCTGCGGTGGTGCTTGAAGATTATATTCCTACTTCAAAAGTTATATATGAATGAAGGTGAAAAAAAAAAAACGATTTTTTTTCAACTTTTTCGATTTTTTTTCTACATTTTCCAAATTTTCTAGTTAACGAAAAATGCCATCGTCAAGCGCCACCGCACAATTTTAGATATTATTGTCATCAACACTTTGAAGGCATAACATTCAGTCCAATTTGTGTCGCGTTCCATGTTTTGTTGTTGCCATTTCGTTTTTCTCAGTGTATTATTGCAACAATATCGGAAAATGAAAGACTACTACCCAGACTATCTATCCAATTAACAAAAACATTGAATTTGTAGCTGTTAACATAAATAATGCGTTAAATTCATAAAAAGTAAAAAAAATCCAAGTATTAAGGGCCACCCTATATTTCCGTTTTAGGACAAGTGAGGAACACCCTAATTAGATATTAAGGTAGCTGATTTCACCCCCGAAGCATTAAAAATCATTCGGCATTCATAGCTTGAAAATGAAAAATTTTATATTTTTTTCGTCATAAAAGCATTTTTTTTTGCATATTTTCATAGAAAATCCTTATTTTAGAGCATGTTTTAGCAATGTAAATTGCATATTTTATACTTAAGAGCATAATTTTGCATATGTTTCATGAAAGAGCATAATTTGGCAAATCATATGTTTTTCCTGGGGTTTACATAAACCAAACTATTAGTTAATTATTCCCTTCAGACAATTTTAAGAATTTTGACATCGATTTGTTACAGTATATTTTAGCATTTTTTCGTCCTAACAGCATATTTTTAGCTTAGCAGCATATTTTGTCATATTTTCATAAATTTTTATTATTTTAGTGCAAAGTTTATATGGCATGTTTTTGCATATTTTGTACTTAAGAGCATAATTTTGCAATTTGTTTTACTGTCACATAGGTTTTTCAAACAATTTTCATCTCCTAGGTTGATAGAAATTTTGAAATTTCCTGATGTATTGTATTAGCTTTGAATACATTTAAATACAAAAAGAAAATATTTTTTAACAATCGCTAACAAAAATCAAGTTATTTTTAGCAAGAATATAAGATAATTACAAATTTAACAAGAAAAAATAATATTTTAAGAGCATTTTTATAAATACTATTTTTTAATCCAAGTTATGGAGATTTATTTTAAAACTTGATCCAATTTGTTTTTTTTTTTTATTCCTCATAAAAATTATTTATGAAGAATATAATTGATCATAGATTTCTCAGTTGGGAGGCTTATTTTGAGACTAATTGATATACATAAGTGATCACTGATTTTTGTTATTTTCTTAATTGGAGACTTATTTAAGGAAAGACACCCGAACACAACGCTCTATTTGACATAATCTTAAACTAAATATAAAAACTTAAATAGTTCTCTATTTATATTGTATCGAATCGAAAAAGCTTTGAAATTTTCAATATGTTTTTATAATATATGTTTTATAATATAATTTATATTGGGTATTTTCAATACCCAATATAAATTATTAAGTTGCTATTGCAAACTAATACTTAAAAAAAAAAAAAAATAGAACATATTTAAGTAATTTATTTTATTTAAATGTAATACCCAAGATTCTATGAAAATAAACTATAATAATAGTTAGTAATTGTAAACCTTTGGAAAGAAATTAGTGACATGTTGTAAAGCAAACTTTTGACGTTTCAGTAAATTAATACAAATATCAATCAAAATGAGATGAAAACATAATTTATTACAAATTGTAATTATGGTTAAAGTAAAATTTGGTCGAAATAAAAAAAAAAAAAAAACTTTTGAAAAATACAACTAAACATAATTTTTGACACAATAATGTGACAATTTCATTTTCTGAACTTATTTAGATTATTTATATACATGATTAGAAATAAATTTAATTTATCTTTCACCAAAATTTGCATGTTTATTTTATTATTATTTTTTTAAAATTGTTTTCCTTTAAAATTGAAACACATTTTAATTTTTACACTCTAGCTTTAAGCTATGATTGTTTCTGCCCACTTAATATCCCACATCTAAATTATTCTTTCTTTAGATTTTTTTATTGAGTTTATTTTGCTTGCCTAATACAAATCAAAGTCATTTTTTTTAGACCATAAATAAATTTCTGTCTGCAATAAAAATTTGACTCTTTACCAAAAAAATACAAATTGTATCTTTAGGCCTTTTTTTCCTCATTTTTTCTATATTTTTTTTTCTCTTTTTGCTTCTAACTACATTTAGGTGAACATCATAAATTTAAAGATTTATCATGTTTGTCAACATTACCTGGTTACTTGTACTTATGACAGAGTGAATGTATGTAGTATGTACGTTTGTATATGTGTAAGGACAAGTACACATAATAAAGTATGAAAAGAATATTGGATGACAAAAATATATTGCTTTTGTGTATATAAGCAACATTTAGAGTTGGGTATTTTTTCTAATATATAGTGACAGGTACAACACTGAAACCTCGTATGATATCAGGTTAATGGTTGATTTTTCTATTTTTTATAGAAAATGTTTGTTATATTTTCTTTTTATAGGAAATGTTCGTTAAATTTTCTTTTTATAGGAAATGTTCGCAAAATGTTCTTTTTATAGAAAATTTTCGTTAAATTCTCTTTTTTATAGCAAATTTTCGTTAAATTTTATTTTTATAGGAAATTTTTGTTAATTTTCTTTTTATAGGAAATGTTCGCAAAATTTTCTTTTTATAGGAAATGTTTCTTAAATTTTACTTTTATAGAAAATTTTCGTAAAAAATTATCTTTATAGAAAATTTTCGTTAAATTTTCTTTTTGTAGAAAATTTAGTTAAATTCTCTTTCTATAGAAAATTTTCATTAAATTTTCTTTTTATAGCAAATTTTATTTTCCAAGAAAATTTTCGTTAAAGTTTTTATAGAAAATTTTCGTTAAATTTTCTTTCATAGAAAATTTTCGTTAAATTTTCCTTTTAAAGAAATTTTCGTTATATTTTATTTTCATTTTAAAGAAAATTTTCGTTAAATTCCCTTTTTAAAGGAAATTTTCGTTAAATTCTCTTTTTATAGTAAATTTTCGTTAAATTTTCTTTTTATAGTAAATTTTCGTTAAATTCTATTTTTATAGTAAATTTTCGTTAAATTCTTTTTCTATTGAAAACTTTCATTCAATTTTCTTTTATAGCGAATTTTATTTTTAAAGAAAATTTTCATTAAAGTTTTTATAGAAAATTTTCGTTAAATTTTCTTTTATAGAAAATTTTCGTTAGTTTTTATAGAAAATGTTCGTTAAATTTTCTTTTTAAAGAGATTTTCGTTAAATATTCTTTTTAAAGGAAATTTTTGTTAAATTTTATTTTTATAGAAAATTTTCGTTAAATTTTATTTTTATAGAAAATTTTCGCTATATTCTCTCTTTATAGTAAATGTTCGTTAATTTTATTTTTATAGAAAATTTTCGTTAAATTTTATTTTTATAGAAAACTTTTGTTAAATTTTATTTTTATAGAAAACTTTCGTTAAATTTTATTTTTAAAGAAAATTTTAGTTAAAGTTTCTTTTTATAGAGAGTTTTCGTTAAATTTTCTTTTTAAAGGAAATTTTCGTTAAATTCTCTCTTTATAGTAAATTTTCGTTAAATTCTATTTTTATAGTAAATTTTAGTTAAATTCTCTTTTTATAGTAAATTTTCGTTAAATTCTCTTTTTATAGTAAGTTTTCGTTAAATATTATTTTTATGGAAAATTTTCGTTAAATTTTATTTTTATAGAAAATTTTCGTTAATTTTTTTATTTTTATAGAAAATTTTCGTTAAATTTTATTTTCATTTTAAAGGAAATTTTTGTTAAATTTTCTTTTTAAAGGAAATTTTCGTTAAATTCTCTCTTTATAGTAAATTTTCGTTAAATTCTATTTTTATAGTAAATTTTAGTTAAATTCTCTTTTTATAGTAAATTTTCGTTAAATTCTCTTTTTATAGTAAGTTTTCGTAAAATATTATTTTTATGGAACATTTTCGTTAAATTTTATTTTTATAGAAAATTTTCGTTAAATTTTATTTTAATTTTAAAGGAAATTTTTGTTAAATTTTCTTTTTAAAGGAAATTTTCGTTAAATTCTCTTTTTATAGTAAATTTTCGTTAAATTCAATCTTTATAGTAAATTTTAGTTAAATTCTCTTTTTATAGTAAATTTTCTTTTTGAAGAAAATTTTCGTTAAATTTTCTTTTTATAAAAAATTTTCGTAAAATTTTCTTTTTATAGAAAATTTTCGTTAAATTTTCTTTTTATAGAAGATTTTCGTTAAATTTTATTTTTATAGAAAACTTTTATTAAATTTTATTTTTATAGAAAAACTTTCGTTAGAAAATTTTCGAAAATTTTTGTTACTTTATTTTTTTTAGAAAATTTTCGTTAAATTTTCTTTTTTTAGAAAATTTTCGTTAAATTTTCTTTTTTGAGAAAATTTTCGTTAAATTTTCTTTTTTTAGAAAATTTTCGTTAAATTTTCTTATTATAAAAAATTTTCGTTAAATTTTCTTTTTATAACAAATTTTCGTTAAATCATCTTTTAATAGAAAATGTGCGTTAAATTTTATTTTTATAAAAACATTTCGTTTATATTTCTTTTTTTTTTTTAGAAAATTTTCGTAAAAATTTCGTTAAATTTTATTTTTCTAGAAAACTTTTGTTAGAAAATTTTCGTTAAATTTTTCTTTATAGAATTTTTTTTGTTAAATTTTCTTTTTGTAGAAAACCATCGTAAAGGCTACATTTTTATTAAGTAAAAGGTTTTGGGCAAACAATTTTACATTTTTAGATTTTTTCTGGAAAATTACTACCAGAAAATTTTGTTTAATATTGCAATTTCGTAAATCGAGTCTTATGTGTTTAAATACATATATAATTTTTTTATTTACTTGGTATTTGTGGGAAAACTAACAAATTCTATGTTTTTTTCCTCTGTTTGAATACAATTTTCTTTTTTTTTTCTCATATTGCATGAACTCTACAATATACCCTAGAGAAGTAATTAAATCCCTTTATATTTAAGGCGAATAGCAAAAATTGTTAAAGATGAAATACAGAAAAAAAAAAAAAGAAATGAAAATCATACATTTATAAATACTGTTGACAATGATGAATAACAACAAGTAGAGGGTTTTAAGAGAAACGGATAAAATTGGGGATAACAAATTTGTGTACACGAACAACAACAAAAAAAAAGCTTTAATTGAAATAAAAATATTGCAGTTATTGTGACAAAACTCTTTAAATAAAAGGGTGTAAAAAAGATGGCAGATAAATTTGGAACAAATGAACCAAGAAAAAAAAAAAAAAAAAGAAAAGAATTCAGTGGTATAAAAAATGTTTAAAACATTTTCTTTTATAAGTTATGTTAAATTTGATATCTATTTTAAGATTTTATCCTTTTGTTTAATTCCCTTTTCAAATAAAAATATTTTAATTCCATTTTTTTTGTTATTAATTTTTATTTTTGGTTGGGGTTAATACTTACACTTTTTACAATTCTTTTGCATAGTTCTGGTTTGGGGACAATTGTCTTCACCCTTTTTCAAAGTTAAAGAACGGGTACGTATATTGGTTTTGGGATCACATTCCGACCAAGCACTTTTAACATAACGGCAAGTGGCAGCTTAAAATAAAATACATAAAGAATAAAATAAATTAAATGTTTAACATTTTAATTAAGTTGATTTAAATAATATAATTTTTTTTCTGCTAAAATGCCTTAAACAAATTTTATCTTTCTTCTTTTTTATCATTTCCTTTTTAATTATATAAATCATAGTTTATGTATTCATGTTTTAACAAAAAAAAAATAAAAAATAAAAAAAATGGAGCAAACTGAATAAGAAAAAAACCGTGTGGAGAATCTCTGTTATAATTAATGTTGACGTCTGTGATGATGACAACTACGATAACAATGTTCTGGCCATGGTTAATATAAAAGCAACAACGAAAAAATTTTACTTTTTTTCTTCTGTTACATAGAATTTTTTTCTGCGTTTTTTTTACCTCTTGATGTCTATCCCATTATCCCTTGAAATATACTCTGCATCTTTATGTGTATGTTTGTGAATTCGTGGTAAGAGTTATGGTATAATTAGTTGGGTTAATGATTTGTTTCGTCTCGACTAAACTGGTTAAGGAAATTTAATCGATAAAAATAAATACTTGGAACATTTATTTTTTTTTGTTATTTAAACTTTTAACAAGAGCTTAATAATCGGCAGATAATTTCTATTATAAGATTATAGATCTTTTAAAATTATAGTTTAAATCAATTATAACAATTAAACTTATTTTAAGCCATATATTGATAGATAGATAGATAGATAGATAGATAGATAGATAGATATATATATATATATATATATATATATATATATATATATATATATATAGATAGATAGATAGATAGATAGATAGATAACACGAAGTACCTTACAGTTAAGAAGCGAAATATACTTGTACTTCGGATATGAGAACATCAAGATAATATGGGTTTCACAACGTCATGGTAATATTGGGAACGAAAAAGTCGATAGGGGATTCGGTTTTAACCTAAAGGTCAAAGAAAGGAACCCAGACGGAATCATGACCAAAAATCCAGCAAACTATAGCAACATCGGTTGTGCTTAAACTCAGTCTAAAAAAAAACTAAACCCACCGAAGAGAGAGAGAGATATGTATACACCAAAAGATGTAAACAAAAATTATCTTCAATTCAAGTCAACATTATTTTTTGGTCTATCAATATTTTCAGTGTTCAGATGCAACATTTTCCCAATAATTCATAAATTATTTTATATATTTTTTTCGAAAATAATTTTCAAATAACTACGAACATATTGAGTGGATTAAAAAATTATTTTAAGATAAGAGATAATTTGCAGTGGTATTTATTAGAGTTTCTTTTATCAAAATTATTTAAAAAAATAAACCGTTTATGACCTCGTCAAATTCTATCTAGTCCACCTATTTTGTTTAGATATACATGGGTATCTTCACCCAATTCTGAATAAAATCAAGATTTGTACATCAATTTTGTAACATATGACTTATTTTATTCGTAGCATTACAAACTTTACGATAAAGGATTAAAAACTTCAATTTTTTCAAGTTTAATTTTTTAAAAGAAATTTTAGAAAAAAAAAACTTTAGCCACTCCTGCTATCTTTCCTCCAATAATATCACAAACCTCTTAGCATGTCTCAGTCCAGGGATATTCTCCCATGCACAGTGGTTCCAAAACGCTTTTTTTGGAAATAATTCAGTAACTAATGAACCGTTAAAGGTATCTTAATAAAATTTCACATGGTCAGAGCTGAGGTGTTTTCGAGTTGATTTGGAGTAGTACAGACCCCTAGCCGGTCAGAGGAGAAGTGGGTGGCCCTCCAAAGTTGTCTATCTCGGGTATGTAATTTTTTTAAAAAATCACCTAAAATTCATTTATTATATGACAGAAAAGAAATTTTATATATAGATAGTCCCTATAAATCTCTACACGTGTAGGTTATCTCTTTTATTTTAAGAGATATTCGGGTCGAAATAAATTTTGACCTCATTTTTATCCTCGCCTTTTTTTAGTTTTTTAAACTTGGAGGGTTTAATTTTTCCCCTAGATTTTTTTTAAATGTTGCCAGATTTCCTATAAAATTCTAAATAATATTACTGCAAGAATCATATAATTATATGAATCCGTTAAAAAGTTATATTAATCTAAATTTGGAACTTTAAAAAAATTTTTGATTTTTTGTGTTTTTTTCCAAAAAGGTGGCAATATTTATTCAGTGATAAAATTAGTTTTTTGTTCTGAGCTTTATCATTTTTTTAATGTTTTCAAAATAAATCTTAATGCAAATGCGGGTAAAGTAAATCCGGAGAAGTTAGGGACAAAGGTCTGTCCACGAGCTGGGATCGACTTAAAATTATTTTAATTTTTTAGCTCTATATGTAAGGTATACACCCAAAAAGTATTTTCTGACGGAGGCCTCTTATAATGACAGGGTGACCATTTCAATGAAAAAAGTAAATTTTTGAAGGAAGCTTTCCCCGAACTGGAATTTTGGGTATTTTGGAGTAAGAAAATGGAAATCTATTTGTTTGTTTCTTTTAAGGACAAATTTTTTTATATTATACTAAAATTTTAAAATGATAGCTTAATTAATGTAGATTTTATTGAAGTTAAAATATTTTTTATACCCTTCACCAAAGGTGTAAAGGGTATATATAAGTTTGTCATTCCGTTTGTAATTCCCACAATTTTCGTCGGAGAGCAAAAAAGTTGACATTTTCGGGATCCTTGTAAGAAATGATGACGATAGGACCATGTCCGTCCGTCCGTCCGACCGTCCGTCCGTCCGTCCGTCCGTGTGTCGGTTGAAATGGCGTTTATGAAGCCCACCGATAACTGACATATATAATATATATATCAAACGATCGGAAATGCTTTCGAGAATTTTGCTATTGGAATTCAGCGAGATCGGTTCATACAATGCGGAGATATGTTAAAAAAACCGGTTTTTAGAACCGGTTTTCCAGTTTCTGAAGCCTCTGTATATACTAGGGACTTCGTTTTTACAAAGAAGTCTCGGAAATTTTTTTCTGAATTTTTGTTCTGAAAAGATGAAATAAATCGGTTCAATAATAACTGAGATATCGGACAAAATGCATTTTTTATTTTTTGAAGCCCTGGTTTAAGCTATATTTTTATTTTTATACAGATCGGTCACAAATATTTTTTTAAAATTTCGGTTTTTTGAATCAGCAGGATCGGTTTGTAAATGGCGGAGATATGCTTTAAAAACCGGTTTTTGGAACCGGTTTTTCAGTTTCTGAAGCCTCTGCATATACCAGGGACTTCGAATTTTTAAATGGGGCTCGGAAATTATTTTCTGAATTTTTGTTCTGAAAAAATGAAATAAATCGGATCAGTAATAACTGAGATATCGGGGAAAACGATTTTTTTATTTTTGAAGCCCTTGTTCAAGCTACAGATTTTTATTTTTATATAGATCAGTCATAAATGTTTGTATAAAATTTCGTTTTTTTTAATAAACCAAATTCGTTCATAATCAACAGAGTTATGGCCCAAAAACAAATCTGTTAAGAATATAAATACACACACAAACATGTATATTAAGCATTGTAATGACTATTAGTGACGTTTTTTGTATAGACAAGTAGTTTAGTTAAAAACAGCAGTCATATAATGAATAACAGTGTTGTTGTTGTTCTTTGTATATGCAGTCTGTACAAAAATAAATAGATATGGAATTGTTGTTGTTTATTTTTTCAAACTAAAACATATCTGTTAAGAATATACATAAATACATACACAAACATGTATATTAAGCATTGTAATGACTATTAGTGACGTTTTTGCCTATAAGACAAGTAGTTTAGTTAGCAACAGAAGTAATATAATGAATAACAGTGTTGTTGTTGTTCTTTGTATATGCAGTCAGTTTGTATATACACACATAAAAAAATAAATATGGAATTGTTGTTGTTTATTTTTTAAAAGCAAAGCCAGCTATGATTGTTTTTTTTTTCATATTCAAATTTTCGTAGTTTGAAAAAAATTTAGATTTAAATATGTGAAAATATGAAAGCATATGTTAAGGCGAAAATTTTATTATTTGTCGGTAATATGGTAATATGATGTCGATAAGATAGTAAGATGGTAATATGGTAATATGGTGAAGGGTATTAAAGATTCGGCACAGCCGAATCTTTTTTCAATTTCATTTTTTTTTAAAAATAACAATAAATACAAAAATTTTTCGTCTTTTAATGAATTTAATAAAAAAAATTAGTTCGAATACTTTGTTATTTATATATATATTTTTTTTCAAGTAATATCCTTTCCAATGATACCAAATACTTGTATAAATCCTTTACGCAATCGTTTAAATACTTACTGAAACTTGACCCCCCTTCAGCGAAATGTGCACATTTTGCTAATTTCCATAGTAAATGTGTGCTGCAGCATTCTATATACATACATAAGTGCATAGCAGTTTCAACGTGTTTTTTTAAATAATTGTGTGTAACTTTTGAACCGTTAAATATATTTCAATGAAATTTCACATAGTTATTATTGAGGTAGTTTACAACTATTTTGGAGAAGCACAAGTTTCTAGGTGGTCTTGGGTAGGTGGGAGAACCTCCGAAATGCGTCACCTCGGATATTATATAAGAAATAATTAAAAGAGTTTACCACTTTCGGAGGTTCTCCTCCTGCCCACATACCAGCTAGAAACTTGTACTCCTCCAAAGTATTTGGAAAATACCTCAGTAATAAATATGTTAAATTTCTTTGAAATATTTTGAACGGTTCAAAAGTTAAACAAAGTTATTATTTATTTAATCTGGCAAATATTTTAGAAAAATTCTAGGCGCAAAATTAAGCCCGCCAAGTTTGAAAAACTAAAAAAAGGCGAGGCTTAAAATGAGGTAAAAATTTATTTTGACCCGAATATCTCTTAAACTAAGAGATAACCTACACATGTAAGCATATTTTTTGTAGAGATTTACAAGGACTATCTATATATACAATTTCATTTCTGTCATATCATAAATGAATTTTTGGCGATTTTTTTAAAAAATTACATACCCGAGATGGGCAACCCCCTGACCCGCTAGGGGTCTGTACTCCTCCAAATTAACTCGAATACACCTCAGCTCTGACCATGAAATTTTATTGTGATACCTCTAACGGTTCTTTAGTTACTGAATTATTTCCAAAAAAAAAAAAAGCGTTTTGGAACCACTGTGCGACCTTATTTCTAATCTTGATGAAGAACCAACACCTTCCATTGCAAATCTTTCGAATTCAACAGGATCAACCGAAAAAGCTTCTTCCAACGTTGTAGTGCGACTATCGCGTATGATTCCCCGACGACAGAATTATAAGCTCTACTTTGATAGCTTTTTCACGTCGTTTCAACTCTTGGAATATCTACAAGATAAGATTAAGAATAAAACTTTGGAAAATGTGCATTTGTTATCACTATTTAGATCTTGCGATGTCAAACTCTTGATTGCTCAAAAAACGGGTATGCAAATACAAAAATTTACAGGTAAAGGGCATAATTTCTTTGTCAAACTTTCGTTTGGAAGCTGGCGAAACTTTAATTTAAATTGGGATAAAACCCACCTCAAAAACACGTCGCTTTTTGAACGATGAAATTGAAGCATAGAGGACCTCTGCAAGCAGTTCGGCTGGATCAAGTCGGTCATTGGCTTCAATGGGCTGATAAAAAAATTTCGATGAAAATATAACAAAAGTGCTGAGTTTACCCATACAATGTACATGAAAACAAAAAACTGTTTCAAAAATTTTCACTCGTTTTAAATGATTTTTGATAATTAATTACTTTTTTATAATATAAAAAAAATCCTAAGAATTCTTAATAGATTTATGAAGTTTTCTTGTCATTGTTACATATTGTTGCCTATAATCTACAATCCCTTTTTTGAAATTGAGCCTTTTTAATAAAAAATTTTAAAATTTTAAAAAATATGTGCTTTATTATCTATTTAAATTTATAGAAAATGGGAAATTTCAAGTTGTTGATTTATAGAGGGTTAACCTAAGTAACCGATTATTTTTCACTCGTTTCTATTTAATTGTGTTTAAAGCAAAAACTATAAAAATTAAGTTAAAATATTTTTCTTTAATTTTTTCTCCTAACCTGATTATCATATATATTTGGCGTGTATTTTTTGTTCATTCTTTTTCATTTTTAAAATAATTTTGTTTAAAATAAATATATACATAAATCTGTATAAAAACAGAGTTGTAGATACAATAAATATTCAATGGGATATTATTGCTAAAATGCCAGAAATGAATCTCTTGGTAACATATTACCAAAAGCTGAGAGAAAGATAATAATGGCTAAAACTGAAAATAATATAAAAATATAAAAAAAGGCGTAACTAACGCCCACCAACAACATTTCTGTTATTAACTATTTAGTATAATCATACAGACATACATGCACTGAGGAAAAAATGGAAGTAATAAAATTGACAGTGATTCACAAGCCGGTCACAATTTGTTGTGTACTTTTCTTCTACAACATTGATGACACTTTTTAAATATAGACATCGAATTCCAAACTGATGTAATATAAAATTGTTAATAATTCTTTTTTGTTGTTTAGACCACAACAAGAACAATTTAAACACATAGAGTGTTGATTGATAAACTATTGACACAAAAATGGTGTCATTTTATACACGATTGTGGCTGTTATTTCTCTAGGTGTATGTATGTAAGTAAATATTTATGTATACTATAAAAAATCAGTTGCAGGGATAATTTCACAAAATATATTTTTTTTTATTCTTTTTTAAACGATTATGGTATGTGAGCTTGTGCTATAACTATATGAAGTGAAAAATGAGAATAAAATGAGATTTCACTAACACACATTCCTTTGAGCGTTAGCCTTTTTCATGGCGCATAAAAGAATAAAATGTATCTATTAAATATGAAATTTGTATATGCATGATTAATTATGAAAGGACATGAAAACCTTTAAATGAAAATAAAAAATAAAAATAGCAAAGTAACAAAAATTATCATTTAAAACTTAATGCAATGTAAATTTCACTTTAACCATTGGTCTATGGCAAACAAATACGATACCTATGAAAAATACAGAAAATGTATGTGTGTGTGTGTGTTAATAAAATAACAAACAAACATTTTAAAGTTCCTTTATCTCTTTGTCAGGATCTTTTTAATATGTAAAAAAACAACAATCCTTTTTTTGTAGCCAATAACCCTGATAATGTTTAAAGCCTGTTTTTTAAATAAAAAAATATAAAAATCTAAATAATATAAAAAGGACACAATAATGTGTCCTTTTTTTGATAATACTTTCTTTTTTCACTTTTTTGTAGAAGAAAATACCTTAATAAATGCTTATTTTATGTATAAAAAAAAAAGAAAAAAACCTTGAGGGATTTTTAAGTAAATTTTCATTGAAACCAAATAAATTTTGGAAAGATATAAAATAGGAAGATAATAAACGACTTGTTGGGGAGCTATTTTAATAACGAACATTTTTCTTTAAAAACAAATTTAATGAAAATTTTATTATAAAAAGAAAATTTAACGAAAATTGTCTATTAAATAAAAATTTAACGATAATTTTCTATAAAAAGGAATTTAACAGAAAATTTTTATAAAAAGAAAATTAAACGAAAATTTTCTATAAAAAATTTTCTATATTTCTATATAAAAAATTTTCTATACAAAAATTTCCTTAAAAAGAAAATTTAACGAAAATTTTCTATAAAAATAAAATTTAACGAAAATTTCCCACAAAAAAAAAAAAAAAAAAAAAAAAAAAATTAACAAAAATTTTCTATAAAAAGAAAATTTAACGAAAATTTTCTACAACAAAAAATTTTACAAAAATTTTCTATAAAAAGGAAATTTTACGAAAAATTTCCTTAAACAGAAAATTTGTGTAAAAAGAACATTTAAAGAAAAATTTAACGAAAATTTTCTATAAAAAGAAAATTTAACGAAAATTTTCTACAAAAAGAAAATTTAACGAAAATTTTCTATAGAAAGAAAATTTAACGAAAATTTTCTATAAAAAGAAAATTTAACGAAAATTTTCTATAAAAAAAATTAACGAAAATTTTCTATAAAAAGAAAATTTAACGAAAATTTTCTAAAAAAAAAAATTTAACGAAAATTTTTTATAAAAAGAAAATTTAACGAAAATTTTCTATAAAAAAAAATTTACAAAAATTTTCTATATAAAGGAAATTTAACGAAAAATTTCCTTAAAAAGAAAGTTTAACGAAAAATTTCTATAAAAAGGAATTTAACAGAAATGTTTTATCAAAGGAAAATTTATCAAAAATTTTCCTTTCATAGAACATTTCTGTTAAATTTAAAGAAAATTTTTATAAAAAGAAAATTTAACGAAAATTTTCTATACAAATTTTCTATATTTCTATACAAAAAATTTTCTATACAAAAATTTCCTTAAAAAGAAAGTTTAACAAAATTTTCTATAAAAATAAAATTTAACGAGAATTTCCCACAAAAAAAAAAAAAAAAAAAAAAAAAAAAAAAACAAAAATTTTCTATAAAAAGAAAATTTAACGAAAATTTTCTACAACAAAAAATTTTACAAAAATTTTCTATAAAAAGGAAATTTAACGAAAAATTTCCTTAAAAAGAAAATTTAACAAAAAATTTAAGTAAAATTTTCTATAAAAGAAAATTTAACGAAAATTTTCTACAAAAAGAAAATTTAACGATAATTTTCTATTAAAAGAAAATTTAACGAAAATTTTCTACAAAAAGAAAATTTAACGAAAATTTTCTATAAAAAGAAAATTCAACGAAAATTTTCTATAAAAAGAAAATTTAACGAAAATTTTCTATAAAAAAAAATAAAGAAAATTTTCTATAAAAAGAAAATTTAACGAAAATTTTCTAAAAAAAAAAAATTTTACGAAAATTTTCTATAAAAAGAAAATTTAACGAAAATTTTCTATAAAAAAAAAAATTTACAAAAATTTTCTATATAAAGGAAATTTAACGAAAAATTTCCTTAAAAAGAAAATTTAACGAAAAATTTCTATAAAAAGAAAATTTAACGAAAATTTTCTATAAAAATAAAATTTAACGAAAATTTTCTATAAAAATAAAATTTAACGAACATTTTCTACAAAACGAAAATTTAATGAAATTTTTCTATAAAAAGAAAATTTAAGAAAAATTTAACGAAAATTTTCTATACAAAGAAGATTAGAAAATTTTACGAAAATTTTCTATAAAAAATAAAATTTAACGAAAACTTTCTATAGAAAAAATTTAACGAAAATCTTTTACAAAAATATAAAATTTTACGAAAATATTCTATAAAATGAAAATTTTCTATAAAATGAGAATTTTCTATAAAAAGAAAATTTAGCGAAAGTTTTCTATAAAAAGAAAGTTTAACTAAAATTTTCTATAAAAAGAAAATTTAACGAAAATTTTTTATAAAAAGAAAATATAACGAAAATTTTCTATAAAAAATAAAATTTAAAGAAAATTTTCTAAAAAAATGAAGGAAAAATTTCTTTTAAAAGAAAATTTAACGAAAATTTTCTATAAAAAGAAAATTTAACGAACATTTTCTATAAAAAGAATATTTAAAGAAATTTTCTTAAGAAAGAAAATTTAAGGAAAATTTTCTATAAAAGGAAAATTTAACAAAAATTTTCTATAAAAAGAAAATTTAACGAAAATTTTCTATAAAAGAAAATTTAACGAAAATTTTCGATAAAAAGAAAATTTATTAAAAAATTCTTATACAAAGAAATTGGAATTTTGTATTCAATACTCCTGTTAAATTCTATCTCTAACTCAATATATTTTGTTTATCATAGTAGCCTGTCCCATTTTAAGGACACACAAAAATCACATTTTGCTTCATGATTTACAAAAAATGTTAATGTTAAAGATTGTAACATTAAAAAATGTTTTTCCTTCACATATTGTTTCTTTTCTCATCACAGCCTTGCAACTTTGAGATTATTGTTGGCTTAGATAAGAAATCCTTTATTTTTTTTTGTTGTTGCTGTAGTTCCTTGGATCGTAAAATTGGGTGGTGTATTTGTGTAAGTAAAAGAAAAGTATGAAAAAATGCCAAAATAAATTCTTAAAAAAAAAAAAAATATATTAATATCAATGAATACTAAGGATTTAAGACTATAAATTACATGATAATTTGATAGGATTGAAATGTGAACAAAATTGAACTATGTATTTATTATACACACACACACAAACACATAAAATATAATGAATGAAAATATATAAAATTTTTAGGTGGTGACAACTATTTTCCTTTAGTTTTCTATAGACTTTTAAACATAATAGGATAATATGGCCAAAAAAATGTATGACCATAAAATTTGATAAAAATGTTGATGATATAAAATTTTATTTTATATGAAAGTATTTAAAAATAATAGATAAGCCATAAAGATATGAATAAAAAGGTATTTTGGGAGATTATTATTTTTTAATACGTGGGTATTTTAAAATTATTATTCATATTAGTGTCTAAAAATGTACAAATTTTTGCGCTCATTCCACATATGAAAGGAATGGATGTAAAAATTCTTTTATACACCAATCGAATTTTTAAATTGGAACTTTTTAGTTTAATTTCATTGAAAATAGAATACCACGCAGAGAAAAAATATATTATGCTTGGAATATATGGTTGCAGGCAAAAATCATTATGATACCATTTTATCATATTTTGTTCGATTTTACAGTTCGTTATGATTCGAGTTTTTCTTACTTTTATAGCATCTTATTATATTATTATCCCGTTCTATCATATTATGATTTAATTTTATTATATTATTATTCCGTATTATCAAAACCCTTCAATAGTAGTTAATCAATATCTTATATTACTTGCATCACACCAAACATAACAAAATGTTGTCAACTTATATTTATTAATATATAATTAATTTAATGAGAAAACTTTCCATGAAAACAAGTTAAAAACAATATATATTCAAAAATAAACAAATTATAAATTTTTCAACCATATTTGTAGAAATTATATTTATATGTAACATTTTATGGTTATGGGAAAAATAATATTAATTTTTTTCATATTAATCTCTTCTCTATATATAATTTCCTAAGCTTTTTTTTCTTTATAGAGCTTTCTGAAGCTTCCAGAAAATATAAAAAATTACAATTTGGCTTATTTATAGAACTTTTTGTCCTACAAATCCTAACGGAGCCAGATTTGATCGGGGATAAGAATTTTTTATTTCCAGGGCTTTCTGAAGCACGTAGAAAGATAGAAAATTTAAATTCGGCTTAATTATTAAATTATTCGTCCTAAAAATCCTAACGGAGCCAGATTTTGAAATTTCTATCAGGCAACGGAAAAAAGTTGGTTTATGTATATGTAATTTTCTAAGCTTTTTTAACCTTTCCAGAGCTTTTTCAAGCTTCCAGATAATGTAGAAAATTATAATTTTTAATAATTATTTTTTATACCCACCATCAAAAACATGTACGACAACGAAATTTTGTACAGATAGTTCGAAGGTCGATATAAACTTAGAAAACAAAAAATGGGCGTGGTCCGCCTCCCTTACCACCCACCTTCCATATAAGGTGAAACGTTAACGAAATTTTGTACAAATATTTTAAAGACCAATGTAAACTCGGAAACAAAAAATGGGCGTGGTTCGTCCACTTTACCACCCACCCCTCATATAACGTAAAATTTTAGAAAGTTGATTCACGCTTGTTAAAGTCTGTTTTGGTTTTAAGAAGTTTAAATTTGATATTATTATTGTTTGCTCTCCAAATCTAATCGCAAACAAATTTTTCATTTCCCTTTATATAGATTTTTTTAAAGTTTATTAATTCCATCATATTCCAAGGTCTTCAAATCTTTAAATTTAATTATGGAAAGGAAAGGTGTCGAAATTTTGTTCATATATTTTTTTATTTCAATATTTTCATGGCTTGCCTTGAGTAATAAAAACGAAACAAAAACATTGATGAAATGAACACAGTATTATTAAGATTATTGAAAATTAAATATGAGAACATAATATTGTTCTGGCAATAATTTCGTTGTTCCTCTGCATGCGGTTATTAAGCTAAAATCAATTCCATATTCAGACACAGGTTTTTGCCTCTTGGCTGTGAATTCACATGCGAACACATAAACTATATAGTTCCGATTGTCTATTAAGAAACTGGCATTAAATGCTCCATCCTTAAAAGGGACTGTTGCACGTGCTATGAATTATTGAACAGAGGTAAGATAAATTTCTTTACTGATGGCTCTAAACTTGGTGCCGATGTTGGAGACCAATGAAGTGTCTTCAGGGAAGAAGTAGAAACATTCCTTACAGAGATGTAAATATTTATTTCGATAGTCAAGCGGATGTAAAGGTCTTTATGGCCAATACCCTACCATCCAAAAGGATCTGAAATTAGTCTGTGAACGAGAGATACAATATGTACTTAATTTGGGTGCCGAGACTGAGTGGCAACCAGTTCAACATGATTGCGAATGTACTACCATACAGATCTAGAGCTAAGTTCATGTCGATGTAGAACATTATCGTCGCTCTCGAAATATAAACTTTTTCTTTTGGTGTGCCATTCCCCTGCGGGAAATCGGTGACAATTGTATCAATTGACACCAAGTTCGTGATTAAAGTTCCAGTTGACACCACCACACATTGTAAATATCAGTTGAGAGTCAATTTCTAACAGATTGTTAAGTGCGCAATTAGCTACTCGTGCGCTATAACAATCTGTTGCTGGGCGGTTAGTGTTCAAGTTTATAAAACGTAAGATATGTCAGAAGAACGTGGGTTGATTCAGGTTGCTGTCATTGTCATTAACGAAAAAAATTTAATATAAAATGAAATAAAAAAATTTTAAAATGTTAAAAAGTAAACAACTTTTATCAAATTACTTTAATGTTAATCGACGAACATGTCCTCTTAGATCAGTGCCAAGGTGGTAAGTAGCCACCTCCAATTACAACCCCATTAAAAAGTGCCAGTTCCTTCCTTATACAGTTCCGGAACAGGAACCGGTCACTAGCTCTAGACTAGTTTTAAACTGGTTCTCTTTCCTTTAGGTAGACATGCATATTGGAGGTGTTGTGACGGGAAAGACAAGTCCATCAATTCTTTGCTCAGATTTCGCCTATTCACCTTAATGTAAATCCATAATTTTCTAAGTATATTTAACGATGTCCGTCTGTCTGACCGATTGCTGTGTATATAAATTTGTATGCTAAATAAACGAGAGATATAGTCGGTCAAGTCCGACCATATGATACCCTACATCATTGTGTACTTAATAACTGGGGGGTGGTCTTTTATTAGACTTGGAGCCAAATTTTGAACCGATACTCATATTAAGTGTAAAATAAAACATACAGAATATTACGTTGATGCTAACATTTACTTATATGCTTTTATTCACTTTGGGATGATTCCCGAAAGAGGGCCTTACATGGGATCTACTGTAAATTATGGACCGATCTTTGTTAAATTTGGCACTATCATTTATGTTTACATAAAACTTATTTGTGTCGAATATTAACTTGATACTAAAATCTTAAATGGATTTATGTCCGTTAAAGTGATTTTCTGAAAAGGGGTTTATATGGGAGCTATGATCAATTAGGGTCGATATTTCTAAAAATTTACACACTTATTTAGACTTATATAAAGCTTATATGTACCAAATTTCATTAAAATATTGCTATATTTAAAGGATTTATGATCGTTAAATCCTTTCCCGGTTGGACATCTGTATGGGGTCTAGGTGAAATAATGAACCGATCATAACCAATTTCAAAAGGCTTCGTCCTTGGAAGAAACCCATGTGCCAAATTTCGTCAATTTATGTTCAAAATTGCGACCTGTAGTTTGATTACAAGGTTTACATGGATGGACAGACAGTCAGACGGACGGACGAACATCGCTAAATCGACTCAGAAAGTGATTCTCAGCCGATTGGTGTAAATTAAGGTGGGTCTTAGACTAATATTTTTGGGTGTTGCAAACATCAGCACAAACGCATAATACCCTCCTCACCTATGGTGGTGTAGGATATAATAAATATAATCTAATACAAAATTTTAAAAAAGTAAAAAAATTTTATCAAATGTTTATTGTGTTAATCGACTTTAAAATAACCTCTTGGACCACTCATGTGACCTCTCCCAAATGCTAATTAGCCCTCTCCAATGACAACTCCATTTAAAAGTGACAGGTTACTTCCTTGTAAAGTTCCGGAACTGGAACGGGTAACTAGTCCTGAGAACATGTCACTTGATTAGTTTTGAACAGTTGCTTTTCTTCTAGGGTCTTTCATTAGACATGCCCTTAGGTGGTACTTTCACGAGGACGAGAAATTCATCAATTATTTGCTCAAATTTGGATCTGCCTGAGAAGCCGTTTTTTAGATGAAACCTTCTTTAACGCTTTGACGATCAAGGCAGTCTTATTGTTAAGCGAATCTTAGACTTCGTGAATTTGCCATGTGGCTACTGTGGCCAAAAACGAAATGTGTTTTAAGAAATCACAAAAACAAATAAGATATTTCCCTTTTTGTAGCATACACAATAATTTAACCCAACTTAAACCTAAACTGATTCAAGATTACATTCTGAGTATGTTTAAAGATGTCCGTCCATCTGACCGGCTGCATATAAATTTGTGTGTAGAATGAAATATATTATTTTAGTACAACAAAAAAGCCTATTAAAGTCATACCACTTTTATATGATATATGGTCCTTTATTTAACCTAGTCCCCACACAAATATCCTTCGGATATAGAGTTTATGAGCCATAAATAAATACATATTTGAATATATGTAAATCCTTTTCGTCCCCCTACGTTCGAGCCCTATCCTGCTTTCAACAGACGGACAGACGGACGGACATAGCTAGATCGACTCAGAATCTAACCAGGACCCAGAAAATATATACTTTGTGGGGTCTTAGATGATTCCTTCGACATGTTACACACGGAATGACAAAATCAATATACCCCCCATCTTTTTTATGGTGGGTATGAAAATGACTTCAAAGTGCATAAATCCTATATACATATTAGTATCATAATAATATTTGACTAATTTCTCAAAAATCGGTTTAAGGAGGACCGAAAAAGTTTGCTTTTCGAAAATTTTAACAATTTATAAAATTATTTTGAAAATCCTTTTCAAGTACCTAATTTGATTACAAATTGCTAAGAAGAATAAAAGAAAATTATAATAAAACTTACAAATTTTTTCACTTTCGCTTTGTGTCTTTTCAACATTTTCCCTGTTTGCTTTGCCACCACCCGAACGTTTATTTTGATGATTTTGTGATTTAAGCATTTGACGTTGTTTATTATTGCCTTTGTTGTTGTTGTTACCATTTGAATGCTGTTGTTTTTGATTGTTTGATCCTGATGCAGCAGAAAATTTCTTTTCCAAATGTTTACGTCTATTTGAAGATGATGATGATGATGTTGCTGTGGTTGAGGATGACGACGATGCTGTTGGTGATGATGATGAAGTTACTGCCTCTTGAGAGGTCAAGTTTTTATTTAATTTTTTATTATTATTTTTTTGACGTTTACCATCATTGTTTCCGGCAGTTGGATTTAGATCTGTAACTGCACCCCTGGCGGCACGCACCAAAACATCACCCGATTCCATAGACATGACTAATTTTGCAGATGAAGATGAGGATAATGCGGGTGTATTAAACAAGGATTCAGATGAGTGCCTTTTTCCGTATTTAGAGGATCTAATATTGCGGTTGCTGTTGACGTTAACGTTGCCGCCATTAGTTCTAGAGGATGCCAAGTTCTTTGTGCCATAAATCAATGTCGGTTGAAATGCCAACATGGCTAACAAAAGCACGGATGCCATTATGAGATTCATTTTGAAAATGAGTTAAAATTTTATCCTCACACACAAACAAACAAACAGTGACTATAGTTTTTCAGGATATACACAAACGCACACACACACAGAAAAATAAACAAACAATGTGCGATAGTAAATTGTGGGTAAAAAGTTGTTTTGTTCGTTTTTTTTTTGTTGTTGTTCAACTACTATTGCTGGTATTGTCGTCTTTGTTGTTCTTATTTTTGTTGTTGCTGCTGTTGTTATTCAGGATGTTTTTGTTTGTGGTTATTTTTTTTTTTTAAGGAGAAGTGGGTCGACGAGGTTAATATTGTTGCCTCTATCCACGCTGTTTACGTTGTCGTTGTTGTTGTTCTTGTCGTTATAAGAGTTTATAACTAGTTTTGTGGTTCTTGCCAAAATCTGCAAAAATATGAGGAAAAGAATAAAGAAATTAAAAAAATCTCGCATTACAAACAATTTTCTAGGAAAATAGGGAAATGAGTTATGCACAAAAAAAGTCAACATCATTTGCAATGTTATCTTTTGCAGAAAAAATTAAAACTCCATCTCATGTTGGTTGCTAAAGTTAAAATCAACCAAAGTAAAAGACGTTAAAAGTAAATTGTGTAAATGGCTAAAATGTTACTAAAAATACATTTTAATTATTTTAAATTGCTAAAAACTTTTTTTGCTGCCAAAATAATAATTTTTTTTACTTTTCTCTAAAATCCTTTCTAAAACAAAACCAGTAATAGGATCTTAAATTACAAACAGATACTCTATTATGCAAACATATTGCAGGCTTAACTTTTTGGCTCTTGAAAGCAAAAAAATTAACCTCAAGCTTAAAAACAACAACAACAAAAACAAATAGCAGAAAATGAAAAAGAAAATAACACAAAAATAATTGTTTTTTAGCAAAAGTAAAATTAAGCTTATTAATTTTTCCTCTTTTAATTTTAACACTCATTTGCTGCATTAATGTCATAACTCTAAAAACGCTAATCTCGAGTTAACAGCACTAATGGATTGGAAATAGTGTGTTTCATTAACTGACATAGTCTTATATATGATTTTTTTATATTTCAAATAGGATCGCGTTAAGCATTCTGGCGATTAATTCAGGGAAATGTGATATCAATATTTTAATTTTTTATTGATTATTGGGTAAAAAATTTTGTTTTAGAATTTTAAGATTTTTTTTAGCAGAACGGTAATGTCCGTCCGTCTGTCTATACATTAAAGTTAAATGAGTCGAAAATTATACATAATTCAGGGAAGGGTGATATCAACACTTTAATGATCACGTTTAATTTTTCTATTTATTAGTAAGTAAAAAAATGTATTTTTGGAATCATAAGATGTTTTTTTGGCTGCATGGTAATGTCCGTCCGTTTACTCATTTGGGTTAAGTGGAAGAAAATGACGCTAAATTCAGGAAAATGTGATATACAAAATTTGATGATTACATTCTATTTTTTCTACTTATTAGTTAGTAAAAAAAATGCACGTTTAGAATTCTAAAATATTTTTTTGGCAGAATGGCAATGTTCTCCGTCTATACATTTGGGTTAAATGCGTTGAAAGTAGCACTTAATTCAAGGAAAGGTGATATCAACATTTTAATACTTACATTTGGTTTTCATATTAATCGAGAAGTGAAAACATTTTTTTTAATTTTTGCAAACTTTCCAAATCAAACTTTTGACTCAATAAAGATTACGACTGGCTTATAAGGTCAAAATGTTACTATTCACTGCTACGCTTATGTAAAATTTCATATAAATCCAAACAGTCGATTATATCCACTGTTTAATCTATATATATAAAAATTAATGTGTGTTTGTTTGTATGTATGTATGTTTGTTTGAAGTCTATAGCCGCCTAAACGGCTAAACCGATTTTTTTGAATTTTTCACAGTGTGTTCCTATATGCCTTTTTATTTTGAAATTCCATGTGGGCGAGGTCCCACGCCCACTTACTAAATAACTATTAAAAGTAGTATATCTCGGAAATTGGTAATACTAGAGTCCTCAAATTTTGCACGAACAACTTTGACACCTATGTGAACATTCTGGAAAAAAATAGGCGATCTAGCAATAGGGGGTGTGGCACATCCCACGCCTAATATTGCTTGCCAATACCAAATGCCGTAAATTTAGGAAACTATTACAGTTACATTTCCCAAATTTTGTACAATAAACTTAAGTGTCAATGTGAACATTTTGTGCAAAAATGGGCGGAAAAGAAATAGTGGGCGTGTCATTTCTCATATAAAGTTAATACCAAAATTTGTATATCTAGGAAACTATAAAAGTTAGAGAGCTCAAATTTTGTAAGACTAGCATTAGCTTCAATATGAATATTTTGGACAAAAATTGGTACACTAGCAATAGTGGGCGTGGCACCTCCCATATAAAGAAAATGTTAAATTAACATATCTGAGAAAATATAACAGTTAGAGTTCTAAAATTTTGTCGGAGCCACTTTGGTATCAATATTAATATTTAAGAAAAATATGGGCGGACTAGAAATAGGGGGCATGGTACCTCCCATATGAATTAAATGCAAAAATTCGTATATCTGGCAAACTATTGGAGTTGGAATGCTCAAAATTTGCACAAAGAATTTTGACATCCACGAAAACATTTGTCTAATAAATTAGCGGATTATGGGGGTATTGTCCCTCCCATAAAAATTAAATACAAAAATTAGTATATTTTTTTAATCCTTTAATTACTATGTATTTCATTTCGGCGGGTGGCGAAGCACACCGGGTATTAGCTAGTGTTTAATAAAGCAAAGAAAATGTCTGCACTTAAAATGTTTTTTGTATGAAATCTGCTGGAGTTTTTTTTTGAAAAAAAAAAAAAAAAATTTTCTCAAATCTTTTTCTCAAATAAAGTGGATAATATATGCTATTTTTCAGAACAAACATCCTGTAACATTTTAAGATGCATTCCATGAAAGTTGAAAATTGGAGTATATTTCATGACCATTTAAAAAAAAAATAAAAAAAAAATTTTTTTGAACAAAAATTGAAAACTTGAAAAAAGTACACTTAAGTATCTGAAGATGATGGTTTCATTTTTAATTTTTACCTTAAATTTCTTTTTATTTAAAATAAACGAATTGAAAGTTGATGAAAATTTATTTTTTTTTTACTATTTTTCAAAAATGTAAAAAAATGTTTAACTTTGACAGCTCCTTATAAGAAAACAACACAGCCTAGGTTCAAGATTTTAATTGATATTATTACATAATTTTTTCTATTTTTATTAAGTATACAACTTTTTTACAAAAATCTAAATTTTAAGATTCAATTAAGCGCCACTTTTGACACATTTTACCCCAACGTGCAAATAATAGTCTATTGTGTATTATTTGCATCAATACACATTGGGGTAAAATGTGTCAAAGTCTTTAATTTTCGTATTAAAGTTGCATATCAAATAAAAATAGACAAAATTATGTTTCAAAAGCAATTTAAATCATCAAGCTGAATTATGTCGTTTTCTTGTACGGAGCAGTCAAAGTTAAACAATTTTTTGTTACATTCTGGAAAAAGAGTAAAAAACTAAATGTTCATCAAATTTCGGTGTATTTTTTTTTAGTAAAAAGTCCTTTAAATTGAAAATTTAGAATAGAACCATAAACTTTAGGTTTTCAAGTATACTTCATGCAACTTAAAATGTTACAAGATGTTTGCTCTGAATTTTTTCTGATGTATAGTACATATTGTCCGCTTTAATAATGTAAAAAAAAAAAAATCGTTTGTATTGGTTTTATAAATTATTATATATATATATATATTTTTTTTTTTTCGAAAAAACTCCCTTCACTCTCATACAAAAGCTTAAGTGCAGACAGTGGGACAGAATCGATCATATTATGAAATAAATCTGTAACTTCTAATCGGTTGAGTGGATTTTACTTATTTTTATACGAGTTGTAAAGAGGTAGTGATCTCCCAGTCTTAATATCCTTATGAAAAAAGGTCAAACTTCTATAAATAATAAATTTTTTAAAAATAGCAACCTAAAAAGCAATATATATATATATATATATATATATATATATATATATATATATATATATATATATATATATATATATATATATATATATATATATATATATATATATATATATATATATAAGGTGAAACATGCTCATGACTACGAATATTGTACACAAGTCTAAGAACTGCATTAACTAAACGTTTAATCCTATCTAAATATATAGAACAGGTGCCAGAAAATATCTCAAGACCATATAATAGTTGGGATATCAGCAGAGCATGGGCCATTAAGAAGTGAGATCGAAAAAATCTTAACACACATTTTGCCTTACAACTTTTTTCGGAATCAATATACAAAATTTTTTTTGATCTAGTTATCATGGACAAATATTTCAGTTATTATTTTTAATAACAACCATGTTAATTTGTCCATATTTTCATCAAAATAAGTGACGAAAAAGATTTACGTCCTACAAGTTATTAAAAAATTTCAAAAAATCCAAATAGGTCTTACAAATAATTAGCCACAGAATTAAATGTCGTCCGTAAAACCGTTTCTAATGTTATTAAACAGTATCAGAAGAATTGATGTGAAACCTACTTCGGTAAGAAAAAAGGACCACATGATATTGGGAAGGCCAGAAAATTGAAGGCATATTGAAAGCAACTCCAAACACAACTGGTAAAAAACCAGCTCAGGTTTCTCAGTGCTTCGACTATTTGGTGCGAAAATTTAAAACTAATGGGAAAGTTGATAACATATAAAGTTCAAAAAATTCCAAACTGGAATTCTGCAAAAAAAAAAAAAAAATTACAAGCCAAAAATAGGACTCGGAATTTAAAACCAAATTTCATACAAAAATACTCAAGCTGTATAATTGAAGAAGAAACGTAGGTGCTGGCAGAATCTTCGCAGCTTGTGTCTCAAAAATTTGTATTGCTAATGCTCGAAACAATGTTAGATATAAGTTTAAGACCCAAAAGCAGCAAAAATTTCTTACAAAATTCATGGTATGACAAGCTTTTTGCAGTTGCGGCAAAACAGGAAAGTCATTTGATACATTCGGATCTATAAATACCAAAATATGCATAAAGGAATATTTGCAAAAAGATTTCTTCTTTTCTTAAGAAAGCACAACGTGTCCACATATTTTTGGACCCATTTGGTATCATGTCACTACGGTAAGAAAGCTCTGGAGTGGTACCAAATCAATAACATAGTTTTAGTACCAAGAGAGGTCAATTTTCAAAATTGTCCATAGCTTAGACCAATGGAGAGATATTGAGCTCTTGTGAAAAGTGAATTCAAGAGCACAAAAAATATGTCCCAAAATACCGAAGATTTTAACAGAAGATGTACACACTGTTCCAAAAAAGTGACTGAAGCAACTATCAAATCTCCAAAGAAAGGGTTTTCAAAAATGGTCCACAATTTTATAATTAGTGATTAGAACCATAAAAATTACATATTTCTGTGCTAAATTATCAAATGATTAAAAAAATAATGAAAACTCTAAGATCAACCGTTTCCAAGTTATTGAATACTATGTATGTTAAGAATTTTTCGATCTCACTCCTTATATAACTAATACGCAAAAGTAGATATAAATTACTAGCATTTATTTTTCGTAAGATACTAAAGATTTTACAACTTAAATATGACTTAAAAAACAACTTCAATTTAATATGAGTACTAAACAAAAGTTTACAATCTAACATAATGCCCAAACATTTAATAAGACTTACGAGACTTAATAAAACGATCACTGGGTCCAAAGATGGTTTTAGATAGATTAATATACGAGGGCTTTTCGAACTTCCCTCGTAGTTATATGAAACACAACACTATTCCCATCAAGTACCACATGTTAATAGACTACGTCAAATTTTGCTGTTCAAAACATACAACCTCGTGTATTTTTCTAAAAATGGAAAAAAGTGAATTTCTAGCGCTCACTAAACATTATTTTTTTGCGAAAAAAAAAACCGTCAATCAAATCAAGGAAAAGCTCGTTAAATACTATGGGGACTCTGCACCATCGATTTCAATGGTAAAAAAGCTGACTTTCGTTGTGGTCGCACAAGTACAAATGATGCTGAACGTTCTGGACGGCCAATTGAGGTCAGTACACCCGAAAATGTCGAAAAAATCCACGATATGATGTTGGCCGACCGAAGAGTAAAAATGCGTGAGATTGTTGATGTCATAGGCATTTCATATAGCAGTGTGGTTTCGTTTTTAAATGATCAGCTGGGTTTAAGAACGTTGTCTGCAAGATGGGTGCCGCGTTTGCTCTTAATTGACCATAAACGTAAATGTGTGACAACTTCAAAGGATTGTTTGGAGTTGTTTAACCGCAATTCGAATGAATTTTTTCGGCGTTTTGTAACTGTGAATAATCCACATCGATTACCTTCAAAAGAGAAAAACAATAAATGGCGAATATTATGCCAACTTATTACACCGATTTAATGAGGATTTAAAAAGAAAACGAACAAGAAAAAAGTTCTTTTTCATCAAGATAATGCACGGGTGCACACGTGTGTATTGATTTAAAAGGAGATTATGTAGAAAAATAAATTTTTGTTTTGCAAAAAACACTGTGTTTCATTCAAAAGGTCACGGACTTATTGATCCGCCCTCGTATAAACCTTGCATTAAATTAAGCGCTATTTTCGGCTCCTTTTATCCCAATGTGCAAAGTATTATTTTATTTTTTCAGCTATTTCGTAGTCAATTTAGTAAAGTAAACTAATTTTTTTTTTAATATATATCAACAAAAAAACTAAAAAATAGATTTTTTGAGTTATAACATTGTTACAGCAAATGAGCGATATGTTGCTCTAGAAAAAGGAATAAAATTGATTAAGTATTAGGGTCACACTAAATATTTAAAACGATTTAAAAATTAGCAATTATTAAGTGGAGTTCAGGAAGAATAATGAAAATTTTATTAGGGATGTTATTAACTTAAATAAAAAAACATGTAATTTTAATAATGTCTTAACCAAAATAAGCCTAACATACACAGTTACCAAAAAAAAAATGTCTAAACCTTCCCCCTTCCCCTTTTTATATCACAGCAATTGTAACAAATAATAAATCTGTCAACAACTTAACTGATATAAAATTATTCCAATAATGATTTACTTAAAATACAAACAACTAACAAAGTAAATGCATTAAATAAATACATATTGAAATTTATTACTACAATATTCAAAATCATATTAATGTCATCAACATCATAATCGTCAAAAATATTATTATAATAATTTCAATATAATTTTATTATTTATGGGGTGGCTGCATAAATGAGTAACGTCTATAATGCAAGTTGTGTAGTTAATTTATCAATTTATAAATCATTAAATATGTATTACTATTTGATAATGTGTAAAAGTGTATTAGTAGTTAATCATATGCACTGTATGTACATATGTTTATACGTACATATTTACGTGTTTATGCACGCAGAGAAAAAACATGGTTACAGCATGATCACCACAACTATTCAATGATTATATAGCCGTTTTCTCGTTGATTTAAATATACTGTGATCATCATAGCAACGTTTATAATGATATTATATCATTTAATGATTACCCACAATCAAAATTTTAATATGGTTCACTGAATTATAATATGTTTTTAAATATGTTTATATGAAATCATATTTATGAATAAATACAATCATTTAGTCAATTCTACAATTATTTAGTTAATTCTATAATCATTTAGTTAATTTTACAAATTTAGTCAATTCTACAACCATTTAGCTAATATTTCTATTTGATTTTAAGTCATATTTTGTTTTGCACAACTGTTGAATGTTTGTATTTGAAAATGTTTATGTTTTTCTCAAATATAAAATATTTGTTTTGGACTATAATTTGATTTCACACAACTATTGTATTTTTATGCACAACTGTTGAATGTTTGTTTCTGAATATGTTTATGTTTTCCTTAAATATAAAATATTTGTTTTTGACTATAATTTGATTTCACGCAACTATTGTATTTTTATCGTTAACCATATTTATTTTCTACATAACTATTGAATACACATTTTTGTGTATAAGTTCAGTAGTTTGTTAGAAGGCAAACGGTATAGCTGTGTGTTTTTAGAAAAGTGTTCAATTTATTTGTGTTCTAAGTTTAAAAAATTGTGAAATAAAACCACAAAATAAAAAAATAAATGAAAAATATGTCCTGTTCTGAGATATGCAGGAATGGTTGTCCATATTGAAATGTATGAAAATGACGTTCCATTATTTGGTCATATAAACCACATATATTGCTCTAATGAATCTTACTATCTTTGCGGTCAAAGGCTTTCAAACCATGGATTTAACTCACATTTTCAAACCTTTCAGCAGGATTATGAGGATTTTTATTTTTTAATATCTATTCTATAGCCAATAAAATTTTATAATCAAATCTTATTGGCTATATTTGCATTACCAAAGAAAACATAAAACTGTTGATTTAAATTCTTATGTAAATATTATAAAATATAATATTTAAATAATATTTAAACAATGAATATGTAAATATATGTTAAAAATTAATATGTAGAGTATAAGTATTATATAAAAAACTATTAATAACTTATAATTTCATAATTAACAATTAATCAATTTTTATACCTTTTTATTTTTGTTTAATATTCTCAATAAATAAATAAAAATTTCAGATAAATGTGTTTTATTTTAAATATATTCAGTATTACAAAAAGGGGGTTATATACATGATGAAATGGGAATATTAAATGATTAAATTCTTTTATATATATGATAAAATAGGATTATTAAATGATAAAAAAATTGGGAAATGGAAGAAATATTATAAAAAAAAGTTATAAATATGATTAAACCGAATCATTAAATGATGAGAAAATGATTAAATGGAATCAGAAAAATTATTACGTACAAATATACTTATTATAACGTGGGATCATATATTACAATCGTAGTACGTTGCTCTTAGTTTATGGTCACCCGAACCATATTTTTTCTTTGCGTGTGTGTTGGTGTATTTGTAGTTATAACTTTAACGCAATTTAAATAGACATTAGAGCCTTAACTGCATTAACATAATTGTGCATGTATTGATTCAATTTGAAAAGTTTATTTTAACGTCACTAATACACACATAACTTAAGTACATAAACTCTAATAAATTATTAATATAAATACACATATTGAAGAGAACAAAATGCAGATAGAAAGGGACGAAAATTGGACAATTTTTTATAGAAAGAATATTAAACGAAAATTTTATGTAAACAAATTAACAAAAATTTTCTATCAAAAGAAAATTTAATGAAAGTTTTCTGTCAAAAGAAAATTTAACGAATGTTTTCTATGGAAGAAATTTTAAAAAAAAAATTTATAAAAAGAAAATTTAACGAAAATTTTATATAAAAACGAAATTCAATGAAAATTTTATATTAAAACGAAATGCAACGAAATTTAATTTAAAATAAAATTGAAAGAAATTTTTCTATAAAAATAAAATTTTATGAAAATTTAACGAAGATTTTCTATAAAAATAAAATTGACAAAAATTTTCTAGTAAAAAGAAAAGTTTACGAAAAATTTCTATAAAAAAGAAAATTTAACAAAAATTTTCTAAAAAAGAAAACTCAAGAAAAAAATTTTTACAAGGAAAACCTAACGAAAATTTTCTATAAAAAGAAAATTTTGTAAATACTGCCTTTATAAATTAATAATTTTAAACTATTCTTTAAGATTTAATAAATTAAAAAAATCATTCCCCTAACATATTTACTTTCCTTCTACATTTCGGTAAAATTCCTTTGCGTCTCGTTTCTTTTGACATACACACATACATACATAAGTATTTACAAGAAATGCACTTTCCCTAACAATTTCATTGTTAACGCCCATTTCAACAAAAGCAATTAATATTAAAACGTTCACCGACCGACAAAATGAACACAAAACAAAAAATAACTTCTAACGCAAAAGTAGAAGAAAATTAAAAAAAAATCTAAAAAATGGGGACATAAAATGAAAATGAAAGAAAGTTTTGCAATCGCCTGGTGCATAATAAAGATAAGAAGACTAATTAAAATAAATACATAAAAAAATAAGCAAAGGAAAGCATATTGTTGCATTATAGAGAGAGAAAGAGAAAAAAGAGCAATTTAGACAAAATAAAGAAATAATGAAAATAAAGTAAAAATGTTTGCATTAATCAAACAAGAAGAATAATTTAAGATTTGATTAAGAAACAAAAAAAACAGACATGAATAACTAGAGAATTAGGGCAAAATAAGTTTTTAAATATTAAAAAAATTAATTTAAAAACAAAACACAACATTGGCATTTTTATAATTATATGCAAGCAAATAAAACATTTTTATTTAAATACGTAGATTATATTTATTTAGTGTTACATGATGTTCTAAAATAAATCCAAAAATTAATAACAAACAAATGCTCAAATTTCATGCGTTTATACTCATATGTATTCATATTTTTATAATATATATTTTAAATAACCACGTTCAGGGATAAACTATAGAGGTAACAATGAAAATGTTTAACAATCAGTATAACAAATTAAAGTGTGTACTTTTGATTATATAAATCGATCGGATTATAATTAAAAACGCAAACCATAAGTACAACAATACGTATGATTAATGTTATACAAATAATTCATATGAAATTTATGAATTTTCAATACTCATACGTATTGTTTGCTTCCAGTCACGTTTAAACTGTGAAATTAAATAAATTGTATTGAAATTGTAACCACATTTACAATAACACTAATATGACAAAAATATGTATTGTTGTATAAATGGAGAATTGAACGGAATTTTATATTTTCTTTTTATAGAAAATTTTCGTTAATTTTCCTTTAATAGAAAATTTTTGTTTAAATTTTATAAAAAAATGTATAAGAAAATTTACTGAAAGAGAAAATTTATTGAATATTTTCTATAAGAGAAAATTTATTGCAAATTTTCTATAAGAAAAGAAAATTTATTGTAAATTTTCTATAACAGAAAACTGATTGAAGATTTTCTATAAAACAAAAAAATGTTCTTAAGAGAAAATTAATTGATCATTTCTTTTAAGAGAAAATGTTTTGAATATTTTCTTTAAACAAAAGGTATTGATTTTTTTTTTTTTTAAGAGAAAATGTAATAAAAAGTTTCTATAAGAGAAAATGTATTGAAAACTTTCTATATGAGAAAATTTATTGAAAATTCTCTATAAAAGAAAATTTATTGAAAATTTCTATAAAAGAAAAATATTGAAAAGAAAAATTATTGAACCTTTTCTATAAAAGAAAACTTATTAAAAAATGTCTATATTGAAAAATTTTCATAAAGAGAAAATTTATTGAAAATTTTCTATAGAATAAAATTTATTGAAAAATTTTCTGTATTGAAACTATTCTATAGAGAAAATTTATTGAACATTTTTTATGAGAGAAAATATAAAATTATCGATAAATTTTCACTTATAAATAAATTTTCGATAATTTTATATAAGGAGAATATTTATCGAAAATTTTCTATAAAGAGAAAATTTATCGAAAATTTTCTATAAAGAGAAAATTTATCGAAAATTTTCTATAAAGAGAAAATTTATCGAAAATTTTCTATAAAGAGAAAATTTATCGAAAATTTTCTATAAAGAGAAAATTTATCGAAAATTTTCTATAGAGAAAATTTATCGAAAATTTTCTATAGAGAAAATTTATCGAAAATTTTCTATAAAGAGAAAATTTATCAAATATTTTCTATAAAGAAAAATTTTATTGCAAATTTTCTATAGAAGAAAATTTATTGAAAATTTTCTATAGAGAAAGTTTATTGAAAATTTTCTATAGGATAAAATTTATATAAAACTATCGATAAATTTTCACTTATAAAAAAATTTTCAATAAAGAGAAAATTTATCAAAAATTTTCTATAGAAAAAATTTATCAAAAGAAGAAAATTTATTGCAAATTTTCTATAGAGAAAGTTTATTGAAAATTTTCTATAGAATAAAATTTATTGAAAATTTTCTATAAAAAGAAATTTATTGAAAATTTTCTAAAGAAGAAATTTTTCTTTAGAAGAAAATTTATTGCAAATTTTCTATAGAGAAAGTTTATTGTAAATTTTCTATAAAAGGAAATTTATTGAAAATTTTCTAAAGAAGAAAAAGAATATTTATTAAAAATTTTCTATAAGAGAAAATTTATTAAAACTTTTTTATAGAAAATTTTTTCAATAAATTTTCTATTCTATGAAAAAACTTTTTTATAAAAGAAAATTTATTAAACGTTTGTTATAAAAGAAAGTTTATCGAAAATTACCTTCAAAGAAAAATTTTTTTGAAAATTTGTCTTTAAAGAGCGAATTTATTAAAATTTTCTATAAAGAGAAAAAATATTAAATTTTGTTTAGAAAAAGAAAAATTCTCGAAAATTTTCTACTAAAAGAAGTTTTAACGAAATTTCTCTATAAAAATAAAATTTATTGACAGTTTTCTATGAAGAGAAAATTTATTGAAAGTTTGATATCAAGAGAAAATACGTCAAAAGTTTTTTTTTTATAAATTTACTGAAATTTAAAAAAAAAATATTTGTCTAAATTTTCTATAAAAAGGTAATTATGTGATAATTTTTTGTGGGAAAACAGAATTTAACGACAATTTTATTTAATAATAGAATTTAATAAATATTTTTTAATAAAAGAAAATTTATCGAAAAGAAATCAATTTCTCTTCCTTAATGTTAAAAACAATTTGGCATTTTTGAAAAGCCATTTATTCTAAAACAAACAAAAACAAGCTAAAGATAACAAAACCGTTAAATAAAAATGTTACTATAAAGAGTGAGAAAAAAGTAAAAAAAAAAAAAAAAAACAGGACTGAAACTGAACTAAATCTCTTGTTATCTCAATAAAAGACGAAAAAACAAGAAATAAACTAACTTTTAAATCATTTGGCAATTTATCACATCACACTTCAACATAAACACACTCTAAAAGAGAGCAGATTTTTTTTTGCAGCCATACTCACACACATACATTTATAGACCTTCCTCGCACTGATTGCAGTTGCCTCCCCGTTGATGCGTTTTTTCTTTAAATTTATATTCTGTTTTTGTTGTTTTCAATGCTCTAGTTTTACTGTGTTTTTTGTTGTTTTTTTTTAGCAAAAAGCTTTCATACAATTGCTGTGTTTGAAGCTCTCTGTTGTGATGTTAGCTAGTAGAAGTCAATGTTTAGTTGAAGACAGAAAAAAACTCTATGGCAGCTGTCATTTAAAATGCTTGTTAAAACTTCATTAATGTTACACACAGTCACTCATTTTCACACACATACTCATATACAAACACATGCTGTTTATTTTCACATATGTATGTGAATGAAAGTGTATGAGTAAATAGAGTAAAACTAAACATAGAATGCAATTGCAATCTGCCAGTCGAGGTGTTTTTAAAAAATTGCAAACATTTTTTTGTTGGCTGTTTTTTATTTGCTAAAACATGTAGCTTACAAAGTAAGAATGCCGGAAAACTAAGTGATAAAAGATAAAAATTTTCAACACATTTTAAGCATTGTTCTAAAGGGGTCAAAGTAAAATGGTTTTTATATAAGTTATTTCACGATTGTTCACATTTTCAAATCAAACTCATTTATAAGCAATAGAAAAATCATTTATCAATTTGATAAGGGAATTTTTTAAGCTGATCCTTTAATACATATAATATTATGTAATAAAAATAGAAAAGACAACAACAAATGTATTGAAACTGATTATAAAAAACTTCCTTGAATAAAAGAGGCGATGTTGCTTTTCTCTTGATAACTTTCTGGCTCTTAATATTATTCATCTTATCCTGGCCGTTTTAATTTAAAATGCAACATCAGTTTTTCTTTTAATAACGACATAAATTTATACTTAAGTGTGTATTCTATAGAGTTATAGAAAAAGAAAGTTTTATTTTTATTAATTTCTTTACTTGATGTGGACGTACTTTAAAACTTTTTGTAGTTTTTTTTGTTCATCGTCGCCTCTTAAAGCCACAAAAAAGAAAATTACTTAGTTTTAGCTGCAAATTTTCTTTTTCATTTTTTTTTTTTTGAAATATGGACGCTCATTATATTCAACAACAATCAAAGGTAGTTTTTTTTATTTTTTTTTTGTCCAACTTAATTTTTTTTTTGATGTTATTTCATCTTTTCAAATTATGTAAACCACTATAAGTTTCTTTTTTCTTTTCGCTGGTGTTATTGTTGTTGTTTGTACTTTAATACTGGCATTTTTCAAGTGTGTACTAAGTATTTGTAAATGTAGTGAAATTACACCCCGATTAAAAGAAAATATGCAACAAAAAATTAAATTTAATGGAAATTTATTTAATTTAATTTTTAATAAATTTGGGATAAATTAAATTTTGATAAATTTTCTTTTCATAGAATTTTAAACTTTTCATAAATTTCTTCATCGAACAAATGAAAAATTTTCGTTTTTTATTAAAAAAAAAAAAAAAATCCCAATTAAATTATCTTTTATAGGAATTTTTCTAAAGATAATATAATAGAGAATTTTCGATATAATTTTTATAGAAAATGTTCGATAAATTCTCCCTTTAAAGAGAACTTTTAATAAAATTACTCTTTATGGAGAATTAAACAAATCTTTTTATAGAAAATTTTACAACTTCTTTTGTAAAGAATTTCCGATAAGTTCTCTTTTTATAGAGATTTTATGGGAAGTTTGTCTATACAAAATTTCCTATAAAATTTCGTTTAAAATAAAATTTTCGGTAAATTATCTTTTTATAAATAAGTTTCAGTAAATTTTCTCTATTAAAAAATTTTTCATATATTTTTTCTTTAGTGATCATTTTCAATAAACTTTTAGACAAAAAATTTATCAAATTTCATTTTTTATGAAAAATGTTCCATAAGTTTAGTTTCTAGAAAATTATTGAAAAATTTTCTTTTTATAAGATATTTTTCATGAATTTTCTTTTTATAAAAAAAATTTTAATAAATTCTCTTCTTACAGAGAATTTTCGATAAATTCTCTTATCTTCTATTTTTAGAGAATTTTCAATGAATTAAAATTCTTCACCAAAAAAGTACATAAATTCTCTTTTTAGAAAAAATATTCGATAAACATAATTAAAAAATAATGTCGTAGAATTTATTTTTATAAATATTCGACAAATTTTCGATAATATTCTTTAAATAAAAGATTTTAGATAAATTTTCTCCTTTAAACAAAAAATTTCTTTTTATCGAAAATTTTTGGTAAATCTCTAAAGAAAATTTTCCATAAATTTTCTCTTTATAGAAAACGACTAAAGAAAACTGTTAGCGCCAAAATCTATGTACAAGATTTTAAACGCTAATCCCAAAATCCCCTAATTACTTTTATACAAAATCCCTGTGCAGTTTTTATACAAAAGCTGCATGTTGTTTGAGGTAGATATTATCTATCTCTTTCGTATATTTATGGCGAAACAAATCTGTCACTTTACTTCGAAAAATGTCAGAAATGCAACTTCCGCAAATTTAGTTTTTTAAAACCTTCTTGTTATTTGAACTTTCGTATATAATGGTAAGATCTTTGTCAACATTCCTCAAGAAATAAATTGTTCATATCCCTAATGAAATAAAGTGTTCCAAATTTCTAATTCCCATCTTTTATTGTTTCATTATTTATTTCCATTACATAACTGCAAACGATAATAAATTAATTATTTTTGAGAGGAAAGATTAACACAAATCTTAACAAAAACTTTATATAAAATTTCTTTTTGTAGAAAACTTTTAATAAATTTTCTCTTTATAGAAAACGACCAATAAATGTTATCTTTAAAGAAATATTTTAATAAATTTTCTCTTTATGGAAAATTTTTAATACATTTTCTTTATATAAAATGTTCAATAAATTTTTGCAGAAAATTTCTCTTAAGACGAAATTTTCTTTATATGGAAATTTTTCAATACATTTTCTATATAGAAATTTTTATAAAATTTATTTTTATAGAAAATTTTCAATTAATATCTTCTTATAGGAAATGTTTATTACATTTTCTCTCCATAGAAATTTTCTCTTAATAGAAAGTGTTCAAAAAAAAATTTTCTCTTAAGAGAAAAAATTCCACAACTTCATTTTTGTAGACAATTAATTTAATATTTATAAAAACTGTCAGTGAAGTTATCTTTATAGCAAATTTTAAATTTTTCAATATAAATTCTTAAACAAAAAAAAAAAAAAAATTTTAATAGATTTTCAATTTAAAGAAAAACTTTCATAAAACATAAAAGAGAAATTTCAAATAATTTTTCTCTTAATATAATTTAAAAAAATTATCTTTAAAGAAAATGTTTAATAAAATTTCTCTTAAAAGAAATTTCCAACAAAATTTCTCTTCAATGGAAATTTTCAGTAAAATATCTCTTAAAAAAAATTGTCCAAAAAATTTCTCTACAGTAAATTTTTAATAAATAGAAAATTTTTTATATTTTTCTCGATGAATTTTCTTTTTGTAAAAAATTATCGATAAAACATCATTTTATAGAAAATGTCTAATAAGTTTTTTCTATACAGATAATTTTCAATAGATGTTCTATTTAAAGAAACATTTTCATAAAATTTCTCTTAAAAGAAAATTCCAATAAAATTTCTCTTTAGAGGAAATTTTTACTAAAATTTCACATGCAATTTATCTTTAAAAGAACTTTTTAATAACATTTTTTCTTAAAAGTAAATTTCTCTTTTGAGTAAATTATCAGTAAAAACAAAATTTATTCTCTTTATTTCCGAAAATTTACTCTTTATTGAAAATTTCGATGAATTTTCTTTTTGTAAAAAATGTTCGATAAATCATCTTTTTATAGACATTTTTTAATAATTTTTTTCTTTAAAGGACATTTTCTTTCTATTTAAAGAGATTTGAAGATATATTTTCTTTATTTTAAATTTCTCTTAAAATTGAAATAAATAATTTTTTATAAAATTTCTCTTTAGAGTAAATTTTTTTTGTAAAGAAATTTTTCATTAAATTTTCAATTTAGAGATTTTCATTAAATTTCATTCTGTAGAATATTGTCTATCAATTTCTTTTTAATCAACTTTTTTTTTTTTTAATTTTCTCTCTAGATTTTTTTAATTTTCTCTTAAGAAATCTTTTGTTAGTTAAATTTTCTTTATAGAAAATGTTAAAATTTTCAAAATGTTAACAATTTCTCGTTAAAGAAAATTTTCAGTAAATTTTCACAGAAAATTTTCTATATTCTTTTTATAGAAAATTTCCAATAAAATTTTTCGGTAAAGGAAATTGGAAATCAAATTTCTCTTTAAAGGAAATTTTCAGTAAAGATCAATTTTATTCTCTTTTTAGGAGATTTTTATTTATTTTTGTAATTTCTTTTTATAGAAAAAGTTTGAATTTTTTTTTTTTTTTTTTTTTTTTGAAGCAACATTTCAATCGTATTTTTTTTTTTTTTTGTAAAATTCGTGCTTTATTCAATTTGACCGTAAATGCGGATGTGTTAGGACACTGCACTACAAAAATTAATGCTGCCGCAGTTACTAACTACTCATGATTTTCGTTTTAGATTTGTTTTTTCGTTTATTTACAAATTTTCTTTTTTTCTTTCACATCCTTCTCTTCTTTCTACTCTAGTATGACGAGTACTTAACTTTTGTTTTCTTTTCCTTTATTATGTTATTTTTAAGTTTGTGATTTTTTTCTTCTCTTCATTTTTTTTTTGTGTTTTTATTTAATTTATAACTATTATATAAAACACAAAGTTTTCTTTTATTTATTTTGTTGTTTTACCTTAATCTTTCATCCTCTTCAATTTCTTTTTTTTGTTGTATATAATTTAACTAAGAGTAAGGGAAGTGTATTCCTCCAAAAAAAGAGAGAAAAAATCCTTGTTGTAAATAACTTTAATTTTAATTGTTCTCAAGTGAGTTGTAGGAGAAAAGTAGAGAAGTAATTTTGCCTACAACCAAATAGTCAACTATGCAACCATCTAACCAACCAACTTGTTGTAGTTTTGTTAAAGTTCTGATCCATCCTTACATTCATCAGCAGTTTAAGTTTTCTAAAACTTCTTCCTCTTCTACTGGCTGCTATTGTTGCCTCTTGTTCATTTCTAAGTGTCTCTTGAGCTGTGTGGCCAGTTAGAGTTGCAAGTGCAAACAGAGTTGAGTTTTTGTAATTCTTACTCCTCATAAAGTTTCAAAATTGAGGGAGGATAATAAAAACAATACATCTTTACTTTATTCAGTTGCTCAAGTATTTTTATGGGTTTCATAAACAATGTAAGTAGAGAAACAACACAGAAGAAATAGAAACTTAATGAATTTTAATTTTCTTAGGTTGTTGCCTTTTGCTTTGCTGTAAATTTACCTGAGTTTAACTTAGGTATTTTCTGGAGATTTTTAGTTACACTTTTGAATGTCATCATCATGTTTGGAGTTTTCATCTTTTTGGAAAGACATTAAGTTTTTAATCTTTTTGCAGACAATTAAACAGCAGTTTATAATATCTTTAACCCAGGAATGATAAATGGAAAATTATAGAAAATTATTGTTCTTTTCTTTAAACAGAAAATTTTGGTAAAATTTTCTTTTCGCAGAAAATTATTGATAAATTTTCTTTTTATAGAAAATTATTGACAAACTTTCTTTCTATAGAAAATTATCGATAAATTTTCTTTCTATAGAAAATTTTCGATAAATTTTCTTTCTACAGAAAATTTCGATAAATTTTCTTTTTATAGAAAATTTTCTTTCTATAGAAAATTTTCTTTCTACAGAAAATTTTCGATAAATTCCTATTTATAAAAATTTTCGATAAATTTCTTATTTATAGAAAATCTTCAATAAATTTTCTATTTATAGAATATTTTCGATAAATCTCCTATTTATAGAAAATTTTCGATAAATTTCCTATCTATAGAAAATCTTCGATAAATTTCCTATTTATAGAATATTTTCGATAAATTTCCTATTTATAGAAAATCTTCGATAAATTTCCTATTTATAGAATATTTTCGATAAATGTCCTATTTATAGAAAATTTTCGATAAATTAAATTCCTACTTATAGAAAATCTTCGATAAATTTTCTATTTACAGAATATTTTCGATATATTTTTCGATAAATTTCCTATTTATAGAAAATTTTCGACAAACTTCCTATTTATAGAAAATTTTTGATAAATTCCTATTTATAGAAAATCTTCGATAAATTTCCTATTTATAGAAAATTTTCGATAAATTTCCTATTTATAGAATATTTTCGATAAATTTCCTATTTATAGAAAATCTTCGATAAATCTTCTATATATAGAATATTTTCGATAAATTTCCTATTTATAGAAAATCTTTGATAAATTTCCTATTTATAGAATATTTTCGATAAATTTCTTATTTATAGAAAATTTTCGATAAATTTCATATTTATAGAATATTTTCGATAAACTTCCTATTTATAGAAAATCTTCGATAAATTTCCTATTTATAGAATATTTTCGATAAATTTGTTATTTATAGAATATTTTCGATAAATTTCCTATTTATAGAATATTTTCGATAAATTTCCTATTTATAGAAAATTTTCGATAAATTTCCTATTTATAGAATATTTTCGATAAACTTTCTATTTATAGAAAATCTTCGATAAATTTCCTATTTATAGAATATTTTCAATAAATTTTCTATTTATAGAAAATTTTCGGTAAATTTCCTATTTATAGAACACTTTCGATAAATTTCCTATTTATAGAAAATCTTCGATAAATTTCCTATTTATAGAAAATTTTCGATAAATTTCCTATTTATAGAATATTTTCGATAAACTTCCTAATTATAGAAAATTTTCAATAAATTTCCTATTTATAGAAAATTTTTTATAATTTCCTATTTATAGAAAGTCTTCGATAAATTTCCTTTTCATGGAGAATTTTCGATAAATTTCCTATCTATCGAAAATTTTCGATAGATTTCATATTTATAGAAAATTTTCGATAAATTTCCTATTTGTGGAAAAATTTCCTATTTATAGAAAATTTTCGATAAATTTCTATTTATATTAAAATTTCGATAAATATCTATTTCCTATTAGAAAATTTTCGATAAATTTCCTATTTATGGAAAAATTTCGAAAAATTACCTATTTATAGAAAATTTTCGATAAATTTCTATTTATATTAAAATTTCGATAAATATCTATTTAAAGAAAAATTTCCTTTTCATAATGAATTTTCAATAAATTTTCTTTCGTAGAGAATTTTTCGACAAATTTCTTATTTGTAAAAAATTTTCGATAAATTTCCTTTTCATAGTTAATTTTCGATAAATTTTCTATTTGTAGAAGATTTTCGATAAATTTTCTTTCTATAGAAAATTTGTGAAGATTTTCGTTAATTTTTTTTTTTTTTTTTATAGAAAATTTTCGTTATTATTTTTTTTTTTTTTGTAGAAAATTTTTATAGATTCATTTTAGTGTCCAAATCCATATTTTTCTTCCCTAAACAAGTAAAAAAAAAAAAAAAAATAGACAATTTTTGTTGCAAATAGTCTTATCATCTATTAGAGGACCTTAAAAATAAACTTTATTAACAGTTAGTCATTTTCTATCCATTTTTCAAACATTCATATGTCTCTTAATATGCTCATGTCTACATATATTTTCATTTTCAGCAAAAAGATAACTGAATGCACTAAAACTAATGTGCTACACTGTTACTTAACAAAATAGGGATTTCTGATTTTTGTAATTATTAAATGTGAAAACTACTGTATTAAAATATAGACTTCCTATTACCTTGTGTCGATGATATAACAATTACCCTATAATTTAAAAAGGAAATAGACATTTTTTTCTGATCATTTTAAATAATCTTGTCCCTTTTCCTATCGCCTTTAGTGTTTTCTTTAACAAAAATATGCACCATATTTTTTCGTTTATATCATGTCATAAATTTTCTTTATGCATTTTACATTTGCACTGGGACACACGCACACTGAAACCCATACAATAAAAAAAAAAAACTCACACAGGAAACAAAAATATAAAAGAATAATGATGCCAGTTGCAAATTTTTATGGCTTTTACTTTTAAACATGTGGAGATTTCGTTTTTTGTGTTCTGTTTTGGAAAATTGCATTTATAGTTTTGCTTTACTCCCAAAAAAAGACAAAAAATGGAAACTATTGCATTTTCTATTTGTTAAAAGAGTTTCTTGAAGATTTATAGTCGTATGTTTGGATTATTAGTTTACTAATGTTTTGTGAAATATGAGTTTTTGAAATAGAAAATACGTTACATGCAGAAAACAAAAACAGAAAATAAAAATACAAAAGTTTATCTAACACTTTGCAGACATAATAAATTTGTCTAAAGAGGAAATTCTGGCAAGGATACATATACAAAAATATAAAAATAAACTAACAGGAACTGAAAAATATTTGGGTTACAATTTAGAAAATAAATAAAAAAAGGTTTTAAACATTTTTAGTAATTTTTATTATATTATATTTAAATTTGAAGTATTTGCAGAGCTCTGGATCAGAGATTTAAAATTTAAAATTATATCTTAAAGAAATCGTAGTTATAATGCCTTAGACTTTTCAATTAATGTAATGGAATATAATAAATATTAAATAATAAAGAGTTTTTTATAGTTTTAAAAAAAATTTTCCATTTAAAAGTTAAAATTCCTACTTTTAGGGTTTTAAGTGTATTAATTTAAAAATAGCAAAAATACTAGATACCCAGCAAAAACTTTTTGTTTTTTTTTTTGGTAATGATAACTACTTATTAAAGTACTTTCCTGGAAATGAAGTGTCATTATTATTTGCCTTCTCTACATTACAAAAATAAGTACTCAATAGTATAATTGCAGAGTAAGTTACAATCACATGGATCAGTTGTCTAGAGCGTAGGATTAGCAACCAGAAGATTGCCGGTTCAACCCCATTCTGATGCTGTTATTATTATTTTTTTAAACAAAATATATAAAAATATATTTTATGCTAAAACAAGTAAATATTAAGTGCGAAATGGTGTACTGAGTAAGACGTTAGTCATTAAAAACGACTAGATAATATGGTACCAACTTTTTTTTTTTTTTTTAATTTTTATTTTCGTTTAGGTACATATTTTTGAGTATACATAGAGTCTAAAAGTAACTACATGAATTCATGGACAACTCGAACAAAAGTAACTAGTTATTGAGACAACAAATAAGAAGTTTATTATACCCTTCACCACAGGTATAAAATGTATATATAAGTTTGTCATTCCGTTTGTAATATCCACAATTTTCGTCGGAGAGAAAAAAGTTGATATTTTCGGGATCCTTGTAAGAAATGATGACGCTTGGACCATGTCCGTCCGTCCGTGTGTCGGTTGAAATGGCTTTTATGAAGCCCACCGATAACTTCCATATACAATATATATATCAAACGATCGGAAATCCTCTCGAGAATTTTGCAATTGAAATTCAGCAAGATCGCTTCATAAATGGTGGAACCGATTAAAAAAAAAAAAAAAATAGTTTTTAGAAAGCTACATACTTTTATACATAAATATTTGTATAAAATTTTGGTTTTTTGAATCAAACAAATTCGTTCATAAACAACCGAGTTATGAGCCAAAAAGTGTAAAAAATAATGACTATTTTGTTGTTTGTTTTTTTTTTTAAAGAAAATTTTCTTTCTATAGAAAAAAAGAAAATTTTATGAAAATTTTCTAAAAATTCAACGAAAATCTTTTCTAATAAAGAAAATTTTCTATAAAAAGAAAATTCAACGAAAATTTTCTATAAAAAGAAAATTCAACGAAAATTTTCTATAGAAAGAAAATTTAACGAACATTTTTTATAAAAAAAAAATTTATCGAAAATTTTCTATAAAAAAAGTTTTCTATAAAAGAAATTTTTATCGAAAGTTGTCTATAAAAGAAATTTTTATCGAGTTTTCTGTAAAAGAAATTTTTATCGAACATTTTCTATAAAAAAAAAGTTTTATCGAAAATTTTCTATAAAAAGAAATTTTTATCGAAAATTTTCTGTAAAAAAAAAATTTATCGAAAATTTTCTGTAAAAAAAAAATTTATCTAAAGTTTTCTATAAAAAGAAAATTTATCAGAAATTTTCCTTGAAAAGAAAATTTATTGAAAATTTCCTATAAAAAGAAAATTTATCGAAAATTTTCTATAAAAATAAATTTTTATCGAAAATAAAATTTTTTCCGAAATTTTCTATAAAAAACTTTTTATCGAAAATTTTCCATGAAAAGAAAATGTATCGAAAATTTTCTATATAAAGAAAATGTATCGAAAATTTTCTATAAAAAGAAATTTTTATCGAAAATTTTCCATAAAAAGTTTTAATCGAAAATTATCTATAAAAGAAATGTTTATTGAAAATTTTCTATGAAAGAAATTTTTATCCGAAATTTTATATAAAAGAAGTTTTTATCCAAAATTTTCTATAAAAAGAAATTTATCGAAAATTCTCTATGACATTTTCTTTAAAAATAGATACGAGGGCGGATCAATATTTCCGTGACTTCGAACTTCCCTCGTAGTTATATGAAATGCAACACTGTTCCCATCAAGTACCACCTGTTAATAGACTACTGTCAAATTTTGAGCAAGTGTCGTCATTTACTTTGCGTTTAACAGCTGTTCAAAACATACAACCTCGTGTATTTTTCTAAAAATGGAAAAAAGTGAATTTCGAGTGCTCATTAAACATTATTTTTTGCAAAAAAAACTCAATCAAACAAAGGAAAAGCTCGATAAATACTATGGGGACTCTGCACCATCGATTTCAATGGTAAAAAAGCTGACTTTCGTTGTGGTCGCACAAGTACAAATGATGCTAAACGTTCTGGACGGCCAATTGAGGTCAGTACACCCGAAAATGTCGAAAAAATCCACGATATGGTGTTGGCCGACCGAAGAGTAAAAGTGCGTGAGATTGTTGATGCCATAGGCATTTCATATGGCAGTGTGGTTTCGATTTTAAATGATCAGCTGGGTTTAAGAAAGTTGTCTGCAAGATGGGTGCCGCGTTTGCTCTCAATTGGCCATAAACGTAAACGTGTGTCAACTTCAAAGGATTGTTTGGAGTTGTTTAACCGCAATCCGAATGAGTTTTGTAACTGTGGATGAAACATGTATCCATTACTGTACTCCGGAGACCAAGCAGCAGTCTAAACAATGGGTTTCTCCGGGTGAATAAGATGATGTCGGCCAATAAGGTGATGGCAACAGTTTTTTGGGATACACACGGGATAATCCACATCGATTACCTTCAAAAAGGAAAAACAATAAATGGCGAATATGATGCCAACTTATTAGACCGATTTAATGATGATTTAAAAAGAAAACGATCCCATATGGCCAAGAAAAAAGTTCTTTTTCATCAAGATAATGCACCTAAAGAAATGGCTCGGTGGAAAGAGATTCAGCTCCAACGATGAAATTATTGACCAAACAAATGCCTTTTTTAAGGACCTCGAAATAACCTATTTTTTGGAAGGGATACAAAAACTGAAGAAACGTTGGACTAAGTGTATTGAGTTAAAAGGAGATGAAAAATAAATTTTTGTTTTGCCAAAAACACTGTCTTTCATTCAAAAGGTCACGGACTTATTGATCCGCCCTCGTATATCAATAATTTTCTATAAAAGAACGAAACTTTTTATGTAAAAAATTTATCGAACGTTTTCTATGGAGAATGAAATCGAAAATTTTTCTTGAAAAATAAAAAAAAAATATGTAAATTTAAAGACAATTTTTATTGACAAAATTTATCGAAAATTTGTATATGAAATTAATTATCTACAAAATCGAATGGTTTAAAATTCCCTGCGACTGCTCAAAACATTTATTTATTTCATTCTGTGACTTCATTTAAAAGCATGTAAAATATTTTATTTCTCTTCCAACATTTAATATTTCCAACTAAATACTTACTAAACAACTCATCAATTTCTGTAGTTACCATTTTAGTTATTTTGGGTTGATTTTCTGCTTTAATTTATTGTTAACCAAAATATTCTACAAAATAATAAAATTGTTTGTATTGTAATTCAATTAGCTTTATATGTATTCATGCACATATGCATAAATACAAAATACAGAAATGAATGAACGAGTGAATGAATATGTGAACATAAGATTAAACTTTACACATACATACATACATACATATGACTTAAGGAATGTGTGTAAATATAAGGAGAATTTAAGTGTATGCGACACTTAAATTTCTTTATCAAACAGATCTATTGAATAAGAAAAATTTAACTAACACTACTACTACAACTACTACTACTACTACTATAAAATACTTATATTCCTGAATTTTATTTTAGCAAAGGTACTACATAAAGAACGTGCCATTTAACATTTTATTAAGGATGAAAGAAAATAAAAAGAAATTTCAATGAATGAAAAACTTAAATGAACCAAAGAACTAAATGAAAAGAATGACTGAATTACCAAATGGTTGAATAAAAGAATGAATGAATGAATGAACAAACGAATGAATAAGTTCCAAGACCAAATAAAATTTACGAATACACTTATGTTTGATAAAGTATACATATGCATATTTATGCTTTTTTGTATTAATATATGTACATTTGTACATGTGTGTGTATAATATAAAAGACTGGTCATGTATGTTTAATATTACGAGTACTTTTGTATTTGCAACAAAATGTACCTATAGGAAGTTTTTTTTTTTCTTTTATCGGTCTGTGTGCAATCATAAATACAGTTTTTCTTTTTTATGATCCCAACAAATAGGGTGTTGCGAAAGAGTGTACATTTTTCTTATATCAAAATTTTTTTCTTAGTGGTCATATACCCAAGATAATTGTTAAATCTATTGTATTGAAATACTAAAGAGTTGGATGATTTTTTAAGTTTTATGAATATTTTCATCGTATAGGTGTCTGGTAATTTTTTGAAATTCGGCTTTTTTTAAGGAGAATACGGGTAAAAACTGTATTTTAGTACTTTTTTTTTTTGGCAACCTGTATATTTTCTAATCCAGTAAGCACACGCAAAGAAAAAATATGGTTCCTGTGACCATAAACTAAGAGCAACATACTATGATTGTAATATATGATTCCAGGTTACAATAAGTATATTTGTACGTAATTATTGATTCCAATGATTCCAATTTATAATTTATTAGTAAGGTTCATAACCTTATTAACAACTTTTAGTAAGTTTTATAACCTTTTCTTAAATATTGCTTTCATTTCATCATGTTTTTATCATTTAATAATTCCATGTTATCATACATATAAAATAATTTCATCATATATATAATTCCATTTTATCATATATATTATTCCATTCTATCATATATATGAACTAATTCCATCATAAGTATAATTCCATTTTATCATATATATGAACTAATTTCATCATATATATATAATCACATTTTATCATATATATGATCCCATATTTTCATATTTATATTCATTTGTACCACGATATTTGTACAATCATCATACTGAATAAAAACAAAACTTGTCAATTTATATTTGTTCATATATAAACTAAATGAGAATTAATATACTAACAAACTACTGGACTGATACACAAAAATGTGTATTCAAAAGGCATTGAAAGTTAATGGCTTAATGGTTGTAGAATTAACCAAATTCGTGGTTATGTAATTAACTAAATTGTTGTAGAATTGACTAAATGGTTGGATTTGTTCATAAATATGATTTCATATAAACATATTTAAATACATATTATAGTTCAGTGAACCATATTAAAATTTTGATTGTGGGTAATCATTAAATGATTAAACAGAATCATAAACGTTGCTATCATGAACACAGTATATTTAAATCAATGAAAAACGGCTATATAATCATTGAATAGTTGTGGTGATCATGCTGTAACCATGTTTTTTCTCTGCGTGCATAGAAATAAAATGTGCATAACATTAGTACCTTAGCGAAAATTGGTAAAGTTTGGTACTTTTTGGAAAATCGAACGTTTAAGAGATACAAATCGTATCTGTTTTTGGTACTTTTTTCATAAAATATATTTTTGTTTTTACTGATACATACACAGAAAAAATTATTACCGTCTTTTTTCCAATTAACTCAGTTGTTTAATTTTGCAGCAAAATTTAATAAATATATTCAAGAAAAAATAAAATAAAAATAATTTTTTGTATGATTTTAACATTTTTAATTCATTCAATCATCTACTTGATTGATTTAATTAATTTATTAATTGGGAATTTTTTTCTGTTTTGTATTTTTTATAGTTTTTAGTAATTGATATAATCATTTTGGTGAGAGGTGCAAATTTAAACAAGTTTATAATTGAATGAATTATTTTCATATATATTTGTTAATTGGTGACTTTTTTCTGTGTACATATGAATATTTTATGTACGTGAAGATAAATTCGTATTTATCTAGCAGAGACAAAAACCATATTTTTTAATTTATAAAAGTGGGATTTCTGAAATAATTTTAAAAATTTATAAAAGTTTATTTGAAAAATGTAATTTTTTGAAAATTTTCAAAAAATAGTCTAAGTGACCACTGTTCATGGAAAAATGGTTCAAAATACGCATATCACACTATAAAGAAATTTTAGACAAAAGGAGTTCCTTTGTACACTCTTTTGAACGGCATCAATGTTATGGCGGTTTAAGATACAAATTTTTAAAAAATTTGCCAAAATTTTATTTATAATCCTAAATCAAAAATTATTGCATTTATGTACTCTACAATGCTGTATCTAAAATACAAATTAAAAATATCGCGATAAGTTAGGTATGCGTGGATATATTAGCGATTTAATAATTATTAAACCTTCTTATAAAATTTGCAAAATTCAGTTTTTAGTGATATAGTCTTGTTCATATTCATCCATTTATTGCAAAATTCATCTTTGTTTTTAAATAAGTCATAAGACAAAGTGATTTATATATGTACATTTTTTAATTGCACTTAGCCAAATCTCTAAAGTTGCATTAAATGAAAAATAGTATTTTTTTCGAACTCCATATTGATTTCGATATAGGATATTAAAGCAGCTACAGATTGACATACATCATTGCTAATTTTGATTAGTGCCTTGGGTGTTCCTCGACGATTAATGTTAAACTAAAAACATCGCGTTTTTAGCCCATGAAAACCGTTGATGAATATTTTTAGTGAAATTATATTTTCTGCGTAAGTAGAATTCTACATAGAAACTTATTTCAGTTTAAAATTGATTTATAACGCCAACATCCGCTATAACAAAATATGCAAAATTGCTGAATTCTTTAAATTAATATTTTAAAACGCCACAACGATTTTTAAATGTCATTTGGAAACCTTCTTTGATAACTCTATACTCTAGCTTCAGTGAAATAACGTTGCGAGTGTGCCTCGCGAAAAAGTCACCTCTTGGAGCCATTCACGTTTTTTTCTCTCCAAGTTTGGGTACCTCTTTCAGCATTTCTGTAGAGGGCACATTAACGAGATATATGTCAAATGATGCATAAATTCAAGAGCTATTAGGCTCTGTTTTGAATTTTGAAATATTCGTAACGCCGTTAAATCCCCATTTAAAAAACTGTAAAATTTTAAAATGTTTTAAAATTTGGTTTCACGACTTTTGCACAACACAATTTGACACTGGTTAATTGTACGCTAATTAAATACATGCTAGTCCTTTTCTACAAGTGTTTATAGTCTACATTAGATGAATTGGACATTAATGCTAAAATCCGCAACTACAGCAATAAAAAGAAATAAAGAAAACTTGTTAGTTTCAAACACTTTTTTTGGAATTTTTGACTTTGGAAGCTTGCCGGTACCACATGGAACCGTTTCAGATCTTGCAATTTTTTTTTTGTTACAGAAAAAAGTGTTGTTAATATAATTGCATCAAAATTTGTTTAAAAAAGTCAGAATTTAAAAGAAATATTTGAGGTTGAAGGCCGGTTTCATAAAGGCAAACGTAAAAAGAGAATTGCCCATATAATGTTGTAAAAGTTGATAGTCAACTTTGATACTCTGTATTTTATCTCTTGTTATCTCAGGGTGACTACAAAATAATTTTATGAAATTTTAGATCCTTCTCTACAACTCTTCCATACATTACAATTCAAGCCGATCAGTGTACTTTAGGAGATACAGATTTATTAACAAAAAATGTGCGTTTGGGCCAACTGTGCGGTGTCTTAGAATGGAGTAAAATTTGAGGTGGGAACATTGATATCCTTTTTTCTCTCCATACAAACGGGGCCACCATTTGTAAAATAAAATTCATTGAATTAAATTAACTTGATCGTTTTAAATCTTAAATTAGTTTTTATTTTTTTTTTTTTCAAAATTAGATTTAATTATTAAAAATGTTTAACTGTTTTAAAATCACCTAAATTCAAAAAACCCTGTTCTTTTTCCAAACAAAACATATTTATGTATGAAATAATTATTTTTTTCCTTTTTGGTTTGTGGTCTTTGAAATCACTTATTTTACTCTTTTGTGTACACATACTTATACATTTCCAAAAAAGTATTTGTTAAAAAATAAAGAGAAGTAGCCAGACTTGTACTTGTACTTGCACTTCCATAATACAAACACGCGTACGCATACATACATCCAAATTTACCACATACATACATTTAAATGAAATACAGATTTGTCCTGTACTTATGATCACACATACGATATTACGTATGTATGTGTATATTTTTTATACAATAGTACATACACGTCAGGACGTGTTCTCTTTGTATTTACCAAATTGTATTACATTTCATAGCCTTGGGAAATCTTATGGTTTCCTTTATACAATTTGTGGATATTTTTGAAAGTATGATTATGCACACACATACATACATATATACATATATAGTATGTGTAGGTTTTATATCTTACACATATAAAATGTATTTATTTGCTATAAACTAACAATCAATTGATTAAGGTTGAAAATAATTTATTCATCCAGCTTTAAAATATAAAAAGGAAAATAAATATAGATTCCTTTTATTACTAAAACATTTTCTTAGCTTTTAATTAGCTTAAGTTTATTAAAATTTCTTTAACTTTTCCTTATTCATCTGCTTTGAGGTATGCAAGTATTTTGGAATGCCCCAACATGAATCACATCAAACCGTACTTAAAACATATGTTGGGATTTTGATTTTTTCTTTCAATTTCTCATTCTTCACTTTTTTTATTTTTTTTATTTTTCCCCATTCTTAATATTGTGGCTGTATGTTTAACGTGTACGTGCATACAATACATATACAAAATGTATACATATTTTATATTTTATGTATGTATGAGTATGTGGTTGATATGGAGAGTAAGTGGATACAAAGTCCCATTCCTCAAATGGTATTCCATTTAATTGGTTTTTATTTTCTGGATGCCATAATCATCCAGTAGATTTTTTATTCTCATTTTTATGGATTTTCATGCTGTTGTTGTTGTTGTAGTTGTTGATGTTGTTGCTGTTGTATAGAGTAGGAAATTGCGTATGCAAAACATCAAATCTGCTATTGCTGTTGGTTGGTTGTTGCTGTTATTAAGCTTTTAGGTATTTAATATAACACACATATACACATAGATACAAAGACATATAAATTTATATTTATATAATTCATATTAATATGTTTGAGTGTATATTTATATGTGGCAATAATATTGCACATACATACACACATAGATTTATTTATATAGAAATATGTAAATATTTATATGAATTGTTTAGTACTACAATACATATACGAGTATAAGAGTAAATATGTATGAGTTTTAAATGCATATGAATTATGTTTGAAAATGCCTGTATATTATTGTAGATATGACTATAAAGGTAACTAACGTTTTTAAATGCAAATATACATATATGAGTATTTCCTAAATTTTATATAAAATTATAGTCTTCTATTCTGCTTGGTGGGGCAGAATCACTTTTATATCCTACACCACCATAGGTGGGTATTTAATGATCATAAATCCCTTAAATCTGTGCCTGTGTGCCGAATTTCAGGAAGATCGATCCATAATTGACCATAGCTCCCATATAAACTCCATTTCAGAAAATCACTTTAACTGACATTAACCCCATTAAAATGTTAGTATCAAGTTAACATTCTACATAAATAAGTTTTGTATAAATATAAATGATGGTGTTAAATTTTTTTAAGATCAGTCCATAATTCATAATTTACCGTAACTCCCATATAAGGCCCTCTTTCGGGAATCACCCAAAAGTGAATAAATTCATATAAATGTTAGTTTCGACATAATATTCTGTATTTATACAGTGCTGTGCAAAATAATAGACTTATATTTATTTGGTAAATATTTTCCATTATGAATGATATTTAAATTTATTTTTTATTTATTTAAGAACTGTACTAAAAGATTCACCATCCACAAATGTTTTTGTTTTTTTATGATTTTATTTAAATAAAAAATAAAAAAAATCATTTTCCTATGATTCAAAATAATAGACTTATTCAATATTTCTTAAACAAATATATATTTTTTTCATTAAATTTTCTACTAATATTGTATCCCACCAAAAACTTTACTTACCCGGTAAGTCAATATATTACATTGCCAAAAGGCGGTAATTCGGGTGAAAAACTCATTACATTTATATGGCAATGTCCACGAATTCATGGCTCCCCATTATTAAAGTACCTATTTTAAACAATTAGATAAGTAGTTAAGCAAATGCTACAAAACTACAAATACTTCAAAACTACAAAATTGCTAAAAAAAAAATTAAAAACAAAATGTTGGCTCAACTGAGATTTGAACCTAGACAAAAACATTCGTTCATGTTACGAAGACTACTGTCTTACTCACTACGCCATGTATGTGTTAAAATTTGTGTGCGTTATTAATAGTTTCAACATACCAATAGAAATTAAAATAATTTACTGAAAAAACGTTTGGGTTTAGTTCGGGGTTGAACCGACAACCTTCTGAGTGCTACGCTGTCGCTCTAGCGAACTGAGCCATTGCAGAACTAAATGAAATTGTTGTTTACTGGTAACTAGTTATTCCACTACTCGAAGAAATGAGAAAAATAATGACAACTCATTACCTGGTAATGAGTCTAGTAAGTAGTAGTCATTACCAAAAGCCAACAAATTTTTGCTGGGTATTATAATAATATGCCAAGTTAATTCAATAACCTGAATGACCATCTAGACCTCTCTTCAGTTCAACCCAAAGGTTCTCAATAGGATTTAGATCCGGTGACTGTAAAGGCCATTCTAAAACAGATACATTATTAGCACTCAGCCAAGATTTAACAAATTTTGAAGAGTGCTTAGGATCATTGTCCTGTTGTAAAGTCCATTCTGGTGGCATATTGTTCTCCACATAAAGTAGCATAATATCCTTCAAAATATCACGGTACATTTCTTGGTTCATTATTTTGTGATCTAATAAAGAGGGCCAACATCATGCCAACAAAATTCACCCCACACCATTTTACTTCCTCCGCCGTGTTTTACAATATTTTTTGTATAACGATCATCTAGTTCCTTTCCATTTGGTCATCTAACATTTCTGCGACTATCTGACCCAAACAAGTTAATTTTTGTCTCGTCGTTCCATAAAATGTTCTTAAAATTATCAACTTCACTATTTTTAATTTTTGTAACAAATTTTTTTCGAGCTGCTTAGTTTTTTGAGCTTAAAAATGGTAACTTCCTGGCGATTCTACTTGGCAAACCTTTCTCTAAAAGTTTTCGTCGGACTGTTGAAGCACTAATGAAGAAACGGCTTTTGAAGATAGAAATGGCTGCTTCTTCACTAGAAGAGCTATCTGTGATTCCGTGGTAGCGGTTATTTTGCAAGGTCTACCTCGTGTTTCTTTTGATGGCTTCCACTTGATCGCGTTTCTTACGAAATGATGAGACCTTCCAAGCAATACCGCAATAAAATCAAGTGTTTTTCCTTGGTCACGTAATTATTTCACTATTCGCCTTTCTTAAGGAGTGCTATGTACATTACGACCCATCATTTCGTAAAAATAATATTATTTTATAATATTTTTTCAACAATAATATTTCATTTACCTTATATTTAATTATTTTCAGAAAATTTATCCAAATTATAAGGTAAATTAAAACAAAAAATATAATCCTTTAAAATAAGTCTATTATTTTGCACAAATTATATTTTAACTTTTCTTGAAATGTTTACGAAAGCGCATAAAGGAAAGAAACTTCTTAAAAATACCCATTATTTTTAGTATTGACAATATCAAAAATAACGGTACCAAAAATTCCTAAGAGAATGATTTTTTAATAGTGTTAAATCGAAGAGAAAATATTTAATATACAATAGCCTATTATATTGCACAGCACTGTATATATGTTTTTTTTTACACTTAATAGAGTATCGGTCCAAAATTGGCCCGAAATCTAATTAAAGACCCCTCTCCGAATCTTGATGTACACAATGGCATATTGTGGGACTTGATAAATCATTTTTGTGAAAATATCTTTCAGAAAAGTATAAATTGATTATATGTTGTTAAAGGAACTTACATTTTAGAGAAAAAAGAGTGTTGGCACTGTTTTGTCCTAAAAACACAAAAGTTATCGCAATTTTTAAATTCAAAATCGTTTATTTTTAGTCTCGGTAAAGATATCAATGTAAAATTTTTTATTTTATAAATAATTTTGCTCGTTAAAATCGGTCAGAAATGCTGGTATATATATGAAAAAACTGGTCCAAGATTCGGCAAAAATTCAGGTAGTAAAAATTTCAAATGCTAATAACTCGAAAACTATAAGTGATAAATAAAAAAATATGTTTTGTGGGCATTAATGTCTTTAAGAAGCTGTAATATTTGAAATCGAGTAGGAATTTACAAACTTTGAGCTGCCATGGCTCCCCTCCTGAAGGGTATGTGGGGACCTTCTCCAAGCTTAAAATTTTATACCTCTGTACTACGCATATGTGATATTTTATGTAAATCAAACTAGCAAATCTTGGGTCATACTCTAGAAAAGTTGTTGCACGCAAAGAAAAAATATGGTTCTAATTACCATAAACTAAAAGCAACATACTATGATTGTAATATATGATTACAGGTAACAATAAATATATTTATACGTAATCATTATTATCATTCCATTTTATAATTTGTTAGTAAGGTTTGTAACCTTACACTTTTTAGTGTACATTTGGAGTATAAAAGTACTATTAGTTGCAAATATTATGCCATCATTTGTTTGCCAAAAGTCTTCCAAGAAGTAAGAAAAATTATCTGCCAAACCCGGATAATTCTCCATTACGATAATACTAGCTTTTACTCAGTGTTTGAATAAACCACCTTTATTATCTCTACAAATATCGAGTTGTTGGATTTTCCGCGATACAACTCTGCTTTAATTACCTAGTATCAAAATAAATTGCATGGATAACTTATTTCCACACTTGGAAAATTGGTTACTGCAAATAAAAAAATGTTTTTGAGGTCGTTCAATCAAGGTGGAAAAACTGCCTTTAAAGACTTTGTTCAAACGCATCAGAAAAGGTATTGACTATCATGAATACTACTCTAGGAAACAATAATGTCCTTTTCAAAAAGAAATATTATCGTTTTATACATTTTTCACAAAAAATAAAAGTACGATTATCGATTTTTCCTTTTTAAATTTTTTTTTGAGAAGTGAAAAATTAGGCTTTTTAAATGTAAATTTTTTCCTTTTGTAGTCAAATTAAATTTTTAAACAAAATTATACAAAAAACTGATTTGATATATAATAACTTACTAACACTTTTCATACATTTCTCATTTTGCCCCAAAAAGTATGCACCAAAAAAAAAAAAAAAAAAAAAAAAAAAAAAAAAAATAATAAAATAAAATAAAAAGAAAAATAGAAATAAAAAATTAAATACTTTGTCTTAAAATATGTATTTAAAGAATTGTTTGATAAAGTTCAGAAAATGCTTAATAACTTGCAATTTCTTTTTAGCAATTTTAAGGATTTAAAAAAAAAAAAATATTTAAAAATACTGAATAACAAATAATTTTCTTTCATACTCTACACCACCATAGGGGTATTATGCGTTCGTGCTGCCTTTTGTAACATATAGAAAAAGTAATTTAACCAATCAGAATCAGACTCATTTTTTAAATCGTTTTAACGATGTCCGTTCTGTCCATGTAGATAATTCAATGAAATTTGGCACTTGGAACTTTTATGATCCATTATTTCAACTAGCCCCCATACAAATATCCTCCCGAAATAGAGTTTCAACAATCAAAAATTCCTTAAAAATAAGAATATTTTAATGCAAAAAAATCCTGTACAAGTATCAATCTTTGTATAAAGTTTTATGAAGACCGGTCTACAATTGAAAATAGCTCACAGTAAACGGGAAGAAGACAAAAAGAAGATATGAAAAAATTTTAACTGACTCATTGTAACCAGTAATACTCGAAGTTACACAGACCACTTCGTAGTCGTGGAAGTGCCTGTCACTTTATTGACCCTTCGGTAGTCGTTGAGGTGATTGTGTGTGCAAAAAAGCGATACCATGTAGTCGTTGAAGTGGCAATAGACTTTCTACTAGGACCAGCCCATGTTAAAGTGACTAGTCATGTAGTTAATAAAGTGACTAGTAGTACCCTAATGTAGTCGGTTAGGTAACTTGTACTCAACAGCCACCATAGACTGGATATCGGGTCGGTCTTAACCGAATATATCTTTCTTTCTTTCTCGTTATTTGTTTTGGTGAAATATATTTATGTTGTGATAAAAATGTTGAAGCTTTTAAGCTTCTAAATATCGCTATATAATCCAAAACCATTTTTTTTTAAATAAATATATTTTTGGATTTTCTCATATACTTATAATTTCAATATGAATGTTTGTATACAAGATTTTTTTTTTTTTTAATTAATACCGAGTAATTTCAAAGAGTACTGCGGAAATTTAAATTGTGTGGTTAAAGAAAATTTACAATTTGAAATTATAAATTTATTTATTTTTTTTTCCTCCATTTATTTGTTTTTGCTTTGGTAATTTCTTTACAAGATTTATGAATGTAATTTTATTTTGTGCTATTTACCAGTAAAATCATTTAGAAAATATTTATTGGAAAAAATTTTAATTCATATTTTGAAATTTTTATTTAAAATATTTAATAATTGGGAATGTTTATGGAAATATAAACAATACGATAATTAAGCAAAATTTTAATTAATGTAAAAATATTAAATAAGTATTAAAAATGATTACATTCAATATTATATAGATTAATAGTAAAGTAGTCATTTACAAAATAGAGTCATCAAAGGTCATACAATTATTTGAAATATAAATTTTAAAAGTGTATATTTCCAATTTTTTTATACCCACCATCAAAAAGATGGGTTTGTCATTCCGTGTGTAACATGTCGAAGGAATCATTTAAGACCCCACAAAGTATATATTTTCTGGGTCCTGATTAGATTCTGAGTCGATCTAGCTATGTTCGTCCGTCTGTCTGTTTGTTAAAAGCAGGATAGGGCTCGAACGGGACAAGGTAGGGGGACGAAATTTGGCATAAATATTTATGTTATATAATCATTTAATAAATAAAAAAGTTATGGGCTAAAAACTACACGCAGAGAAAAAACATGGTTACAGCGTGATCACCATTGTTAATTACATAACCATTCATTTCATTTTACAAATTTGGTTAATTCTACAACCATTAAGCCAATAACTTTTAATGCCTTTTGAATACACATTTTTGTGTATCAGTCAGTCCAGCAGAGAAAAAACATGGTTACAGCATGATCACCACAACTATTCAATGATTATATAGCCGTTTTTCATTGATTTAAATATACTGTGTTCATGATAGCAACGTTTATGATTCTGTTGAATCTTTTAATGATTACCCACAATCAAAATTTTAATATGGTTCACTGAATTATAATATGTATTTAAATATGTTTATATGAAATCATATTTATGAATAAATCCAATCATTTAGTCAATTCCACAACAATTTAGTTAATTACATAACCATTTATTTTATTTTACAAATTTGATTAATTCTATAACCATTAAGCCATTAACTTTTAATGCCTTTTGAATACACATTTTTGTGTATCAGTCCAGTAGTTATAATTCTCATTTAGTTTATATGTGAACAAATATAAATTGACAAGTTTTGTTTTTATTCAGTATGATGAATGTACCACATATCGTGGTACAAGTGAATATAAATATGAAAATATGGGATCATATATATGATAACATGGGATTATATATATGATTAAATTAGTTCATGTATATGATTAAATTAGTTCATATATATGATAAAATGGAATTATACTTATGATGGAATTAGTTATTATATATGATAGAATGGAATATTATGTATGATATAATGGAATTATATATATGATGAAATTATTTTATGTATATGATAAAATGGAATTATATATATGATGAAATTAGTTTATATATATGATAACATGGAATTATTAAATGATAAAAACATGATGAAATTGAAAGCAATACTTAAGAAAAGGTTATAAAGCTTACTAAAAGTTATTAATAAGGTTATGAACCTTACTAATAAATCGTAAATTGGAATCATAGTAATGATTACGTACAAATATACTTATTGTAACCTGGAATCATATATTACAATCATAGTATGTTGCTCTTAGCTTATGGTCACAGGAACCATATTTTTTCTTTGCGTGTAGTTATAATTCTCATTTAGTTTATATATGAACAAAAATAAATTAACAAGTTTTGTTTTTATTCAGTATGATGAATGTACCACATATGTGTATCGTGGTACAAATGAATATAATTTTTGAAAATATGGGATCATATATATGATAAATTGAGATTATATATATGATGAAATTAGTTCAAATATATGATAACATGGAATTATATATATAATAATATGGGACTTTATATGTATGATAAAATGGAATTATACTTATGATGGAATTAGTTCATATATATGATGGAATGGAATAATATATATGATAAAATGGAATTATATATATGATGAAATTAGTTTATATATATGTTAACATGGAATTATTAAATGATAAAAACACGATGAAATTGAAAGCAATAGTTAAAAAAAGGTTATAAAACTTACTAAAAGTTATTAATAAGGTTATGAACCTTACTAATAAATTATAAATTGGAATCATAATAATGATTACGTACAAATATACTTATTGTAACCTGGAATCATATATTACAATCATAGTATTTTGCTCTTAGTTTATGGTCACAGGAACCATATTTTTTCTTTGCGTGTAGAAACACAGGCTGTCCGTTTCATACTTTTCTGCTGATATTTCAGAAACAAAAGCATATACGACAACGAAATTTTGTATAAATAGTTTGAAACAAAAAATTGGCGTGGTACGCCCACTTTACCGCCCACGTCCCATATAAGGTGAAAATCAATGAAAATTTGTACAAATAGTTTAAGGACCAATGTAAATTCGAAAACAAAAAATGGGCGTGCTCCGCCCACTTTACCGCCAACTTCCCATATAACGTAAAATTTGAATTTGAACCGAATATAACATTCGCGCTTGTTTTATTTAAAATGGAGCTTTATTTATTATCATAGTTAAAAAATATGATAATTTTTCTGTCATTTATTTAAAAAATATTTATATTTTATACTTAATGCAACATTGTATTTGATTTATGTGAAATTGCAGTATTGTTTTTTTTTATATTTCCATTTAATTTGCTAATTGAGTCCATATTTTATAAAAAAAATCATAATTGCCTAAATATGTTTGTTTATCTTTAAGTAAAAAGACTAAAAATAATCATATTTATTTAAAATTTATTATCTTGAAAAAAAGAAAACATATGAAGTTCTTTACCGAATGTGCAAATGCAACACATGTTGCCAATTATGTTGTTTTACCAGCTTCTTCTACCTCTTTTTCTTTTTATCACAATTTCTGTTATTGGTTTTGGTTTCTTTTTTTTTGTTTTTGTTTTTTGGTTTTGTAGCATAGTCCCGTTTTCATGTTTTATTAGGGGCGCCAGGAAATATCTTTCGTTAGATATTTTTTTAGTCGTTTTTTTTTTTTTTGTCAACATTTATTTTCCTGCTTTTTTTATTTTCTGACTGATTGTTTTGCAAGTGACTTTGAAGTTTTTTACAAAGATAAAATGGGAAGTATTTTTTATTTTATTAGGGTGAGCTGTACTTTTTAAAGGGGTCAGAGTTTACTAAAAGAATAAATTATAAAATCAAATAGCAGATTCTTAAATAAAAGCAAAACATTTTGTCTTTAAATTAAGATTAATAGAAATAAGTATTTACAAATTTGTAAGAGTATAATATATTATATTATAATATAATAATATTTTATAATCTCTGACTCTCGAAAAATTTGTATAAAATTAAAAAAGTCTGAGAATAATACTCCTCTTCCAAGTAGTGTTTGGTGAAGGACTTTACATTTTATCACGAAGGAGGAGAGGGAGTGAATTTATTATGATATAAATAGTAAGTTTATATTTTTCATTATGCACCCCCTAATGAAATTGTTATACAACATATCTTAAAAGAAAGTTCACTATGGTCACCTAGAGTTTATATTGTCGTTCTTATTATGCCATGTTACCTACAAAACTAAAGTTGCAACATCTTTCATTCAGATGTTATGCAATCAAAACAGAGAAGATAATGGATTTATTGTTATAAAATTTTTTTTTCCATGAAAATTTTCTCTAAAAAGAAAATTCAAGAAAAAGTTTCTATAAAAAAATTCACTGAAAATTATCTATAAAAAACGGTCAAGACCGACCATATGATACCCTACACCATTAGACCTGTGGCCAATTGTAGACCAACACTTTTACTAAATGTAAAATAAATTATATAAATACAGAACAAAGCATTTATACTTACATCTATATGATTTTATGCCCTTTAGGGTGATTCTCGGATGTGGGTTTATATGGGAGCTATGGTAAATTATGGACCGATTCTCATAAATTTTGGCAATGTTGTTTCTATTTATATAAAACTTATTTGTGTCGAATATTACTATCATTCGTATGGGATTTTTGAACGTTAAAGTGATTTTCGGAAGAGGGGTTTATATGGAAGCTATGGTCAATTATGAACTGATTCCGATGAAATTTGGCACAAAGATTAATACTTATACATAACTCTTTTGTGCCGAGTTTCATTAAAATATTGCTACATTAAGGCATTTATGATCATTAAACCCTTATTCCGGGATGACATTTGTATGGGGGCCAGGTGAAATAAAGAACAGATCATAACCAATTTCAATAGGCATTGTCCTTGTGTTGAAAAAAGCATATGTACTAAATTTCATTAAATTATCTTTAAAATTGCGACCTGTACTTTGCGCACAAGCTTTACATGAAAAGCCAGCCAGACGGACGGACATCGTTAAATTGACTTAGAAAGTGATTCTGAGTCGAACGGTATACTTTAAGTTGAGGGTCCGATGGTTATTTCTGTGTATTACAAACATCAGAACAAGCGCATAATACCCTAACCACCTATGGTGGTGTAGGGTATAAAAATTCAATGAACATTTTCTATAAAAAGAAAATTTCTTAAAAATTTTCTATAAAAGAAAATCTCTTTACAAAATGTTATAAACGAAAATTTAGTGAAAATTGTCTATAAAAGAAAATTTAGTGAAAATTTCCTAGAAAAGAAAATTTATTTAAAATTGTCTGTAAAAGAAAATTTGTTTTTCTAGAAAAATTTTCTAAAAAAAGAAAATTGATTGAAAAATTTTCAATAAAAGAAAATTTATTGAATTTTTTTTTATAATAGCAAATTTATTGACAATTTTCTATAAAAGAAAATTTCTTAAAAATTTTCTATAAAAGAAAATCTCTTTAGAAAATTTTATAAACGAAAATTTAGTGAAAATTGTCTGTAAAAGAAAATTTATTGAAAAATTTTCTATAAAAGAAAATTTATTGAATTTTTTTTATAATAGCAAATTTATTGACAATTTTCTATAAAAGAAAATTTCTTAAAAATTTTCTTTCAAAGAAAATCTCTTTAGAAAATTTTATAAACGAAAATTTAGTGAAAATTTCCTAGAAAAGAAAATTTATTCAAAATTGTCTGTAAAAGAAAATTTATTGAAAAATTTTCTAAAAAAAGAAAATTTATTGAAAAATTTTCTATAAAAGAAAATTTATTGAAATTTTCTTTATAATAGCAACTTTATTGACAATTTTCTATAAAAGAAAATTTCTTAAAAATTTTCTATAAAAGAAAATTTCTTTAAAATTTTCTATAAAAGAAAATCTCTTTAGAAAATGTTATAAACGAAAATTTAGTGAAAATTGTCTGTAAAAGAAAATTTATTGAAAAATTTTCTAGTAAATTGTATATAAAAAAAAAAATTATTGAAAATTATTCTATAAAAGAATAATTTTCTTTTATAGAAATAACTTATATTTTTCTATAAAGAGAAATTTATTGAAAATTTTCTGTAAAAGATAATTTATTTAAAATTTGTTATAAAAGAAAATTTATTTCTATAGAAAAAAAAAAAAATTATTTCTATAGAAAAAACAATATTAAAAATTTTCGGTAGAAATTTTTTTTCAATTTTCTATAAAGAAAAATTTCTTAAAAATTGTCTATAAAAGAAAATTTCTTAAACATTTTCTATAAAGCAAAATCTCTTTAGAAAATGTTATAAACGAAAATTTAGTGAAAATTGTCTGTAAAAGAAAATTTATTGAAAAATTTTCTAGAAAAATTTTCTAAAAAAAGAAAATTTATTGAAAAATTTTCTAGAAAAATTTTCTAAAAAAAGAAAATTTATTGAAAAATTTTCTAGTAAATTGTCTATAAAAAAAAAAAATTTGTTGAAAATTATTCTATAAAAGAATAATTTTCTTTTATAGAAATAACTTATATTTTTCTATAAAAGGAAATTTATTGAAAATTTTCTGTAAAAGATAATTTATTTAAAATTTGTTATAAAAGAAAATTTATTTCTATACAAAAAAAAAAAAAAAAAAAATATATTTATTTCTATAGAAAAAAAAAATATTAAAAATTTTCGGTAGAAATTTTTTTTTTTCAATTTTCTATAAAAGAAAATTTCTTAAAAATTGTCTATAAAAGAAAATTTCTTAAAAGTTTTCTATAATAGAAAATTTCTTAAACATTTTCTATAAAACAAAATCTCTTTAGAAAATGTTATAAACGAAAATTTAGTGAAAATTGTCAGTAAAAGAAAAAAAAGAAAATTTATTGAAAAATTTTATAGTAAATTGTCTATAAAAAAAATTTATTGAAAATTTTTATTTTTCTATAAAAGGAAATTTATTGAAAATTTTCTGTAAAAGATAATTTATTTAAAATTTTTTATAAAAGAAAATTTATTTCTATAGAAAAAAAAATATTTATTTCCATAGAAAAAAAATATTAAAAATTTTCGGTAGAAATTTTTTATTTTTAATTTTCTATAAAAAGAAAATTTATGGAAAATTTTCTTTAAAAAGAAAATTTTTTTGAATTTTTTTAAATTTATTGAAATTTTGTTTTTTTAAAGAAAATTCATTTAAAATATTTCATAAAAGAAAATGTATTGACGATTTTCTATGAAAAAAAAAAATTTATTGAACATTTTATATAAAAACAAAATTTATTAAAAATTTTCTATAAAAAGAAAATTTATTAAAAGTTTTTTGTAGAATTTTTTTTTTTTTTTTAAATTTTCTATAAAAAGAAAATATTTTGAAAATCAATTTTAAAATGATTTAATTCCTTTACTTCACCTCTGCTAAGTTCATAGTTTTCATCACGAGTATTTCTTCATACATCTTCTCTTTTTATATTGCCCATATCAGGGTGACTGTGATGTAAACATGTGAAGTCTTTGACTTTACTTCTTAACTAAGAGTAGATTTCTTTTTCCTATTTTTATCTTGCAAATCGTTGCAAATGAGTGTGTTGCCATTGTATTCTGTATTGTGCATCAAGATCCTAAAGATAAACAAAACAAAGATATACGAAACATCTTTTGCAGTGTGTAAGTTAAGAGTTAAGTATGTGGAAGTGAAATTGTTGTACAACAACCTGGTAGATAGTTGCATGACAAACAAACAGACTGATAGTCAGGTCACATGTTACATTACGTGGCTGTTAAGGAAACATAAATTTTAAGACTTGATAAAGGTTGGTTGCTTGGGAAGATGTTGGTTAAATTACAAGTAGCAAAGGCGGAAATATAAATTCAACACATACAATATAATATTTTGAAATTTAATACAAATGATTAAATGTTTAATTAGGAAATTAGGGAAGTATTTAAACAAGAAAATCTAAGAGAGAAGTTATGTGTATAAAATAAATTTACCTTTAAATAGATATTTGTTTTTTTTTATGGCATTTTTAAATGTAAATTTTATTTTGAAAAAAAAAAATTTTATTTTTCTCAAAATTTGTTAATTTTTATTTTTTTATTTTCATTTGTTTGTTTTCCCTTCCGTTTCCTTTTTATCTGCTGTAGTTACTGTTTGTCTTTGTTTTCAGTTGATTTTATATTCTTTTAATATTGATTGTACCCCAGTTGACATTTTTAATCTTGTCAAATTCATGCCCTTCAATATGTGATGTAAATGAATAAAAAAAAAACATCGAAATGAAAATGAAACTAAAATGAACAATTTCAAAATCATGTAAAATGAAAAATTGTGTGTATGTGTGTGTTTTTTCCATATTGCGAAAGTGTACCAAATGAAAAATTGTACAATTCCAATTTGTAGGACATGAAAAAAAGAAAAAAAAACAATGATGAGTTAAAAGAATTGCAATGAATATTAAAGAAATATGAATATTTAAATAAATTTTAAGAAATGTTTTGATTAAATTTCATAAATACTTTAAACTAAAGAAAACTGTATATTTTAAGTTTTTTTTGTTGCTTTTATAAAAAGATATTTAGAAAGAAATTATTCCTAAATCACCAAAAAATAAATCCCATGAAGTCAAAATAAACCTTATTTTTTTTTAGAACAAAAAGCAACTTTTCAAAATTTACAAATAGAGTTTTTCCAAAATTTTATTAAAAATTTCAAAATATTTTACATAACTTTAAGCACTTTATAAATTATTTTGGCAACCTTCAATCCTAGAAAAGTTTAATTAACTTATAACAAAAAAAAAAAAGATTTAAAATAAAACAAATTGCTTGTTCCAATTTCAAGTTAGTTTTGCGAAGTCATAGCGAAATAAAAAAAATTAATAAACCTTCCCCCGCACACACACAAACAGAATTTAAAAAGCTGTCACTCACAATGCAAATGAACAAGAGAATTATAAATAAAGAAACAAAAATAAAATTTAAAAAAATCTCCAGCAACCTAGTTTTTAAATTGGCAATTGATTGGCGGCTGCCTTTAGGTGTTTACGAAAAAATTATTTGTGTTTTTCTTTCTGGTTCAAAAATCCACATTCAATTATCATGTTGATATGAGTAAATTCGCTCATTTCGCTTACCTCAGCTATAAACTCTAATACTTAAAAAAAATTTTACATACATACATTTATAATATTGTTTTTTGTTTTCGGTAATTTGTATGTATGTGTGAAAATTAATGTCTCTTGTTGGTTTTAAAACAAAATAATTATTTTTTATTTATTACATTAAAAATAGAGAGAAAAAAACAGCCTTAAACTACATTAAATATTAAAACATAAATTTCAACATAATTATGTTTGACATTTTATTATTATTATTATTTTTTTTTTTTTGAGAAATAGACATGTTTATTTTACATGTTACATGCAGGTGATAGCATGTAAATTTATATGAGATTATACATTTATTTTTTGTTTCTTTAGTTTCAGATTTTATTTGTATAAAAATATACAAAATATTATTCTACAGAATGAGATCGAAAAAATCACACATTTTGCCTATTAACTTTTTTCGGAAGCAATATTTAATTTTTTTTTTTCTTTGAGACCCCTCAGGGGCGGAGCTAAGGGGGCTCAAAGGTAATTTGACATAAAAATTTTTTAATCGTTTGCCAAATTTTTTCTCATCCGATTTCAAATATTTTTATATATTATTGTAGGCACTGATAAGACCTATGTCCTATTTATCTCTTATAGTTTTTGAGTTTTTTGCGTTTGAATTTTTAAGTAACTCAATTTTGCATGTTTTTGGTCCAGTTTTTTCATATATATCCTAGTATTTCCGACCGATTTTTTATTTGTTTTTCCTTAAGCTAATTAAAGAACAAATTTATCTACTGAATAAAAAAAAATTCGAAGTCGATATCTTTCCCAAGTCCAAAAACAAACGATTTTCAATTTGAAAATTTGCAAAAATTACGACTTTTTATGTTTTTTTTTTTTTTTTTTGGTCGAAATACGCTTTTTTTTCTCTAAAATAAAGTTATCTTTAACAACATATAATAATTTTCTACTTCTCTAAATGGCATCTTCACAGAGATAGAAAACAAGCCCAATAACTCAAGTAGTCAAGGTACAGACCCTCCCGAATTCGACCCACCTATATTTTCTCAAATCCCAAATCACGAATCAGCAAACGGAATGAAGTTTAAGAATCTATAATATGTTGCTAAAGGTTTTCAATCAAAATCTACGGGACATTGGTGTTCTGTCTATAAATTTTTTATTTAATTATTATTACAAAAAAAATCAAATAGTAATTTTATAATAACGAAAAGTACCTCCTTTGGGTTTTCATTCACTTAGGTTCATATATCTTTAATTTCATGTTTCTAGATTTACTATTATAGAAAATTGAAAAAGTACCATTAAAGAAAACAAAAAAGTACCACAAAGTCTCCTCTTGTGAATTCTCGCTCATTTAGGACTACATGTAGTTAAGTTCATATTTGTAGGTTTAATATAATAAAAAAGATCCATTATTTAATTTGAATAACATTTTATTTCCCAATTTTATCCCCTTTTTGGTACTTTTTATTCCCCCTGAATGCAACAAATATTGTATTCCAATGAATTTCTAAATTGTACTGGGATCTAATGTTAAAATATTCATATGTATGTGTCAGTAAAAATAAAAAAAATATTTTGTGAAAAAAAGTACCAAAAACAGGTACGATTTTTACGCCTTAAACATTCGAATTTCCCAAAAATATCAAACTTGTATTCGCCAATTTTTTATAAGGTACTAATTTGATGCACATTTTATTTCTATGCTTACTGTATTAAAAGATAGATAGGGTACCAAAAAAGTACCAAAATGCAAACGGGTATCTCCCTAAAAGAGCCGAATTTCAAAAAAGTACCTCACATCTATTCAATTATTTTTTAAATGAATAACGATAATTATTCAACTTTTTCTGTATCTCTATTAGTTAAGGAGATAAAAGGTTACCGATTTTACCCCCTAAACATTTGGATTTCCAAAAATCCCGGATCTATTCAGTAGGACAACAATCAACAGTCCATATTTCATCTTTCTAGCTTTAACCGTTTGGGCTGTACGATGATGAATCACCAAGTAAGTCAGTCAATCACTTAAATATATAGATTTTAAAAATAACAAGAAGTTTATTGTTACTAAAATCTTGAACCTATTCTGTTAGCCGGCAGTGTATAAAAAACCATAATGAATAGATAGTTCTTGTAAATCTCGACTTACATGATATAATATATCTTTTAATTTAAGAGATATTTAGGATAAAGCTAATTTTAGCCTAATTTTTAACCTCATTTAAAGTTTTTAAATTTGCAAATACGACTAGACTATACGAGGGCGGATCAATATTTCCGTGACTTTTCGAACTTCCCTCGTAGTTATACGAAATGCAACACTGTTCCCATCAAGTACCACCTGTTAATAGACTACTGTCAAATTTTGAGCTGTTCAAAACATACAACCTTGTGTATTTTTCTAAAAATGGAAAAAAGTGAATTTCGAGTGCTCATTAAACATTATTTTTTGCGAAAAAAACCATCAATCAAACAAAGGAAAACCTCGATAAATACTATGGGGACTCTGCACTATCGATTTCAATGGTAAAAAAGTGGTTTACTGACTTTCGTTGTGGTCGCACAAGTACAAATGACGCTGATCGTTCTGGACGGCCAATTGAGGTCAGTACACCCGAAAATGTCGAAAAAATCCACGATATGGTGTTGGCCGACCGAAGAGTAAAAGTGCGTGAGATTGTTGATGCCATAGGCATTTCATATGGCAGTGTGGTTTCGATTTTAAATGATCAGCTGGGTTTAAGAAAGTTGTCTGCAAGATGGGTGCCGCGTTTGCTCTCAATTGACCATAAACGTAAACGTGTGACAATTTTAAAGGATTGTTTGGAGTTGTTTAACCGCAATCCGAATAAGTTTTTGCGGCATTTTGTAACTGTAGATGAAACATGGATCCATTACTGTACTAAACAATGGGTTTGTCCGGGTGAACCTGCTCCGAAGAAGGCCAAGGTAAGTTTGTCGGCCAATAAGGTGATGGCAAAAGTTTTTTGGGATGCACGCGGGATAATCCACATCGATTACCTTCAAAAGGGAAAAACAAAAAATGGCGAATATTATGCCAACTTATTAGACCAATTTAATGAGGATTTTAAAAGAAAACGACCCCATATGGCCAAGAAAAAAGTTCTTTTTCATCAAGATAATGCTCGGGTGTACATGTGTGCAGTCTCAATGGCAAAACTCTATGAATTGGGCTACGAATTGGTACCTCATCCGCCATATTCTCCGGATTTAGCCTCTAGTGACTACTTTCTATTTCCAAACCTAAAGAAATGGCTCGGTGGAAAGAGATTCAGCTCCAACGATGAAATTATTGACCAAAAAAATGCCTATTTTAAGGACCTCGAAAAATCCTATTTTTTGTGGAAGGAATACAAAAACTGAAGAAACGTTGGACTAAGTGTATTGAGTTAAAAGGAGATGAAAAATAAATTTTTGTTTTGAAAAAAACACTGCGTTTTATTCAAAAAGTCACGGACTTATTGATCCGCCCTCGTATTATAGGCTGGACTGTAGACTGGTCAGAAGTAAGGTTTAAAAATATCACTATAGAGTAGACCATACGCTAGACTAAAGACTCGACTATTCACTGAACTAAATACTGGACTATAAACTGGCTAATTAACTCAATTGTATGTATATACTATAAACTGAGGACTGAACTGTAGAATGGACTATAGACTAAACTATAGTTTAGACTACAGAGTTGACTATAGACTCTAATATGAACTAGACAATATATTAGGGTATATAATACACTATATACTAAACTATAGACTATAGAATGGACTACTGTCTGGACTTTATACCAGACTGGCTAACTACTAAAGATTGGCTAATAAACTGAATAATAGACAGAACTATATAATGAACTATAGACTGGAATATACACTGAATTATAGACTGAACTATAAAGTGCACTATAGAGTGACTATAGACTAGACTATAGACAGAACTACAGACTGAATTGTGTTGGTAGTAGACAGGACTATAAGCTCTATAGAATAAACTATAGACTAGACCAGAAATTAGACTATCTGGACTATTGAGTGAACTAATTAGTGGACTATAGACTGCATAATAAATTTTATTTTAGATTGATCTATAAAGTGAATTATAGTCTGATCTGTGGACTGGACTATAGATTGGACTATGGACACCACCATAGACTGGGGTATACACTACAAAAAACAATAGACTATAGAATGCACTCCTGTCTGGACTTTAGACTAGACTAACTGAGCTCAATATTGTACTATAGACTGGCTAAAAAAACAAATAATAGACTGGACTGTATACTGAACTATAAAGTGGACAATAGAGTAGACTATAGACTAGACTACAGTCTGGACTATAGACTGAAATATATACTGGTCTGTAGAGTGGACTATATACTAGAATACTGGATTACAAAGTAGATTGTATAAAGGTCTATAGAATAAACTATAGACAAGACCATAAACTGAAATGCTGTCTAGACTGTAGACTAACCGATAGACTATGTACCTTATAAACTATATACCAGACTATAAACTTTCATTTTTTAAAGTACGATCGTTTATATTATATCTTTGTTTCTCCCTCATAGTAAAGTATATATTTCTTTTGAAATTAACTTAAGTGGCTTTCTATTTAAATGCTTATAAAGACATTTAGTATATAACCATAAAAAAATTCCCAACTTTTGATTTATTGCCTATGCAGTAAATGTATATTTATATTAATTACATAATCCTATATGTATCTTCCATTTATACAAATACACATAAGATATATATAATATATATATTTTTTTTGGTTAATATCTTAAATTAGTTTGTGTGTTTGTGTGTGTAACATTGACTAAATTTTCTAAATAATGTTGTGGTTATTTCTTTAACATGTTGTATTAATAACTATGAAAATATATTTAACAAGAAATTTTTATGTTCTTAAATGTCTTAAGTAAGACAAATGTTAGTTAATTTAACAAAATTGTTCGACCCAACTAATAATAAAATAGTTACTAACACACTGATAAACATAAACATACAAACAAACACTTGAATGCGTAAAAAGGAGAACAACTACATACATGAGCTAGTAAATGATAAATAAGCTTGTTGTTTGGTAAAGTATGTAGTTCTTTTCAGTTTATATACTCCATTATTAAAAGAGTAAAAAGGAAATAGGAAACAGGAAATGTTTTTTCATAAGGGTTGATTTCTTATAATAAATTATATGAAACTAAAATATATACTAAGTATAAATGTATGTAGTTTATATTAAAATTCTTTAAGGCCTATTACTCTATTCAAATGACTTGTTTTTGTATTATAACTCATCTTAAATTTTAGTTAATAATCATTTATAAGATTGTTGATATTGTTAAATCCCTTATCTCTACTTTATCATTAATATTTATTAAAAACTTACATTTTAATGTTTTCATTTAAAATTATACTCGGATAACTAAATTAATCATTAATTATCACACAACTTGGAAAATTGTTAAGATGATTATTTTTGTTTAGTTCGTAGGAGGTTGATTTCTTAATTAATAGACTTAAGTTTAAATTTATGAGTATTATAACATACACCTTAAATTTTGCTATTAATAATATAAAATCCTTGAGGATGTATTCAAAGATGATTCTAAAAGAAAGGAAAAGAGATATTCATAAGATTAATATATAATTTTGTGAAAAATATACATTTAATAATAGTAATTTAGAATTAAATATAACAAAGGAGAATAATAATCACAATTAAAATTTGTTTAATTGTCCTGTAAAATATAAAATTAAAGAAAATTATAAAAATTACTTCAATTAAATTTTAAAAAATTGCTTGTTTTTGAACCTGTTCACTTTTGCCTTATGTTAAATTTCCTTTTTTCTTATTATTAGTGTTATAACTACTACCTTTATAGTTTATATTCATATTCATTTAGGAAGTATAATACTCCTCTGGGTAGCATTAATATGATTGATTATTAAACATACACATCAACACACATTTACATTCACTTATACATTGATATAGGCATATGAACCCAATATAAATTAATGCAAATGCATGAAATGTATGCGGTGATGTTGCGGCATGAAATGTATTTAATGCCACGTAAATTGTGTGTGAAAAACGAGCTATTATAAATAAAATTCAATATTCCAATTAAAACGCTAAAAAAAAGAAGGACGTAAATGTATAAAGAGAGAAAAAAAATATACAAATAAACAAAACCACTAGAGGCAGTATTATACAATACGAGTAATAAAAAAAAAAAAAAAAAGAAAAATATGAAACAAAATTTTTTTATTAAGGCATATGCCAGCAGGAAATTAAGTGAAATTAAAAAAAAAGATCGGATAGACTAGAATATAGATTATATGTATTAAAGACTGACTAGTGTAAAGATTACAAAATATACTATGGATTAAACTTTGTAACAGACTAAGGATGCTATAGATTATAAAGTAAACTAGGACTACATTTAGGCTGGACTATAGTTCAGAATATATACTATACTAGAACTATAGACTAGATATTATACCATTGATTGGCTTATGGGCAAGACCAAAAATTTAACTTTAGACTAGAAAGAGTACACTTAGGAGTGAGATGGAAAAAATCTTAACACACATTTTGCCTCATAACTTTTTTCGGAATCAATATTCAAAATTTTTTTTGATCTAGTTATCATGGAAAAATACTTCAGTTAATATTTTTAATAACAACCATGTTAATTTGTCCTTATTTTCATCAAAATAAGTGACGAAAAAGATTTACGTCCTACAAGTTATTAAAAAATTTCAAAAAATTCAAATTAGTCTTACAAATAATTGGCTACAGAATTAAATGTTGTCTGTAAAACCGTTTCTAATGTTATTAAACAGTATCAGGAGAATTTAAATATTGATGTGAAACCTAGTTCGGTAATAAAAAAGGACCACATGAAATCGAGAAGGCCAGAAAATTGAAGACATATTGAAAGGAACTCCAAACACATCTGGTAGAAAATCAGCTCAGTTTTCTCAGTGCTTCGACTATTTGGTGCGCAAATTTAAAGCCAATGGGAAAGTTGATAACATATAAAGTTCAAAAAATTCCAAACTGGAATTTTGCAAAAAAAATTACAAGCCAAAAATAGGACTCGGAATTTAAAACCAAATTTCATACAAAAATACTCAAGCTGTATAATTGACGAAGAAACGTAGGTGCTGGCAGAATCTTCGCAGCTTGTGTCTCAAAAATTTTTATAGCTAATGCTCGAAGCAATGTTGGAGATAAGTTTAAGACCCAAAAGCAGCAAAAATTTCTTACAAAATTCATGGTATGACAAGCTTCTTGCAGTTGCGGCAAAACATGAAAGTCATTTGATACATTCGGATCTATAAATACCAAAATATGCAAGATTTCTTCTTTTCTTAAGAAAGCACAACGTGTCCACATATTTTTGGACCCATTTGGTATCATGTCACTACGGTAAGAAAGCTCTGGAGTGGTACCAAATCAATAACATAGTTTTAGTACCAAGAGAGGTAAATTTTCCAAATTGTCCATAGCTTAGACCAGTGAGAGATATTGAGCTCTTGTGAAAAGTGAATTCAAGAGAACAAAACAGCTGTCCCAAAATACCGAAGATTTTAACAGAAGATGTACACACTGTTCCAAAAAAGTGACTGAAGCAACTATCAAATCTCCAAAGAAAGGGTTTTCAAAAATGGTCCACAATTTTATAATTAGTGATTAGAACCATAAAAATTACATATTTCTGTGCTAAATTATCAAATGATTAAAAAAATAATGAAAACTCTAAGATCAACCGTTTCCAAGTTATTGAATACTATGTATGTTAAGAATTTTTCGATCTCACTCCTTATAACCCAGATTAGGCTATAAACTTAAGACTTGGATTTAGGTTAGTCTATAGATTCACAACAAAGATTCTCAGACTGGATACTACAATTAATAATAGACTAAACTGTACCAGACCTTATGCAATATTATAGACAAAAATGTAGACTAGACTTTAGACAAGATTATGGGCAATAGACTCAACTATAAATAAAAATATTGACTAGACTATAGACCAGAACATATACTAGAGTATAGACTCGTCTATAGACTAAAATGTAGGTTAGACTAGAGATTAGATAATAAGCTAAAAACTTGACTATAGACTTTACTATAAACTAGAATTAAGACTCTAGACAAGTATATATACTTGGCTGTAGACTGGACTTAAGACACAATACTATAGACTAGATTATAGACTAGACTGTAGACCAAATTATAGATTAGGCAATATACTAGACAATAGAATAGATTATAGACTATGTAGACTTTAAACCTAATTATATACTAGACAATAGAATTATAGACTAGATTATAGACTAGACAATAGACTAGATTATAGACTAGACAATAGAAGACTAAATTATAAACTAGACAATAGATTATAGACTAGACTTTAGACCAGATTATAGACTAGACAATAGAATTATAGACTAGACAATAGATTATAGACTAGACAATAGACTAAATTGTAGACTATATTATAGATTATATTATAGACTATATTATAGACTAGACTATAGACTAGACTATAGACTAGACTATATACTAGATTATAGACTAGAATTATAGACAAGATTATAGACTAGACAATAGAAGACTAGATTATAAACTAGACAATAGATTATAGACTAGACTTTAGACCACATTATAGACTAGACAATAGAATTATAAACAAGACAATAGAATTATAAACAAGACAATAGAATTATAGGTTAGACAATAGACTAGATTATAGACTAGACAATAGAAAACTAGATTATAAACTAGACAATAGATTATAGACTAGACAATAGACTAAATTATAGACTATATTATAGATTATATTATAGACTATATTATGGACTAGACTATAGACTAGACTATATATTAGATTATAGACTAGAATTATAGACAAGATTATATACTAGACTATAGACAAGATTATAGACTAGACTATAGACTATACTATTTACAATATTATAGACTTGAATATAAACTAGACTATAAGCTAGACCATAGACTATTATATAGATATGACTATACGACTTTAGACTAGATAAACTAGACTATAGACTACACTATAATCTTGACTATAGACTAGACTTCTATATTATATAAAAGACTATATATAGACTTTAAAGTAGACTATTGACAGACTGTAGATTAGACTACAGACTAGACTATATACTAAAGTAAAGAATAGAGTAGATAGTAAAGTGGAGTACCTAAAAGTCGAGTATAAATAACACTATATATTTTTTACAATGATTTTTTCCCCTCCATTTTTGGATCTCACCTTTACTCTATAAAATTATGCCTATGCAGGATAAGCATAACAATAAATATAAGGCAAATTATTAATTTTACACTTTGATGACATATACATATATATAAGCATACAATGATACACGTATACATTTATGCGTTGCTATATGTATGTATTTTAAAAATAAGAGAGCAACTATAGTCGTTCAAGATCGACCATATGATACCCTACACCATTGTGTATGAGCTAAAAATTAGACCTGTGGCTAATTGAAGACCAACACTTTTACAAAATGTAAAATAAATTACACAAATACAGAACAATGCATTGATACTAACATCTATATGATTTTATGGCGATTTTAGGGCGATTCCCGGAAGTGAGTTTATATGGGAGTTATGGTAAATTATGGACCTATTCTCATAAAATTTAGCAATGTTGTTTCTACTTATATAAAATTTATTTGCGTCAAATATTAACTTGATACTATCATTCGTTTGGGATTTATGCACATTAAAGTGATTTTCGGAAGAGGGGATTTATATGGGAGCTATGGTCAATTATGGACCGATCTTGATGAAATTTGGCACAAAGATTGACACTTATAAAAAACTCTTTTGTAGCGAGTATTATTGAAATATTGTTATATTTAAGGCATTTATGATCGTTAAACCCCTATTCCGGAAGGACATTTGTATGGGGGCTAGGTGAAATAATGGATCGATCACAACCAATTTCAATAAGCTTTGTCCTTGTATCAAAATAATTATTCGTGCCAGATTTCATCAAGATATCTTTAAAATTGCGACCTGTTCTTTGTTCGCAAGATTTATATGAACCAAGGTACGGAAAAATTCGGATTTCGAATTTAATTTTAAGTTTTTATTCGCTCTTTTTAATATTATTCGTAAATTTAAAAATAAAATTCACTTTTTGGATTAAATTTGTATTCTTTCCTTTTTTAATATGAGTTACGAAAATAATCTAAAAAACTTTTTTTAAATTTGTATTTGTGGGGAAGATCGCTATTTTACGATTACGAACGGTTCGGTCGCCACATATGGTGCAATGATGTGCGTAAAAAAGTGGTTGAAAAAAAGTAAAAAAAAAGTTCGTTGTGTGCATGTAGATACATATGTAGAAAAAAAAAATAGTTTTTAGCGGTATGAACTGTCGAATAGAAGAAAAAAAACCTGACTAAAAAAATCCAATGATATTTGTAAGTTTGTATGTATGCAAGTATATAAATTGATTTTTTGGCTGTCATTCGAATAATTATTTAAAAAGTAGCGATCGTAAAAAATAATATTATTGATTGTATGATATCGATAAATTTTTGATTAGTATATAAACAAATACATACATACAAACATAGATATGTGCATATATACATGTATATGTATATGTGTATGTATATACACAACTGCTTAATAAATTCTAATTTTCCAATATCTAATTGAAAACATGATTTTACATACATATTTACATGTATACATATTTACATGTATACATATGCAAATAGAAAACACACACATTCAATTAACTACTGTTTTATTTTAAACAATTCAGCAGTAAAAATTAAATTTGCAAACAAAAAAATCAAATTCGTTCTAAAAATTAGGATTAAATTCGCTGATATAAATTTTGTTCCGAACGAGTCAAAAAATGAGAGTTTACCTACTCTGATATGAACAGACAGCCAGACGCACGGACGGACATTGTTAAATCGATTAAAAAAATAATTCTGAGTCGATTGTTATACTTTAAGGTGGGTATCCGATGATTTTTTCTGTGAATAACAAACATCAGCACAAACGCATAATACCCCAACCATCTATGGTGGTGTAGGGTATAAATAAATATCAACATAAATGTATTACACATGTTTGCTTTAACCAAACAAAATTTTATGCAGTATGAGAATATTTATTACAGACATTTAAAGGTATTAAATGGTATTAAATTTTTATTTAAAGATAAAGATATAATAAGAAAGTATTCTTTTAAACCTCTTCCACTTTTTTTTAAAGGGGAAAAAAACTAGGAAAAGTTACTAAAAGCTTGTAGTAGTTGTTGCTTTTTTTTCATGCTGCTGATAATTCATGATACTACTTACTCATTTTAAATGTTTTACCCAACTAGTAATAAATGTTATAACACATGCATTACCAAGTTGACATACAATACGGCTGTTATTAAATATATATCTGAACATTTAAAAAACAACAACAAAAAATTTAATAGCAACTACAAAAAAAAAAAATTAATCACCTGCAGCTTTAGTAGCACAACATCAAAAGCTGTTGCAGAGGTAAATTGAAGGAGAGAATGATTGGTTGAATAAATGCAAGGAAATTAATACTTTACTTGGCTTATAATTTCAATTAACCATTATAAAATTTATTCACTTTTTTTTTTTTTTTTTTTTTTTTTTGAAAAATACTTTTATATGATTTTTTTTTTTTAATGTATGAACGAATGTGGTTGCAATTTTTCTTTTATGGGATTTAGGGTATGTGGTATGCAACACTCTTATATATTTATATACATTCATAGTTATGTAAATATGTTTGTACAAATATTTATTTCTATAGCTCTAATGAGGAAAGAGAAATTTGTTGGTTATTAAAAGATTTTAAAAATATGAATTTTTAACATTTTTAAATAATAAAAATCAATATTTATTTTTTGACGTTTGTGCTAAGGAAAATGTAAATTTAGTGGAAATTATATGAGAGTATGTATACTGTACTCGGAATTTTGCTGTGAACTAGACTATAGAACATAGTATAGAATAGATTATAGACAAAACTATAGACTATATTATAGACAAGATTATAGACTGGGCTATAGGCTAGACTATAGTCTATAATATAGTCTATACTATACAATATAAACTAAACTAGACTTTAGACTAGATTATAGACTATAATATAAGCTGGATTATAGACTAGACTATATACTTGACTATAAATTATAGACTAGACTTTGAAGTAGACTATAGACTAGACTATAAACTTCACTATAGACTAGATTATAGACTATGGACTAGACTATAGACTAGATTATACACTTGTCTATAAACTAGATTATAGTTTAGGTTAACGAGTGCACTACATACTAAACTATAGATTGGACCATTAAATACACTATAGACAAAAAATAGACACTAGACACTGTACACTAGACTACATATCGTCACTAAAAATGCAAAAGGCTTTAACCAAACTATAATTTATTATATCAAAACCAAAAAACATTATGAAAATGCGAAAGGCCGTAACCATAATTTTAAATTTTTTGCTTTAAAATTAAGCAATTAAGACAAAATTTTTAATCGTTCACTTAAAACAAAAAAAAAAAAAAAAACTATTAAACACTCTTCAAACTAAGTTTTTCTTAAATGGAACAAATTTAACAACTCTTTCGTTTATGAAGTTGATGTTATGCCCTTTTGGCTATGAAATTGATGAAATTTTTGAAGATATGAATATGAAATTTTTTGTGTAGATGTAGTTTGGGTCAGGTCATTATAATATAGTAAAAATCCCACATTTGAATTTTCAGTGTTTAGAGCCTTTTGCATTTTAGGTGACGATATGTATATTTCTCGAATATAGACTTTAATCGAGTATAGACTTTAATGTTGACTAGTCTATCGACTAGTCTATATATTGAGCTATAGGCTATACTGAAGACTTGACTCTAAATTATACTTTAGACTCGACTATAATATCGTTTTACATTGGGGTAAAAGGGGTCGAAAATGGAGTTAAATTCAGGAAAAGCTTGTATCAACATTTTAATGATCGCATTTTATTTTTTTTATTTATTATTAGCTAAAACAAATTAATATTTAGAATTTTAAGACTTTTTTGGTAGAATGGTAATGTCTGTCCGTCTGTCTATACATTGAGGTTAAATAGGATGAAAGTTATGCTTAATTCAGGGAAAGGTTGCATCAACACTTTAATGATTACGTTTTATTTTTACATTATTTATCCTTTTTTGACAAAATGGTAATGTCCGTCCGTCTCTCTATACAATGTGAATAAATTATTCGAATGTAGAACTTACTTAAGGAAAAGGTGATATCAGTATTTAAATTATCATGTATTATTTTTTATTTTTTTATTTATTAGTAAGTAAAAAGATGGACTTTTTAAATTCTGTTTTTTTTTTTGACAGTCCGTCCATCCGTCTATTCATTGGGGATTAATGGGTTTAAAATGACGCTTAATTAGGAGAAAGGTGACATCAATATTTTAGTAACTACATTTGGTTTTTATATGGATTGAAAAGTAATAAAATGTATTTTGAGGGAATTCTGATTTCCGTCCTTCCGTCCGTCGCACATTGGGGTAAAAGGGGTCGAAAATGGCGATTAATTCAGAGAAAGGTGATATCAATATTTTAATGGCCACGTTTTATTTTTTTTATTGATTATTGAAAAAAAAAAAAATAAGTTAGAATTTTATGATTTTTTTTTGCAGAATGGTAATGTCTATACATTAGAGTTAAATGGGTCTAAAATTATGTATAATTCAGGGAAAGGTGATATCAACACTTTAATGACCACGTTCAATTTTCCAAATTATAAGTAAGTAAAAAGTGTATTTTTAGAATTATACGATGTTTCTTTTTAGCTGAATGGCACAATACTTTAATATTTAGATTTAGTTAGTCAAGAAATAGAAAAAATAATATTTTTTTGGAATTTTAAAACTTTTTTTAAAGAATTCTAATGTCTGTCCTTTCGTCCGTCTGTTTATTCATTTTTGCAAACTTGCCAGTTAAAAATCGTTTATTTTTTGACTCAATAAAGATATCGACTTCCAATTTTCTTTATTCAATACACAGTTTTGCTATTTAATAAACTGCGGAAAATATGATGAATCGGTTAAAAATTTTGGAATATATATGAGAAGGACTTGACCAACATCTTGCAAAGTTGAGATTTTTGAAATTTCTAATGAATATATCACGAAGAATATATAAGAGAAATAGTACATGCAAGCATGTACTGTAAAGGATTTATCAAGAACTTTAAAGTGATATAAAAGTCTTGGAAAGCGGGTTAGGAACAAAAATTCGCTTATGGTTAAGCATTTATTTTGAACCCCCCGTAGTTTCGCTCCTGAAGCGTATGTGGAATCCAGCTTCTAAACTCAAAATGTTACTATCCTCTGCTATGCCTATGTGAAATTTTATGTAAATCTAAGCAGCGGATTAGAAATTATAGATTTATTTAGATTTTGCCCCACTGTTTAATGCTGGATAAAGCAAAGAATATGTCTGTTTTTTGTATATAATCTACTGGAGTTTTTTTGAAAAAAAAGCAAATTTCTCAAATCGTACTATATATGCGCACAATTTTTTTTTTTTTTTTCATAAGATTAAAGTATTTTTCAAAAAATTTTCAGAACAAACATGCTATAACATTTTAAGTTGCATTCCATGAAAATTTAATATTAGTGTATTTTAAGATTATTTTTTGAAAAAAAAAAAAAAAAAAAAAAAAAAAAAAACAAAAATATTAGGACAATATATAATTTACAAATACTTGAAGAAAAGTGCACTTAAATACCTGAAGTTTATGGTTTTATATTAAATTTTTTCTTTAAAAGACTTTATATTTAAAAAATACACTGAAAGTTGATGAAAATTATTTTTTTTACTTTTTTTCCAAAGTGTAAACAAATGTTTAACTTTGACAGCTCTGTACCAGAATACAACTCAACATAGTTTGATGATTTTTATTGCTATTTACACATTATTTTGCCTACTTTTATTCGGTGCCCAACTTTACGAAAATTTAAATTTAAAAATTCAATTAATACCCAATTTTGAAACATTTTACCATAATGTTCGTCTAAAGACTTGAAAGTATATTTAGCTATAAACTAAAATGTAACCTCGACTATATACTTTACTATTATCTCGACTAAAAATTACTGTAGTCTCAACTATAGACTAGACTGCAGTATCGAACATAAACGGATAGTATGAACAAAAATTATAAAAATTAAATATTTAATTCCACCTTAAGCAATTACCTTAAATCAATTTAAGAAATAATTAAAAAATTTAAGGTCAACATATTTTACAATAGTTCTTCTCTAATATTTCACTGAAAATCTTCTTCATATAAATAATTCAGTATTCTTATAAATATAAAATATCTTTTTATTCGTAACTATTTAGTTTTTAAATAAATTAAAATATAGTTTAGAAAATAATAAAAAATAATGTTTTATATCTTTGTTCAAAATTACATTGTAATTTATGTGAACTTTATAGTGAAATATAAAAATATTAAAAAGGATAAGTTTAACAGTATAAAGTTAAAATTAACATAGACACTTATATACAATTAAATACAAAACAAGCGCGAATGTTATATTCGGCCCGGCCGAATCTATATACCCACCATCAACTTTTTCGTATTTTACGTTATATGGGAGAGGGCGGTAAAGTGGGTAGTAAAGTTTTGTTTCCGAGTTTACATTTGTCCTTGAACTATTTGAACACCTTTTCGTTGATTTTTACATTATATGGGAGGTGGGCGGTAAAGTGAGCGGACCACGCCCATTTTTTGTTTCCACGTTTATATCGATCCCCGAACTATACGTACAAAATTTCGTTGTCGTACATGCTTTTGTTGAAGAAATATCAGCAGAAAAGTATAAAACGGACTTTTTGTTTATTAACCGATTTTCCCATTTTCAATCCCAAACAAACCATATATAAGACAAATATCTGTGCCAAATTTTGTCTCCCTACGTTGCCCCGTTCGAGCTCTATTCTGCTTTCAACAGACAGACAGACGGACAGACGGACGGACGTAGCTAGATCGACTCAGAATCTAACCAAAACCCAGAATATATATACTTTGTGGGGTCTTAGATGATTCCTTTGACATGTTACACACGGAATAACAAAATCAATATACCTCCCATCTTTTTGATGGTGGGTATAAAAATAATAAATTTAATTGAACAAATAAATTAAAAACAAGCGCAAATATTCGGCCCGGCCGAATCTAAATACCTACCATCAACTTTTTCAAATTTTGCGTTATAATGAAGAGGGTGGTATAGTGGGAAGTAAAGTGGGCGGACCACGCCCATTTTTTGTTTCCTAGTTTACATTGGTCTTTGAACTATTTGAAAACAATTTTGTTGATTTTCACCTTATATGGGAGGTGGGCGATAAAGTGGGCGGACCACACCCGTTTTTGATTTTCGAATTTACATCGATCCCCAAACTATACATACAAAATTTCGCTGTCGTACATGCTTTTGTTGCAGAAATATCGGCAGAAAAGTGTAAAATGGACACCCTGTGTTTCTAGTTTTAAGCTCATAACTTTTTTGTTTATTAACCGACGGACAGACGGACAGACGGACGGACATAGCTAGCTCGACTCAGAATCTAACCAGGACCCAGAATATATATACTTTGTGGGGTCTTAGATGATTCCTTCGACATGTTACACACGGAATGACAAAATCAATATACCCCCCATCTTTTTGATGGTGGGTATAATTAATTTACATATTTATTTGTAGTTTATCATTATTTCCTTTTAACTAGTAGACTTTAAAACTGGCATTTATGTAAAACTATTTCCCTTATATAACAATTTGTTTAATGTTTTGTTACCCCATATTCATGTTGTTGTTTTATTTACATATCTATAGAAAAAAGGAATAGAAATTCATAGAAACAACAACATATTTATGCTCTATTTTATTTATATATTTTAACTATATTCAAAGATTGCATGTTGCAGGAAAGAACTAGTAGCAATTTTAAAATATTTTTTTGCATATTCATGTATACATACATACATTCATATTAAAGAAAGTTTATATGTATAAATAGTGTATGTATATGTGAATATAAATATTTGTCTATATATGTTGGTGTTCTAACTTTCATTTCAATAAATCACTACAAGGCGACAGTTTGTTGACTGTTATTGCCTCGAAATGAAAATATTATGTTGCATATTCGTACTTATTTCATCGTACTAGATTCTTATTATAAACATACTCATACATATACTATGATATTTTGTAAATGTGTTACTGTGAGCATTGTTACAACAGTAGCTATAGTAGCAGGAACAGCATCCAGTAGTACTAACTATTGTAGAAGTTGCTGTAAAAGTAGCTTTAAAATAATTGCATGTATATTTATATGCATGTTGGTATGTGTATTTATATACGTTAGTATGTAAGGGTTTGTTTGTGTAAAGAGTAAAAATTCTTGCAACACTTGGCAAATATGTAGGAGTACAACCAAAAAATACATTTATTATTAAACTGTTAACATTTTTTCTCTCGTTTTGGATATTTCTTTTTTGTAGCAATATTTCTTTTATTTCATTGGCATACGGGTTTTTTTAGAAATTCTTTAGTTACACACTCTACAGTAAGGGAGTTAAAATTTAAGTTCATCTTTCTATAGCCTTGATTAGCATTCTTTGTTTGATTAATTTATGTTATAAATATCATTTAAAAGATATGTATTTGTATGTAGTATTAGTAGTACGTTTAAAATACTATACTAATTTTGTAATTACTATTTTTATTTGCAGATTAATTTGAGATTAACAAATTACGTGGCGGATGATGGTAAGCAGTGTTACCGTTTGGCGACTTTAGTCGCCAATTGCCCCTTTTTTAACCACCTGACCACTTTTTTGGACCCTTTTTTTAAATGGCGACTAAATGGAGACTTTTTAACATTATGTGTTGAATAACGAGAAACTAAGTTAGTTAAAATATATCGATCCATTTTATATTAATTTAAAGAAATAAGTTAATTATTTTGAGATTATTTCACAGTATAGTGTTAGAAATAGCCGCGGAGTATTTATAAGTGGACTGAAACTGTTAGTTACTAAAAACAAAAATGAAGTTATCATATGCCGAATTTTTTTGGACTGAATTGAGAAAATAAAGAACATATACGATGAATACTTATATCCTAGGTTATATTTTTATATTCCTCATAGCAATCCGTCGGTGGAACGTGTTATTTTTTTTCATTAAATTATTAATAATGAAAAATAGTTTGTCCAAGAGACTTAAGTCAATACTTGCGGATCCATACGTTTAGTCCTAAATTGGTTCGAAGGAGAATTGAAAGACTGATGAAAGAGTTAAGATCTTGTAAAAAAGTACAGAAGTGTAATTAATAAGAAGAGGATTGTATGTCAACTATTTTTGTGAAAAAATCTTAAATTTTGAAATAAAAAAATATTTTTATAAAATAATTAAAAATAAATTACTTTGTTAGTAACAGAATTGGATTTAGTAGTTTTTCTTAAAACATAAAATTTTTTGATTTTGTTGTTATCAAATAAACACATTTAAAGGAGTTTTTTAGGTTTTAAAGCAGTTGGCCCTTTTTTTTTAAAAATCCCTTGTTTGGAGACTTTTTATTTTGAAATCCCCTTTTTTTGGGCACTTTTTAAAAATTCTCAACGGTAACGCTGATGATAAGTGAAATGAGAAATGATTCTTGTGTTTATCTATATGATTTTTTGAGGTACTCTTGAAAGCCTAACTCCTCGTCTATCGATGTCCAAAATATCTTTAAGATTAGTGCAGCAGTCCCCATAAAGAAAAAGTACTAATTAAACAGGGAAACACTGGTTCTGCGGCACGAGATATCTCGACATGTTACACACGGAATGACAAAATCAATATACCCCCCATCTTTTTGATGGTGGATATAAAAAGGGTTAAGTTATTTACTGTTATATGTTTTAGATTTCTATAAATATTCATACCAATAATTCAATTGGTTTTAGATTTATCATTAAAAAAGGTCTGAAAACATACTAAATAAAATATAAATAAAAAGGAAACTTCTTCGAGCGCAAATTATATAAAGCATCCATCCTACAAGTGTAATTTTCTTAAAATTTAATTAATTGTGAATAAATTTGGATGACTTTAAACAGAGACATTTTTAAAAATATTTACTTTTCAATATGTAATGCGAGAACTATATAGACCGTGTTATAGCTAAAATTAGTTAAAAAAAAAATCTTGCAATTAAAGCTTTAACCAATATTTATAAACACCTACGTTCAAAGCTTAAATTGCTTCAGAAAAAGATCCACAATTCAAACTATAACTGGTGTATGAGTATACAAGATTTAAGCTTAAAGTGCTGTATAAAATGCCCGTGATTGAAGCTAAACTTATCTATTTAAAAACCTGCGATTGAAGTTAAAATTGGTTTTCAAAAGGGGTGGGTCCTACATCAGGATCCACGATTGTTACTTAAACTGATCTATTTAATGACCTATGAAAAATATAAAATTGGTATACAAAAGAACCCACGATTGAAGCTAAAATGGGTTAACAAAAAGTTAAAAAATCTAATCTAAAAAAGTTAAAAATCTAAACTGATTTATATAAAATAATACGATTAAAGCTACATATTATAACTCTGAATCAAGATCCACGAATGAAACTTAAATTGACCTGGGAGTAAAACTCTTTGTAGTTCAAATATAAAACCACTATTAAAGCTTAAACTGACCTACATAATGATACATTAAGAAGCTAAAAACTCTCAAAGTTATGGTTGTTTGTAAATTGTATTATGTTTGGATGTAGCACCATAAAGTGATTACGATGCAACAATGTATTGGATCATATATGAGCTTGATTTTATTGACCTCAATCATATCGAGCCCTTACCGCGAAAATGTCGTAAGTGCAGAAAACAAAACTTTACAGGAGAAACATTTTTGTGATAGTTTACATATTGTTATACATATGAAAAATGTCACTTACGATAAAATTGCTTTCGCTTTAAATCTGATATAACACTTAGTACGGCGATGAAATGTTGGAAGATGATGTAAATCATAGATTAAATTTCCTGACTCGCGAGTTTAGATTACAAATTTTGCTTACGCAACGCTACTTCACACGTACACTATAAACTACTTCGTTCGACTGCTGCTCTCTCATTAATGTCAATGCAAATCAAGCAGAGTTTTTTGCTGCTTCACACACACAAGTGCTAATGTATAGTAGTGTATGTGCGCATCACTGATGTAAATGATTCTAAATTATTGATTTTTATCAAAATACGAATTTTGAAAATGTTGTCGGTTACGATATTTTGGCGGTCAGGGCTCGATATTGTGGTTGTATATTGGATATGATTTCATGTATATAAAAATAATACGTTTGCGATTCAACACAAAAATGGTTGCGCTGCGACTATATTGTGGTTGTATATTGACTTGATATCATTTATATAACAATTATATAGTTGAAATACAATAAAAATTTGTACCATTTTATGTATATAACAATAATATGGTTGAGAGGCAATTAAAAAAATTTTTAAGCAGGAACCAAAAACATTTCGTTTTTAAGTAAAAAAAACAAATACAATAATATTTTATGTATTGAAAATAATTTTTGATACATAAATTTTAATAACCATAACGTGATTACAACTCAAACATATTGCTTAGCATGCTGAGCCAACAATATAATTGTAAAATTGAGAACAAAAATATAATTGCTATTAACAAATTGTTTTTATAATAAAATATATTCAACAATAACGATGTTTGAGACGACAATATATTATTGCGGAGAAAATAATATTGTTGGGTCAACTATATTGCGAAATAGTTTTTCTCTACATGCAGAACCCACAATTGAAACTTAAACTTTTTTGCGGAGAAGTTAAAGCTAATATTGGTCTACATCAAAATCTGCGATTGAATATAAAATCGATCTGCATAAAGTTTTACGATTACAACTGTAAGTGATGCAAAAAACGAGCACGATTGAAGCTTAAATTCACCTTTATAATGACCCATGAAGAAGCTAAAATTTATTTAAAGAATATAATAATCGAAGGTACAATTGTCTGACATTAGGACTTACGATTAAAGTTTAAATTGATCTATATAATGATCCATGATTAAAGTTATTATCGGTCTACATTAGGATCCACGATTTCACTCATGTTTAAAACTTTAATTGGTACATATAAGTGCCCGTTAATCGTTACTGTACTAGTCAGCTTATTCGTCTCTTATAGACCAAAAGAAATAGTACTTTTAATACATAATTTTACCTAGTTTTTTTACATTTTCTTTTATTTTCTGAAACAAACTACTTACTTGTACATTCATTATTTATAACATAATTTATTTCACATAAAACTTTTATCATTTGACATGTCACATTATCTTATGAAAGGTAGTAGGTGGGTGGCTGGTTGTCTATTAGACAAAAACCGGGACACTTTTGACGAAGAACAATGTTTTTCAATAATATTAGAGCAGAAGTAAAGAAAAAAAAATAATAATAATAATAAAAAGTAACAGGAAAGTTTAAAATAATATAAAGTGTTGATTTTAAAATTGACACTTCATTAATTATTAAGAACCAAAAGAGAAAAACAAAACATAATTTAAAGTAACTTTTTGTTTAAAATCATGTCATTGGAGATTACAGGTCAATAAACATTTATTTATGGTTTATATTTTAAAAAATGAAAGTTGAAAAGATTTTATAAAACAATTAATATTGATAAAAATATTAAACTTTGTTCATTATTTTATTAAATTTTATTTTAAACAAATTTCTGTTTCTGTTTTCTCTCAATTACAATTGCACTTCATTGCTTCTTTTGTTAGAAAATTCACAAGATTTCACTTAACATTTATGTTATGTTACGTAAGTATGCAAAATCATTTACAAATTATTTTTGGTTATAAATATTTGTTTGCAAAATATTACATTTCTACTTGATTTATGAAGTATAAATTTTTGAAATCTACTTGAGAAACTTGTCTAAACATTTTGCTACTAACTGCAACTGATGCTACTACAACTTGTATTATACAACAAATCCAAATTAAATTGTACAGATGTTATACGTTAATGAAATACAAAAGAAATGCCATAAATTCTCAAAATCATGATAAAATAAACAAAATTATTTAGATAAATGTGTATTATAGAGGAATTTAATTTGAATAAAGAAAATTTCAAAATTATAATGAAAAGAAACATTTTCAAAAACAATGATTTTGAAATATTAAAATATCAGGAGATTAAAATAGAATTATTAATAAAATATCTATGTTAGCTATAAAATAATTTTTTGAAAAACTTGAACTTTTTTTCAAGGCAGAATTTTATAATAAATAAATTTTTATTTACTGTAATGTAAATCTCTTAACAAATATTTAATTCTTAACTCTTAAACATTAGTTTGCAAGTAAAAAGATTTTAAAATTCTTTAAATTGCTTTAATTTTTTATTCTTTTATTGTAGCCTTAAAGTAGGCTTTTGAAATCATTTTTCTTAGAATTTAATATTCCAACTAATTTTGACCAAATTGTTTTTTTCTTTAGCCCTCTTAAGGGCATTTTAGTTTTGTTAAAAAAAAAATTAAAGCAAACTTTATATTTACTCTTCATAAAGTGGAAAAGTCACTTTTAATTTAATTTTTTTTAACACAAAAGCATTGAGAATAAAAAAAAAAAATGAACAAAATTTGTATAGCATACCTTAAGGCCAATTACCAGTCAATGTTTTCAAGCACAATAAACAGGCATAATGAAGTAACTAAAAAAACTTAAAAAGTTTACATTGTAAGTAAGTAATTCATCACATTAACTAGAGAATTTGTTGTTTTGTAACAAGTTGTTGGAGGAATATTTTAAAATGACAGAGTTTGAAAGTGATGTTGGTCCAGCTGGTGGTGTCATTAGTTTTGTTATTTAAATAACCTTAGGCTGTAATTTAAATATTGTTAGAAAATATTTGTTGCTTTTATTTATTGTCCTTTTTTTTGTATAAAGTTTTTTAGTTATTTTTTTTTGTCTTTTGTTATAAAAGAATTGTTTCTTAAAATTTCTAATTTATTTTACTTACATTTCAATGTGGTTTAAAGTCACATTTTTCTAGGGATTTCATTTGATAGACTAATTTATTATTATATTTATCTATGCGTGTGTGTGTTATTTTCTCGTTATTATTTGCTAAGCTTTGTTAAATTCTTGGGTATTAAATTGGTACAACATGATGCCTTAGTTGTCAGTTGATTTTTGTTGAAAGTACGGTGGGCGGAATAGGGAAAAAACTTGTTAAAAAGAACAATAATGTAGATATTTATAATAATAAATTTGATATTGCTGGTTATAAAAACTCTCTATAGAAGCTAGAAATGATCATAATAAAGCTAGAAATGGTTATAATGAAGACCCGTGATTGAAGATAACATTAAGTAAAATGTAGTGTACAAAGACTCATGTTTAAAGCTAATGGATTTATTTAAATTTCCATGATTTAAGCTAAAATTATTTTTTAAAGAGTTTCACGTTTGACGACAAAATTGGTCTATATAAAGACCAACGATTGAAGCTAAAATTGGTCCATATAAAGTGTCATAATTGAAGTAGAAAAGTGGTCTATATAAAGTCCAATAATGGAAGAATAGTCTATATAAAGTCTCACGTTTGAAACTAAAATTAGAATATAAAAAGACTTTTGATATGAGTTTAAATTGGTCTACATTAAAGCTAGGAGTGGACCCACGATTGAAGCTAAAATTTATCTATATAAAACAAAATATTTGAAGCATAAATTAGTCAATATAAAAGTCCATGATCTAAGCTGTTGAAGCAAAAATAAGTCCATTTAAGGATCCTTGAGAGTAGCTAAAAGTGGTCTAGTAAAAACCGTCGTTTAAAGCTAAAAGGGATCTACATAAATAGCCACAATCGATGCCTAAATTGGGTTATATATAGTTCCACCTTTGAAGATGAAATTGATTTATAGAAAGTAAAATATTTAAAACTTAAATTGGTCTAAATAAAGGACCACATTTGAAGCTGAAATTGGACTATATAAATACCCAAGTTTAAAGCTATAATTAGCCCATATAAAGTCCCACGATTTAAGCTAAAATTTATCCATTTGAAAGCACCATGACTAAAACAAAAAGTTGTCAATAAAAAACCCACCATTAAAGCTAAAATGGATATGCATAAAAATGCACTATTGAAGCCAAAAATGGAAGCTAAAATTATTCTATTTAAAAATCCATGATAGTAGCTAAATATGGTCTACATAAAAACTGTCGTCTAAAGCTAAAATGGATCTGTGTAGATAGCCACGATCCATGCTAAAATTGGTCTATATATAGTCCGATGTTTGAAGCTGAAATTTTTCTATATAAGGACCCACGTTTGAAGCTATAATTAGTCTATATAAATACCCACAATGGAAGCTAAAATTAAGATCTATAATAATAGTCAAAAATGGTCTTGATTGAAGTTAAAATGGATCTACATAGGGAGTTTCGATCGATGATAAAATTAGTCTATATATAGTCCCTTAATTGAAGCTAAAATTTTTCTATATAAAGACCCATGTTTGAAGTTAAAATGTATCTATATAAACGCCTACTATTGAAGCTGTTATTGGTCTATTTAAACACCCATGGTACAAGCAAAAATGTTTCTATTTTAAGCTAAAATTGGTTTAAAAAAAGGCGATTTATTGGAGCTATGATTAGTCATTATAAACGTCCACGATTGAAGCTAAAATTGATATATAAAAGTACCAATATTTAAAGCCAAAATTGGTTTATATGAATTCCTGCGATTGAAGCTGAAATTAGGCTTTATAAAGCTTATACTGAAATATCCCTGCGGGAAATTTATGACAATTGCTGTAATGGTCCGGTTCCTCTGTACCAGTTGAGTACCAATTGACACCTAACTCGTCACCAAAGTTCCAATTGAGAACAAGTTGACTCAAACACACTCACTATTTAACAGTTGACTCGCGCGCAATAACAATCAGTGGCTGAGTGGTAAGCGTTGAAGACTATAAAACATAATATACGTCAGATGAACATGGGTTCGAGCCGGGGTGCCGCCATCGACATTAACGAAAAATTATGACAAGCCCATGTAAAAGTGACAGGTTCTTCTCATATAAAGTTCCGGAACTGGGACCGGTCACTAGCCCTGAGAACCTGTCACGTGACTAGTTTTGAACCGGTTCTCTTTACTCTAGGGATATTAGACCCTTTCAAATTAAGGAAAATGGCTCAAATGAATACCATTAAATGAATTTCGAAATTTTACTTAATAAAGTTGGGTATAGAATAAAAATAGAGAAAATTATGTTGCAAAGCCAATTAAAATCAACAAGCTAGGATGAGCTGTTTTCTTGTACGGAGCCGTCAAATTTAAAAATTTGTTTACATTTTGGGGGGAAAAAAATAATAATAATTTTCTTTAACTTTCGGTGTATTTTTTAAAGTCTTTTAAAGTAAAATTTTAAAATGAAACCATCAACTTCAGGTATTTCTTTGAGAATTTGTAAATTATATTTTGTCCAAATATTTTTGTTATTTTTTTTGAAAATTGGCCTAAAATACACTAATTTTCAACTTTCAAGGAATGTAACTTAAAATATTACAGAATGTCTTATCTGAAAATTTCTTGATGAATAGAACATATTATATACTTTAATACTGGAGGAAAAAATCGTGAGCATATATATCCCGATTTTAGAAATCATTTTTTTTTTTTTTTCACTACAGTAGCTCTCATACAAAAAAAGTGGAGATTTTTTTCTTTGCTTTTTGGAAATGAAACTGTAACTTCTAATCGGATGGTTGGATTTATATTAAATTTTACATAGTTTTAGCAGAGGAAAATAGCATTTTAAGTTTGGAAGAAGAATCCTACATACATTTCGGGAGCGGAGCTATGGGGGCTCAAAATAGGGAACTAATGACATAGAAAATCTTTAGCCACTAGCGAGTTTTTGATCCTTATCCGATTTAAAAGGTTTTTATGTTACCTTAAAGTATTTAAGGTCGGTTTACAACCGATATTATTATATTTTTTTTTTTGCAATTAGTTAAATAACAAAATTATCTATCGTATAAAAGAAATTTGAATTCGATTCGAAAATTTTGCAAAACATAACAAACAGACTGACGGAAGGACGGACATCAGTATTCTATAAAAAAAAAATTGCAAAAAATGAGTTTTTTAGCTTTAATATCAATATAAAAAGGAAATTTAAATCTTAAAATATTGTTATTACATTTTCCTGAAGTAAGTGCCCTGTTCGGCCCATATCACCACATTGCATAGACAGACGGACGGACATTACCATTCCGCCAAAAAATCGTATAAATCTAAAGTGAACATTAATAATAATTTAGAAAAATAAAACGAAATCATTCAATAAAACGAAATCATTCAAAATGATGTTCAATTCCCTGAATTGAACATCATTTTTGTTTCCTTTTTAACCCAATGCACCGCTGCTTAAACTTGAAGTAATCAATGTATGTATATTAGAGTGCTCCAAAAAAACGAAGTTTCGAATTTTGACCGTCCCCCCCCCCCCCCCTAACATTGTTCTATGGGTTATAAAAATACGTCGTGCAAAAAATTAGGGCAATAGGACTACGTTAACTGGTGCCGCAACGGCTCTGAAGTTTGAAGATGCATTTACAAGGGGAAAATATGAATTTTTTTCAGTTTTCACAGAAATTTTGTCATATAATTATAAATAGTTTTGCATTTTATTGTAAAGGAATCGTAATGTACACTTAATTAGTGTTACAAAAAGATATAAAACACAAAAATTGGTTGAAAAATGTAAAAGTTATTGAAAATTCCCCATTCCATTAACGTGTCTCAGAGCACTTGAATTCGAAATGTGACAAAAAAATAAATATATTTTTGAAAATATTCACATGAAACAATTGTATAACTTAAAATACATCTGTAGTTACTTGAATATGAGCTTCTGTTCTTATAGAATAACGTAAACCTGTTCTCAGCTATGGTCAACAAATTTTGATATTTTTAACGGTCGTTTCAAAACTCAAATTTCAGTTTTTTTGATACTTTGTTAAACAAATTTCAATATTTTTGGGAGATCTCATAGGGATTTATGGACAACAGATTACGGAATAAAACCGTACAAAAAATAGGTCAATACCTCTTATAGTTTGCCCGTACCTGCATTTTGAATTCAGCGGATTTCGAGAAAAACCCATTTTTATGTAATATTTTGGAAAATCAGCCATTTTATTACATTGTTGTGTATTTTAAATGGAACTTTTTTAAAATTTTATAATCCACATAATTCTAAATATAAATCAATAGTTTCATACTATTTGGACGACATTAACCCATAAACTTTAAAGATCAAACGTCAAATTTTGTAATATTTGCAATTTTTGAAGGGAAGTAGTCGAAATTTCATCTATTTTTCGGTAGATCATATCATAAAACTTAAGAAATTTCTTTATTTACAACCGATATTTACAATGATAGTGAAAAAATTAAATTAACACTTAAACGGCTTTGGGGTCAAAACGACCTGTAACGGCCTGTATGATAACATTTTTTTTCTTCATACAAGCTTGGAGCACTCTAATGTATATACAGATCCGAATCTTATTTTAAAAAGAAGCTGGAAGTTATTTTCCACTTTTGTTTCACTGTTTTTCAATATGTTTGGAATTTTAATCAAATTGTCTAAAAAATACTTCTTAAAAATATATATCATACGAACACATATGCATAGTTACACAAAGCCAAATGTATTGAATGAAATGCGTATATTAGGGGGGTTTCAAACAAATATTTATAATAAACAAATATTTATTTCCTAAACAAGAAAATAATGTATCTAATTATTATTAAAAAACTGTTTAAAAATATTTTATTGAAATAATTACAAAAATATATAAAAGTGATGTTGATAACAACACTTTAGTTATACCAAACAAATTTTGTTAATAAATTGAAATAGTGCGATTAATTTATATAACTTTCCCCTAAGCAAGTTTGTGAATAAGCCTAATGTTCATATTTATATATATGCCTGTGTATATGTCAACTCTCATCAACATTACACGTGTGTTAGTAAATCGAAGCAAATACCAACAATCCCAAAAGTACAAACAGGAAGAAAGTAGAAAAAACAAGCATAAAAAAAATCACAGTTGGAGGGCACAATGTGTTATCCAAATTTTTATAGAAAAAGAAAAAAAAAAAACTAAGTATTAAAAATGATTCCAGGAAATGATTTCCTTCTCTCTTCAGCTTGACAAATATACAATAAATATTCTCTAGAAATTTCCTGGATACTGACTGATTTGTTTGTATGTTTTTTTTTTTTGTTAAACTCCCTCTGGCTTAAATGTTGCAGAAAATATTTTTTATTATTTATTTACTTTAATACACTAGTTTCTCTTTTTTTTAGAACAGGAATATAGGGGGGGAAATAATAATAATATACATTGAATACACAATACAAGTTTATATCCTGGAAAATATGTTTTATTTTCCTATGAATATTATCATTTTATAAAAGAGGTTTTTACACATTGATTAACATATTTCCAAGGGAAAGGATGTGTGATTAAAAGGCTTAGGCAAAAAATATATTAAAAAAAAAATAGTTTTTATTCAAAAATTTGGCTTGAAAAATAACCGTTTTAAGTTATAATTAGAGGCAAAATAAAGTTTGTATTAAAATGAATAAAAAATAGTTTACAAAACCTAGGAAAATTAAAAGTTTTCATAGATATTAAGGAAATGAAAACATTTTTTTCCTAAAAGAAAATTGTGGTCAAATGTATATGATACATTAAAATGCATTTACTATTTCCATAAAACTTTTTATCATGTTTAACGCGGAATTCTTTAAAAATCTAAACTTTAATGTTAAATTATTTAGTTGGTGATATCAAATTTATTACACATGAAGAAACCTTAAACTATTGGCTGTTTTAGTTTTTTTTCTGAACAAAGAGTTTTGTTATAGTTTTCTTACACTTAAACAAATTATTTGTTTAAGTTATTTCTCCAGCTTATAACAATTTATTAAGGAAAAACTAAAAAGGAATTTTAAAATTTTCTCTCCATGTTTTTAAATCTATATTAGCTCGTTGTTGTAGTTGTTGTCATCTCTATTATAGTATTTGTTTGTTAGTATTTGTATTGTATACTTGTATTTGTGTGATTTACACTATTTTGTAATGCGTACAATATTATTGTGTTGGATCATTGTTTAAAAATCAGTGAACAGTGGAGATTTGATTTTACATAAATTTGAATGCAAACAATTACACATACAACCACATAATACTAACAATAAACACAGATCCGTACACATAAATATTTTCTATTTGAATTCAGAACAATTTCACTTGGATTCTATTATTCTGTTGTTAAGTCAGTGTAGTAGAAGAGATGAAAACGTGGTACAATTATGGATGCTATTAGAGCAAAAAATAAAATTTTCGATAAATTTATTTTTTATAGGAAAATTTCGATAAATTTTCTTTTCATAAGAAAATTTCGATAAATTTTCATTTTATAGGAAAATTCCGATAAATTTCCTTTTTATAGGAAAATTTCGATAAATTTCCTTTTTATAGGAAAGTTTCGATAAATTTCCTTTTTATAGGAAAGTTTCGATAAATTTTCTTTTTATAGGAAAGTTTCGATAAACTTCCTTTTTATAGGAAAGTTTCGATAAATTTTCTTTTCATAAGAAAATTTCGATTAATTTCCTTTTTATAGGAAAATTTTTATAAATTTTCTTTTTATAGGAAATAAATTTTCATTTTATAGGAAAATTTCGATAAATTTTCATTTTATAGGAAAATTTCGATAAATTTTCATTTTATAGGAAAATTTCGATAAATTATCTTTTTATAGGAAAGTTTCGATAAATTTTCTATTCATAGGAAAATTTCGATAAATTTACTTTTTATAGGAAAATTTCGATAAATTTACTTTTTATAGGAAAGTTTCGATAAATTAGCTTTTTATAGGAAAGTTTACATAAATTTCCTTTTTATAGTAAAGTTTCGATAAATTTCCTTTTTATAAAAAAATTTTGATAAGTTTCCTTTTTATAGGAAAATTTCGATAAATTTTCTTTTTATAAGAAAATTTTAATAAACTTCTTTTTTATAAGAAAATTTCGATAAAAAAAAGAAAATTTTAATAAATTTTCTTTCTATAGGAAAATTTTGATAAATTTCCTTTTTATAGGAAAGTTTCGATAAATTTTCTTTTTATATGAAAATTTCGATAAATTTTCATTTTTTAGGAAAATTTCGATAAATTTCCTTTTTATAAGAAAATTTCGATAAATTTCCTTTTTATAAGAAAATTTTAATAAATTTCATTTTTATAAGAAAATTTCGATAAATTTCCTTTTTATAAGAAAATTTTAATAAATTAGCTTTTTATAGGAAAATTTCGATAAATTTTCATTTTATAGGAAAATTTCGATAAATTAGCTTTTTATAGGAAAATTTCGATAAACTTTCTTTTTATAGGAAAATTTCGATAAATTTTCATTTCACAGGAAAATTTCGATAAATTTCCTTTTTATAAGAAAATCTCGATAAATTTCCTTTTTATAGGGAAATTTCGATAAATTTCCTTTTTATAGGAAAATTTCGATAAATTTCCTTTTTATAGAAATTTTTCGAAAAATTTTCTTTTTATATAAGATTTTCGATAAATTTTCTTTTATAGAAAATTTTGGATAAATTTCTTATTTGTAGTAAATTTTCGATAAATTTCCTTTTCTAGGAAATTTTCGATAAATTTTCTTTTTATAGGAAAATTTCTTACTATAGTAAATTTTCGATAAATTTCTTATTTATAGTAAATTTTCGATAAATTTCTTATTTGTAGTATATTTTCGATAAATTTTATTTTTATAGAAAATTTGCAATTTTTTTTTTCTTTGTATAGAAAATTTTCGAAAATTGTTTTTTATAAAAAAATGTTTGTCTAATTTTCTTTTCGATAAATTTCATTTTGATGGCAAATTTTCGATAACATTAATTTCGATAATTTTTTTTATCTTGCTGCTATAGAAGATTTTCTATATTTTTATTTTAGAAATTTTTCTTTATTTTCCTATTTCTATAATCAAAGCCCTTAAAGTGCAACTTTTTAAAATCAAACGTACATTTTATAATTTTCATTTCGTATCACTGGTTTTTAATATAGATTTCGCTCTTTTTATCTGTTTGCCTATATAATAACAGAGTGTATGTGTCGACTATTGAAAATTGTAAAATACAATGTCAATGTTTCCTTTTCAATGATTCTTTCTTTGTATTATACTATACACGAGCAGTATTGTTAAGGTTATTTTTTGTTCATTCAGTTGGTTTTGCCAGTTTAACAAATCATTTATTTTCAAACTCAACAACACATATTTTTGTTTATAAGTGTCAGTGAATATTTTCGCATTTTCCTTTTGTTTGTATTTGAATAAAATTCAATGTATGTACGCGTGTTTGGTTTATTTATTTGTTTGTACGAATGTAATAGTGTCACTGTCATCGCCCAATTGCTGTGTATACACTGAATATACATTCACTCCTTTAACAATTGAAATTGTCACTAAAAATTAAAAAAAAAACTTGAGATTTATTTTAATTCATGGAAAATTTTTGCACACAATTTTAAGTTGTAATCCTGCTCAAGGGAAGAAGTGTTAATTGTAAAAGGAAATTGTTAAGAAAACAATGTGAACGAGTTAAGTTTGGAAAATTTTTAAATTATTGTTATGTTCGTCTTATGGTGGAGAGTAGAGGGAAAACCAGTTTGAAGGGAACAGAAATAATAATATTTTTTTCTGCTTAAATTTATAAATTAAATTAATTACTTTGAATTGAATTTAGTAAATAAATTAGCAAATAAAGATTTATTTTCGTGCAAAAGTTTTATGATAATTTTGATATCGTTTAAAAAAAAAGTCCTTGTATTATTGAGTTGAGTTTAAAGCAAAACATTTATGTAAAATATATCTTCTTTTCAGTCGAAGCTTTGCGAGTTTTTACCACTTTTTTCGTAATAATATTTTTTAAACTGCATTAACGTTTAAACCTTGAAGCTTTTTATCCTTATTACAACCTTTAATATAAAAATCATTAATTGAAAATATATATTTTTTTAAGCTTTTAAGAAATAAATTTTTCCTATTGTAATAATCTTTTTATTTTTTATATTGGTTTCCTGAAATTAGCTAAATATTTTATAGAAACATTATTTTATAAAACTATTTAATTAAAAAACTCAAAAACTAAAACTAAAAATTGTTATCGTTTATTAAAACGAAAAAGCTTTAATTTTAAACTAAATCAGTGATTTAAAGTAGTTTTCAGTCTAAAAGCGTTTTATATCCATTAATTCTTGTACTTAATAATTTTTATTAAGAAATTATTATTAAAATTCAGAAATATTTTCTCGAATAAAGTTAAAGCGTTTAATGCTTGAAGCTGTTTCACTTAAAAGATTAATTTTAAAAATTAAAAAAAAAACAAGAACTGAAGGACTTAAAAGCCACTATCAATGAAATAATTAATATTTTGCGAAAGAATAAAAGTGTTTTAAGACTAAAAGCTGTTGAAATTATAAAAGTCTGCTACTAAACCTTTTTTAATAAACGAATATTGAATATTAAATGTAAGTGGTTCAAGCTGTAGATATTTTACGAAAGCTTTAAAGTATTTTAAATCTAAAAACTGTTTAAATACTTTTTAAAAACTTTAGAAACGCTTTGCGAAGAAAATTAAAAATTTTAAAGATTAAAGATATTTTACTTGAAAGCTTTTTTAATATTAAAAGCTAAGAAGTTGAAGACCTAAAAGCTATTTTAGGATTATACGCATTTATAATATTAAATGCATGAAAGCGTTTTAATTATGAAATATTTTTCATAATATCAAAAGTATTTTTAGGTTAAAAGCTACTTAAATTTTAAAAACATTTTAAATATTAAACATTCTTTGAAAGCTGTTTAAATTTTAAAATTATTGGCAGATTTTTTTTTTTAAACTACATATTTGAAGCTTAGGGGCTTATTGGGATTTAAATATTCTTTGAAAGCTTAAAAGTATTTGTATCTGCTAGCGTTTCGAACATTAAATATTTTGAGAAAGTTTGACAATATTTATTTTTTACTGAAAGCTTTCTAAATTTAATAATTTTTTAAACATTAAATATTATTTAAAAGCTATTAAGTATTTTTAAACTTAAAACTGTTTAAATTTTAAAAATTTTTTAAAACTAATGAAGATTTTTTAAAAACTATTTTAAGCTTTAATTAGATAATAAAAGTAGCTTATGGGAGAATAAATATTTTGAAAGCTTTAAAGTATATTTACATTAAAAACTGTTTAAATCTTAAAAACTTTTAATTCTAAAAAAGTATTTTTAGTCCGTAAGCTATGGAAATGCTTAAAAAACTATTTTAAGCTTAGGAGCTTAATACAGAATTAATCCGGTTTCTTATATTAAAAGCATTTAAATCCTAACTGTTATAAAATATAAAGATCTTAGATCCAAAGAGATTTTTGAGATATTTTAAGCTTAATTATAAGCAAGATTTTCAAACTTTATTTCTCTAAAGCTTAGAGCTTTTTGAAATCTTTAACATTTATAAGGATTTAAAGCTTTATTAATTCATTTAAAATTTTTTTTTAAGTCTTGCTTAGTTTTAAACCTTTGACATTTTTAAGTAAAGCTGTTTAATGTTATTAACTCTTAAGTAAAATTATTATTTTTCTAAAGTTCATTACAAATGTAGCTGCATATCAAACTTTAAAAAGCTCATATCTATAATATTTTTTACTTTCAAAATGCTTTGTTTGTTAATAAAACTTTCTGTCAAAGGTTTTTATTTTTTAAAAAGTTATTTTTTAATGCCAAAGAAAACAAACACGCATAAACCTGCGTACAATATATTGATGTGACTATAAATATTTTAGAGAGTTGTAGCACTCATCGTGGCCACAAAAGCATACTAGAAAAAAATAAAAAGCATCCACAATATAAAAATAGGTAAAAAGCTCTATTTTGTTTGATAACAAAAATAAAAAAGGAAAAACAAAAAGAAATATTTTTATCCTTTGATGTGCAACACATGAAAGTAAATTGCAATTGTGGCGATTGGGTGCAAGCCACAAGTAGTACTAGTTGTAAGGGCAACAAAGATCAAAGGCGAGCGGCATATACATACATACATATATGTACATATACGATATAATATTAAAGATTAATAAAAAATGGCAGGAAAAAGTTTAAAAACAGAAGGACGATAAAAAAAAAAAAAAAAATGGTAAAGGAGAGAGGTTTGGCTAGAGAGTTGTTAATGCTAAACATTTCTGAACATTTGATACCAGTGAAACGAATTTTGCAAGATTTTGAAAGATCAAAAGCTTAGCTAAGTATCCTGAAATTAACCAACCAATTAACCATCTCTGGGTTCTTAATAAAAAAAATATGAACAAGAAAAACATTTATATACTTCAAAATAATTTTTTTTTCATTCTATCGCTTGTCGCCCTAATTATAATTCATATTACAAAACTTTCATCATCATCTATAACTTTTTCATGTAAAAGTGTTTTAGCTTATATTTATTTTACTTTTCTATTTTTATTATTATTTACTTTGAGTTAAGTGAAATATAAAAAAAAAACTTCATAAAATATGACTGTAAATTGTATGGATGTATTACAAAGTGTCATATACATACATATGACTACAAATACCTTCATACATATCTGTATATCTACTTATAAAGAAAAATAATGTTACATTTAAATAAAACATAGGGAACAAAATATTTGTTGTTTTAAAGGAAAGACAACAAATATAAAATATTATTTACATAAGGAATATGAAAATACACCTCCTACTTCACACGTACTTTTAAATTGAATCCTAACATAAGTGTGGTTATGATGATGATGATGGATTTTTGTAGTTGTTTATCATGCGTATTTGAATTCCTGGAGTCCTTTTCAGATAAAAATAGAAATAAATTGGTTTTACATATGTATATCTTTTGATGTAATCCATCAGAAGTATTGTACTATTGTAGGAAATTGAATTAATATTAAAGTTTGTATAAGAAATAATTTGGTTGAAAATAAATTCATAAAGATCTTTGCATTAAAGAAGTATTTTTTAATAAAATTCATGGTAATTTTCCTAAAAACTAAAAATTTATTTTTAATTTATTTATTTATAAAACTCAGAATTTTCCAAAACTTAAGGAAAATTTCCTATAAAAGGAAAATTTAATGAAAATATCCCATAAAAAATTTTCAAAAAAATTTACGAAAATAGTCTATAAAAAGGAAATTTAACGAAAATTTCTTATAAAAAGAAAATTTAACGAAAATTTCTTACAAAAAGTAAATTTTACTAAAATTTCCTATAAAAAAAAAGAAATTAACGAACATTTTCCATGAAAAGGAAATTTAACGAAAAATTTCTTTAAAGTGGATGTTTAACGATTTTCCATGAAAACGGAAATTTAACAAAAATTTTCTCTAAAAGAAATTTTAACGAACGTTTTCTATTAAAAGGAAATTTATCGAAAATTTCTTATAAAACAAAATTTATCGAAAATTTCTTATAAAAGAAAATTTATCGAAAATTTCTTATAAAATAGATTTTTATCGAAAATTTCCTATAACAAAGAAATTTATTGAAAATTTTATATAAAAAAATGTATCGAATATTTCCTATAAAAAGGAAATTTATCGAAAATTTGCTATAAAAAGAAAATTTATCGAAAATTTGCTAAAAAAAAAGAAAATTTATCGAAAATTTTCTATAAAAAAAAAATTTATCGAAAATTTTCTATAAAAAAAATTTATCGAAAATTTGCTATAAAAAGAATATTTATCGGAAATTTCCTATAGAAAGGTTATTTATCCAAAATTTTCTATGAAAAGGAAATTAATCGAAAATTTCCTATAAAAATTTATTGGAAATTTCCTATAAAAAGGAAATTTATCGAATATTTCCTATAAAAAGGAAATTTATCGAAAATTTTCTATTAAAAGAAAATTTATCGAAAATTTGCTATAAAAAGAATATTTATCGGAAAATTCCTATAAAAAGGTTATTTATCCAAAATTTTCTATGAAAAGGAAATTAATCGAAAATTTCCTATAAAAAAGAAATTTATTGGAAATTTTCTATAAAAAAAATGTATCGAATATTTCCTATAAAAAGGAAATTTATCGAATATTTCCTATAAAAAGGAAATTTATCGAAAATTTTCCATAAAAGGAAATTTATCGAAAATTTCCCATAAATAGAAAATTTATCGAATATTTCCTATAAAAAGGAAATTTATCGAATATTTCCTATAAAAAGGAAATTTATCGAATATTTCCTATAAAAAGGAAATTTATCGAAAATTTTCTATTAAAAGAAAATTTATCGAAAATTTTCTATTAAAAGAAAATTTATCGAAAATTTTCTATTAAAAGAAAATTTATCGAAAATTTACTAAAAAAGAAAATTTATCGAAAATTTGCTAAAAAAGAAAATTTATCGAAGATTTTCTATTAAAAAAAAATTTATCGAAAATTTGCTAAAAAAGAAAATTTATCGAAAATTTTCTATAAAAAGAAAATTTATCGAAAATTTGCTAAAAAATAAAATTTAACGAAAATTGGCTATAAAAGGAATATTTATCGAAAATTTCCTATAAAAAGGATATTTATCCAAAATTTGCTTTAAAAAGGAAAAATATCGAAAACTTGCTATAAAAAGAAAATTTATCGAAAATTTGCTAAAAAATAAAATTTAACGAAAATTTGCTATAAAAGGAATATTTATCGAAAATTTCCTATAAAAAGGATATTTATCCAAAATTTTCTATGAAAAGGAAATTAATCGAAAATTTCCTATAAAAAGGAAATTTATTGGAAATTTTCTATAAAAAAATGTATCGATTATTTCCTATAAAAAGAAAATTTATCGAAAATTTTCTATAAAAAGAAAATTTATCGAAAATTTGCTAAAAAAGAAAATTTATCGAAAATTTTTTATAAAAAAAAATTTATCGAACATTATCTATAAAGAGGAAAAAATCGAAAATTTTCTATAAAATGAAAATTTTAATTTTTTTGCTTAAATTAAAGATAACTAATATTACTACTTACTTGCAGATAAATTCCCTTAACAAGTGCTGCTGCTAAACTGCATAAAATAAAAATCAATACACTTGACCTTTATCGAAGAAAACAACAACAGAAAATATTCTAATACAATGGATACACAATAGATTTGCACTGAAAGCCACTTGAAATTGAGCTAAAAAAAATATATATATGAAAAGAACAGAATGAAAAATCAAATAAAAAATCAAATAAAAATATGAAAACAAACAACAAATACTTGTCATAGAAAACTAAAACAAACAAAAATTCACAATAGCAAAAAAAAAAAAAAAAAAAAAATCTTCAAAGTTTTTAGTAAAAAAAAAAGAAATTCATTTTCTTTTTTTCTGTTAAAAACAGGCATCAATTTCATTTCATTTTTTCATTTCATTTCATTTTTATTTTTATTTAGTTAGATATGAAAAACAATACTGATACTGAATAGTAACCATAGCACAAAAAAAAAAAAAAAAAGAACTGTGTGATGTATCAACAAATTTTTGTGAGCGAACAAGTGTAATACTTAATAAAAATATATTTGTATATTTTTTCAGTAGGTTGCTATCAATACGATGGTTTTCAATATTTTTTATTAAAAAAATAAAAAAAAATCTTTTTATTAGAAAAAAAAAAAAAAAAGAAATGCCATTTTTTTATATTACATATATTGAGGTATTTGCATAAAAAAATATTAAAGAAAAAATAATAAAAGCCGTATCAGAAACATCAATATGTGTAACAACGTTTTTGTATACATTTTGAAAAATAACTTTGATGTCACAATGAAGCCTCTGAAAATAGCAATCATAATAACAATCTACCTACAAATAATAAAAGTGCGAATAAATACCAATGTGGGAGGTAAAATATACATTTATTACATTGGTACAGTGGAATCGTAAGTAGATTGGTCAGCTTAAAAAAAGGAAGATATAATACAAAATGAGATTCATAACTTTCCAAAGTAACGGATTTTATTCTGCAATTATTAATCTAGTTATAATTACTTACATAGTTATTATAATTTTCTTTATATCCACTGTGCTTTTACACATTTTTCACTTATACAACTTCATGTACACATGATGCGATACCATGGTTTTAAAAATATTTTATTTGTCAACAACTTTTATAAAAACAATTTACGTTTTTCTGTATATTTTATTGGTTTTTTAAAACTGTTTTTGTATGTATTTGCAAATAAATACATGCGTCTATTTATTTTGCTATAGTTTAACGCAGTTGCTTCTTTAAAGTTTTTGATAAGAGCCACGTGTGAATAAATTTTAAATTTAAATTTCAGTAAATATTTACTTTACTTGTAGTCATCCAAATGTGCTATAACAACATATGTTCGATATCTTTTGAAAATTTTCGATAAAAATAAAATTTATTAAAATTCTGTACAAATAAAAAACATTTGAATAATATTCTTTTTATAGGAAATTTTCGATGAATTCTCTTTTTATAGGAAATTTTTGATAAATTTTCTTTTTATAGGATATTTGCGATAAATTTTCTTTTTATAGGAAATTTTCGATGAATTCTCTTTTTATAGCAAATTTTCGATAAATTTTCTTTTTATAGGAAATTTTCGATAAATTTTCTTTTTATAGGAAATTTTCGATAAATATTCTTTTTATAGGAAATTTTCGATAAATTTTCTTTTTAAAGGAAATTTTCGATAAATTTTCGATAAATTTTCTTTTTATAGGAAATTTTCGATAAATTTTCTTTTTATAGGAAATTTTCGATAAATTTTCTTTTTATAGGAAATTTTCCATAAATTTTCCTTTTTATAGGAAATTTTCGAAAAATTTTCTTTTTATAGGAAATTTTCGATAAATTTTCTTATTATAGGAAATTTTCGATAAATTTTCTTTTTATAGGAAATTTTCGATAAATTTTCTTTTTATAGGAAATTCTCGATAAATTTTCTTATTATAGGAAATTTTCGATAAATTTTCTTTTTAAAGGAAATTTTCGATAAATTTTCTTTTTATAGGAAATTTTCGATAAATATTCTTTTTATAGGAAATTTTCGATAAATTTTCTTTTTATAGGAAATTTTCGATAAATTTTCTTTTTATAGGAAATTTTCGATAAATTTTCTTTTTATAGGAAATTTTCCATAAATTTTTTTGTATAGGAAATTTTTGATAAATTTTGTTTTTATAGGAAATTTGCGATAAATTTTCTTTTTATAGGAAATTTTCGATAAATTTTCTTTTTATAGCAAATTTTCGAAAAATTCTCTTTTTTTATGAAATTTTCGATAAATTCTCTTTTTTTATGAAATTTTCGATAAATTTTCTTTTTATAGGAAATTTTCGAAAAATTCTCTTTTTTATTAATTTTTATTATAGAAAATTTTCGATGAATTCTCTTTTTATAGCAAATTTTCGATGAATTCTCTTTTTATAGCAAATTTTCGATAAATTCTCTTTTTTATGAAATATTCGATAAATTTTCTTTTTATACAAAATTTTCGATAAATTTTCTTTCTATAGGAAATTCTCGATAAATTTTCTTATAGGAAATTTTCGATAAATTTTCTTTTTATAGAAAATTTTCCATAAATTTCCCTTTTATAGGAAATTTTCGATAAATTTTCTTTTTATAGGAAATTTTCGATAAATTTTCTTTTTATAGGAAATTTTTGATAAAATTTTCTTTTTATAGGAAATTTTTGATAAAATTTTGTTTTTATAGCAAATTTTCGATAAATTCTCTTTTTTATGAAATATTCGATAAATTTTCTTTTTATAGCAAATTTTCGATAAATTTTCTTTTTATAGCAAATTTTCGAAAAATTCTCTTTTTTTATGAAATTTTCGATAAATTTTCTTTTTATAGGAAATTTGCGATAAATTTTCTTTTTATAGGAAATTTTCGATAAATTTTCTTTTTATAGGAAATTCTCGATAAATTTTATTTTTATAGGAAATTCTCGATAAATTTTCTTTTTATATCAAATTTGCGATAAATTTTATTTTTATAGGAAATTTTCGATGAATTCTCTTTTTATAGGAAAATTTTCGATAAATTGTCTTTTTATTTGAATTTCTCGATAAATTATATTTTTATAAGAAATTTTCGATTAATATTGTTTTTATAGGAAATTCTCTATAAATTTTTTTTTTCATAAAAAATTTAAGATAAATTTTCTTTTTATAGAAAATTTTCGATGACTTCACTTTTTATAGGAAATGTTCGATAATTTTTTTTTTTATAGGAAATTCTCGACAAATTTTCTTTTTATAGGAAATTCTCGGTAAATTATCTTTTTTATATAGAGAATTTTCGATAAATTTTTTTTATAGAAAATTTTCGATAAATTTTCTTTTTATAGGAAATTCTCGATAAATTTTCTTTTTATAGGAAATTCTAGGTAAATTTTCTTTTTTATATAGAAAATTTTCGATAACTTTTCTTTTGATAGAAAATTTTCGATAAATTTTCTTTTTATAGAACATTTTCGATAAATTTTATTTTTATAGGATATTTTCGACAAATTTCCTTTTTATAAGAAAACTGAGATAAATTTCCTTTTTATAGGAAATTTTCTACAAATTTCCTTTTCATGGAAAATTTTCGATAAATTTCCTTTTTATAGGAAATCTGGAATAAATTTCCTTTTTATAGGAAAGTTTCGATAAATTTCCTTTTCATAGAAATTTGCGATAAATTTTATTTTTATAGCAAATTTTCAACAATTTTCCTTTTGATAGAAAATTTTCGACTAAATTTCTTTTTATAGAACTTTTGTTAAATTTTCCTTAAATGAAGTATTTTTGTTCATTTTATGAAGTATTTTTTTATTTATAGGATATTTTCGATAAATTTCTTATTCATAGACAATTTTCTATTTATAGAAAATTTTCGATTTTTTTGTAAAGAATAAAAACAATTTGTATTGGGAAATTGTCTTTATGTTTTCCTCCTGTTATTTATTTACTTTAGCTCTCAATTATATTTTAAACAAAGGTACTATTAAAATAATAAATTCTTTTTTTCCTTCAATAGCTCTTGTTTAAAAACTCTTAACACATTTTTATGGACATTTATTTATATTTACAATTTATACATTCTAACAGCTAAATCTTAACTGTCAATGTTAAAATATGTTTAATACTTTTTGCCATCATCACGTCTTTCCCTACTCTACAACTCCCCTCCCTCTACGAAAAGTTTAAAAGTAAACAATAAAGAAACTTAACACTTTTATAAAATTTTCTATACATTTTTTTTCTTAGTCTTTCTCCAACACTTTTATATTTTTCATTTTGTAGTAAATATAAAAACAACAAAAATAAAATAAATTTGACGTTTAAAAAAGCCCCCTAAGACGTTTTGTGCCATAAAGTTATAGTAGAAAAAACATTTTGTACTATTAAATTGTTTCAATATTGTTTTTCATATAAATGTTCATATGTATTGTATAATGAAATATAAGTATGAATATATGTATGTATGTTTGGGAATGTGTATATGAGCTAGTATCATAAAACAGTTGTTTTGTTTGCCGCAGGATAAAAAGCCGTGAGTTTAAAAAAGGATATGAAACAGTCAATTCATATACATATGTACATATAAGTATAACTTCAAATGAATGTGTGTATGTAAAGACTTATAGACATATAAGATTACATATGAAAATGTATTTAAGTACGTATGTATAAGTATGTGCATATGTACATTTATTCTTACATTTTCGCATAATGCATTTATTTGTTTTTTTTTTTCTTTTTTGAATTGTTAACTAAAATAGGAAAATACCCGTTGGTTATTTATGAGTATAATTCTAAATAGTATTAGGGAACTACTAAAGTAGTTGGAAAAAATTAAGTCTACAACATTTAATCTGAAATTTTATTTACTTTATTTCACATATTATAACCAAATTTTGACACTTTCATTGTAATTTATTTTTAATTATATGTTGATTTTATGATCTTTTGTTTTAAAATTTGTAAATCGGAATAAATAAATATCATGTTTAAATTACGTTTAAATTAATTAAAAAAAATTATGTCTGTATACATAAGTGACCTCAATAACGAAGTCTCAGACACTAATTAAGTTCATATATTTATGCACCCTACTTTTAAATGGATACAAATAGTTATTAGATAAAGAAGAATTTCAAGCATTTTTAATAATTTATAGAAAATTATCGAAAAATTTATAGAAAATTTTCTATAAATTTCCTTTTTAGAGAAAAATTTCGATACATTTTCTTCTAAAAGAACATTTTCGATAAATTTCTTATTAAGAAAATCTTCGATAAATTTCTTATTTATAGCAATTTTTCGATAAATTTCCGATTTATAATAAATTTTCGATAAATTTCCGATTTATAGTAGATTTTCGATAAATTTCTGATTTATAGTAAATTTTCGATAAATTTATGATTTCTAGTAAATTTTCGATAAATTTCGGATTTATAGTAGATTTTCCATAAATTTCTGATTTATAGCAGATTTTCGATAAATTTCTGATTTATAGTAAATTTTCGATAAATTTCTGATTTATAGTAAATTTTCGATAAATTTCCGATTTATAGTAAATTTTCGATAAATTTCTGATTTATAGTAAATTTTCGATAAATTTCCGATTTATAGTAAATTTTCGATAAATTTCTTATTTATAGTAAATTTTCGATAAATTTCTTATTTATAGTAAATTTTCGATAAATTTCCGAATTATAGTAAATTTCCGATTTATAGTAAATTTTCGATAAATTTCTTATTTATAGTAAATTTTCGATAAATTTCTTATTTATAGAAAATTTTCGATAAATTTCGGATTTATAGTAGATTTTCGATAAATTTCTGATTTATAGTAAATTTTCGATAAATTTCTTATTTATAGAAAATCTTCGATAAATTTCCGATTTATAGTAAATTTTCGATAAATTTCTGATTTATAGTAAATTTTCGATAAATTTCTGATTTATAGTAAATTTTCGATAAATTTCCGATTTATAGTAAATTTTCGATAAATTTCTTATTTATAGTAAATTTTCGATAAATTTCTTATTTATAGTAAATTTTCAATAAATTTCCGAATTATAGTAAATTTTCGATTTATAGTAAATTTTCAATGAATTTTCGGTGAATAGTAAATTTTCGATAAATTTCTTATTTATAGAAAATTTTCGATAAATTTCCGAATTATAGCAATTTTTCGATAAATTTCCGATTTATAATAAATTTTCGATAAATTTCCGATTTATAGTAGATTTTCGATAAATTTCTGATATATAGTAGATTTTCGATAAATTTCTGAATTATAGTAAATTTTCGATAAATTTCCGAATTATAGTAAATTTTTGATTTATAGTAAATTTTCAATGAATTTTCGATGAATAGTAAATTTTCGATAAATTTCTGATTTATAGTAAATTTTCGATAAATTTCTGATATATAGTAGATTTTCGATAAATTTATGATTTATAGTAAATTTTCGATAAATTTCTTATTTATAGTAAATTTTCTATAAATTTCCGAATTATAGTAAATTTTCGATTTATAGTAAATATTCAATGAATTGTGGATGAATAGTAAATTTTCGATAAATTTCTTATTTATAGAAAACTTTCGATAAATTTCCGATTTATAGTAAATTTTCAATGAATTTTCTATTTATAATAAATTTTCGATAAATTTCTTATTTATAGTAAATTTTCGATAAATTTCCGATTCATAGCAAATTTTTGATAAATTTTTTTTTAGGATTTTTTTTTTTTTAATTTTCTGTTTTTAAGTCGACCTCACTCCACAATTATATGTTGTATTGTCTTTCAGTTGATTTCTGTTATAATTATGTGAGAATTAAATTGAATACGTAAACTTCTATACAACATCACACGTACAAATACACATACGCATAAAGTTTTTTTCAACAGCTACTATTGTTTGTGTAACCGATTCAATGCATCCAATGCAACGAACATACAACAACACAATGCTAAAAGGATGACTATAACTTTGTTGACGATGATGATGTTAAAAGTTTTCAAAACTCACATAAATTTAAGTTAAAGTTTTAATGTTGTTATCGTTGTTGCATTTTTATAATGTGTTTAAGACAGTAAAATAAACAAAACAAACGAATACAACAATACAAACTGACAGGCAGACAGACAAATACAAGCAGCCATCAGCTAAAATCAGTTGCAACAAAAAAAAAAAAAAAAAATAGTAAAAAAGTTGGTGCGAATTTTTGCTACATGTAATAAAGTTTTGTTTTTTTTTTTTGCTTTTTGTTTGCAACACAATTTTTTTTATTGTTTTATTATTTGAACATTACAAAATGCAAGAAGTATTTCGTGGTGTATGTTTGTATTTAAATGTATGTGAGTTTTATTTGTAAATATGCAACATGAATTTATTATGTGTATAAGAATGTTATGAAAACTTTTGGTTGGTTATTTTTTTTATTTTATTAAAATAATGTTAATATATATATATGTATATATTTTTTTTATATAAATATAAGTTTTTATTATGTGGTCCTTTTGTTTTTAATTTATCTGAAAGTGTTGTAATAATCATTGGCAAAATAATTATTTTTGAAATATAATTGAAATTTATGGCATATTTAATTTAATGACAAAAAATAAAGGGGGAATTCCAAAAAATTTATTATGAGCAGAAAATATAAACAGATAACAAGCAAATCTATTGAATGAGATAATGTTTGGGGTCCTTCGAACATGATTATATTTTAAGAACTTTGCTTTTCTAGCAAAAAAATTTTTCTCGAAATTTTAAATTTAAATTAACGAAAAATCGAGACAAGTAAAGTTATCGATTCCATATCTATGGTCCTTCGCATCGGATGTATTTTTTTTTTAAAGAAACTCCATCTAAATTCATATTGTTCCTATACATATTTGTTTTTCTTAAGTTATAATTGTCAGAGCTGTCGTTGTTTTAGAAATATTAGCAGACTACATTTGTACATTGTCTGCTAAAAATAAATATTTCGTGTTTGAAACAGAAACTAACATTTATTATATATTAAACATTTCTATAAAAAAAAAAATTTGAGATAAACTGTTTACACTGGCCATAATTTCTTATTAAATAGTAAAACCTTAATAATTTTTTGATTTTTTTAGATGGTTCATATAAATATTAGTACTTTTTAAAATTTAATTTTCTTGGTTAATTTCAATGCCAGTTATTATGAAAACTTAATAAAATTTTGTTCTCCTCTCCCCTTTTGTCTATGACAGTCGTGGCAAGTTATAACAAGTTAACACATTTAACATTCTTGCAAGTTATAGAAAAAAATGCAGCTATGGAACACAAAAAAATACTAAGCAAAAAACATGTATGAGCGAAAAGAAAATCAAACATTTCAAACATTTGCTTAGAGTAGTTTGTTCCCTACTCAAGTCAGAGCAGGCATGATTTTTTAGCAAAAAAATATAAGCAGAACTTTAAAAGGATTAAGACATTTAACAGTATTTTTATAAAAAACTATCCAATGATTTTAATGAAAACTTTCTGTCTATAGAACATTTTCGATAAATTTCCTTTTTATGGAAAATTTTCGATTAATTTCCTTTTTATAGGAAATTTTTGATAAATTTCCTTTTATAGGAAATTTTTGATAAATTTCCTTTTTATAGGAAATTTCCGATTAATTTTCTTTTTATAGGAAATTTTCAAAAAATTTCTTCTTTATAGGTAATATGCGATAAGTTTCCTTTTCATAGGAAAATTGCAATAAATTTCCTTTTTATTGGAAATTTTCAATAAATTTTTTTTTTTTTTTTTTTTTTTTTTTTTTATAAGAAATTTTTGATAAATTACTTTTTACAGGAAATTTTTGGTAAATTTCCTTTTATAGGAAATTTTCAATCAATTCCTGTTTTATAGGAGATTTTTGATAAATTTCCTTTTTATAGGAAATTTTTGATAAATTTCTTTTTATAGGAAATTTGCGATAAGTTTCCTTTTTATAGGAATTTTGCGATAAATTTCATTTTTAAAGGAAATTTTCGATAAACTTCCTTTTAGTAGGAAATTTTTGATAAATTTCCTTTTTATAGGAGATTTTTGATAAATTTCCTTTTTATAGGAAATTTTTGATAAATTTCTTTTTTATAGGAAATTTGCGATAAGTTTCCTTTTTATAGGAATTTTGCGATAAATTTCATTTTTAAAGGAAATTTTCGATAAACTTCCTTTTTGTAGGAAATTTTCGATAAATTTCCTTTTTATAGGAGATTTTTGATAAATTTCCTTTTTATAGGAAATTTTTGAAAAATTTCTTTTTTATAGGAAATTTGCGATAAGTTTCCTTTTTATAGGAAATTTTCGATAAATTTCCTTTTTATAGGAAAATTTCCATAAATTTTCTTTTTATAGGAAATTTTCGATAAATTTCTTTTTTATAGGAAATTTTCGATAAATTTCCTCTTTATAGGAAATTTTCGATGAATTTCCTCTTTATAGGAAATTTTCGATGAATTTCCTCTTTATAGGAAATATTCGATAAATTTCCTCTTTATAGGAAATTTCCGATAAATTTCCTCTTAATAGGAAATTTTCGACAAATTTCCTCTTTATAGGAAATTTTCGATAAATTTCCTCTTTATAGGAAATTTTCGATAAAATTCCTCTTTTTAGGAATTTTTCTATAAATTTCCTATTTATAGGAATTTTTCGATAAATTTCCTCTTTATAGGATAAAGTTTCTTTTTTAGGAAATTTGCGATAAGTTTTCTTTTTATAGGAATTTTGCGATAAATTTCATTTTTATAGGAAATTTTCAATAAGTTTCCTTGTTATAGGAAATTTTTGAAAAATTTACTATTAATTTCCTTTTTAAAGGAAATTTTAATTTTGCGATAAATTTCATTTTTATAGGAAATTTTCAATAAGTTTCCTTGTTATAGGAAATTTTTGAAAAATTTCCTATTTATAGGAAATTTACTATTAATTTCCTTTTTAAAGGAAATTTTAAATTTGCGATAAGTTTCCTTTCTATAAATTTTAAATAAATTTCTTTTTTATAGGAAATTTGCGATAAGTTTCTTTTTTATAGGAAATTTTCGATAAATTTCCTTTTTATAGGAAAATTTCCATAAATTTCCCTTTTATAGGAAATTTTCGATAAATTTCCTTTTTATAGGTAATTTTCGATAAATTTCTTTTTTATAGGAAATTTTCGATAAATTTCCTTTTTATAGGAAATTTTCGATAAATTTCCTTTTTAAAGGAAATTTTCGATAAAATTCCTGTTTATTGGAAATTTAAATTTTCTTTTTTACAGGAAATTTTCTTTTTTATGGGAAATTTTCGCTAAATTAATTTTTTTTATAGAATTTTCGCTAAATTTTCACTTTTTTATTACCTTTTATTAGAGAATCCTTTCTTTTAGTAATCTGTATTGCAAGTAAATATTTTGTTATTTTCTTTAGTTGGTTGATTGTACATGGTTGTTGGGGTTGTTGGCTTAAAGAATGTATGTTTAATGTTTTTTTCTTTACAGAAAGTATGTCTGTCTGTCTGTCTCCCTATCTGCTTGTTAGTATGTTGCCAGTATTTGTGTGTAGTTTTGTTGTTTGTAGTAGGATTGTAGTTTTGTTCGTTTAGTAAGTATGGCATAAAGTATGTGACATGCGGGAATTTTTAAAACCAGTTTTCTATCAAGTTTACTCAGCATCAACACCACACCATGGAGGACTAAGTTACTGAGTGAGTGGGTCTAAAGGCAATACAGATAAACATGTGAATGTGTTTACTAACACTTACATATATGCATTTATAGATTGAACCGAGTACATATTTGCAATGTTGTATGTTTGTTTGTTTGGTAGTTCTGAGTTTTGTTTTTTTATCTTGTCTTTCGTTTTTTTTTTATTTTCAAGTTCTTGTTTTCATTTTTTTTTATTTGGCTTAAATTTTTTTCTATTGGTTTTTAGTTAATACGCTGCTGCTACGGCAGCTTTTGTTGATGTTTTTAAGTTTTTTTTTTCTACAATTGTTAGATGTTTTTTCTTTTCCTTTTTGTTATTTTTAACATTTGGCCATAAGATTTAAGTTTAACGTGAGCGTCCAAAAGGTTTGAAATGTTTATTTTGGATTTTTTTATTTGTTTGTTTGAGTCCAAAAAGATAGTTGAAGTTTAAAATTTGATAAATTTTTATGTAACAAAAGTCAGTTAGAGATTTTTAACGCTTATTTAGTACATATATTTATGTTTTTGAATGAGAAAAATTAATATATTCTTCAAATGACTGATAGATGTTTAAGAGAGAATTTTCAGATAAAAATTATCAGTATTCTATTAAGGTTTCCGATTTTTTAATTAGTTACTGCTTAAAATGATATGTAGATCACTATTACTGTTGCTATTATGAGAGTGACAATTATGAGAGTGAGCAATTCATATTTCTTTTAAAATATATATTTTGCACATTTGTGAATATATACCTTTAAAATTATATACTTTTTGTTAAAATTTATTGTATACTTTGAGTGTAAATGGGTTTACAAACGTACGCCTTACCTACTATTAAATTTCTTATTATTATTACTATTTGTTGCTTTATTACTAATTTAATGTTTTGTGCCATTCTATTTGTACTTTTGAGCAGCGTATAAGTATGACATTGAGCTTCATTATACTTTTAATTAATTTTTTTTCCACACAAAAGACAATTTATTGCTGGCTGCCACACTTTTAATAATATGAAACAACTGTCAAACCAGCCTTAGAATTACTAGTTTATAATATTTTACATGACCGCATTATAATCTGATTTAAATATAAATTTTATCTAGTTTCTATTAATTAAAAAATAAAAAACAATCTGCATAAATGCTAGATTTTTTTGGAAAAAAGGTAAATCAATTAATAAATAAATTCTAAATAATAAATTAATATAAACAAATTATAAATTTATTTAATTAGCAATAAATATGCTTTTTCTAAATGTCGTATATATTTTTATAATTAGAATAAATTTTAATTGTATTAAATTATTTTATTTATTTTTTAGTTAAGCCTGATAGTTATGAAATCATTTAAATTAAATTATCAATATTAACTAAGATAAAATGTATTTAATTATAAATACAATTGAATCTACAACCATACATATGATTAAATAACAAATAATGTTGGTTAAATGTTAATATTTAAAGGTCAGGAGTTAAAAGGAATAAAATAAAAATAATTAAATTTATAAATAAAAGATTATGAAATTCTACACCCAGAAAAAATCAACCACATAAATAATGAAAACTATATCATACGGTGTCAATATTAACCATTAAATTTTTTTCCCTCAGTGTACCAACAATTTTGTTAAGTAAAATAGATAATTTTTGTGATAAAAGGTTATGATATTGACCTATAGTTTTTGTTTCTTTTTTCATTTATTTAGCAGGAATTATTTAAGCATAAGAAAATAATTAATATTTAAGATATTTACTAAACTGAAATGTTTTCAAAACAAAATATTTTTATTCTTTTATTTTAGAATTCTTTTTTTGTTATTACAAAAATTATACTTTTGCGAAACAAAAAAATATTGCATTTTAAAATTCTTTTCCTTATTTTAAACAACAATTACTTGTGGTTTTAAACAAAATTTATTTGATTACATTTTCATAAAATACAAGATAAAATTTTATACACAATAATGAAAATAAAAAAACAAACGAAATCAATATGAACAAATCTTGAAAAAAATTCCTCATCATCATGTTAGTCTAAACGCAATGAGGCTTAAGCAACAGCCTGCAACGTTAACTAACATTGAAATAAAAGTATAACCAGCAAACATACTTAATGAAAAATAAATTTATTTCAAATTTTTTTTTTTACTTGAACCATTCTTGACCAACGATTTTTTATGCAATTTCAAAATACTTTTGATTATAAAATAAAAATTTTGTAAAATTTTTAAATCCTTGAATTTATGTTTACTGGGTTCGCAAACATGATGAAAACATCAAATATGGAAATATCAGGAAAACTGTACAAATTATCTATCAATAAATAAGCAAAAATTTTTGCACAACAAAAATTTAAAAACTAAAACATTTGTATGTAAATTAATGGACAGACGTAATGGATAGATGTATGTATATTTTGTTATAAATAGATCGAAATATATAGACTCATTATAGATACTATGTTACATAGGCATTTTGTTGAAGCAAATATGTATGTATTTGATAATTAATTGAAGAAAATGTAATTAAAATAGTAAACAAGATACTCCCTTAAATTAAAAAAAAAAAAAAAAAATCGTTTGATTTTACAAAAATCATATTTCAACTAGACAATAGTCAAAATTATAGTCCAAGCTATAGTCAAACTATAGTCTAGACTATAGACTAAACTATAGTCAGTTTGACTATAGACAAAACTATAGTCTAGACTATAGACAAAACTATAGTCTAGACTATAGACAAAACTATAGTTAAGACTATAGACAAAACTATAGTCTAGACTATAGACAAAACTATAGTCTATATTATAGACCAAACTATAAACTAAATTATAGTCTAGACAATACACTAAACTACAGTCTAGACTAGAGACTAAACTTTAGTTTAGACTATAAACTAAACTACAGTTTAGACTATAGAGTAAATAAAGACAATTGACTAAACTATAGGCTAGACGATATACTAAGCTAAAGTCCAGTCTATAGACTAAACTATAGTCTAGACTATAAACTAAACTATAGTCTAGACTATAAACTAAACTACAGTCTAGACTATAGACTAAACTATAGTCTAGACTATAGACTAAACTATAGTCTAGATTAAAAACTAAACTATCTAGACTATAGACTAAGCTATAGTCTAGACTATAGACTAAACTATAGTCTAGACTATAGACTAAACTATAGTCTAGACTGTAGACTAGACTATAGTCTAGACTGTAGACTAGACTATAGTCTAGACTGTAGACTAGACTATAGTCTAGACTGTAGACTAGACTATAGTCTAGACTATGGACTAAACTATAGTCTAGACTATAGACTAAACTATAATCTAGACTATAGACTAAACTATAGTCTAGACTATAGACTAGACTATAGACTAGACTATAGACTAAACTATAGTCTAGACTATAGACTAAACTATAGTCTGGACTATAGACTAAACTATAGTCTAGACTATAGACTAAACTATAGTCTAGACTATAGACTAAACTATAATCTAGATTAAAAACTAAACTATAGTCTAGACTCTAGACTAAGCTATAGACTAAACTATAGTCTAGATTAAAAACTAAACTATAGTCTAGATTAAAAACTAAACTATAGTCTAGACTATAGATTAAACTATAGTCTAGATTAAAAACTAAACTATAGTCTAGACTATGGATTAAACTATAATTTAGACTATAGACTAAACTATAATCTAGTCTATAGACTAAACTATAATCTAGACTATGGAATAGACTATAATCTATACTATAGAATAAACTATAATCTAGAATATAGACTAAACTGAAGTCTTGACTATAGACTAAACTATAATCTAGACTATAGACTAAACTATAGTCTAGTCTATAGACAAAACTATAGACTAAACCATAGTATAGACTATAGACTAAACTATAGTCTAGACTATAGACTAAACCATAGTCTAGACTATAAACTAAACTATAGTTTAGACTATAAACTAAACTATAGTTTAGACTATAGTCTGGACTATAGACTAAGCTATAGTCTAGACTATAGACTAAGCTATAGTCTAGACTATGGACTAAACTATAATTTAGACTATAGAATAAACTATAATCTAGACTATAGACTAAACTGCAGTCTAGACTATAGACTAAACTGCAGTCTAGACTATAGACTAAACTATAATCTAGACTATAGACTAAACTATAATCTAGACTATAGACTAAACTATAATCTAGACTATAGACTAAACTATAATCTAGACTATAGACTTAACTATAGTCTAGACTATAGACTAAACTATAGTCTAGATTATAAACTAAATTATAGACTAAACTATAGACTAAACTATAGTCTAGACTATAGACTAAACTATAGTCTAGATTATAGACCAAACTATAGACTAAACTATAGTCTAGACTATAAACTAAAATGTAGTCTAGACTATAGACTAAACTGTAGTCTAGACTATAGACTAAACTGTAGTCTAGACTATAGACTAAAGTGTAGTCTAGACTATAGACTAAACTATAATCTAAACCAGTTATGCCCACACACACTACTTTACATTTGCGCTTGTGTGTGTGAAGCCGCAAAAACGAGATTGACTGAACGCAGCTCAAGTTTACACTGAAAAAAACTCTTCATTTGTAGAAAGTAAACTCCCAAATAATGAAACATATGTTAACCTTAATTTTTGTTATTGACGACTTTATTTTTTCTTAAGAAAATTGGTTTTCTAGTTATTTTTGTTCAAATACACCTCCTGTAAATAAAAAAATTAGATATGATGGCAATATTAAATATATAAAAAAGAAATTAGTTTCCCATTTTTCATCAAACATTTTGCTTAGTGTATTTTTTTTTTTAAGTTATGAGCGAAATTTGTTAAAATAGCAACAGTCGAACAAAGTAGTTTATAGTGTAAACTATAGTCTAGACTCTAGACTAAACCATGCAGTATACATTCAAAATTTTTTGAATATATGTTAAAAATTATTTCCTTAAAGAAATAAGGATACAATTTTCGATTTAACTTTAAAATGTTCAACGACAACAGTAGATGTGAATATTTGTTTCAATTTCAACCATTTTTTAAGGTGTTCAAATTCATGTAAAACTTATGTAATCCTCTTAACCATTTCCTTAAGTATAACTATGCCTTTTTAATAATGTTCAAGATAAACGAAAAAATATTATAAATATTTTTATCTCCAACATTTTATTTATATTTCGCCTTCATTTCAAACATAAAGAAAAGAAAAAAAGTAGAAAAGGTTTACCACAAAAATACAACTGATATGATTGACAAGCTTACAACCAATCGTCGTCAGCTAGTCACTCTAAAGGATAGATGAGGGACACAAGACAAGTTCTTTTGTTAAGCTGCTGGCTTTTTTGTTCTATTGACATTTAAGTTTATTTTTTTTATAAATATCATAAAGGACGTTGGAAGATGATGATGGTTATTTTACTTTTAGTTTAAAGTTCACTTCAAATGTTTGCTTTTTTTTGTATTTGTTTAAATTTATTTTTTTTTCATATTTTTCACCCCCTTTTAAATAAAATAACAAAAAAATTCAAACAAACTATAAAGAGGAATTTTCAAACAAAGACAAACTTTTGACAGAAAAAAAAAAAAAAAAAATCATGAATGAAACATCATCTTTTTTGCCATTACAGCCGTGTGTCACTCATACCCTTTTATTGTTTATATTTTTTCACAGATAGTTTTTATTTTGTGTTGACATTTGGCCATCATACACCTCCACCTCCACTTTCTTTCACTTAACGAAATTTTAATGTCAATATGCTGGTACTTTTAAGATATATAAATACAAATTTCTTTTTTTTTTTCTCACTAAGGGTTTGTTTTGTCTTGTTGGTTGGTTGGTTGTTTTTTGAAGATGAGTAACTGTTTAAATAAAATTAATGTATTTCATATGATGGTATGTCTGTCCGTCTGCCCTTCCATCTAACCATTCTCCATGATATGCATTTTTGCTAATGGTGTCGAGTGTTTGTTTGCACGAGGATGGTGTGAGAAATTTATTGTGTTTTTAAAGGTGATAATATTAATTGATGATAAAAGTGGTTGCTTTACAAAAAAGCAGGGGCCTTGTAACTTTAACTCAGCTTTGATATTCTATAAGGTTTAAATACTTTTTAGGCATAAACATTTTGTAGTCTTAAAATCGAGTTTTAGATATAAAAAACCTATTATGTTCTTCCATTATTTTAAAGAATTTATTCCTTAGCTTATCTGTCATACCTTCAAGTATTATTTTTATTAAAGTCTTTATAACACTTTAACAAAATGTGGCAAGGCATATAAGTTTTTCACTCTGTGTGCATTTTTTGTTATATTTTTAATATTCATATGTTTATGTATATATTTTTTGTCCTTATACATGCAAATAAAAATTAATGTTACAAATATATTACCGTTATTGTACCTGTAGTATAGTAGCGTGTAGGTTTAAAACAATTTGCCAAATTTAGCTTTGTTATCCGATGATAATCGATTTTCAAATAAGATTCCAATTAATTAACGTGATAACATTTAAAAATATTAATGAAAAAAAAAAAAAAAAACAGATAATTTTAAAAAAATATATAATTAATCAAGACTAAAGATCAAACCAAATCAAAATTCTATAAAAAATCTATTTTATAGAATACATTACATTTAAAAAATGTAGAAGTATACAAACAGGCTTTAAACTTAAAATTGTTAATTTTCAATGAAAGTATTTATTACCTTACCTAACAAATAACAACAAAAATTGGTTTTTGAAAAGAGTATTGGTTTTCTGAAAAGTATAATATTTTTTATTTTAAAACATTAATATTTTGAACCAATTCACAAGAAGTTCGTAATAATTACTAATCTTCGAAAAAAGCACTTTTATAAAAAATACTAATTTACCAGAAATAAAAAAATATCAGTTTTGAAAGTAACAATTTTCCAAAAACAGAAAAAATATAAACATTTTTACAAAATAGAAACATTTTTTAAAAAAGAGGAGGTTCCAAAAAAACAGAACTAAGGAGTGCGATCGAAAAAATCTTAACACACGTTTTGCCTCATAACTTTTTTCGAAATCAATATTAACATTTTTTTTGATCTAGTTATTATGGAAAAATACTTCAGTTATTATTTTTAATAACAACCATGTTGATTTGTCGTGATTTTGATCAAAATGAGTGACGAAAAAGATGTACGTGGTACAAATTATTAAAAAATTTCAAAAAAAAATCCAAATAGGTCCTACAAATAATTGGCCATAGAATTAAATTTCTGCTGTCAAACTGTTTCTAATGTTATTAAACGGTATCAGGAGAATTTGACCATTGATAGGAAACCTGGTTGGGATAGTAAAAAAGGTCTGCATGATATTGGGAAAGCCAGAAAATTGAAAGCATATTGAAAAGAACTCTAAACACATCTGGTAGAAAAACAGCTCAGTTATCTCAGTGCTTTGACTATTAGGTGCGAAAATATTAATTTAGAAAAAAGTTTAATATTTCACATAAATTATATTTCGACAAAAAGTACCAATTTTACATAAATTTTAGAAAAAATTCTAAATTTTTGAATTAAAATGGTACTAAATTTAAAATTTTTTAAAAAAGTTTCACATTAACAAAAAATTAATATTTAGAAAAAATAAAAAACGAAATTTCAATAAAAATAAAATATTACCAAAAATTGATTTGAAAAAGAACCAAATGTAGAAAATGTAGTTTAAAAAAATGAATACATTTTTCGTTTTTTGACGAAAAAAGTTCTAAAGAAAAAAAATTATGTATTAAGAAGAAAAGTACCATTTTTTAATAAAATTAACAATTTAAATTAAATTATTTACCATAGATTGTGTTTATATCCCGAGAATGTCCGTCCGTCTGTTGAAAGCAGGATAGGGCTCGAACGGGACAACCTAGGGGGACGAAATTTGGCTCAAATATTGATCTTATATAAGATTTGTTTGGTATTGAAAATGAGCAAAATCGGTTAACAAAAAAGTTATGGGTAAAATACTAGAAATAGAGGGTGTCCGTTGTACATATTTTTCTGCTGTTATCTCTTAAACAAAAGCGTATACGATAACGAAATTTTGTACAGTTTATATCAAGGGTCGATATAAACAAAAAATGGGCATGGTCCGCCCACTTTACCGCCCACCTCCCATATAATATAAAATTAGAAAAACTTGATGGTGGGTATATAGATTCGGCCGAGCCGAATATAACATTCGCGCTTGTTTTCAATTATTTTTATTATTGTTTGTCATTTAATTTCACAGAAATTTAAAAAAAAAAAAAAATGCTAGTCATAATTTTCAAAGAATAATAGTAATAATATAGTAATAATTATAATTTCAAAAAAGTACAAATTCTAAATAAAGGTTAGTACCTTTCCTTAAGACTAAGTTCGATAAAGTTTTAATTTAAATACATGTCCAATTTTATAAAAAAAAATTATATTTAGAAGAATATACCAATTTATAAATCTTGTCTTCAAAAAACGTATTTATTTAAAAAGAAACTAATTCATAAAATGCGCTAAATTTCACTCAAATTTTTAATAAAACTACTATTTTTAAAAACATTTTTCGCAAAGTATTTCAGTATAAAAAGTTTACCTAAAAGATTTTTGCAAAAAAAAATGTTCGAGCCTTCTTTGCAAAAACGAAGTCCCTAGTATATACAGAGGCTTCAGAAACTGGAAAACCGGTTCTAAAAATCGGTTTTTTAAGCATATCTCTGCAATGTATGAACCGATCTTGCTGAATTTCAATTCTCGAAAGCATTTCCGATCGTTTGATATATATATTATATATGCCAGTTATCGGTGGGCTTCATAAACGCCATTTCAACCGACACACGGACGGACATGGTCCTATCATCATCATTTCTTACAAGGATCCCGAAAATGTCAACTTTTTTGCTCTCCGACGAAAATTGTGGAAATTACAAACGGAATGACAAACTTATATATACCCTTTACACCTGTGGTGAAGGGTATAAAAATATTATCTATTGTAAAATAATTTAAAGATTTTTCAAACTCTATAAAAAATTATTCAAATAACTTTTAAAAAACTTTTGTGATAATGATAAAAGAAAATAAATTTTGACACTTTAATATGCAAATTTTTTTTTAATCGTTTTTTTTTTTTTTACATTTTGTAAAGGGTATAAACATTTCGTTACCATCCACTAAAGTATTCCATTCAACTTGTTTAGTTTTCTTTTGTTTATAAAATATTCTGGTGATATTCAATTTCATTTATTAAGTATTTTTCACTTAATCATAATAATGGAATTTGAGCAATAAAATTAAAATGATTCTGGTAACCAAAATAACAATATAAAATGAAATAAAAAATTAAAAATAAATTGCAAACTATTTTTATTCGCAAACTTTTTAGAACAAGTATTTATATTTTCATTTTAAGTAAAACTGACTTCCATGTCTAAAGATAAGACCTAAATAAAATAAAAAAATAAATCAATTTGTTTTGAAATTGAAAGTTCTGCTCTGCACAGAAAAAAAGTAAAAATGGACTTCAATTACGAAATTGCTTATACCAATTAATTTTTAATTGATTTTGCTCCAATCATCAAAATGATAATATTAATAACTAAAATAAATGATATAATTATTACTACTTTTTTTTTAAGACAAAATGATCTAAAGATTCTTGGAAATAGACTTAAATTTATTTTATCTCTGTATTTTTATAGACAAAGCTTTAAATGTTTCTTTATATTTTATTAACAGCTGTCAATTTATTAAAAAATAAAATTGTAAATAAATTAGAAAATTAATTATATTAATAAATAACATAATTAAATTCCAATATAAAGTTAGTTAAAATTTTTATTAAAAAATAATTTTAAATATTTTTTTGTGTGGTACTAGAGTAAGATATACAGGTTTTAAACAGATTTTACTGGTAACCATATATATAACCAGGAATTTATTTTTAATTTATTGTTTTTCTGACTAAAATCTATAAATCTGACAAGTACTGGAACACAATTAATATTAAATTTTCTTTAATTGCTGTCAATTTAAATACAAAAATAATATTTGAAAAAATTTTATAAACAAATCTAGGTTTTTGTTTTTTTATTATTTTATTATAAAAATAGAATTTCCTTATTATCTAGGTATTTGTTAAAAATTATATTTTATAGTTTTAAAATAATTTATTTCTATTAATTTTATTCCTAATTGCTAATTGTTTAACCCTTTTCCTTTCTATTAAACTTATTTTTCTATTGATAAACTTGCAAATGTTTTAAGTTTATTTATAATTTTTTTTTATTATTATTATTGTTTTCATTTGTTATCACTTTTGCTAAATGAAAACAATTATAATTTAATACAATTTCTTTACTTTTTCTTTTTAATTATTGTTTTTGTTTAAATAATGACAGGCAGCCAGCCAACCAGCCACTGAGCTGCTGTTCATTTTTATCAGCGAAAATTAACTTGTAATGTACAAAAGTTCTTTCTAAAGGTCATTTAATGATGCTCATTAATTTCGTTTTATTTTTGATTTTATATAGAAAGAGGCCAGGCATACTTGTGGGAATTTTAGTTTTGATATTATAAGGAAAAGTTTTACAGTAAGTGAGTTAAAATTTTTTAAATTCCTGTTTATTTGCCATAAGATTCTATTTTTAACGTTTTTTTATTATTAGAATTTTACTTTCGGAGTGTATTTAGTAAGAGTCTGAGTTAGTAACGGATGTTGATTTTTTCGATTTCCATCTGTCTGTTGAAATCAAGTTTCTCATGCTATTGCATAAAAGACTGACATGTATTCAGCATCATTAAATAGAATATGCTTTCGAAAATTTTTCTATTAAAAATCTGTTAAATGGGCTCATAAATTATCAAGTTCTCGATACTTCTATGAGCAAATTAAAATTTCTTTAATTCCCTTTAAATTTTTCACTAAAACTATGTTACAAGAAATTATTTCTGAATAAGTAAATAATTTAAGTGTATGTTGAAATTTATTTTATCTTGGTATTATATAACTTATAAACTTGTATCAAGCTTCATTAAATCGAAAATGAATTCGAGAATTTTTCTTTTAAAAATCATTTCCATTGGTGTGTAAATGGCAGATTTATTGACATTTTTATTAGATAATTGAAAACTTTAAATACTTTTTATTTAAAATGTTCATTAAAAAAAAAGTTCTTTGAAAAATTCGTTGTATGTTGAAATCAACTTTCCCATGATACCATATAAGTTAAAGACTTGCACTAAGCAACATTTATTGGGGAATGTTAGCGAGAATATTCCTTCTAAAAATCATTTCAATTGATCTCTAAAAGACAGAGTAATTTAAATTTTTATGAGAAAATTAACAATTTTGGATTTTTTTAAAATTAGTTGTATGTTGAAATTAACTTTCCAATAGAACCACATAAGTTAAGGACTTGCGCCAAGCTTCATTATATCGAAAATGCTTTCGAGAATTTTTCTTTTATCAGTTAAATTTATGTGTAAATGGCAGAGTTATTAGCATTTTTATGAAAAAAAAAAAATAATAATAATAAAATTCATAAACTATTTTTAAAATTATCTCAAAAATTTTTCTTCAAGAAATGATTTTTTAAAGATCAATTGTATGTTAAAATTAACTTTCTCATGATATAACATTAAGAAAATGTTTCTAAATTTTTTTTATTAAAAATCAGTTCGGTCGGTCTGAAAACTAACAATTTTAAGAGAAATATGTGAAATTCTACTTAAATTTTTCACTAAAATAATGTTGCAAGAAATTATTTCTGAAAAATTAGTTGTATATTCAAATCAACTTTTCAATAGAACCACATAAGGTCTTGCATTATATCGAAAACGCGAGAATTTTCCTATTAAAAATCAGTTCAGTCGCTCAGTAAATGACAGAGTAATCGACATTTTTATACGAAAATTAAATGTTTTCAATTCTCTGTGAATTTTTCATTAACAATTTAAAATTCTGTTTCAATTTTTCACTAAAATATTGTTGCAAGAAATAATTTCTAAAAATTAGTTGTATGTTGAAATCAACTTTCTCACGATATCACATAAGTTAAGAACTTATACCAAGCTTCATTATATCGAATATGCTTTCGAGAATTTTCCTATTAAAAATAAGTTCAGTCGCTCTGAAAATGACAGAGTAATCGATATTTTTATACGAAATTTAAATATTTTTCATTCTCTGTGAACTTTTCAATAACAATTTTAAGAGAAAATTAAATATTTTAAATTCTAATTCAATTTTTCATTAAATATTGTTGCAAGAAATAATTTCTAAAAATTAGTTGTATGTTGAAATCAGCTTTCTAGTGAAACCATATAAGTTAAGGACTTGCACCAAGTTTTATTATATCGAAAATGCTATCGAGAATTTTCCTATTAAAAATCAGTTCAATCGGTCTGTAAATGACAGAGTATTCGACGTTTTTATACGAAAATTAAATATCTTAAATTCTCTGTAAACTTTTCACTAACAAATTTTTACAAGAAATGATTTCTGAAAAATTTGTTGTATGTTGAAATCAACTTTTCCATGACGACATATAAAGAAATGTTTGCGAAAATTTGTCTAACAAAAATTAATTAAATCGGTCTATAAATGGCTGGGTTACTGACACTCTCATTAATTAATTAATTTTTTTTTTTTTTTTACAGGGAAACACTGATTTTGTTGCACGGGGTTTTTTATTCAATTTGGATACATGATATTAATAAGTACTAAGTCTCTAAGTCATTTTTTGTTGAATTGACTCTCTAGTTCTCGCTATAAGTCGCGATTTATTAAATAAAGACGGTTGCACCATATATTGATGCATATCTCGAAAATGAATTGTCTGATTTGATTCATAAAAATATCAAAAAATTTTCATTAAAATTGACTTTAAGTCATTCTTATATTATTTTTTAAACGGTCATTAGTTATGGAGATATTAGGCCAATTCGGATACATGGTATTAATAAGTTAAAATTTACTGAAAAAAAAAAAAAATCTTTTTTTTTTTTTAAATCAAAAAATTTTTAAATGTCATGAAAATCAAATTTTTATTCTTTGATCATAAAAATAAATTTGTTGCAAATAAAACAAGATATATTTTGTTCAAATCGATGTTTAAATTTTGATTTTATTCACAAATTAGTTTTGATACTCATTTCAAATTACATGCAAATATTAAAAAAAAAAAAATAATAAAAAAATCACAAAATTATTTTTAATACCCTGTTTACACAAACATTTTTACATGTTCTTTTTGTAGCCTAGTGTTTTAAAATATGTCTGCAAAGTTCAAATCAAACTATTTCATTTTTTTTCTGGAAAAACAATTTTTGTCTCTTGCCTTAACAAATATTTTTCCAATTAGAAGTTTATTCCGTTTTATTTTTTCAGCAGATGTTAAAAAATTCTTTTTTTTTAATATCCTTTTTTAAGCATCTACCTTTAATAATTTGATTTTTGCAACAAAAAATTAATTTTCTACACAAAACTCTCTCTGTCTCTCGATGTCTCTCATATACACAAAAATTAATTTTTCATTTAAAATTTTCAGCAAATTACAATAATTTTATTTCTTTACTATAACAACAACAATATTTTACTCACTTTTTTTTTTTGCTAAATGCGCATGAATCCTTTGAAATTTTCAAGGATACCCAAAGGGATTTAAGGAAGAGAGAAATTCTCCAAACACACACACACCAATACAATTAAAAACTCTACACACTTGAAATTTGTTTTGCTCTTAAATAAAGGAAGCTGTTGTTTACACACAATTGTTGTTTTTGCAAGGATAATTATTTATTTTTTATTTGATTTTACTTTTTTTTATTCTATTAAACAATTTTCAACACAAACACTTGTTTCTTTGTTTTTTGAAACCACAGATTTTTAAATTTATTTAATTTGTTTAGTTTTCACGTTATTTTTTTAATAAATGATTTAATAATTATTTTCGTTTAATCAAAGACAATTGATCATGTAGCATGCTAAAGTTACACTAAAATCTTTTTCTTATTGTCTGGCTTTTGTTGTTGATTATCTCCCAAAAAAAAAAAAAAAAACAAATACAAATCTCGAAAATGAAAAACAAAATACACACAGCAAATACAACAAGAAAAACAAAATAAATACAATTTGAAACCCAACCAAACAAACACAAATACAAAAAAAAACCTCTCATATAAATTTTATATAAAAATGCTGATGTTATTGTTTTGTATATGAGACCGGTATTTGTATACAAAAACAAATTCCAATTCATATGTATGTGTTTAACAGAGTGAGCTGGTATGAAAAGGAAAAACTCACTCAATAATTTTGTTTTTTCATCACTTATACTCAATCACTTGTTTATATGTATGTATTTCTTGTTATTTGAGTTGTTTTTTGAAAGAAAAAAAAGAAAAAAAAACATTAAATTTCTTGCAACATTAACATTTTTTTGTATTTACTTTTGCAACAAAAAATAAACAATTAGACATTTTTAATTTCTTTTTTGTATTTACACGTAACTTTATCTTTATTTCCATATTTATTTTTACCGTTTTATTTTGCGTAAAGAAAATAAATATTAAACAAAGAAATGAAAGGAGAAAAAAAAATAAAAAAACTATTCATCAAATATTGATTGATGATTTTTTTAAGTTAACGATTGTTCAATACCGTATTACGGCGATGAAACTTATCGCAAAGTAGCAACGAAGAAGAAACAGCATAATTTCAGCATAATGTTTTTTGAGGTATTATTACGTATGTAGACCCCGTAGGAAATAATTGCAGTTATATTAAAGTAGTGTTATTTTTTTAATGATGTTAATTAACTAAAAGTTACATATACTTAAAATGATTGTGTTGTTATGCATTTAAAATTAATGTTAATTGTTAGTTTTACATTAAACGACAATCAATTATTTTGGTTTTAATTAAGTTTCCAATATGGTTTGGAGAGGGAAAACAATGACTATAGCTAACTTAAATTTCTTAAAACCGAATCCGATTTAAAAATATATTACATACACCAATAATTGGGGAATTAAATATTAAATTCGTGTATCTCTGCTCACGGACAAAATTTTCAAAATTTGGCTCCATTAGGATTTGTAGCCGAATTTTAATTCTTCACAAATTGCACAGTGGAGCAGAATAGAAAATTTTTGGAAATAAACTTGTAACTTCTGATCGGCTAAGGAGTGAGATCGAAAAAATCTTAACACACATTTTGCCTCATAACTTTTTTCGGAATCTATATTAAATTTTTTTTTTTTTATCTAGTTATCATGGAAAAATACTTCAGTTATTATTTTTAATAACAACCATGTTAATTTGTCCTTATTTCCATCAAAATAAGTGACGAAAATGATTTACGTCGTACAAGTTATTAAACAATTTCAAAAAATCCAAATAGGTCTTACAAATAATTGGCCACAGAATTAAATGTCGTCCGTAAAACCGTTTCTAATGTTATTAAACAGTATCAGGAGAATTTGACTATTGATGTGAAACCTAGTTCTGTAAGAAAAAAGGACCACATGATATTGGGAAGGCCTGAAAATTGAAGGCATATTGAAAGGAACTCCAAACACATCTGGTAGAAAATCAGCTCAGTTTTCTCAGTGTTTCGACTATTTGGTGCGAAAATTTAAAGCTAATGGGAAAGTTGATAACATATAAAGTTCAAAAAATTCCAAACTGGAATTCTGCAAAAAAATTACAAGCCAAAAATAGGACTCAGAATTTAAAACCAAATTTCATACAAAAATACTCAAGCTGTATAATTGACGAAGAAACGTAGGTGCTGGCAGAATCTTCGCAGCTTGTGTCTCAAAAATTTTTATTGCTAATGCTCGAAGCAATGTTGGAGGTTTAAGACCCAAAAGCAGCAAAAATTTCGTACAAAATTCATGGTATGACAAGCTTTTTGCAGTTGCGGCAAAACAGGAAAGTCATTTGATACATTCGGATCTATAAATACCAAAATATGCATAAAGGAATATTTGCAAAAAAGACTTCTTCTTTTCTTAAGAAAGCACAACGTGTCCACATATTTTTGGACACATTTGGTATCATGTCACTACGGTAAGAAAGCTCTGGAGTGGTACCAAATCAATAAAATAGTTTTAGTACCAAGAGAGGTCAATTTTCAAAATTGTCGATAGCTTAGACCAGTGGAGAGATATTGAGCTCTTGTGAAAAGTGAATTCAAGAGCACAAAAAAGGTGTCCCAAAATACCGAAGATTTTAACAGAAGATATGCACACTGTTCCAAAAAAGTGACTGAAGCAACTATCAAATCTCCAAAGAAAGGGTTTTCAAAAATGGTCCACAATTTTATAATTAGTGGTTAGAACCATAACAATTATATATTTCTGTGATCTGTGCTAAATTATCAAATGATTAAAAAAATAATGAAAACTCTAAGATCAACCGTTTCCAAGTTATTGAATATTATGTATGTTAAGAATTTTTCGATCTCACCCCTTAGACGGATTTGCGTGAAATTTGGTATAGACGTAGCAGAGGAGCGTACAATGATAATTTTAATCGCTTTCCGTGACTTATTAAAATTTAAAGTGGCATAGGTTCGGTGCTATAGAAGATATTGATTTCAAACTTTTTCTATGTAATGAAGAATTATGTCAGCTAAGCAATTTAATTTAGATAAAAAAAGTCTAGTTTATAATTTTTCTGATTTTTGAAATTAAAGCTATATTTTTGTAAAAAATAGTCTTTTTGAGAAACTATAAATATTTTATCTGTAATAAAATCTTTATTAGTAAAGATATCTTAACGAAATTTTCGATAAATATAGACTTCATTGTATAAAATGAGGAGGTGAAAAAAAAACTTTAAGATTTTTGTAACAGCAATCTCACAATTCTAAAAAAAAAAATGCCGAAAATCTCAAAAATGTTTTTTTTTTACATTTTCTGCTATAAAATCCACATTTGTCCAAAGTCCCGTAAATTTTGATTTAAAACTTTTAAAAACATAGTATAGATTCCTAAACTGCTTTTCGTTTGCCGATTAATGCTTTGGAATTTTAGAAAATATAGACTAAAATCAAAACTTTTATACAAAATGGGTCAAATTATGGAGGGTGTGTAGCTTGACCACTTGAGTTATTGGATTTATATGTTATTGAAGAAGATTGTATTTTAGAGCAAAAAGAGTGTACATACTTTTTCGCCCAAAAAACACAAAAAGTCGTCATTTTTGCAATTTTAAAATTTAAAATCATTTATTTTTGGACACGGTAAAGATATTCACTTTAAATTGTTTTTATTCAAGAGATAATTTAATAAAATCGGTCGGAAATACTAGGATATATATGAAAAAAAACTGTACCAAGAACATGCAAAACTGAGATACTTAAAAATTCAAACGCAAATAACTCGAAAACTTTAAGAGATAAATAGGACATACAAGCATGTTATTTGGCAAGTGGTTAAACATTTTTTTTATGTCAGTAGTACCCCAATTTGAGCCCACCTTAGCTCCGTCCCTGAGTCTGTTGAGTCCCCCTTCCAAACTTAACATTGTACACTCCTCTGCTGAGTTTGTACCAAATTTCATGCAAATCCAAACCGATTAAAAACTACAGATTTATTTCCAAAAATTTTCGAAAATTCTGCCCCACTGTGCATTGGATTAAAAGAGGTTAAAAATGGCGTTTAATTCAAGGAAAGGTAATATGAATATTTTAATGATCACGTTTTATTTTTCTTTTTATTATTAGGAACAAAAATTCAGTTTTAGAATTTTAAGACTTTTTTGGGAGAAGTCTATACATTAGAGTTAAATGGATCGAAAATGATACTAAGTCCAGGGATCAAATATAAAAAAAGAAATAATTTTATGTGTTTTAATTTAATGTGATTTTTAATTTCTAAACTAATAATTTTCATTTACTCGAACGGGACAACCTAGCGGAAAGAAATTTGGCTGAAATGTTTATCTTATATAGGATTTGTTTGGTGTTGCAAAATCGATTAATAAAAAAATACTAGCAACACAGGGTGTCCATTGTAGTTTCATTTCATAATTTTTTTGCTGATATCTCTAAAACAAAAGCATGTACTATAACGAAACTTTGTATAGTTAGTTCGAGGTTCGACATAAACTTGGAAACCAAAAATGGGAATGGTACGCCTACCTCCCATATAAGGTGAAACGTCAACGAAATTTTGTAGAAATAGTTTAAGGACCAATGTAAACTCGTAAACTCGTAAACTCTCGCTTGTTATTTATTAGTAAGTAAAAAGATGCATTTTTTGAAATCAATTTTTTTTCAGAATATCCACCCATTTAACCTCATCTATGCCATTAAATGTAGGATAACAACACAATCTAGCTTGATGATTAATTGATATTGACACATTATTTTATCTATTTTTATTCGGTACCCAAATTTGTTACGAAAATTTAAATTTTAAAATTAAATTAATCGTCAATCTAGGTGGGAGCTTCAGAAAGCTCTGGAGAGATAAATAATGCTTTGGAAATTACATACTTACAGTTAGGGACAAAACTATTTGTACACCTCATATATTTCGTATACCTTCAATAGTTTATAAAGAATTTAAAATTGTCGTATGCAGTATTATTTTTAATATATTTTTATTTAATTAAGTTATAAAAATAAAATTAATATCCAACACATTATTTAAAAAAATACAAAATAATGAAAATTCATTGGGACAAAAGTATTTGTACATATAATCTACACCTACTTATAATACTTATATTGGAAAAATTTAATATTTTGTGGGTCCTCCTTTTGCATCTATCACGGCCTGTAATCTTCTGGGCATCGATCGGACCAAATTTCTCGTTTCATCTGGAGATATTTCCTTCCAGGCTTCCTCCAAAGCAATTTTAAGTTCATCCCTGCTTCGGACGTGCTTTGTAGCGACTTTACGTTTCAAAATATCCCAACAGTGCTCGATGGGGTTTAAGTCAGGTGATTGGGGAGGAGAATTAAGTTGTCTTGGTGCATGGTAAAGCAACCACTCCTTCACTGAACGCGCTGTATGTTTTGGGTCATTGTCCTGTTGGAATATCCAACTTTGGCCAAGACCCAAACCATCTACGGAATCCTTCAAATTGTCTTTCAATATACGTTTATATTGATGCTGGTCCATTACACCATCTATAAATACCATTCGCCCTACCCCACTGGCTGCTATTGCCCCCCATTTTTTTGCGCCACACTTTTCCCCTGCTATCATTTCCGAAAAGATTGACTTTGGTTTCATCAGTAAACAAAACCCTATTCCAAAATTCTTCGTCCTTATCAATGTATCGTTTGGCAAACTCTAAACGCAAATGCTGTTTTTTTTTTACTAATCAGCGGTTTCTTGCGGGGAATTCTACTTGCATATCCCGCAGAATGTAAGATCCTCCCTACTGTTTTTGGATGAACAATTGTTCCGGTAGTATTTGCGATTTGTTCCGCTAATTTTGCCCGAGTTACTCTTGGATTTCTTGCCACTTCTTTTATCACCAAGTTCGCTTCCCGTCTGGAAACCTTTTTTGGCGGTCCAGTTCTTGGCACATTTTCAACAGATCTGCTGTTTTTATACTTGTTTACAATGTATTGTACTGTGGAATGTTGCAAATTTACTAAATTACTTATATTCCGGAGAGATTTTCCTTTTTTATGTTCATCAATAATTAAATTTTTAATATCCAAACTCAACTCTTTTCGCTTTCCCAGTTTTGATGTGCTTATTATTCAAAACGTTAAAACCAACTTCTTATTTTGTAAAATAAAACTCGATTAACGAAGAAAATATAACGGTATTTAAAAAAAATCATCATACAAGAGTAAACCTACAAATAATTGTACAAAGTACTGATGTACAAATACTTTTGTCCCAAAGATTTTTACTTAAATTGTACATTTTTTTAACAATGTGTTATATATTAATTTATTTTTTATCAAATAATTCAATAAAAATGGACCTGAATTAAAACTACATATAATAATTTTTTATTCTTTATAAATTATTGAAGATATACGACATGAATGGGGTGTACAAATAGTTTTGTCCCTAACTGTATAAATCTACTTATTTCCGCTTCCTGATAGAGATTTTAAAATCTGGCTCCGTTAGTATTTATAGGACGATAAGTTTTGTAAGTAAGGCGAATTTTAATTCTCGTAGTCTGGGAGCTTTAGAAAGTTATGGACAGAGAAAAAATGCTTATAAAATGACACGTAAATCCGCTTGTTTCCAGATTTAATAAAGCAGATAACAACCTTAAACTTTCATTTGCTGTACCTATAAAAAATTCCTTATGAAACACGCAGAGAAAAAATATAATTTAAGTGACCATAATCTAAGAGCAACATACTATGATTGGAATATATGGCCACAGCTAAAAATAAATATGTTTATAAATGAAATTGTTATGATAATCTAAGAGCAAATATATGGTCACAGCTAAAAATAAATATGTTTATAAATGTAAATTGTTATGATTTTATTATATTATTCCATATCATATACTAAAATAAAACATATTAATGCGAAATTATTATTAATTGTTTATTGAGTCCGCAAGTATAATCAAAATAAAAGGGAAGTGTTTATTGTTTACTATATAAAAATATTTAATTTTATTTATTTAATACATAGAGGTTAATCAATATCTTCTACTGTTTGAACCACATCAAATATAACAAAACCTTTTCTACTTATATTGATAATGAAGTTGGAAAACAAACGTTAAAAGCAATGTGTATTCAAAAACAAACCAGTTTTGCATTATTCAAAAGTTTTTTTAAAGAGCATATTTATTTGCAACATTTTATTGTTATGGGAATAATATTAATATGATTTGAAAACAAAATATGGTTAAGGAACAAAGAAATAGATTTATAATATATAATAGCTGTAAAAATACTTATATTTTTTAATATTAACAAAAATTTTTTTCCTGATAAATATATTAAATAGCTTGCAATTTTTGTGGTCAACTTTATTAAAATTTTTATTGAATGCAAACTATGAATAATAAAACTGAAAAAAGCATTGTTATCACTAACACAGTATTATTGAAATTAACAATAAGAACATAATATTATTGTAGTAACAATGTCATGACATTGTTATTTTTCTGCTTGTGATGTTTTTCTTGTTTAAAGCTCAATTTATTTAGATTATTTTTTTAACCTCCTAAAAATACTAGTAATAAGCAATTTTCAAAAATGTTATGATCGATTTTTATTATTTTCTGTCTAAACGTTTATAAGCCATTAAATTCACAGAAGTTGCAATACCTCTGAAATATGATTAATAAATTGTATATGAGTGCATGATATCATATTATAAAGAGGGTTTCATATGGGCAATTCAACAATTAAGTACTTATATAAAATTTTGGATTTCTTAAATCCGAAGTGTTTTTGAAAATTTTCTATTGGCCATTAAAAACCAATCCGCTATTTATCGCTTAACTACAGTTGGTGATAGAAAGACGTTTTTTTTTTTGTGTACACAAAGAACAGTAGCTGGTATATAGTAGTCCGCAACTCATCCATCGAACCAAAACCAACGAACCATTTAGTCTACTCTTATTTGTTTTGTTTAGATTGATGATGACGGATTTTTTTTATTCTTTATTTCTCCTTTCATTCTTCTAATATGTTCTTGTCGTTTCTAGTTTGTTGCTGCTGAATTCTTTTACACTTCATTCAATTTCAGTCTTGTTGATGGTCGTCGTCGTCGTTGTTGTCGTTCAGAGAATTTTTTTTGTTTTCGTTTCTGTTTACATTTCATGCATATGAAGCAGCCGTGGAATGCATGTCATTTCCATGGAAAATTGTTTATTTTATTAGACAACTGATAACACACGAATATGTATTAAATGTAGTACTCGATGTAAAAGTAAAGTAAAACAAAATTGCCTGGGCCAGGCTACAAACGCGGGCGAACGTCCAGTATTTGAGTATAAATATGAATATTTGAGCATGAATAAAAAATGAATGGATATATTTTGGTGGCTGGTGTTTGGTTGTTATCATTATTTTTTTTTTCTTTTTTTTTATTTATAATTTGATTTTATGATTTCTTTCTTTTTTATTAATTTTTTATATTTATGTATGATTTTTTATTTACTTTAATATAAATTTATTTGATGTTCGTTGGTTGTACTAAATGAACGAGTATTTTGGTGTGTATGTACGTAGCGGTCGTTCTACCAATATTTTCATTTTGGTTGTTGTTTCAACGAGATTTATTATGTTGAATTTTTTTATTTATATTTATTTTTTCTTGTTTTATTATATTTATTTTAGTTTATATCAAACGACAAAGGCAATTTTTTTCATTTTCTGGTATTTAATTGATAAACAAAAGTGATTTATTGTAAAATTCTTTATACACTCACACCTATTTTTTTGGGAAGAATTTGTTCATACGTATTTGGTTACGTGCTTTTGTCATGTCCTTTAGAGGGGTGTGTTGTGTGATTTTTTTGCTTGAGAAATTTATTTTAACATTTTTGTGGGAAATTCCAACATAATTCTTGTTTTGGGAATGATAATAGGTTTTGGTGTGATAAAAGTTAAAAGTGATTTAAATTCATTAAACAAATTTTTGGTAAAACAATTAAAAATTATGAAATGAGTTTAAAATTTTTCTGGAATAAAAACAAAATTTATTAAAATTTTTCTATGAAATGAATATTTAGCCAACATTATAAAAAGAAAATTTAACGAAATCTTTCTATTAAACAAAACTAACGAAAATTTTCAATAAAAATAAATTTTAACGAACATTTTCTATTCTTTCAAAAATTTTCTATAAAAAGTAAATTCGACAAAAATTTTCTATAAAAAGTCGACGAAAATTGTCTATAAAAAGAAAATTCGGCGAAAGTTGTCTATAAAAAGAAAAATTTTCGAAAATTTCCTATAAAAAAAAAATTTATCGAAAATTTCATATAAAACAAAATTTATCGAAAATTTTCTATTAAAAGAAAATTTATCGTAAGTTTCCTATAAAAAAGAAAATTTATCGAAAATTTCCTATAAAAAAAAAAAATTATAGAAAATTTCCTATAAAAAAAAAAAATTATCGAAAATTTCCTTAAAAAAAAAAATTATCGAAAATTTCCTTAAAAAAAAAAAAATTATCGAAAATTTCCTATTAAAAAGAATAGTTATCGCAAATTTTCTATAAGAAAATTTATCGAAAATTGCCTATAAAACTAAAATTCATCGAAAATTTCCTATAAAAAGAAAATTTATTGAAAATTTCATATAAAACAAAATTTATCGAAAATTGCATATAAAAGCAAATTTATTGAAATTTTTTTATACAGAAAATTTATCGAAAATTTCCTATAAAAAAAAAAATTATCGAAAATTTCCTTTTAAAAAAAATCGAGAATTTCCTATAAAAAGAAAATTTATCGAACATTTTCTATAAGAGAATTTATCGAAAATTTCCTATAAAATGAAAATTCATCGAAAATTTCCTATAAAAAGAAAATTTATCGAAAATTTCCTATAAAAAGAAAATATATCGCAAATTTCCTATAAAAAGAAATTTTATCGCAAAGTTTCTATAAAAAGGAAATTTATCGAAAATTTTCTAAAAAAATTAAAAGAAAATTTATCGCAAGTTTGCTATAAAAAGAAAGTTTACCGAATATCTTCTATATATATAAAAGAGTAACGGCAGAGTGATTGACTGACTGACTTACTTAGTGATTCATCATCGCACAGCCCAAACGGTTAAAGCTAGAAATATGAAATATGGACTGCAGGTTGGTCTCCTACCGAATAAATCCACGGGATTTTTGGAAATTCAAATGTTTAGGGGGTAAAAAAAAGTAAAATCGGTAACCTAATATCTCCTAAACTAATAGAGATACAAAAAAGGTTGAATAGTTGTCGTCATTCATTTAAAAAATAATCGGATAGGTGTCTGGTACTTCTTTGTAATTCGGCTCTTGTAGGGAGAAAACGGGTAAAAACTGTATTTTGGTGTTTTTTTGGCACCCTATCTATCTTATAATCCAGTAAGCATAGAAATAAAATGTGCACCAAATTAGTACCTTATCGAAAATTGGCGAATACAAGTTTGGTACTTTTTGCAAATTCGAATGTTTAAAGGGTAAAAATCGTACCTGTTTTTGGTACTTTTTTCACAAAATATTTTTTTCTTTCTACTGACACATACATATGTTTATTTTAACAGATCCAATAACAATTTAGAAATTCCTTGGAATATACTCTTTGTTACATCCAGCGGAAATAAAAAGTACCAAAAAGGGATAAAATCGGAAAATTAAATTTATTCAAATTAAATAATGTATTTTTATTATATTAAACCTAGAAACATGAAATTAAATACATGTAGTACTAAGTGAGTGAGAATTCACAAGAGGGAACTCTGTGGTACTTTTTTGTTATAATGGTACTTTTTGATTTTTTTATAATATTGAACCTAGAAACATGAATTTAGAGATACATAGTCCTATGTGGGTAAGAATTGAAGAGGGAAACTTTGAGGTACTTTTTCGCTCTTCCAATGGTACTTTTTGAATTTTCAATAATATAGAATGAGAATCCAGAAAAAAGGATTTGTGGTACTTTTTCGTTCTTCTAATGGTACTTTTTGAATTTTCTACAAAATTGAACCTAGAAACATGAAATTAATGATACATGGGCCTATGTGGGTAAGAATTGAAGAGAGGGACTTTTTGGTACTTTTTCGTTTTGCCAATGGTACTTTTTAAATTTTCTACAAAATTTAACCTAGAAACATGAAATTAAAGATATATGGTCCTATGTGGGTAAGAATTGAAGAGGGAAACTTTGTGGTACTTTTTCGTTCTTCTAATGGTGCTTTTAGAATTTTCTATAATATTGAATAAAAAAGCATAAAATTTAGATATATGGTCTATGTGGGTAAGAATTCAAGGGGGGAGGGTGGGTGCTGTGACTTTGTGGTACTCTATTGTTCTTCTAATGGTACTTTTTGAATTTTCTATAATATTTAATCTAAAATCATGAATTTAAAAATATATGGTCCTAAGTGAATGAAAACCCATAAGAGGATACTTTGTGGTACTTTTCGTTATTATATTATTCTTAGAATTTTTTGTAAAAATAATTAAATTTCAAAAACGAAATTAAAGATGTATTATTGGTCACATTCTTCTCTACTAGAATATAATAATAGAAATAATTTGTTAGTTTTTGAACCTTCGAACGTTAAAGTAAGATGTAAGAAACTGATAACTAAAATATTTAAAAAGTTTATTGTGCATAATGCTGAGAGAACACCAAAATTGTCACTGTTTACACAGAAGATAGGAATCATAGTTGAATTTTATGGATTTCTTAACTTTTGGTATTTAATTTTTGTTTTTCTAAATAAAAAGGCTACCAAGTTTTTATCTGATCTATGTAGGAGTACTGCAAGATCGTGTTAAATGCTATCTATATAAAAGTAAATTCGTGTTTGTTAGTCTGTCTGTTTTTGCATTTTATTCCGATGCTTTTATTTTATTTCGATACAACGGGGTAGTGCAGCGCACTGTGTTTATGCTATTAGAAATATTGTTCAAAAATGTATAGTTTTAAATTATAAATTAACACAATTTGAATTTATAGTATAGTATGGTTTTTATTAAAAAAAATCTACCCTAACGAAGTAGCGGGTATACTGCTCGTTTTCTATAAAAAAGAAAACTTAAACTCTCTGGTTTTCATTTTATTAACAAATTATTTTCCTCCTCAAAAACTCTTTAAATTAATTGAAAAAAAAAAAAAAAATAATAATAATAATCTTTTTATTAATTATGCAAAGTTTATTTGCTAAAAGTTTTCTTTTCTATTTTATTTACATTTTAATTCAATTTTAAACTCTCTTCCTGCTAATATTTATTTAACTCTTAAATTTCTATTTAATAATAGCAAAGAGTTAATCATACACTTGTTTAATTTCTAAAGGAGTCAAGCTAACTTTAAATAAAATTATGTGACCACTTTATTCATAATATTTTTTTGTATTTTTTTATTTTAATTTTATAATAAAAAATTAGCTTAAATACATAACAACTTTATTTTTATGCTCACAGGCTGGACTGGATTTGAAATAAAACACCAGGCTATCACATCTCATTTGAAAAAACCACCACAATTAGCTGGATTATAGAGAGAATAATAAAAAAATAAACGTGTTTCCTTTTAATTGTGTTATTCAAGGAACTGGTTTTGTTTGTTAGTGACGGAAGGGGGGCAGGGGACTTAATATCAAATGGCCATTAATTTAATTAGTCATTCGTTCTATGGACTGTCTACAGTTAATCATAATAAGCGCCACATAAAAAAAATTATGTATTTTATATGGAGACACATACACATTTATACATTATGAGGTTTGGTTTCCAATAAGGCTTATAATATACACAGTGGGGGAGGTAAATATAGCAGATGATAGCTATAAAATTACATATAAGGAAATAAAATATTTTTGAAATATTGTAATCAACAAAATTGTCATATATTTGTTTAAAAAAATTGCAAGCAGAAGTTATATCTCCTTTTTAACAAAACTTGTTTTGAACTGACTACACTCTAGATTACTTAGGGATAGTTATGAAACTACATTTGTCTTTTTTTGCTTTATAAAAGATCGTACACTGTGTTAATTTATGACCTAAAGTCATATCAAATCTAAGCCAGGCTAATAACAGACCTTAAAGACAACTAAGCAACTAATAAAGCTGCTATATATAAAGTACAATTATATGGGGTAACCTATGTTAACAATATCTTATGAATTTTATTAAGGAATCTTAAAATAAATTTCTTATTAAACATCAAATAAATTTAATTTAATAGAATTGTCTCTAATAAAAACTTTAATTAATGAAACTAAATATTTTTAATAAAAATATAAAACACAGCAGGAGATCTAGTTAAAATAAAGAAAATATGGTTTTACTTGTGTTTATTGATCAAAAATATTAAAAGACAAATAAATACAAAGAAAACTGGAGTTAAAAAGAATAAAAACAAAATTAAGAAACCCAGCAGGTTCTTTATGTATTCTAGTCAAAAATCAATTACAAGGGGTATTCACTTTATTGAAATAAAAAAAATAAAAAAATTTTTTTTTCATTTATTAATAATTTTATGGATTTGAATTAAAATTGAATAAAAAAAAATTGTTTAAATATTATTTACCAAATTTAAAATTAAAGAAATTATAATTTTTTTTTCAATTCAGCTGCCTTTTGTTGAAATTATTTGTGATTTAATTTTAACATTCAGTCTTCTTAAACTGAACTGCTGCTGCATTTAAGTGCATTTATATTTCATGCTACAAAAACTCTAGTCAAAAAGCATAAGTAAAGGCAAGCAATAACAACAACATCTGAATAATTCTGTTAACGTTGTGTTTTTACAAAGAAGGGCAAAAAAAACTCAAATGCTGGTGTTAACCACCATAAATGAAGAAGTTCTTTAACATTTTAGCTCAAATTACACTGGGTAACAAATGGTCGTCAAAATTTTTTTTTTGCATTTTAATGCAACTAGAAAGCATTCAAAGCTTGAGGAAGAATAAGAAAAATATCTTTGAATATGTAGCTATATTTTCCAGCATAAAATTACAATTTTAATAAAAAGATTTAAATGAAAATAGTAATAAAAATTATAATCCAACTAAATAAAAAGTCTGTAAGATCTCACAATACTCATAAAGATTTGAAGTTATAAACAATCTGGGTGAGTCGCACATTTGGGTAAGAGGAGTTAAAAATGGCGCTTAATGCAGCTAAATGTGTTATTAATATTGTTATGATCACGTTTCATTCTCCTGTTTATTAGTAAGTAAAAAAATGCATTTTTAAGACTTTTTTGTCAGAATGTTAATGTCCGTCCGACCGTCCGTCTACATATTGTGGTTAAATGTTTTGAAAATGGCACTTACTTCAGGAAAAGGTGAAATCAGTATTTTAGTGATCGTATTTTATTTTTCATTTATTAGTAAGTAAAAAAAATACATTTTTAGAATATTATGATTTTTTTTGGCAGAATAATAATGTCCGTCCGTGTGTCTGAACATTGTGGTTAAATTGGTCAAATATGGCGCTTAATTCAGGACAAGGTGAATATTTTTATGATCGCGTTTTAGTTTTCTATTTATCAGTAAGTAAAAAAATGCGTATTAAAATTTAAGATTTTTTTTTGGCAGAATGGTAATGTCCGTCCTTCCATCCCACATTGGGGTAAATGTGGTAGAAAATGCCACTTAATTCAGGGAAAGGTTTTACCAATAATTTTATGAAAAATTATATTTTTTATTTATTATAAGTTAAAATAAATGCATTTTTATACCCACCATCAAAAAGATAAGGGGCGGGGGTGGGGGTGCATATATTGATTTTGTCATTCCGTGTGCAATATGTCGAAGGAATCATTTAAGACCCCATAAAGTATAAATTTTCTGGGTCCTGGTTAGATTCTGAGTCGATCTATCTATGTCCGTCCGTCTGTCCGACTGTCTGTCTGTTGAAAGCAGGAAATTTCAGAAAGTTGATGGTGGGTATGTAGACTCGGCCGAGACGAATATAACATTAGCGTTTGTTAGAATTTAAATATTTTTTGGCAAAATAGTAATGTCCTTCCATCCGTCTATACATCTCTTTTGCTTATTTCAGGGAAAGGTGATATCAACACTTTAATGATCATGTTTTATTTTTTCATTTATTACTTAGTAAGAAAAAAGTGAATTTTTAGAATTATTAAATCTATTTTGGCAGAATGGTAATGTCTGTGAAAGTGATTTCAGTATTTCAATGTTTATGTTTTATTTTTTCATTTATTAGTAGGTAAAAAAATTCACTCTTAGAACTCCATACTAGTTTTTCGCATAATGGTAATGTGCTTCCATTCGTCTATACATTATGGGACGAAAATAGCTTTTAATTCAGGGAAATGCTATATTAATACATATTTTAATATTTACCTTTGGTTTTTATATTGATCGAAAAGTTAAAATATCTATTTTTAGAGTTATTTTTTTTTTTTTTTTTACAGAATTCTGATGTCCGTCCTTCCGTCCATCTGTTTGCTAATTTGTGCACTTTGTAAAGATACTGAAGACAAATTTACTTTATTCAAAAGAAAATTTTATTCTTTAACTAATTCTCACTAAAATCACCCAGACTTTGTCGAAATCGGTCTAAATGTAGGAAGTAAAGTTTTATGCTCATGTTGCACCCTATCTCTTGCAAGTTCAACATGTTCGTCAGATTTATTTTTACCTAGGAAATAACTCATAACCAAAACAAGTTCTTTCGATTTCAGTAATTTATTTGTCAAAATTAGGTAAGTTCAGATCTTTTACAAAGTCATTTACTTCTTTATGATTAAATTTTTGAAGTTCTGTAGTCTGGATCAGAGACTAAACTTGATATATTTCATTTGGGTTCAGAGATTAGGATCATTTAAGTATGCTGGTTTCTATCTTTCGTGATTTTAATTGACACTTTACTTCAATTTCCAAGTTTAATTCCATTTATTTTCACAACGAAGAAGTAGCAGTCATGATGTTCTCGCTAAATCATGGATTTTATGAAGATTATTGCATCTCTTTTTCCATTGGACCATAACCGTAGACATATCACATATTTGGGACATACAATACTCAGTGGGGTAGAATCGAAATTTTTTGGAAATAAATCTGTAACTTCTGATCAGTGGAGCGCATAATGTTAAGTTTGGAAGGGGGACCGAACAGGCCCCTCAGGGGCGGAGCTAAAGGAGCTCAAAGTTGGGTACCTCTGACATAAATTTTTTTTAATCGCTTACCAAATTGTTGTTTCTCGTCCGATTTCAAATATTTATATTATTACATTATTGTAGGCACTGTTAAGACCTATAAAAAACATGCTTGCATATCCTATTTATCTATTATAGTTTTTGAGTTATTTGCGTTTGAATTTTTAAGTACCTCAATTTTGCATGTTCTTGGTCCAGTTTTCTACATATACATATATCCTAGTATTTCCGATCGATTTTATTTGTTTTTTTCCTTAGCTAATTAAAGAACAAAATTATCTATTAAATAACAAAAATTGAAGTCGATATCTTTACCGAGTCCAAAAATAAACGGTTTTGAAGTTGAAAATTGCAAAAATGACGACTTGTTGTGTTTTTTTGTCCGAAAAAGTATCTACACTCTTTTTTCTCTAAAATAAAATTTTCTTTAAAAACATATAATAGTTTTATATTTTTCAGAAAGATATCTTCACATAGATAAATTTGAAATAAAAAACAATACCAATAACTCAGGTGGTCAAGGTACACACCCTCCCGAATTTGACCCATTTTATTTGAAAGTTTTGATTTTAGTCTACATTTTCTCAAATCCCAAAGCATGAATTGACAAATGTAATGCAGTTTAAAAATCTACAATATGTTGTTAAAAGTTTTCAATCAAAATCTACGGGACTTCGGAAAAATGTGGATTTTATAGCCGAAAATGTAAAAAAACCTATTTTGGGATTTTCGGCGTCTTTTTTGGGAATTGTGGGATTTCTTTTACAAAAATCTTAAAGTTTTTTTCACTTTCACATTTTGTACAGTAAAGTCTACATCCACCGAAAATTTCGTTAAGATATCTTTAACAACAAAGATTTTATTACAGATATAACCTTTATAGTTTCTCAAAAAAACAATTTTATACAAAAAAATTATTTTAATTGCAAAAATCAGAAAAAGTATAAACCCGATTTTTCATCTAAATTTCATTACTTAGCTGACATAATTCTTCGTTATACAGAAAAAGATTGAAATGAATATCTTTTACAGAACCGAAACTATGCCACTTTAAAGTTTTATAAGTCACGGAAAACCAGCCGACCAGAAGTGACAAATTTATTTCCAAAAAATTTCGATTCTGCCCCACTGTGCAATATGAGGAACAAACTATTTTTTATTTTGCTGGGCAGTATAATTTTTGTTGAATTTTATTTAAACGAGGTCTGAATGTTTCCTGACTCTAAGTCTCCTAACACCCTGTTTTATATTATCGTCCTGCACTACTCGCTACTTTCAAAGTTATAGAACGTTCCTCGCGAGTAAATCCCATAGCTGTCCCTATCTCCTCCATTACAAGTCCGTTTATTAAATTGAAAATTCCATCCAGAATGTTCGACTTTCGTTATTCTATGTCTTGTCTATATTTCTTTCGTAGCTTATGTGACTCGTCACTAAAGCGATCTGGAATATTCTGTCCGTTGACAATTTTAACCCTTTATGAACCTCGTCAGTCAGATCTGTTGACTCGATCCGGCTCCAATCTCACATTTATATGTAAAAAAATCAAATATCCTTGTTCTAAATGTTACGTCATTAAATACGCATCCTAAAGGCCATTAAAATATAATATTGTAATCCGAAAAACCCGAAAAAGGACCTTTTTTTATTTTGATCCAGCCCACGAAAGTTTAATATCAGGATGAACATTTTGAGAAACAGTATGTTAGAAAGAAGTAAATATTCATTTTTGAAAATTTACTTTCATATGAAGAAATAAATATGAGTCAACTTTATGTTGTCCTGTGTAATTCATTTGTCTTTGATCATATTTTTCTGTGAATTGAAACATTTAAAATAAAACAGAAAAAAAAAGAAAACAATTGAGGTTGAATGAATAATGAGTGTAGAAAATTGAAATAAAAGACCTGAAAATAAATAAAAACAACAACATCAACAAAAACATCACAAGAACAGCAGCAGCAGTTAAAACTACTACAAATTACTACAAAAATAATGAGTCAGAAATAAAACAATACATTTAGAGAATGAGTATTTGTGTTATGTTTTTTTGTTATTGTTATTGTAGTGTGGCACCAGAACCATCATCGTCATCTTCATCATACACACCATTAACGAACATCATTATTGTCGACGTTTTATGGTTATATTCTTTTTCTTATAAATTATTGTTCTTGTTGTTGTTTTTGCATTGTGTTTACACCAAAAAAAAAAAAAAAAAAAAAGAATAACAATGAGGTCTCTAAAGATGCTTTTTTTTGATAATCAGTGGACTAGAGTGGTGTCTGCCTGTTTATATGTGTATCTTACAGTTTAAGGAAATAAAGTGATTATGAAATGAAAAAAAAAAAAGAGAAGAGTTTTTGTTTTACGTCCACTACTCATTTAAACAATATGTTTGTTTTTTTATTATAATTATTATGGCTAAAAGTTTTTATTTCAAATGTCTGATTGGAATAAAATTTTTGGATTAAAGTAGCTGGGAGAACGTTGTATTAGAAGTTAAAGGAGGTTGAAATGATGTTATAATTTTAAGGAAAATATTGTTTTTGCTCATTTCATAGTTTATAGATTTATTTACTGGGAAGTAATTTTTAATAAATTATATAATCTTTAGCCAAAAAAATTATTGTATAATCATGTAAATTAGGTTAAAATTTTCCATATTTTGCAGTGAAAATTGTTTAACTAAATTGTAAGGGGGAAATTTCATTTTAAACTTAAAAAGTTAGGTTAGGTTCCACGGTTAGTATCTCTGAGAGGCATCACACTAGGGTCCATAATAATTTGATATCGTTGTGTTAGTTCATTGCAAATACTATATTTTTCATATTACAAGCTGCTGCACCAATGAAAAACTGAACTCAGATTCTGGATACATAATTCAGCATATTCAAGACTATGATGTCACTCCTTTTAAGCAAGGTTTAATTTTTCTGCTATAGCAGCTCTCATTTATTATGAATATCAACTACTTACAAATGCCATACTAAAAAATATATTCACTGTTTAACATTTTGTTTTCCATACTACTACAAACTGCAGCATTATTTTCATGTGGTATACTAAAAATTGCAATTGTTTACAATTTAAAGCAACATACTTAAACAGTATTCAACTTGTTTGTCAAATATATAAACTACAACCTCGTGCTGCAGTGTGCTCGTATAATTTTGCCGAAAATATATTACACACCAGTCAGTGTTTTCTTTGTTATGCTGGATATTTTTCTCTATTTGAAAATTTGCGCTTTGATTTTAAGCCCAAATTACAATAACGCGTAGTCAGCAGCAGTGTGTGCTGCCATAATCAGCTGATTATTTAGAATGCACTGTTTGTTATGCTGTTGATTACATTTGGTCAGCAGCAGTTTGCAGTGCTGTATCATTTAGCCCTGTTTCTAAATTCACTGCGCTGCATTCAGATTGAGAGCGAGACAAAGAGAGTGAGCAAATAAATGAGAGGCTAAAATACACAAGTAGAACAAAGCTAGATGGTGGTTGTAAATTGTGGCTGCCTACGCTGAATTGTAATTATAACGGCAGCAACATGTTGTGCTGACAGTGATCAGCTAATAATTTTTGCTGATACTGTTGCTGACTACGCGCTGTTGTAATTTGGGCTTTACTGCTATAGTAGGTAATTTAGCAGTCTTGTTTTTGCACTTTCGATGCTTTGTGTGTAAAATAAAACACATAAGGGTTGAAATGTAACCTAATGTACATATTGTATGTTGGTATGTACGTTTGTATATATGTAGTGTGTATGTTCGTAAGTATGTTTATGTTTTCTATCTTTCACACAAGAATGTCTAGCAGCAATGAAATTGTTAACAAAAAGCCTGCTATACATTGTACTATAGCAGTAAAATCAAAACGAAAATAAATAATACTGCGCAATATGGGTTCAACAAAATTGTACGTGCGCAACTCTAGAGAAATATATTTTACTTCGTGTACAATGGTTTGCTTTTGCTGCTGCAAATTGCAGAGACGAGTCACAAATTTAGTAGTATGACGATGTTATAATGTGGATATTTCTAGTAGTTGTGTATTGTATAAATGAAACATTAGTATATTTATTGCACAGTCGTAAGTGAAATTTTTTTAGTTAGAACTGCATACTTAAACCTTGCTTTTAAGTTCGTTATGTATCCATATTTTACATTATTCGAGAAAAATACCAAATAGATCAATAAATTTTTCAAAAGTGCCGACCCCTGCTTAACCCTTGAAAGTTTTACCATCATGTTAAGAGATATCCAGCATTCAGTGGTTAACAGTAATGATGTATAAATATCTGGAATAGATCTGATGGCAGGTTTTCTAAAAAAGACCTTGATACTATAACCATTGATGTAGAAATATTCTGTCCTCTTGGAGCCATCAGAAAAGGCTCTTAGTGCCCCCTCAGATGAATATTATCATCATCGGGGATAATAGTAGAGAATTGCTACTAGAGGATTATTGGGAAAATATACAATTGCCTATTGTGATCATAGCTTTAAAGTCATTTTGAGGTAGATGGTTTACATAAGAGTTACGAAACGATCTTTACACAATTTAACTTTGTATTACTATTGTCATGGAACTGTATTTTGTCTTAATATTTTAAAAGACAATTAAGTCATTCTGTTCTTAATAGCTATCACTGATAAACTAACCGAGGAAAAATGTTTCGGCGGCGGCGCATATTTAATTAAATTGTTAAAAAAAATTAAAAGATGGAGGCACTGCATTTACTACTTCTAAAATTTAATTTCAATGAAAATTGTAAAATATTAGCGATTGATTTTAAGCCATTAAAGGTTGGGGTAAAATGTATCAAAAGTGGTGATTAATTGTAATTTGAAATTTTCGTAATAAAGTTGGATACCAAATAAAAATTGAAAAAAATATCTATTAATATCATCAAGCCTAGCTTGTTGTTTTATTGTACGGATTTGTCAAAGTAATTTTTTTTTTACATTTTGAAAAAAAAAAAAAAACAGCGCGAATGTTAAATTCGGCCCGACCTAATCTATACACCCACCATCAACTTTTTCAAATTCTACGTTATATGGGAGGGGGCGGTAAAGTGAGCGGACCACGCCCACTTTTTGTTTCCTAGTTTATATCGATCCCTGAATTATGCGGAGAAAATTTCGTTGTCGTACATGCTTTTGTTGAAGAAATATCAGCAGGAAAGTAAAAAACGGACACCCTGTGTTTCTAGTTTTTATCCCATAACTTTTTTGTTTATTAACCTATTTTGCCCATTTTCAAGGACAAACATTTGTGCCAAATTTCGTCCCCCTACGTTGTCGCGTTCGAGCCCTATCCTGCTTTCAACAGACGGACAGACGGACGGACATAGCTAGATCGACTCAGAATCTAACCAGGACCCAGATATACTATGTGGGGTCTTAGATGATTCCTTCGACATGTTACACACGGAATGACAAAATCAATATACCCCCCATCTTTTTGATGGTGGGTATAAAAAATAAATAAAAAAATATAAATTCTCAATTCGGTGTATTTTTTTTTTTAAATAAAAATTTACAATGGCACCATCAACTTAAGTGTATTTAAGTGTACTTTTCTTCAAGTATTTATAAATTATATTTTGTCCAAATATTTATTGTTATTTTTTGGAAAATTGTCCTAAAATACACTCATTTTCAACTTTCATAGAATGCAACTTACAATGTTACAAGATGTTTGTTCTGAAAATTTTCTAAAAAATAGTACATATTGTCTACTTTAACAGTATCATAAAAAATTGTGGGCATTTATAGTCCAATTTTAGAAATTATTTTATTTTTTCAGAAAAAACTCCAGTAGCCTCTGATTTTATTATTTTCTTTATCAACCATTACAACATTTTTGGAAATAAATATAGTGGATTAACATAAAATTTGACATATGCATCGTAGAGGAGAATAACATTTTAACTTAGTCGCCACAAACGTATCCACAAACCTTAAGTAATAAGACGTTTGATTTAAACTTTCTGGAGGTTAAAATAATTATTATCTTTTTCGAATGTTTTTTATTTCAAATGCAAAACATTTAGTACGAGGGAGAAACTACGATAATGTTGAATAGGATTATATTGGCTTCGATCACTTCTTCTTCAACTAGGATTATTACGGTTCTTCCTTCTTCTTCAACTAGGCTTATTACGGTTCTTTGGCTTATTATATTAGGTTCGGCTTATAGTAAGATCAGTTTGGTTTATATTAGGATCGGTGTATAACAGGCTTATTTAGGTTTATATTAGGATCGATCGTTTTTTCGGCGTATAACAGGCTCGGTTCAGTTGTTCGGCTTATAGTAGGCTAGTTTCAATAGTAGAATTGTAATCTACTCTGGGCTTCGACACACTCGACTGTCAAACTGGTTCGTGTTTACGGTGAAATCGGTTTCTCAGATGGCAGCTTCGGTGATCGAAGATCCTATATATTTGGTACTTTAATACTTAGGGCTGAAAAAAGCTGCATAAACAGAGGTTTTAACACAGATTGTTCGTTGTTTATTTTCAATTTTTGGAAGTAGTTGAAGTGGTGAAAATGATAATTGTTTGAGAGCACTTATTCCTTTTTTTACTCAGATTTTATCATTATTCTCAATTTTATATTTCTTCTAATAAAAAAAGGTTATAAACATTCTAATCGGACCAAAATTGCAACCCTGGTTATAATGCTATTCTACGGGTTAATATTCTACTAAAATAGGCAGCACGAAGTCACCTGTGGTAACAGCCAACCGAAGTCAACTGTAAGAACGAGCTGCAGGAAGCCTCTTGTGAGAAAGAGCAACCAAAATCACTCGTGAAAGTAGCTAACTGAAGTCAACTGTGAAATTTATCTTTCACCCAACCTGGGTCAAGTGTCTTGAAAAATATAACTTAATTTTACTTTCCCAAAATATAGTCGGCTATTCAATTATGTATAATCCGAGATTTATATATTATTGTCTTGTTTGAATCGCCCCGAGTGTAACTAAACCTTGTTTACTTATACTTATTCATGTACAAACTGAATGAGAATTATATAAACGGACGGAAGGACAGATATCAGAATTCTCTAAAAAATAAAAACTGTGACACCATAAATATTTTGTTTACTCTTCGATTAACATAAATAAAAACGAAATGTAAATACAAATATAGGAATCACTTTAGATTAGGGATGTAAATAACGGAAAAAATGCACTCAAAGAAAATTGGGTTTAGTAAAAGAAATACATTAGTTATGCATGGTGCTTTATTATATAATACTTATTGTTTTTAAGCACTTTCACTTTCTTCACACTAAAATCTATTAATAATGCCATAACAAATATTATTACAATCCCCACAATTTTATCTTACACATTAATATCAAAGAAATTGTTTACCAAACAATTCCTTCCATCATTTTTTTCCAGTGCATTCTGTACTCTTTGCACTCTCAGCAACGATTAAATAAAGAGCGTAAGAAAACGTGTGAACTCAGCCAGCATAATTGTGATATGAAATTGACATCCCTACTTTAGATCCATTTGACTCGAATTGTTAGACGGACGGACATCATCATTCTGCCCAAAAATTATTTTATTTTTTTTTATTAGAATTCCCAGAATATTTTTTGTTACTTACTAATAAATAAAAAGACATTAAAATGTGATCACTAAAATACTGATATCATATTTCCTAAATTAAGCATAATTCTCGAACCAATTAACTCCATTATATAGACAGACGGACGGACATTACCATTACGGCAAAAAAAAAAAAAAAAAAAATCTTTAAATTCTAAAAATTCATTTTTTTACATAATAAATAAAGAAATAAAACGTAATCACAAAATATCGATAACACCTTTCCCTGAATTAAAAGATAGATAATGTTAAAATTTGTCTAAAAGGGTTGTTATTTATTAAAGGAAATTTTTTGTGATCCCTAGTTTTATAAACAGCTAAGTTACTTTTATTATTTTCGATGATTAACTATTTTATTTTACATGGTCCTGATATTAGGAATTGTTTACTGATAAATACATTTGGAGGTGATGAAACAAAAGTTACAAAATACTGGAAAATTAACGAAAAATATTGAAAATTTTTAAAGATTATTAAAAATGTTCTCTATAGATATCTCAGAATCGTCAATAGAATCTTTAATGAAAGAATTTATAAAACATAAAAGCTTTTTCTAATATAAGGTTTATATGTTTTTATATAGTTCGTGGAATTTCTATATAACATGTGTTAATTTTTGGTCATAAAATTATTTTAAGTTTTTATTCGTAAATAAATTTTATTTTGTTTATTTCATTTCGATTATATTTACTAATTTATTTAGATAAATCCATCTAAATGTTTATTTAAATGTATGTGTACACAGTTATGTAAATATATCTACATATTTAAACTATTTAATGATTTTTCTTATTATTTTTTTTTTTTTAGGTAATTCCTGTTAAATTATTTAAATATTCAAATAAGATTACAATGAAGGCAACAACATACTTTTTGGTGAGTAAAATTTTCTTTTCTTATGGCTTTCGTTACCCTGATTTTTTAATAATTTATTTCTTTATATAACCCCTTATTTTATACAAACTTTTGTTAAATGTTTCATTGGGATTCCCTGTAATTTGTATGAAAGTGTTAAAATTTTCAAATTCAAATTCAAATCAGAAATTGTAAAGCTTCAATAGAATCCAATTTTAAAAATGCATTTTGAATATACAGATACATATGTAGATAGTGGGAAATTATTATAAATAAAACTCTACACAAATTTTATATTGCTCTCTTTATTTATCTAATTTTATTTATTCTCTTTATAAACTAATTATACCCAATTAATATAGATTTTCTCTCTTTCCCTTCCTCTCACATACATATTGTTGTTTAATAACAGTACAAAAATGCATTAATTTGAGTCCTAATATTTAGAATGCGTTGCAATGCGTTTACTTGCGTTATATATGTTTAATTGTTATTATTGAATATTGTTTGTTGTGTCTGCTACAAATTTTGTTGACTTCAGACTTGCGCTTTACATTTAAAATGTTGTTTGATTGTTTTTGTTGCTTTGAACTTTAAATTTAAAGTCCCCAGGTCTATTTGGTTGCATTTATATCATCTTTTATCTTTGAGTTTATAATTTTGTATTTTATGTTTAATGTGGGAGTTGTTAACTGTGTGCTTGGGAATAATGCCGACATAAACTCACACATATTTATGGTCGAAAAGTGTTCGTTTTAAGCTGAGGCAAAGGATGTTTTGCATGTAAATAAAATGCAAAGGTATTTAAATATACATTTTATGAAAAAGAATTCTTTTGGGTTAAAGGAAATGTTTTTGCAAAATATACTACTCAATATAATGGGGTATTAAATAATACCAAGTTTAGCTTTTTTAAAAAATATTTCTTTTTTTTTTGATAAATTTTTTTTTTATAAATAATTTTTGTTAATTTTTTTTACAAAATGTTCGTTCAATTTTCTTTTGATAAACAAATTTTCGATATATTTTCTTTCTATACTTAAAAAATTTTCGATAAATTTTCTATAAAAAGAGAATTTATCGATGAATTTTTTATAAAGAGAGAATTTATCGATGAATTTTCTATAAAGAGAAAATTTATCGAAAATTTTCTATAAAAAGAGAATTTATCGAAAATTTGGTAAAAAAGAAAATATATCAAAATTTTCTATAGAAAATCTTCGATAAATTTTCTTTTCTCTTTATAGAAAAGTTTCGATGAATTTATTTTTTTTTTTTTATACCTAATTTTTGATATATTTTCTTTTTTTTACCAAATTTTCGATAAATTTTCTTTTCATAGAAAATTTTCGATAAAATTTCTTTTTAAAGAAAATTTTCGATAAAATTTTATTTTTATAGAAAATTTTCGATAAATTTTCTTTTTATAGCAAATTTTTGATGAATTTTCTTAAAAATTTTCTATAAAAAAATTCATCGAAAATTTTCTATAAAAAGAAAATTAATCGAAAATTTTCTATAAAGAGAAAATTTATCGAAAATTTTCTATAAAAAGAAAATTCATCGAAAATTTTCTATAAAAAGAAAATTTATTGAAAATTTACTGTAAAAGGAGAATTTATCGAAAATTTTCTAAAGAAAGAAAATTTATCGAAAATTTTCTATAGAAAGAAAATTTATCGAAAATTTTCTATAGAAAGAAAATTTATCGAAAATTTTCTATAGAAAGAAAATTTATCGAAAATTTTCTATAAAAAGAAAATTCATCGAAAATTTTCTATAGAAAGAAAATTTATCGAAAATTTTCTATAGAAAGAAAATTTATCGAAAATTTTCTGTAGAAAGAAAATTTATCGAAAATTTTCTATAGAACGAAAATTTTCGAAAATGTTCTATAAAATGAAAATTTATTGTAAATTTTCTATAAAAAGGAAATTTATCATAAATTTTCTATAAAAAGAAAATTTATCATAAATTTTCTATAAACAAAAAATTTATCGATAATTTTCTATAAAAAGAAAACTTATCGAAAATTGTCTATAAAAGAAAATTTATCGAAAATTTGCTATAAAAAGAAAATTCATCAAAAATTTGCTATAAAAAGAAAATTTATCGAAAATTTTCTATAAAAATAAAATTTTATCGAAAATTTTCGATAAAATTTCTTTTTAAAGAAAATTTTTGATAAAATTTTATTTTTATAGAAAATTTTCGATAAATTTTCTTTTTATAGCAAATTTTTGATGAATTTTCTTTTTATAGAAAATTTACGATAAATTTTTGTTTTTGTAGAACATTTTCGGTAAATATTCTTTCTATAGAAAATTTTCGATAAATTTTCTTTCTTTAGAAAGTTTTTGATAAATTCTCTTTTTATAGAAAATTTTCGATAAATTTTCTCTTTATAGAAAATTTTCGATTAATTTTCTTTTTATAGAAAATTTTCGACGAATTTTTTTTATAGAAAATTTTCGATAAATTTTCTTTTTATACCAAATATTCGATAAATTATCTTTTTATAGAAAATTTTGGATAAATTTTCTTTTTATAGAAAATTTTCGATGAATTTTCTTTTTATAGCAAATTTTCGATAAATTTTCTTTTATAGACAATTTTCGATAAGTTTTCTTTTTATAGAAAATTATCGATAAATTTTTTGTTTATAGAAAATTTATGATAAATTTTCTTTTTATAGAAAATTTATGATAAATTTCCTTTTTATAGAAAATTTACAATAAATTTTCATTTTATAGAACATTTTCGAAAATTTTCGTTCTATAGAAAATTTTCGATAAATTTTCTTTCTACAGAAAATTTTCGATAAATTTTCTTTCTACAGAAAATTTTCGATAAATTTTCTTTCTATAGAAAATTTTCGATAAATTTTCTTTCTATAGAAAATTTTCGATGAATTTTCTTTTTATAGAAAATTTTCGATAAATTTTCTTTCTATAGAAAATTTTCGATAAATTTTCTTTCTATAGAAAATTTTCGATAAATTTTCTTTCTTTAGAAAATTTTCGATAAATTCTCCTTTTACAGTAAATTTTCAATAAATTTTCTTTTTATAGAAAATTTTCGATGAATTTTCTTTTTATAGAAAATTTTCGATAAATTTTCTTTTTGTAGACACTTTTCGATAAATTTTCTTTTATTTCTTTAATTTCGATAATTTTTCTTTTAAAGAAAATTATCGATAAACTCTTTTTATAGAAAATTAATGGTAAACTTTTTTTTTTCGTATACAAAACTTTCTATAAATTTTCCTTTTTATAGAAAACCTTCGAAAAGTTTCTTTTTATAAAAAATTTATATCGAAAATTGTATTTTTATAGAAAATTTTCGATGAATTTTCTTTTTGTAGAAAATTTTCGATAAATTCTCCTTTTACAGTAAATTTTTAATAAATCTTCTTTTTATAGAAAATTTTCGATGAATTTTTTTTTTATAGAAAATTTTCTTTTTATAGAAAATTTTCGATAAATTTTCTTTTCATAGAAAATTTTCGATAAAATTTCTTTTTAAAGAAAATTTTCGATAAATTTTATTTTTATAGAAAATTTTCGATAAATTTTCTTTTTATAGCAAATTTTCGATAAATTTTCTTTTTATAGCAAAATTTCGATAAATTTTCTTTTTATAGTAAAATTTCGATAAATTTTCTTTTTATAGAAAATTTACGATAAATTTTTGCTTTTGTAGAACATTTTCGGTAAATATTCTTTCTATAGAAAATTTTCGATAAATTTTCTTTCTTTAGAAAGTTTTTGATAAATTCTCTTTTTATAGAAAATTTTCGATAAATTTTCTCTTTATAGAAAATTTTCGATTAATTTTCTTTTTATAGAAAATTTTCGATGAATTTTTTTATAGAAAATTTTCGATAAATTTTCTTTTTATACCAAATATTCGATAAATTATCATTTTATAGAAAATTTTGGATAAATTTTCTTTTTATAGAAAATTTTCGATGAATTTTCTTTTTATAGCAATCGATAAATTTTTTGTTTATAGAAAATTTATGATAAATTTTCTTTTTATAGAAAATTTACAATCAATTTTCATTTTATAGAACATTTTCGAAAATTTTCGTTCTATAGAAAATTTTCGATAAATTTTCTATCTATAGAAATTTTTCGATAAATTGTATTTTTATAGAAAATTTTCGATGAATTTTCTTTTTATAGAAAATTTTCGATAAATTTTCTTTTTATAGACAGTTTTCGATAAATTTTCTTTTATAAGAAAATTTCGATAATTTTTCTTTTAAGGAAAATTATCGATAAACTCTTTTTATAGAAAATTAATGGTAAACTTTTTTTTTTCGTATAGAAAACTCTATAAATTTTCCTTTTTATAGAAAACCTTCGAAAAGTTTCTTTTTATAAAAAATTTATATCGAAAATTTTCTTTCTTTAGAAAATTTTCGATAAATTCTCCTTTTACAGTAAATTTTCAATAAATTTTCTTTTTATAGAAAATTTTCGATGAATTTTCTTTTTATAGAAAATTTTCGATAAATTTTCTTTTTGTAGACAGTTTTCGATAAATTTTTTTTTTGTAAGAAAATTTCGATAATTTTTCTTTTAAAGAAAATTATCGATAAACTCTTTTTATAGAAAATTAATGGTAAACTTTTTTTTTCGTATAGAAAACTTTCTATAAATTTTTCTTTTTATAGAAAACCTTCGAAAAGTTTCTTTTTATAAAAAATTTTCGATTAATTTTCTTTTTTAGAAAATTTTCGATATTTTTTTTTTGCGGACAATTTTCGATAATTTTTTTTTTTTTTGTTTATAGAAAATTCTATTTTTATAAAAAATGTTCAATGAATTGAAAAATACACATTTTCAAAGTAGTTACCATTTTTTCAAAATATCAGTATTACTGGCGATAACATTGTTTAACTAAAATATTTACATAAAGGGAGTTATAGCTTTATTATGTGCTTTTTGTTTGTTTCGTTTATTTCCTTATGAAATTCTGTATAGAAATTTCAATTTATTTCAAATTACATTTTTACCATTTCTTAAGATAAAATAATGAGATTTTTTTTACTTCATCTCGATCACGAATAAATAAATCTTAATGCTTTCATGTTTTTTTTTTTTTTTTTTACATTTTCAATAAACAAATGTAAATAAAACTGTAAAATGCGACAATGCAAATATAGATAATCTTACATACTTATGTAAGTATGTGTATAAGTTTGTATATGTTTCTTTAAACTTATTGTAAATATTTAGAATTGCATCAGCATCAGAACATTTGTCAATTTATTTATTACATGAAAATTGTATTGTTGATTACAATTTTATACCGAGAATGATCAAAAGCATTCAAACAGATATTTGGAATAATATAACTATAACTATATAGATACAAACATATACATATAGTAAAGTATCTACAAACATTTATAGATACATATAAAATAGCTAAAGGTAGATAGATATATTTGCATACAAATCAATACTTATATGTATGTACTTATGTAAAATTAGATCTAATAGATAATGTAGTTATGTTTACATAGAAATTTCACATCAGGTTTTACGTAAATATTTTTGTAGCTACATTAAACAACTTAGTATTACTACTACCACTACTAGAAGATTCTTGTTAGTTGTTGTTGTTATTATTGTAAAAACACATACATTTTTGTATACATATAACTGGCAACATTCTAAAGATTTACGTATATGTACAATTTATAATGCACAAATGGATTTCAAGTGCTATTCGTAAGATACAAATGAAACTATAATACAAAACAAAAGCTGGAAATGTTGAAAATGTTTGAAGATGAATACGTGAATGTACGTAGATACGTTCTGTACTTAGTTCGGGAACAAATACTTCAATGTAATTATTTGTAGGTAGATACATACATATGTATGCATTTAGATTGTTGCCAGAGTAGGTAAGAAATTCTTAGTTACTTGTTTTATTAATCAAGATACAAAACTTGAAAAATGTAGAGTAGAACAAACAGAAAATTTCGATAGACAGGTTTAGTATCAAGTGGGCAAAATGTTGTTGTCGTTTTTAAAATAAATTTATAAGTTTTATTTTGAAACCTTTTTTTAAGAAAACAATTTGTAGATATTAAATAAAACGATAAAAATGTTTAATAGAAAATTTTATAGAAAATTTGTGATAAATTTTCTTTTTAGAAAATTTTTCTTAAAATTTTTTTCTAATAGAAAGTTATTGATAAAATTTCACTACAGAAAATTTTCGATTAATTTTGCCTATAAAAAATTTTTGAAAAATTTGTTCTTATAAAAAATTTCCCTTTTATTGCAACTTTGCGATAAATCTACTCCTTATAGAAAAATATCCAGAAATTTTCTTTTTGTTGAAAATTTTCGATAAATTTTCTTTTTATAGAAAATTATCTTCTTTTTGAAGATTTTTGATAAATTTCCTTTTTTATTGAAAATTTTTGGGTAAATTTTCTCTTTACAGAAAAATTTCGATGAATTTTCTTTTAACAGAAAATTTTCGATAAATTTCTTTTTATAGAAGAATTTCGATAAATTACCATTTATACAAAATGTTCGATAAATCTTCTTTATATTGAAAGATATCGACATATTTCCTTTTTATAGCAAATTTGAGAAAATTTTCTTTTGATAGCAAATTTTTGATAAATTTCCTTTTTATTGAACGTGTTCGATAAATTTTCTTTTTATAAGAAATTTTCGATAAATTTCCTTTTTATTGGAAGTTTTCGGTAAATTTCCTTTTTATAGGAAATTTTCGTTAAATTTCCTTTTTATAGGAAATTATCAATAATTTTCCTTTTTATAGGAAATTATCGATAATTTTCCTTTTTATAGAAAATTTTCGATAAATTTCCTTCTTATAGAAAATTTTCGATAAATTTCCTTTTTATAGAAAATTTTCGATAAAATTCCTTTTCATAGAAAATTTTCGATAAATCTCCTTTTTATAGAAAATTTTAGATAAATTTCCTTTTTATAGAAAATTTTCGACAAAATTCATTTTTATTGAAAATTTTCAATAAATTTCCTTTTTATAGAAAATTTTCGATAAATTTCCTTCTTATAGAAAATTTTCTTTTTATAGGAAATTTTTCGATAAATTTCGTTTTATAGAAAATTTTCGATAAATTTCCTTTTTATAGAAAATTTTCGATAAATTTCCTTTTCATAGAAAATTTTCGATGAATTTCCTTTTTATAGAAAATTTTAGATAAATTTCCTTTTTATAGGAAATTTTCAATAAATTTCCTTTTTATTGAAAATTTTCCACAAATTTCCTTTTTATTGAAAATTTTCCACAAATTTCCTTTTTATAGGAAATTTTCAATAAATTTCCTTTTTGTAGAAAATTTTCAATAAATTTCCTTTTTATAGGAAATTTTCGATAAATTTTCTTTTTATAGAAAATTTTGGATAAATTTCCTATTCATAGAAAATTTTTCGATAAATTTCCTTTTTATTGAAAATTTTCGACAAAATTCCTTTTTATTGAATATTTTCCACAAATTTCCTTTTTATTGAAATTTTCCACAAATTTCCTTTTTATGGGAAATTTTCAATAAATTTCCTTTTTATAGAAAGTTTTCTATAAATTTCCTTTCCATAGAAAATTTTCGATAAATTTCCTTTTTATAGAAAATTTTAGATTAATTTCCTTTTTATAGAAAATTTTCGACAAAATTCCTTTTTATTGAAAATTTTCCACAAATTTCCTTTTTATAGGAAATTTTCAATAAATTTGCTTTTTATAGGAAATTTTCGTTAAATTTTCTTTTTATGGGAAATTTTCGATAAATTTCCTTTTTATAGGAAACTCGATAAATTTCCTTTTTATAGGAAACTTTTGATAAATTTCCGTTTTATTGGGAATTTTTGGATAAATTTCCTTTCTATAGAAAATTTTCTAGAAATTTCCTTTTTTATAGGAAATTTTTTTGTAAATTTCCTTTTTATAGGAAAATTCCTTTTTATAGGAAATTTTCGATAATTTTCCTTTTTATAAAAATTTTTCTAGAAATTTCCTTTTAATAGATAATTTTAGATAAATTTTTAAACTTTTTATAGAAATTTTTTGATAAATTTCCTTTTTATAGGAAATTTTCGATAAATTTGCTTTTTATGGGAAATTTTCGTTAACTTTCCTTTTTATAGAAAAGTTTCGATAAATTTTGTTTTTATAAAAAATTTTCGTAAATTTAATTTTTATAGAAAATTTTCTATAAATTCGCTATTTTGGAGAAATTTCGATAAATTTTTAATTTGGATTTAACTCAGCTTTTGATCGGCATTTCTTGATGAACTTTGCTGTATTTAAGGATATATATTTGAAGTTTTGCAATCACTCTTCTTTATTCTCAGAAAATTTTAAATTACATACATTTTTCCACACTTTTTGCAATATTTCTTTCGCAAGTTAACGTCAATATGCTGCAAATCATACGACAATATTAAGATATAACTTTACTCCTTCACATATTCGTTTCCATCCTCCTACGTCTTAAAGGTTTTCAGATTCTTTCTCCGTTAAAAGCTGAACAAAATACGAAATTATTTGGCACAATAAAAAAACGACAACAAGCAAAATAATGTATCGTTTACATTCAATGTAAAATAAAGAACGAAAAATATGTTATTTTTTGCATATGAAAAAGATGTCCTTCTATAATAATCATATATTCATACATACAAAGGATACATTTGCAACCATTCATTCAGCCACGTATGACAAATGCTGCTGCATGTGTGTGAGTATTTAAGAAAAACAAACAAGTGAATGAAGAAAATGGCAAAATGAAAGAATTGCAAACGTTTGTTTTGAACGTTATAAACGTAACATTTGTTATTGAATTTTCAATTGAATTGATGATTGTTTTTAAGTTTTTTTTTTTTGCTTCTTGTTTCCTTAAATGTTTAAAGTTTTAAATATAAGTTTATCAAAGTGTTTGTAATTTTTTACAAATAAGGAATTAAATTTTCTAGCTTTAGAATATGGGTAAAACATTTATAAAAAACAAGTGAGAATGTTATATAATAACCATCTTAAATTTTTTGATTTACCTTCATTAAAAATTTCACTTTATATGGGGGAGGGTGGATCACGCCTACGTGTTTACATTGATCCTTTTACTTTATACTTTTTACTTTGTTGTTTAAGAACCTAAATTGCCCGTTTTTAATATCAGATATTCTTTATATAAGATAAATATTTCAAAAGATACGCGGATGAACAGACGGACGGACATTGTTAGATCGATTTAGGATCTTGCGAGGACCCATTATATATGAATATTGTGAAAGGGGTATATTTCGACGTATTACACTCGAAATGACAAACTTAATATATTCCCATATTTTTGGTTGCTGGGTATGAAAATTCGGTAATTCTTGCAAAATTGGTATTGGAAAACAGATAGACGGACGGACGGACGGACAGTTAATTTAAGATCCAGTTTTGATCTCAACATATTTACATAAGCCCTGGACATAGAGATCATTTCATTTGGCCCCTTTTTGAAAATAATTCTTCATATTTAAATTGTTTCCAACTTTTATTGCTACATCTACAAATCATTCATTTTATCATCATAACGGGATACATTGATATACATATAAAATAAAAAGTACATAATAGATGAAGGGTATATAAAATTCCTTACAGTCTAAAAATTCCTTTAAATAGTTTCATCTTCAAATTGTTTCTTTCATCATTTTTGGAAAAAAAAAATTGTTGTGTTTCCTAAACGACAACTTCATTTTAAGAAGAGTAAGTAAAAATTATTTTTCAAACAAATTTCTTCTTTTTATATATATTTTTCTTCAATTCAATTTCCTGGTAACGTGTGTGTTAAATGTTGAACAATTTGCAAAGATTTGTTATATGTATGTATATTACATTTAAAAAAACTAAAAAAAACTTTTTATAATGTTAAATAACATAAACTCAATATGCAATAAAATTCGTATACCTACATAATTTGTTAAAAAGAAAAATAAATTTTTAAATATAAAATTCTGCAGTTCTCTATAAAAAGAACAGAAATTTCTTTTTAACCTCTAAAACATATACTTTGCTTAATATTACCTAACGTTTAAACTTTTAAATTACTGAAGTAGCTGAAGTATTCCCTCAGAAAATTATTTTCCTCATTATGTTTTTTTCCCTTCCTCCGCAAACCGTTTTCAACTATTTTTCAAATCATTTAATGTTTTAATTTCTTTAAACATTTTCATAGCAACTTCATGTTAAACTTTTAATTTTATTCAATTTAATTTTACTCTTCTAAATATTCATACCTTTAAAACTGGCATGCAAGATATCATCATGCTTAAAATTTGTTTTCTTTTCTATTGCAAACAATATATATTTCTTATTTCCTCTATTTTGAGGCACCACCACCACCAACAACATCAGTAGCAGCAGCAATAGCAATTACCGCATATTTTTTAAATCACGTTTTCAAGTGCAACAGAAATTACAACGAAAAAGAATGTTTTATTCACGGACGTGCACCTGACAAAATAAAATCATTAAAAAAAGAGCGCACATGAAAAAGTTAATGTTGCATAAAAATAATAATATACACACTTACAAGAAAAATGCAAAAAAAAAAAAAAAAATGAAAAGAAGCATTTAGTGTAAGTACAAGTATGAAAATCATAGTTAAAACGTGCCCATTGTGCAGCTTAAAGCTATGCGTGAGTTTAAATGCATGCGTGTCTGTTTATGTTTTCAGGTGTATGTGTGCAAATTTGTGTGTATTTGTAAAGATATGATGCATTTAAGAGTGTTTTTAATTTTATAAAAGAAATACTTATATATACATTGAAATTGTGTTTTCAATTTAATGAACTTTAAATAAAAAAAAAAAAAAAAAAAATGAATTAATTTAATGTACAAACAGCTATTAATTTGTATGAATTTTTAATGCGCCTTTTTTACAAAATGCCTTTTTTCTTTCGCATTTCATTAATTTAATAGCAAACATTAAGAGTTGAATGTGGAAATTAGTGGAAATATTGCCGCCAGTAATTAATTTTATTTATCAACTAAAAAGGGATCAATTGAAATTGGTAATATGTAGCTGCTATTAATTTACACTTCGTGGTGGTAAAATAAAAATTTAAATTATTATTTTAAGATGCAAGTCTATCGTCTAGCCTGTAGACTATATTATAGTTTACTCCTTGGACTATATTATAGCTTAGTCTATAGTCTAGTCTATCGATTATATTACAGACTAGTCTATAGCCTATATTATAGTTTAGTCTATAGACTATATTACAGTCTTGTATAGAGACTATATTATACTATTTTATAGTCTATTTTATATACTATTTTATAGTCTATTTCATACACTATCTTATAGTCTATTTTATAGACTATCTTATAGACTATTTTATAGATTATGTTATAGTCTAGTTTATAGTCTATTTTATAGACTATTTTATAGACTATTTCATAGTCTATTTTATAAACTATTTTATAGTCTTTTTTATAAATTATTTTATAGTCTTTTGTTTTATAGACTATTTTACAGACTATTTTATAGTTTATTTTATAGAATATTTTATAGTCTATTTTATAGACTATTTTATAGACTATTTAATAGTCTGGTTCATAGTCTATTCTATAGACTATTTTATAGTTTATTTTATAGATTATTTTATAGTCTATTTTATAGACTACTTTATAGTCTATTTTATGGACTATTTTATAGTATATTTTATAGACTATCTTATAGTCTACTTTATAGACTATTTTATAGTCTATTTTATAGACTATTTTATAGTCTATTTTATAGTTTATTTTATAGTATATTTTATAGTCTATTTTATAGACTATTTTATAGACTATTCCATAGTCTATTTTATAAACTATTTTATAGTCTTTTTTATAGACTATATTACAGACTAATTTATAATTTATTTTATAGAATATTTTAAAGTCTATTTTATAGACTATTTTATAGACTATTTCATAGTCTATTTTATAGACTATTTTATAGACTATTTTATAGTCTATTTTATAAACTATTTTATAGTCTTTTTTATAGACTATTTTACAGACTATTTTATAGTTTATTTTATAGAATATTTTATAGACCATTTTATAGTCTATTTTATAAACTATTTTATAGTCTATTTTATAAATTATTTTATAGTCTTTTGTTTTATAGACTATTTTACAGACTATTTTATAGTTTATTTTATAGAATATTTTATAGTCTATTTTATAGACTATTTTATAGACTATTTAATAGTCTGGTTCATAGTCTATTCTATAGACTATTTTATAGTTTATTTTATAGATTATTTTATAGTCTATTTTATAGACTATTTTATTTATAGTCTATTATATAGACTATTTTATAGTCTATTTTATAGACTATTTTATAGTCTATTTTATAGGCTATTTTACAGTCTATTTTATGGACTATCTTATAGTCTATTTTATAGACTATCTTATAGTCTATTTTATAGACTATTTTATAGTCTATTTTATAGACTATTTTATAGTCTATTTTATAGACTATTTTATAGTCTATTTTATAGACTATTTTATAGTCTATTTCATAGACTATTTTATAGTCTATTTTATAGACTATTTTATAGACTATTTTATAGTTTATTTTATAGACTATTTTATAGTCTATTTTATAGACTATTTTATAGTCTATTTTATAGACTATTTTATAGTCTATTTCATAGACTATTTTATAGTCTATTTTATAGACTATTTTATAGTCTATTTTATAGACTATTTTATAGTTTATTTTATAGACTATTTTATAGTCTATTTTATAGTCTATTTTATAGACTCTTTTATAGACTATTTTATAGACTATTTTATAGACTATTTTATAGACTATTTTATAGTCTGGTTCATGGTCTATTCTATAGACTATTTTATAGTTTATTTTATAGACTACTTTATAGTTTATTTTATAGACTATTTTATAGTCTATTTTATAGACTATTTTATAGTCTATTTGATAGGCTATTTTATAGTGTATTTTATAGACTATCTTATAGTCTATTTTATAGACAATCTTATAGTCTAGGCTATAAATATTATAGACTATTTTATAGTATATTTTATAGACTATTTTATAGTCTATTTTATAGACTATTTTATAGTCTATTTTATAGACTATTTTATAGTCTATTTTATAGACTATTTTATAGTCTATTTTATAGACTATTTTATAGTCTATTTTATAGACTTTTTTATAGTCTATTTTATAAACTATTTTATAGTCTATTTTATAGACTATTTTATAGTCTATACTTTAGACTATTTTATAGTTTTTTCTATAGACTATTTTATAGTCTATACTATAGAATTTTTTGTAGTCTATACAATAGAATATTTTGTAGTCATACTATAAAATATTTTGTAGTCTATACTTTCGATTACTTTTTAGTTTATTCTGTAGACTATTTTGTAGTCTATACTATAAAATATTTTATAGTCTATTCTATAGACTCTTTTATAGTCGATTCTATAGGCTATTTTTTAGTCTATTCTATAGACTATTCTATAGTCTATTCTATAGACTATTTTATAGTCTGTTCTATAGACTATTTTATTGTCTTTTCTATAGACTATTTTTTAGTGTATTCTATAGATTATTAATAGTTTATTCTATAGACAATTTATAGTCTATTCTATAGATAATTTATAGTCTATTCTATAGACTATTTATAGTCTATTCTATAGACTATTTATAGTCTATTCTATAGACTATTTATAGTCTATTCTACAGACTATTTATAGTCTATTCTATAGACTATTTATAGTCTATTCTATAGACTATTTATAGTCTATTCTATAGACTATTTATAGTCTATTCTATGGACTATTCATAGTCCATTCTAAAGACTGTTTTATAGTATATTTATAGTCTTCTTTCTATAGTATATAGATTATTTTATATTCGACGACTATTTTATATTCTAGTCCTTAGACTATTTTATAGTCTAGTCTATAGACTGTTTTATAGTCTGTTTGATAGACTATATTCTGCAGGCCATATTATAGTTTATTATTTAGAGTAGTAAGCTCAAACATTGATTTTTTTAAGCTTTATATCTGTTAACATTATTCAGTTTTTTCCTATACCAATTTTAATTGTACCATTTCATATTTTTGTTTTATTAGTAGTAATATTTATCATATTTCTATTAGCAGCTGTGGTATTTTCGTTAAAAAAAAAATAAAAATAATAAAATAATAATACAAAATTATAAAAATGCATTTGCAATTTGTAATTAATTCAAATTGTATAATTTTTCGTTCTCACATTTAGTAATTTCTTATTGTTGGTTTTGTTGATTTTATGAATTAATAATAAAATAAATTTTTTTTTTTGTTATTTTGCTTTTATAATCCTTGTACATAAATATTTTTTTGCATAGGCATGGCATGAAACATGAAATGATTAAAACTTATTTAATATTTCATTATATTTGTAATGTTTGGGAAGGGAAATATAATTTTAATTGTATATATGTATCATTGAAATTTGTCATAGTTTAAACGAGTATTGTAGTCGTTGTAATTTTTTTTTTTTTTTTTTTAAATTAAACAATAATTTGTGATTCAAATTAGATAATGTATTTTTAAATAAAAAAATTCAAAATACTTCATGTGCACACTTTCCTTTCTGAAACTATTTAATATATGTTTGAGTTTTTTTTCTTTATCTATTTTGAATATCCCTAATAAATTTTCCGTAAATATATTCTATACAAATACATACTTTTATTTGTGCATCCTTAGATAATTGTAATCAACACTATTATCATCATCATTGTTATATAAAAACAACACATACATGTTTGCATACTTAGAATTTAAAATAGATGTGGGGTGTATATGTTTGGGTGTGAAAAAGGTATAATAAGCTCTAATGCAAACTTTCTCCTATACATACGCAGACAAATAAAACCATGCACTTATTGTTATATAAATACTAAATGTATATGAGAAATATTTTACACATCTGCTTTTATAGTACGTTTTTAATAAAAATAATATTTTTAATATTTATTTTCATTACTTTTACTATTATTAATACGTTTATTAAAGCATTTCATTTATTTTATTTTTATTTTAAATTTTATGTAGAATTGTTACACTAAGAAAAATTAAAAAACGATATGAACAAAAAAGTTTGTTAAATTAATTAATATATTTGTTTGGTAATCATAACTATTAGGTAAATTGATTTTTAAGTTAGTTAAGTTATGTATAACTCTTTCATTTTACATTTTTAAAGAAAAAAATTAAAACTTAAGAGTCCAAATTTTATAAATATTATTATGTTTTCTATTCGAGTTTAATTTTAACAACGAACTCCTGGCATCATTACTATAACTATTTTGTTATTTTTATGGTGATTCCTCGTAAACGTGAGAATACTTTCAATAGCATTAAAATTTAATGCATTTTTATATTGCAATATTATTTTTATTATTTAGATTATTATTTTAAAGTAACTATAAAAACAAGTGGCCGTTGAGAAGCATTAAGCATTAAAAAGCTACACAATATCTAATAAAAATTTTTTATAGAAATAATTTTAAATATATTTTTTACTTCGAATTATTTTTTTCCTACAATAAAGTTAAAAATTGGTTTAAATGCTCCTTTATTTTGGATATGGTGTAAAATACAAAAAAAAAAAAAAAAAAAAAAAAAAAAACCAACGACCTATAATGCCAGACTTTCCTCCAGTCCTTAAGTTAATCCTTGATGTTCAACAAGAAATCATACCAAGAGGAAATAAAAACGTATTAAAGAGAAACTGTCGAAACTTTTATACAAAAAGAAAATTTATAAAAATTTTATACAAAAACAAATTTTGTCAAAAACATTTTTTTTGTATCGTTTTCAAAAAAAAAAAAAAAAAAAATTATAATTTATAAAATTTATAATTTATTATAATTTATTTTTTATAAAAGAAAATTTATCGTAAATTTTCTAAAAAAAGAAAATTTATCGTAAATTTTCTATAAAAATAAAATTTATCGTAAATTTTCTATAAAAAGAAAATTTATCGTAAATTTTCTATAAAAAGAAAATTTATCGTAAATTTTCTATAAAAAGAAAATTTATCGTAAATTTTCTATAAAAGGAAATTCATCGTAAATTTTCTATAAAAAGAAAATTTATCGTAAATTTTTTATAAAAAGAAAATTTTTCGTAAATTTTCGATAAAAGGAAAATTTATCGTAAACTTTCTATAAAAAGAAAATTTATCGTAAATTTTCTATAGAAAGAAAATTTATCGTAAATTTTCTATAAAAGGAAAATTTATCGTAAATTTTCTAAAAAAAGAAAATTTATCGTAAATTTTCTATAAAAAGAAAATTTATCGTAAATTTTCTATAAAAAGAAAATTTGTCGTAAATTTTCTATAAAAAGAAAATTTATCGTAAATTTTCTATAGAAAGAAAATCGTAAATTTTCTATAAAAAGAAAATTTATCGTAAATTTTCTATAAGGAAAATTTATCGTAAATTTTCCATAAAAAGAAAATTTATCGTAAATTTTCCATAAAAATAAAATTTATCGTAAATTTTCTATAAAAAGAAAATTTATCGTAAATTTTCTATAAAAAGAAAATCGTAAATTTTCTATAAAAAGAAAATTTGTCGTAAATTTTCTATATCGTAAATTTTCTATAAAAAGAAAATTTATCGTAAATTTTCTAAAAAGAAAATTTATAAAAAAAGAAAATTTGTCGTAAATTTCCTATAAAAAGGAAATTCATCGTAAATTTTCTATAAAAAGAAAATTTATCGAAAATTTTCTATAAAAAGAGAATTTATCGTAAAGAAAATTTTTAGTAAATTTTCTATAAAAGAAAATTTATAGTAAATTTTATGTAAAAGAAAATTTATAGTAAATTTTCTATAAAAAAGAAATTTATCGTAAATTTTCTATAAAAAGTAAGTTGAAGGAAAAGGAAATTTATTGTAAATTTTCTATAAAAAGAAAATTTATCGTAAATTTTCCATAGAAAGAAAATTTATCGAAATTTTTGGAAAATTGTTTATAAAAAGAAATTTTTTGGAAAACTATAAAAAGAAAATTTATCGAAAATTTTCTGTAAAAAAAAATGTTGGAAAATTTTTTATAAAAAGAAATTTTTTGGAAAATTTTCTATAAAAGGAAAATTTTTTGGAAATTTTTTATGACATATATTGTAAAATTTGTGAAAGTTAAAATATTTATTTGGAAGAGAATATTTTAATCTGGCAGCACTGATGTCATTGCGTTTATATAAGAATGAATTCTTATTAAAATTCATAATGTTGATAATGCATTAGTATTATAAACATTATTTTCATATACTTAAGTGCTGCCAATACACATGCATTTTTATATTTATAAATTCTTATTAATTCACATGATGGCTTCAAGATGTTATGTCTTTTGTTTTCTATATGTACATATATCTGTATAACTGTCATGGTAACTTTATTATGATTTAAATTATTTTAATGAAATTCTACCAACAATAACTTCATAAATTTTGAATAAATATAATCGGAAATTATTAGAATTATATTTATTATGTTGCATATATGTAAATATTAATCACCTTAGTAGATGTTTATAACTAGAATTTATTTATAATAAGTTTAATATGCTAGTACTAAGTTTAAGTTCAAAAATAAAAATGAAACCAATTTTCTTTGAAAATTATATGACACTTTTAATTAAATTCTTAGTATTTTTTGCTATGAAATGTTTACCTTCAATTTAATTCATAGGAAAACTATAAAATAATTTATAGTTACTTTAAGAAGTTTAAGTAAAGGCAATTAGTAGAGAAATGCAGTTAACTTAAGAAACTAATTTATAGAAAGAGATTATTTATTTATATTTTGTTTTGTAAGGTAATTTGTAATTTCTTTGCAGCTTTGAAGAGATTTTTTTCTTTGAATATTTAAAGAAATTAACAGAAATTTTATAGTCAGTTATGGTTATTAAATTTAAATGAAAATAAATTTTATAAACTTTTTAAAGGTTTAATATAAATTTGAAAAAATCAAATTTAACTTTAATCAAAAATTTATTAATATTTATTATTATATTTATTTATTAATAGCCTTTTCTAAATTTCATTTAGCTTTAGTGTAAATCTCTAGAAATCTTAAATATTCCATTGTATTTAATGTAATTGTTCTTTATATTTTCTTATCTTTATATTCTTTATATTTAGTCAATAAAGAAAACTAAGTGTTGTTTTCTTTCATACTTAAAATATAGCAAATATATATTTCTATTTGTCTATCTAAAGGATACTAAATCCTTTGCTAAGCAAAAACTTATATTCAACAATATATGCTCATATTTATTTTATCTTTATTTTTCAATAGAATATTCTTATAAGTTAACAAAGGAGACCTTCTTGTCTTTATATTTATAGCTATTTGTTGAAAATGCTCAAATATAAATAAAAAAACGAAAATGATAAAAATAATAATAATGAAAAATAAATATAAAAGAAATGAAATAAGTCAACTATAATTGTAAAAGAAACTTTAACAAACAACTTCTTTTTCTATACCATACAATGACCAAGAGTTGCATAAAGCCTGAGAGAGTATTTGTTCAATTGTTTAACAGTTTATTTCCAAAAAAATTTTGTTGGCACGTTCAAAGGACAATAAACAAGTACATATGTACTATATATGTGTTTGCTGAATGTATCCTTTACTCCTTTCATTCTTTATTTTATTTCATTTTGTTTTTGGTTGATTATTGTCCTCTATGTTTGCTTAAGTTTATTATTATTGTTGCTGTTTTTATTTTGTTACATACGGCCATAATTCATAAAGACTAAACTTCCAAATTTAAACAAATAAACACACACACACATACTTGGCTACACTTCTAAGACTATGTGATAAACATGTGTGTATGAGAGTGTTTACATAAGTGTATTCTTGCTGTAGAGTTAGATAAACTTGTGTATTATTCTTAACCATCCATTACATTCTATTGGATTCTATTGTGTTTTATTGTATTGCATACCATTGGGTTAATTGATTATATTGAATTCCATAAAGCAACAGACGAATGAATAGCTTTTACACGCACACTACTATCAGTATATTAGGGCTGCAATGCACAATGGGTCAACTGATTCAAAAATTTTTTATAAAGAAAAATTTAAGGAAAATTTTCTATAATAAGAAAATTTAACGAAAATTTTCTAAGAAAAGAAAATTTAACGAAAATTTTTTATAAAAAGAAAATTTAACGAAAATTTTTTATAAAAAGAAAATTTAACGAAAATTTTCTATAAAAAGAAAATTTAACGAAAATATTCTATAAAAAGAAAATTTTAAATAAAATTTAACGAAAATTTTTTATAAAAAGAAAATTTCACAAAAATTTTTAATAAAAAAAATTTATCGAAAATTTTTTGTAAAAAGAAAATTTAACAAAAATTTTCTACAAAAAGAAAATTAACGAAAATATTCTATAAAAAGAAAATTAAAAAAAGGAAATTAACGAAAATATTCCATAAAAAGAAAATTTAACGAAAATTTTCTATAAAAAGAAAATTTAACGAAAATTTTTTATTAAAAGAAATTTCAAGGAAAATTATATAAAAAAAGAAAATTTAACGAAAATTTTTTATAAAAAGAAATTTCAACGAAAATTATCTAAGAAAATAGAAAATTTAACGAAAATTTTTTATAAAAAGAAAATTTAACGAAAAATTTCTATAAAAAAAAATTTCTATAAAAAAAAACTTCTATAAAAAAGTTAACGAAAATTCCCTTTAAAAAGAAAATTTAACGAAAATTTCCTGTAAAGTAAATTTAACGAAAATTTCTTATAAAAAAAAGAAATTAAACGAATATTTTCTATAAAAATATAATCTAACGAAAATTTTCTATAAAAAGAAAATCTAACGAACATTTTCCATAACAAAAATTTTTTACATAAAGAAAATTAACGAAAATATTCTATAAAAAGAAAATTAAAAAAAAAGAAAATTAACGAAAATGTTCTATAAAAAGAAAAATTAACGAAAATTTTCTATAAAAAGAAAATTTAACGAAAATTTTTTATTAAAAGAAAATTCAACGAAAAGAAGAAGAAAGAAGAAAATTTAACGAAAATATTCTATAAAAATTAAATTTAACAAAAATTTTCTATAAAAAGAAATTTTAACGTAAATTATCTAAAAAAAAAATTTTACGAAAATTTTTTATAAAAAGAAATTTCAACGAAAATTATCTAAGAAAAAAGAAAATTTAACGAAAATTTTCTGTAAAAAGAAAATTTAACAAAAATTTTTTATAAAAAGAAAATTTAACGAAAAATTTCTATAAAAAAAAATTCTATAAAAAAAAATTTCTATAAAAAAGCTAACGAAAATTCCCTTTAAAAAGAAAATTTAAAGAAAATTTCTTATAAAAAAAGAAATTAAACGAAAATTTTCTATAAAAATATAATCTAACGAAAATTTTCTATAACAAAAATTTTCTACAAAAAGAAAATTAACGAAAATATTCTATAAAAAGAAAATTAAAAAAAAAAAACTAACGAAAATATTCCATAAAAAGAAAAATTAACGAAAATTTTCTATAAAAAGAAAATTTAACGAAATTTTTTTATTAAAAGAAATTTCAACGAAAATTATCTAAAAAAAGAAAATTTAACGAAAATATTCTATAAAAATTTAATTTAACGAAAATTTTCTATAAAAAGAAATTTTAACGAAAATTATCTAAAAAAAATTTAACGAAAATTTTTTATAAAAAGAAATTTCAACGAAATTTATCTAAGAAAAAAGAAAATTTAACGAAAATTTTCTGTAAAAAGAAAATTTAACAAAAATTTTTTATAAAAAGAAAATTTAACGAAAAATTTCTATAAAAAAGTTAACGAAAAATTTCTGTAAAGTAAATTTAACGAAAATTTCTTATAAAAAAAAGAAACTAAACGAAAATTTTCTATAAAAATATAATATAACGAACATTTTCTATAAAAAGAAAATCTAACGAACATTTTCCATAAAAAGAAAATTCAATGAAAATATAAAAATAAAATTTCCTTTAAACAGCGATAATCTGGTCCGTATTGAAGTTATATTCCCTAAATTTAGAGACCAACCACTGTGCAAATCTGCTGCATATTCGTACCTACACATTGTCCCACACATTCTAAAAAAAAACTATTGTCATTGTATAATAGCAACACTTTTGTGTTCTGGCTAGTGTCCTGTATATCCAACATCGGTATCTATGTAAGCCTGAATTTCTACATGCATGTGTGTATTGGTTTTTATACAATAATGATTTTTATCCTCTTTCTATTGTAGGCCATTATTTTTTTCCCTCTTATTCTCCACTTTGTAATAGGGTCGAGTGCGATACACCGAAAGAGACAGAAATAGAGAGAGAGCGATAGAGATAGAATTAAAGTAAAGAGTTTATTTACTATCTGCAAAAATAAACACAATAGTAAAATCCTGCTAGGAATTTTATGTGTGTGTGTGTTTGTGTATGTGTGTTTTATATCTTTTGGTCCCTATTAAAAATACAATTTCTGTCTATGAACAAATGCTAAACATAAATTGCACTAGACTTGTGTGTCAAGTTATTTAAGAGTTATGAGGACAACATGTGGCTGTTTTATTTTATAAACTATATATTTTCTAAACTCATACATACATATGTACATATGTATGTATGTATACTTAGACTTTGTTGTTATTATATTAACAATATTCAGTTAAGTTTTCTTTTTTGAGGTTAAACGTCGGAGGCAGAGTATGTGACAGTAGAAGTATCTTTTCATAACTAATACAATAAAAACTTGTTGAAATTTCTGGCCATAAAATTGGATGTCAATTAGTAAAAATACTCTTATATATTTATATACATAGATGTAGAAAGGAAGTAATGTTTTATAGTATGTTTATGTAGTCGTATGAATTATGCGAAAATATATTTTATATTTGAAAAAGTTTTAGTAATAAATTGTTAAAATTTCTAAAATATACCCCAGAGTATAATGGTCAACATTTTTAAAATTAATATGTTTGCTTTGTGTTTAGATAAATTTATAGATTTAGTAAACGATTTTAAAAGTTTTTTTTTAGATTTAAGGATTGCAGCTTAGTTATTGCATTTGTTTTATAATAAAGAGTAATTAAATAAAGTGGGAAATAACGTAATGAAAACTATTTAGTTAACAAATAAATTTTACGTGTCTTGTTATTAAATGCCTGCTCTTATTTTGATCACTTTAAGAATATTCATATCAAAATTATTTAGATTTTTGTAATTTTACAGAAACTTATTACAAATATTTCCAGATTTCCTCTCAACTAATAAATCGTAGTTATGTTTCACTTATAATACTTTTTGCGTAAATAGAGCACCGTATTGTGACTTAGAGTAAATAAAATAGCTCTTCGTTAATGATCCTGATAAATATGAATAACCTCTCTGTAATTCGAGTCTCTGCATAACTACTTAACTCGTTCGTTCTCGTATGCTTCGTATATTTAAAACTTCGTTGGTCTAAATAAATGTTTCGTTTGACATATCAAAATATGTACAGTATTTTTTTCATCGAACAAAACCTTATCTCATTTATTTCCATTTGTTTTAACATTTTAAACATTAATTTCATTGTTGATTAATGATTTAATAAATTGACATTTAAATATTTTGATAAAAAGAAAAAGCATTTAAACGTTGTTGCTAATTTGAATAATGGATATTTTCTACAACACATACATCGATTGTCGTCAATTTGTAATTAATTATTTAAAAATCAATTCATTTTAATTAATCATCGTGTATTTTAGTACTTTTTCCAATTAAACTCAACTTTCACTGTCCCTGAATTTGATTGTTAATTTAAAATGAAAAGACAATTGTCAACGCCATAAAAGTTTAATGATGAGATTTTAAGAAAAAGGGTTACTTTTATTTTGATTAAAAGAAAATTAAATATTGGCCAAAAAGGTGTTTTAAGAAGAAGGAGATTTACATTGTTATACATACCGGGAAATTTAATGATGTTACTTTTGAAGTTGGAGAAAAGTGAAGAAGAAAATGTTGCCCTATTTACAAGACTTGGCCAAAACTAAGAAGTTGATGGCGAAAAATCTTGAGAATTTATTGAGCCAATAGAACAATTTTCGATAATTTTTTTTTTTTTTATAGAAAATTTTGTCTATAAAGAAAGAAAATTTTCGATTAATTTTATTTTTATAGAAAATTTTCGATTAATTTTATTTTTATGGAAAATTTGAAAAATTTTATTTTTATAGAAAATTTTCGATAAATTTTTCTTCTATAGAAAGTTTTCGATACATTTTCTTTTTATGGAAAATTTCCGATTAATTTTCTCTTTATAGGAAATTTTTTAAAAATTTTCCTTTTATAAAAAATTGTCGATAAATTTTCTTTTAATAGAAAATGTTCAATAAATTTTATTTTTATAGAAAATTTTCGATTAATTTTATTTTTATAAAAGATTTTCCATACATTTTCTTTTTATAGAAAATTTTTGTTAAATTTTCTTTTTATAGAAAATTTTTGTTAAATTTTCTTTTTATAGAAAATTTTCGATAAATTTTTTTTTCAATGTTGCACTATTTACAAGACATGGCCAAAACTAAGAAGTTGATGGCGAAAAATCTTGAGAATTTATTGAGCCAATAGAACAATTTTCGATAATTTTCCTTTTAAAGAAAATTTTCGATTAATTTTATTTTTATAGAAAATTTTCGATTAATTTTTTTTTATAGAAAATTTTCGATTAATTTTATTTTTATGGAAAATTTTCGATTAATTTTATTTTTATGGAAAATTCGATAAATTTTCTTTTTATAGAAGATTTTCGTTCAATTTTTTTTTTATAGGAAATTTTCCTTAGAATTTTTTGTAGATAATTTTCATTAGGTTTTTTGTTTTTTTATAGAAAATTTTCGTTAAACTTTCTTTTTGTAGAAAGTTTTCGTTAAATTTATTTTTATAGAAAATTTTCATTAGGTTTTCTTTTTATAGAAAATTTTCTTTGTTTTCTTTTTCTTTAAACTTATCTTTAAGTTTTCTTTTTCTTTAAACTTTTTGCAAAGTTTTCTGTTCATAGAAAATTTTCGTTAAATTTCTATTTATTGACAATTTTAGTTAAATTTTCTCTTTATATTTCGTGCACTGTGATTTTTTTGGTCAGCATAATCTATCAAATGTGTCCACAATCAGGAGAATTGTGCGCAAAACCTGTTCTGTAGGAAATGTGAAAACACCTGTGCATGCTCGCCCAGTACATACGCGTAAAACATTGATGTTGTTCGCAATAGTGTGGCAGAAGAGCCGTCAACCACGACTCGTCGTCATGTTCGCTATCGCTAGATGATAAAGAACTTTTTGTTGAAAGAAATTGAGATATGGACCTAGACGATATGTGGTTTCAACAGGATGGTGCCATTGGCCGTGTTATCTCACGTCGTGGCGATGTTAATTGGGCATCACGATCATGTTATTTGACACCGTTGGACTTTTTTCTTTGCGGATATTTAAAACAAAAAGTGTACGCCAAGAATAATTCAAGAGCTAAAGGATGAGATACAGTGGCTCTCAGCTTAAATTATGCTTTATACAATTTTATTTTTAAAGCTTCATAACAAAAGTAGTAGACTGGAATTCAAAATAAAATTTGGTATCATTAGAAAGAGAATGATTTCTAGTTTAACACAGAACTATTATATATTGTTAAAGTTTACTTTTAAGTAACTTAAAGATATGAAAACAAAAAAATCCAATACTTTTATGCATATTTATTTTATGCAGCCACTTATGACATAAAAAAATTGAAAATTACGACCGATAATTACAATATTTATTATTTGGAATGGTAGTCTTAATTGTATGCAACAGATTTGAGGTAGTTTGTTACCGGTGCGTACAGTTTTTGTGTAATATTAGGCGAAATGTGTTCCTACTGCACTTTTAGGGCCTAATTCCTATGTTATTATATAAATTTCCAATATGGACCACAAATTTTAAATAAGATTGAGGTCTGGCGACTGTTTTGCAATACTAATGTACGTTAATTTTACGTATACCAAATTTTTTTAACACCTTATAACTCAGACGTCTGAAGATTTTATGCGACCAAATTTCAGAGAACTTTTCATCAGATGGATTTTTATATATAAATTCAAAAATAAAGTATTTTAAGTCGTTCATAAGGTTAGAATAGAGGTGAATAAAAAAGTAGTCAAAACAAGATTTGTTTTCTAGGGTTAAATATTTAAAAGCCTTCTTACGTGAAACTCGACCTTCAAAATAGTGCTGATGCAATGCACGGCAAAAAGTTTTGACACAACATTGTTTTCCAAGTCAACTCCGAATGTCGGTATTGATGCTGAGATCCGTAGGTTGGCCTTTGTTTTCCTTAAAATATATCGCAGTCGCGATTGTAAAAATGTTTATTCGGTACTTCACTGTCTTTTATTGTCCAACCGATTTCCATAAAAAGAAGCTCATAATGATTTCTTGTACCATAGAAGCATATATTTTACTGTGCGTGGACCAATTTCACATTTACATTGTAATTGACGCATTAACTAACAAAATAAAATCAAAAACAGTACGCAGAGCATTTCTAGAAGTAGATACAAAAAATAAAGTCCACTGGACAACACTGTATGGAAGTACTTCTCCAAAAAGAAGTGTCTGCATAAAATAAGCTGTGAGCAAAAAAATTGAGTATATTTTTATTTTATATTTTTAACTTATTTAAGTGCAAATTTTTGCATTAAATGAAATAGTTTTGTAAAACTAGAGTCTTTTCTCTTTACCATATTTTTTAAAGTTCCTATCTGCTGCATAGCTATGGAACATTAAACATGAAAATATCATCCCTGCAGTCAATGGTGACTGTCCGAAATCAGTTACTTGACTGACGACATTAGGGCACCACTAGTCACATTACTAATCACCTGACTAGTCACTTTAACATGGGAATGTCCTAGGAAGAGGTGTATTGCCACCAAAGGACCAAAAGGTGGCGATATAATGACTAGTACGAAAAAGTCAATTCATAGGAATCCTTTTACTGGTGGAATTGAGTCAATCGCCAGACAATCTTTTTAACTGGTCACTTTACCAATTAGGTGACTAGTCACTTTAACATGGGGATGTTCTAGGAAGAAGTTTATTGGCACCAAAGGATTAAAAAGTGGCGATATAGTGACTAGTACGAAAAAAAAAGAGGTAATCTATTTCTATTGGTTGTATTCCACGTGTTTAAAAAAACACATTTAATTAATGTAGTACGCATAACACAAAAATATAAAAAAAAAAACATTATTAACTTTTTTCTTACAAAGTAAAATACTAAAGACTCTGTTAAGCACCAAGGAGTCAATAAATTGATATTTGACACTACACATGTCTGAAAAAGATGCATCAGAGCCAAATGTCCTACCATGTATTTATTGCCGTTAGTCAAGTAACCCAACCTGTAATTTTTTGACGTTTTTGTGACCTATAAAAAAACCAATCGCCACCCCCACGCTCACCAAAGGGTCAATAAAGTATAAATCGCCACCTCAACGCTTTCTAAAGAGTCAATAAAAGCTTAATTATCGCTCACAAAATATGCGAAGTTAGGATGAATAGAAAAACGTACACATTTGAATGAGTTAGGTGGGTAGTCACGAATGAACTTTACTGTACAAAAGCGTGTAAACTGACACCGAAAAAACTGCTAGGATTATGTCTTAGAGTCATTGAAAATATGGACCATCAGATAGAGGTATGCCACTGAAGCCGTGACACATTATAATACAAAATATTAAGATAATTTTCTAAATTTTTTTGCTTTATTTACAATTAACACCGTGCGTTTTGGTTGGTTAGAAAATTTTCATTTGATTTCCTTTTATAGAAAATTTTCTTTAAATTTTCTTTTTATACAAAACTTTGTAAAATAATCTTTTTATACAAAATTTGTTAGATAATTTTTTATAGAAATCATTCTTTTTCTAAAAAGTTTCCAGAGTTTATTATATAGAATTTTCTTTTATAAATATTTTCCTTAAATTTTCCTTTTTATAAAAAATTTTAAATAAATTTTCTTTTTTGTTTTTGTATACAAATTTCATAAGTATTCTTCTATGTTTGAAGGAATTTCACAAATTAACATAAATTGTTTTCTTCCCTTTTAATATTAACCAATAATTCTTTTTAAAAACACTCACTCTATTATTATGCCACTATTGTTATTGAAAGCTTTTGACCAAAATCCCACCTTAAGTTTTAATTTCATTCCCGTGTTCATTGGTATTTGTGTTTGTGTGTGTGCTATTTGCACAATAGCACTAGAGGTAGAACAAAACAAATGTTATGGAAATTTTCACTTTTTAGCAAATTAAAGAAGACTTGTTAGTTAAGGGTGTTTTGTGTTTTATTCATTTTGTGTTTTTCATTTTGCTCTATTTTCTATTTAACAAAGTGGCCCTTGATACATTTTCAAAATTGGAGCGAGCAAAATGTTTAAACAATAAAATCAACAACTACAATGTGTATGAAAAAAATACACACACTATCACTTAAATATAAATGCCTAAGAGCACCAGCAAATATTTTTTAAATCAATTACTTATGAGGCGTAGATTCAAGCAACATAAAATTATAGTAACGCAACGAAAACCTATTTACATATAAAACCAGCGAATTGTGTAGCTCGTTATTAGTCCTTAATACAAAATATTGGGGATTTTTTTTGGGTTTTTTTCTGGACTCTAGAGTGGTAATTATGTAGATGAAAATGCGTGTGTTTGTTTGAGGGGGAGTAAAGCATAAATAAGTAATTTAAATCTGCCACAAAAACAAGAACAAAAAACATGGTTTTACGCATCGTTTAAAAAAAACATAAAAGAATGAATTTTTTTTTTGTTTAGGGGGATTTAGTTGGTTGTGTATTAAATAATGTTTGGTAATGTATCAAAAGCAATAATCAATTTATTTGAACCAACAACCAAAATTGTATAGAAATACTAAAGCAAAAATTATTTAGTTTACTTTTTGTTGTGTACTCATACACTCAAGCTCATTTATAAACAGCCTGAATGTATGCTTTAATATCCGGCATAATACTTAAATTCATTGTAATGTAAGCATTAACGAATAGAAATTACCCTACAAGAGTTAAGAGGAAAAATGCTATTAAAAACTAATCTACAATTTTAAATAATATTTTTTGAAATTTGCATTTATGATATGAAAATTTTTTGTAGTTAAAGACCCAGATATATCATTATTATTTCTTTAATTAATATATTCTAATTAAAATTTTTGATTTTATTTTTTTTAATTCTTAATAGCCATGTTACAAATAGTTTAAAGAAACTCATCATATTTATTTTTTTTTAATATTCATTCAAATACAAGTATTTTGAAAAATGAAGTATAAAAATGTATGTTTGGGGGAAATAACATTTACTGGTTGGTATCTATTTAAGCATAAAAACGGAAGTTGCGCAATTTTTATTTAAAAGAAAGAATAAAAAATGGAAAAAGGAGCAAAAAAAGCATAATGTTGTTAGTTTATCGAACTTATACTGCTACACAGAATACAAAAAAAAAAAAAAAAAAAAAATAATCCAAAAAATTAAAACGAGCATGCTAAATTATACAAGCTCTAGTGCAACCGTCTCACAGTGCTTTGTTCCATAGACAAAAATCAAAATAAAAACATTTCTCACAATATAGATCATATAATTTAAAAAGATTTTTTTGGAAAAAGTTATTGTTATGGCTACTAGAGGGCGCTAAAGTCAGAGAATTTAAAGCAAATATTAATGAACCAAAAATCAGGTTTTAAACTGTTTTAGGAAAAAAATTGCCAAAAATTCATTTTTTAATGAAATGCGTCGAAGTTTTGTTTTTTCAATACCCCAAAATGTTGGTAAATTAAAATTATTATTATCTTTTAAATATAGTGTTTTGAATAAATATATATTATTGCTCAAATTTACACATATTTATAAAACCTAAAAATTCTTTAAATTTGATGAAGGATATAAAAAAGTTATAAAAAATTATAAATTTTTTTACGGTTTATGTAAGTTTTTACACTTATTTAACAGACTAAAAAATAGTTAGAGCCTATTTTTTGCCTTAACTTAAAAAAAAGTTAAATTAAAAAAGTGTCTAATTTTCCGTTTTTACTTCAATTTCAAAGAGTTCCCAATGTTGACGTTATTTATTTTGCTAAATTATAATAAAATGATTATAAAAATTATTTCAAAATTAAAAAAACAACTAAGGAATAGAAAAAAATATTTTTTGGACCTAATATATTACTTTAAAAGTCCTCCAGATGGCGCTAATTATACAGCATTTTTAAATTTTAATACAAAAATTACATGAGTTCGATGGAGTATTAAAAAAAATTATAAAAAATTTTACATTTTTTTTGCTTGATTCTAAAATTTAGTATTGTTTTTTAATATATAAAAGAAGAATTACGTCCTATTTTTTGCCACAACTAAAAAAAATAATAATTCAAAAAATTTATAAATTTCCTTTTATTACACAAAAGTCAAAAAATTCTTTATGTTGAAATATTTCGTGTTGCTTAATCGACATCGCTTTAAAATTTAATAAAATATTGAAAACTATGAAAATATAAATTTTGGACCGGAAATCGGGCGAAATTAGGCAAATTATGATTTACTGGACATAAAATGTGGGTGCAGAAATTAAAATAATATTTTAAAATTATAGGGCTTGGAGGAGGTAGGTATGCCCTCGCTCCTATTAAATAGAATATTGTATGACCCATAAAAAACCCATTTCCAATGGCTATCGTAAGTTTTGATACAGTTTTGACCAGTAAATGCGTTTTCACATTTCAAAATATATGGGAAGTAGGCGTGCTCTTGTTCCGATTTAAATAAAAATTGGCGGAATCATAAATAATCTATATTTATAATAATTTTGGTGCAATTCTGACCGGTATTCACGTAGTAAATCTGTTTTTTAGTTTCAGGATATATGGGAGGTGGGCGTGTCCTTGCTTCGATTAAAAAATAAATTAGAAGACGTATAAGCAATCTATTTTTAATGGTATTTTAGAAAAAATTTTGGAGTGTCCTTGCGCCAATTTTTTGGCGCAAGGACACGCTTTTTTTTTTTTTTTACTTCGTATTTATGCATTCTAAGCATAAAGTAATATGCGTACCAAGTTTCAATTTACTACGACAACTCATTCTATTTTTGTCCCATAGTTGTATGTGATCAAAGCACTGTGCGTCTATGTGTGTTAGAATTGTGTGTGTGTGTTAGTAGTAAGAGTAAAATTATGTATTTGCTATAAGAGAGATTGAAAATGAAAAAATAATTGCTTTGCTGTAGTTGTTATATCTATTTCACAGAAAACCAGAAATTAGGGAAAATCGAAATAAAGACTGATATCAGGACAAGAGTAAAGGATTTCTTTATGACTGAAAATATTTTTATTTAAGAATATATAATTTTTCAGGGAAGTACATATATAAATACACAATTTGTTTTATTTCTTATAATTTTTATATTTGAATATTTTATTAACCAAACATTTTTTTTTGGTAAACCCTAATTATAAATTAAGCTTTATTATCATTAATCTTTGTTTCATTAATGATACACATTCAACAATGTATTTACCTCTTTATACGTATAGAGCAATTGAAAGTAATTAGAACTTATTTTGAAATTTTTTAAAGGGTATATATCTGTGACAACAAAAAAATAAAAAAAAAAGTAAATAACTGAAAATATGCAAAAATTGTGTTTCTCTATTTCTTAAAAATTCAATTTGTATTTGGGAGGCTAAATTTTTCTATAGAATTGTATGGAAGATAAACTATTTTAAATGCACTATTGAAAAGTTTAAAAAGCATCTTAACCCATTTCCAAAAAATATCCAATATCGTTGAGATAACTCCACGAAATTTGACAAAAAGTTTGTTTTTGTAATTGTGATGAAAAATTAAGACATCTTGACATTTTTGGTTTCGAAATACAGGGCCTATTAAATAGATCCACTAAAATGGGATTTTTGGAAATTCAAATGTTTAGGGGGTAAAAACGGGTAAAATTGGTAACCATATATCTCCCAAACTAATAGAAAAAAAAGTTGAATAGTTATCGTTATATATTTAAAAAATAATCTAATAGGTGTCTGGTACTTTTTTGAAATTCGGCTCTTTTAGGAAGAAAACGGAAAAAAACTGTTGTTTGGTACTTTTTTGGAACCATATCCATGTCTTAATCCAATAAGTATAGAAATAAAATATGCATCAAATTAGTACTTTTTGGAAATTCGAAAGTTTAAAGGGCAAAAATCGTATCTGATTTTGGTACTTTTTTCACAAAATATTTTTTTCTTTTTACTTACACATACATATGAATATTTTAACATTAGATACCAGTACAATTTAGAAATTCATTGAAATGCAATCTTTGTTACATTCAGGGATAATAAAAAGTACCAAAAAGAGGTTAAAATCTTAAATTTAATTTTATTCAAATTAAATAAAAAAATTTTTATTATTTTAAACTTAGAGACATGAACTTCAGTACATGTAGTCCTAAGTGAGTGAAAATTCACAAGAGGGGAATTTGTGGTACTTTTTTTTGATCTTCTAATGGTACTTTTTGAATTTTCTACAAAATTGAACATAGAAACATGAAATTAAAGATACATGGTCTTATGTGGGTAAACATTGAAGAGGGAAACTTTGTGATACTTTTTCGTTCTTCCAATGGTACTTTTTGAATTTTCAATAATATTGAACCTACAAATATGAAATTAAAAATATATGGTCCTAAGTAAATGGTAATCCAGAAAAGGGGATTTGTGGTACTTTTTCCTTTTAGAATTTTCTGTGCTTTTAGAATTTTCTGTAATATTGAATATAAAAGCATAAAATTAAAATATATAGGAAATTTTTCAAAATCGTTTACTTTTGATGTTCAAAAAAATGTTGAAAATTTTTAAATGGCACATCAAAGATATTTAGTACCATTATTCCTTGGCTCTAGTGGAACACAGATCTGTTCGCGTGAATGACTTTTACCGAATGGCTTCATTGTTGTGGCGGTTTAAGATAAAAATTTATAAAAAAAAATTTGACAAAATTACTCATAATTCTAGAATTATTTTTCTTATTAAGTGAACCCTCTTATTGTTTATATATAGATGAATAATTTTTTAGATAAAGTACGTGTGTGGTGGTCTGGTATATTGTGTTTATAAGATAAATATAATAATACTATTACATTTGCGTGCTAAAATCATATAATTTGTATTTGTATTTAAATATTGTGTAGTTGAAACCAATATTTTTTGAAAGATATTTATTTTATATTATAGATCTAAAAAAGGGTTTCTTAAGAAAAGTGTTTAAATGACAAGTGACATTTACATTTGTAATAAAAAAATAAAATAAATTTTATAGAATTTACGACAAGAGCAGGAAAAACTGTTAAATAATTTAAACAAATTTAAAAGTAGATAAAATAAAATGTTATTTTTAGTAAGCCAAATTTAATTACCTCCTTTTAAATTACTCTATTTATATATTTTTGTAGCTTTCTGTTTATTTTTGTAATTATCATAATTGAAATTCAAAAAAACTTATATTTATTTAACCAAATAAACGACAGAAAAAAAGGAAAGCTTTCGTATATTAACTGTCTATTTCTCTATACTACTATTATGAACATAACAATATTTTAACTTTATTTCGTTTTTAGTTCGGTGGGGGAATTTGGCTTATATTCACTGCATGTTGTATGAATTGCTAATATATTTGTATGAATAATCACATAATTTAATAACTTTTTAATTTAATGAATCCATTTGCAATTGCTTTATTCCCAAAAAAAAAAAAAAAAAAACAGCTCAAAATTTTTATTTTTATAAACAAATGGGAATAGAAAAATAGAGAGAAAAAATATTTTCAAACAACTTTTTAATTTAATTTGTGAAATATTTTTGTTGCTTAAAGGAAAAATCAATAAAAAAATAATAAAATAAAAACAAATTTTCCACTGAAAGAGATTAGGAAAATATGTATATTGAATCTCTGTTAATTTTTTTTTAAAGCAATAAGTTTCAAATCGATGTTGTTGTGGTAAATTTGCGTCTAAATATTTTTTGTGGGGAGTGTTTATGGTAAATAGAGCATTAAATTAATGTATTTTAAAGGCTAATGAACTTTATTTTAAAGAATTTGGAAAATGTGTTTGTATTTAGGGTAATTAACAAGTTCTGTTAAACCACAAGGGAGGAGTTTGAAAAATAGTTTTAGAAGGTATTTAAATATTTTATAAAAATTTGTTGAATAGAATTATGAAATTTAAAAATAGGGTAAAATATACGCCACTGTGTAGGTCCCAAAACGATTTTTTTTGGAAATAATTCTGTAACTTTAGAGCTGCTGGATGTATTTCAATGAAATTTCACATGGAAAATCCTGAGGTGTATGCCAATTGATTTGGAGGAGGACAGGTTCTTAACGAGTCTGGGGGCGGGGGGCGGGGGGTGTACCTCCAAAGTTGGTCATCTCGGGTATGAAAATTTTTTAAAAAATCGCCAAAATTTGATTTATGATTTGACTGAAAAAAGAATTTTGCACATAGATAGTCCTTATAATTCCCTACAAAAAATATGCTTACATGTGTGGGTTATCTCTTTTACTTTAAGAGATATTTGGAGTAAAATTTTGACCCATTTTTGGACATGTTTTTTTTTTTGTTTTTTTTAAGTTTTTAGATTTTGGCGGGCTCAATTTGAGTCCTACGATTTTTCTAAAATATGCTCTAGATTTTGTACAAAATTCTAAACAATTTTTGTGCATTTATCATGTGGTTTAGATAAGAAGTTATATTATTTTGAAGTAGAAAATTTGAATTAAATTTTGATTGATTTTTTGTGATTTTTTCCAAAAAGGTGGTAATATCACCTTTACACTTTAAAATCCATTATTTTCCTCTGGATCATACATTTTTTTTCATGTTTCTAAAAGAATACTTAACGTAAATGCATGTAAAACAAATCCGGGGGCAGTTGGGTTAAAAGTCTCCCCCCTAGCCCTATCAGAATTTCGTTAATTTTAATTTTTGTGTTTTTAGTTTTTTGTGGAGCACAAAAATGTCAAAGCTGATATTAAAATAAAAATACCTTGGAAACTTACCTTCATATGTTAGCTAAACATACAAAAAATATTTAATAAGCCACACCTCTTATAACGACAGGGTAACCATTTTACTGAAAAAGTCAATTTTTGAAACAAGTTTTCCCCGAACTGGAATTTTGGGTATTTTGAAATAAGAAAATGGGAATCTATTTATTTTTTTCTTTTAATGACAAATTTTTTTATATTATACTAAAATTTCACAATGATAGCTTAATTAGGATAGATTTTATTTAAGTTCAAATAAAACATTTTTTTTTTTTTTTTAAATAACACTAAATAAATAATTTTCGTTTTTTGATCAATTCAATGAAAAAATTTAGTTGGAATACTTTATCATTTATATATTATTATTTTTCAAGTTATAGCCTTTCCAACGATTTTAAATACTTGCACAAATACTTTACACAATGGTTTAAAAACTAACTGAAACTTTACCTCCTTCCGCAAAATTTGCACATTTTCCTTCAATTTCTATGGTAAATGTGTGCTGAAACATTCTATATACATAAGTGTACAGCAGTTTCAACGTGTTTTTTAAATAACTTTGTTTAACTTTTGAATCGTTCAATATATTTCAATGAAATTGCACATAGTTATTACTGAGGTAGTTTCCAACTGCTATAGAGAAACACAAGTTTCTAGGTGGTCTCGGGGCAGGGGGAGGACCGCCGAAATGGGTCATCTCGGATATTATATAAGAAATAGTTAAAAGAGTTGACCACTTTCGGAGGTTCTCCTCCTGTCCACAGACCCGCTAGAAATTTGTAATACTTCAAAGTATTTGGAAAATATCTCAGTAATAACTATGTTAAATTTCATTGAAATATATTTATCCATTCAAAAGTTACGTTTTATTATTTAAAAAAACACGTTGAAATATACATATATAAGTGCACAGTAGTTTCAATGTGTTTTTTAAAATAATATCAAGCACCCGAAAACGTTTTATTTTTCAATCAATATAAATACAGCGGGTGTCATAAATAAGTAAACAAACTTATCACTTCTGTTTCGCTTTAAAAAGCGGCAAATGTAAGGGTCCATTTTTAAAAATGTACATATTTTTGATGAAGTCAATTTGTTTTCTTTTACATTGATGACAAATTTTTCAAATATTATTCCATTTTAAGTTTTTTTCTAGAGAAAGTTGAAAAAAAGTAGTTTTCGGGCGAGTCAAAAATAAGTAAACAAGCAACTTTTGGTTTAATTTCTTTAATTTTTTGTTAAAAGTAAGTGAAGTTTATGATTGCAAAATGATTTTAGCACATCAGAGATAGTGTTTTGTTACATTATGGGAGGAATAAAAAATCGCTTTTTCGATTATATTAGAAAATTTTATAAAATTAGACAATTTTAATTTAACCATAATTTTGACCTAAAGGATGGCAAATAGCACCCAATTAAGTATAGGAGAACTAAGAGTAGCTATCATACAATACGAAAAAGGTTGAATATATAGAAATATATAAAAAACTTTATTAAAACGGCCACTTTATTCTCAAGGTGGTTAAATGCTTCAAACACAATAAACGCGTTGACCGCAATTACTCGCGGGGCTATTAAAAACCTTGTTTACTTATTTATGGAACATTGATTTTTTTCACTTCTTTAAAAAGAACCAGATTCACTAAGTAGTAATGTGTTGAATTGAATCTTTTGCTGTTTATTTTGATAATAATACATTATATGTATATTTATAATTATATGTTACTTTTGATATCTTCGATCTACAACTTGAAAAAGAACCAATTGAGTTCAAGATACTACTTTGTTTACTTATTTATGACACCCGCTGTATCTTTAATGTTCAAAATGTTGTTTCATTTGTTGAAAAAAATATGTGAAGGATTTTAATTTTTAAAATAAATATCCATCAATGATGAAAAAAATAAATATCTTTGACGATAAATATCTTCAAAAATAAATATCAGTTCGAAAAAAATTTTAAATGATTTTTTTTTTCATACTTTTGTTTTGTTTCAAAAACATTATTTTTTTTCATTTAATGAAATTGTTTTTGTTTTGAATTTTTTCCATACGATGAAAAAAGTTCAAAATAATTTTCAACTTTTGTAATAAATATCACATGATGAAAAAAATTAAACTATTGATGATAATAAAAATGAAATCATGATGGATATTTATTATTTTTTGAACATTAAAGATTGTTTTTCGATTGAAATAAAAATAAAAAGATTGTTTTTTTAGTATTAAAATCCGGTCTCTGAATAATATTGTGTAACTTTTGAACTTATGTGTTTGTGCTGATGTTTGTAACGCATAGAAAAAGTTATCCCACCTTAAATTATACCAATCGACTCTGAATCAAGATCTAACGATGTCCGTCTGGCTGGCTGCTCATGTAAACAGGTCGCAATATTAAAGATAATTTAATGAAATTTGGCAGGTGGGACTTTTATGATGATTTTATGAAGGATGAAGCCTATTGAAATTAGTTGTGATCGGTCCATTATTTCACCTACCTCCCATAATGAAATTCGGTGCAAAGAAGTTTTGAACAAGTATGAATTTTTACACCAAATTTTATGAAGATCGATCCATGATTGACCATAGTTCCCATATAAACCCCTCTTCCGAAAATCAGTTTAACGTGCATTAATACCAAACGAATGTCAGTATCAAGTTAATATTCGACACAAATAAGTTTTATATAAATAGAAACAACATTGCCAAATTTAATTATAATAGGTCCATAATTTACCATAGCTCCAATATAAACCCACTTCCGGCAAACGCCCCCCTAGAGTAAGGAGAACCGGTTCAAAACTAGTCACGTGACAGGTTCTCAGGGCAAGTGACCGGTTCCAGTTCCGGAAATTTATATGAGAGGAACCTGTCACTTTTACATGGGGTTGTCATTGGAGGTGGCTAACTAACATCTTGGGACAGGTCATAAGACATGTCACAGGACTGGTCCAAGAGGACAAGTTCAGAGTCGATAAATATAATACAAATTAAAAAATTTTTTTTTCTTTTTAAACTTTTTTTCTTATTTATTTTTATTTAATTATATTCATTTTACAATTTTTCGTAAATGTTAATGGCGGCACTCCGAATCGAACCCACGTTCTTCTGACGTATCTTACGTTTTATAGTCTTCAACTCTAACTACTCAGTCACAGATTGTTATTGCGCGCAAGTTGCTAATTGCGCACTTAACATGCCTGTTAGAAATTTACTTTCAACTGATATTTAGTAAGTGTGGTGGTGTCAACTGGTTCTCAACTGGAAATTATGAGTTAGGTGTCAATTGGTACTCAACCGGTACTGAGGGACCCGTTCATTATTGCAATTGAGACAAATTTCCCGCTGGGCCTATAGTGCATATAATTATCTAGATGTTATTATTAACGCATTATTCTGTATTTGTATATTTTATTTTACATTTAGTAAAAGAGTTGGACTACAATTGGCCACAGGTCTAATATAAATCCCCTTCCCGAATTTGTATGCTCATACGCAATGGTGTAGGATATCACATAGTCGGTCTTTACCGACTATATCATCTTTTCTCGTTTTTATACTCACCATCAAAAAGATGGGGGGTATATTGATTTTGTCATTCCGTGTGTAACATGTCGAAGGAATCATTTAAGACACCATAAAGTATATGTTTTCTGGGTCCTGGTTCGATTCTGAGTCGTTCTGTCTATGTCCGTTCGTCTGTCCGTCTGTCCGTCTGTCTGTTGAAAGCAGGATAGGATAGGGCTCGAACGGGACAACGTATAAATATTCACCTTATATAATGTTTGTTTAATATTGAAAATGGTAAAAATCGGATAATAAACAAAAAAGTTATGAGCTAAAAACTAGAAACACAGGGTGTCCGTTGTAGCTTCATTTCATACTTTTCTGCTGATATCTCTAAAACAAAAGCATATACGACAACGAAATTTTGCTCGGATAGTTCGAGGGTCGATATAAACTTGGAAACCAAAAATGGGCATGGTCCGCCCACCTCCCATATAAGGTGAAACGTCAACGAAATTTTGTACAAATAGTTCAAGGACCAATGTAATCTTGGAAACAAAAAGTGGGCGTGGTCCGCCCACTTTACCGACCATCTCCCATATAACGAAAAATTTTAAAAAGTTGATGGTGGATATATAGATTCGGCAGAGCCGAATATAACGTTTGCTCTTGATTTGTACTTGATATTGAAGAATTGTTATTTTTTTAAACTGCGAAAAACTGCTTAATGCAAACTGGTTTTTTTTTTGAAGATTGGTACTTTTCATAAAAAGTACTTTTCTCCTGTTTGAATAGTTTTAAGGATTTTATCTACTTATACATTTTTTATGCCTGTGGTTTCTATTTCTTTTTTAATTCTTAGCCAATTTTAATTCATCTAATAAAGTACTCAAGATTTTAATTGTATTTTTTCACTTAATCCTATGAATTTCCTAAATAAATTAAAGATCTTTTAAATATGTTTATTAAATATTTTCCAAAATTTAACATTTACATTTAAAATATTTTAAAGATTATTCTAAAGATATTTGTGTATATTTTCAAAAATAATACCTGGACTTATACATTTTGTTTTGCATGGAAATTTTTATTTTCCAGCAGGATTTATTTAAAAGTTAATCCAACAATAACATTTTGCTATTGTTCCAGTTGCTATGCTTCAACAGACACACATACATTAAGCATTTGAATGTTTATATTTGTGTGTATGTGTGTATTTTGTACAACTATTGTTATTTTTGAATTTCCGTTACACTTGGATAATATGTTTCCTTCCTGTTAAAGCATGTTATTTGTATGCTGTTGTCTTACGTTTACGAATGGGTATGAGTTTTTTTTTAAATAACCCAGTCAATAGAAAAGGATTTAAATATGTCTTTAGCCAAAAAATTAAAAGTAGAATTTTGTATATTTTTATTGTTATTGACTTTTTGATTTTAATATTATTTTAATTGAAACTTTAAATTTTACCTAATTTTAACTATTTTCTTTTGCTGCTGCCAAATGTTTAAAATGAAATTGAAGATTTCTTGCCTCTTTTATTGTTATGTCTTTATGCTATCTTTTTTTTCTTATTAACTTCTTTGTTTGATGGGTTATACTGTTATTTTTTTATTCCTTTTCTTTAATTTTTTATTTTTACTTAGTTTCCTGTATTATATTTTCAGGGTTTTTGTTTTCAATTGTTCTCTCTATTTTTATTTTTTGTAAAAAATAGCAAAAACGACTACTAAAAATATCAAAGGTTAACAAAATTCTAAGTAAAAAAAAAAAAATAAATAATAATATATATTTCCTTTTTGCTTTATAATGAAGCACACAATAACATAATTTTATAATTTCATTAAAAATTGTGTTAGTATTTGTATGCTTTTGTTTATTTTTCTACATATGTATATGAACATGTTTTTGAGAAATCCAATTACAATTTTTATCACCAACATAATGAGACCAAAAAAACCACGCACAATTATTTGCCAAAATATTATACACCTTATGCGTTTTTGTGGTTATAATGGTGAATAGTTGATAACAAAAGTATTTATGGCACAAAATCTGGTTTTTGAAATAGTTTTGAATTTTGATTTATAAATGAAATTCATTTAAATTTATTGATTATATATCATATGCACTGTAAATCGCTAGTAGCACAGAAAATTTTAATTAATATTTATATAGCGATAGAAATATTTTTCGTATTGAAAAGGAAAAAACAAAAAAAAAAAAAAAAAAAAAAAATTATCCAACATTTTCTATAAAAAGAAAATTTATCGAAAACTTTTTATAGAAAGGAAATTTAACGAATATTTTCCAAAAAATAATATTTTTCAAAAACACTAAAAAATACAATATCTATCGAAAAAATTTGTATAAAAACAATATTTATCGAACATTTTTTACAAAAAAGAAAATTTCTCAAAAAATTATATAAAAAAAGAAAATTTATCGAAAATTTTATATAAAAAGAAAATTTGACAAAAATATTCTAAAAAAGAGAAACAAAATTTATAGAAAATCTTCTATAAAAGAAAAATTTATAGAAAATTTTCTATAGAAATAAAATTTGTATAAAATTTTCTATTCTATTGACAATTTTCTATAACAAAACCAAAATTTCGAAAGTTTTTTTAACAAAAAAAAAAAAAAAAAACAAATCTAAAATTTTCTATGAAAATAAAATTAATCGAAAATTGTCAATAGAAAGAAAATTTATCGAAGATTATCTATAGAAAGAAATTTTATTGAACATTTTCTATAGAAAGAAAATTTATCGAAATTTTTTTATGGAAAGAAAATTTATAGAAAATTTTCTATAGGAAAAAATAGAAAGAAAATTTATTGAACATTTTCTATAGAAAGAAAATTTATTGAACATTTTCTATAGAAAGAAAATTTATTGAACATTTTCTATAGAAAGAAAATTTATCGAAAATTTTCTACAGGAAAAAACAAAAAGAAAGAAAATTTATTGAACATTTTCTATTGAAAGAAAATTTATTGAAAATTTTCTATAGAAAGAAAATTTATTGAAAATTTTCTATAGAAAGAAAATTTATCGAAAATTTTTTATAGAAAGAAAATTTATTGAAAATTTTCTATAAAAAGAAAATTTATTGAAAATTTTCTATAGAAAGAAAATTTATCGAAAATTTTCTATAGAAAGAAAATTTTTTATAGAAAGAAAATTTATTGAAAATTTTCTATAAAAAGAAAATTTATTGAAAATTTTCTATAGAAAGAAAATTTATTGAAAATTTTCTATAAAAAGAAAATTTATCAAAAATTTTCTATAGAAAGAAAATTTATCGAAAATTTTCTATAGAAAGAAAATTTATTGAAAATTTTCTATAAAAAGAAAATTTATTGAAAATTTTCTATAGAAAGAAAATTTATCGAAAATTTTCTATAGAAAGAAAATTTATCGAAAATTTTCTATAGAAAGAAAATTTATCGAAAATTTTCTATAGAAAGAAAATTTTTTATAGAAAGAAAATTTATTGAAAATTTTCTATAAAAAGAAAATTTATCGAAAATTTTCTATAGAAAGAAAATTTATTGAAAATTTTCTATAAAAAAAAAATTTATTGAAAATTTTCTATAGAAAGAAAATTGATCGAAAATTTTTTATAGAAAGAAAATTTATTGAAAATTTTCTATAAAAAGAAAATTTATTGAAAATTTTCTATAGAAAGAAAATTTATTGAAAATTTTCTATAGAAAGAAAATTTATTGAAAATTTTCTATAGAAAGAAAATTGATCGAAAATTTTTTATAGAAAGAAAATTTATTGAAAATTTTCTATAGAAAAAAAAATTTATTGAAAATTTTCTTAAATAAAATAAATATAATTTTAACTAACTTGCAACCTCTAAATAGTATAATCAAACATTGTACGAACAATTCATTTCCTAACCAAATTTAAATATTACCATATAAAAACTACTGCTTGGCTGCCTTATTTCCTCCCCTAACCTACATGGAACAAAAAAAAAAAAAAAAAAAAAAAACAAAATAGATTACAATTTTATTTATATCACTATCAATTTATAGTACTGTAAAATTATTTACATTGAAAATGAATCTAACTAAATATAGGTTATACATTTTCTCTATAACAGTATTTACACAGATTCATTTTCAAAATAGCTTAACAAAATAACATAAAAAAAAAAAATAAAACTAAAACCTACAACAAGAACACAAAGTCAATTTTACTTAACACGTTAATAGGATTTCAAACTAAATACTTTAAATACAACACCTGAAAACTTACCTTAACTTACATACTCACATATGTACACGTGTGTGTATATATGTATAAGAAAGTATGTAAACCTCCCCAGCAAACAAAAGAATAGAAAGCAAAAAGCGATAATTAAAGTAGATATGTTAAAGGCAAAAGCAAATTTCAAAATTTAACTTTATCATAATTAAATTAATGTGTTAAAGGCGTCAAAGAAAAACTTAATCGCACACATACCACACAAACACACACATACACAGAGAGACATTAAAAATGAACCAACGCACCTTAATACAAAAATAAATAAGATTACAATGTTCACACATACATATAGACACAAAGATCCTTTACACATGTACGTATAGTGAAAGCTTTTGTGCTTTTTTTTTTGTCCTTGTTGTTAGTAGTAAACTGAATTATTAAAATTGTAGATGATGAAAAAATAATGAAAAAAAAAACTATTACCTTTTTTACACTTCAACATGTTTAAATAACAATAATTACAAGAACAACATAAAAATATAATACTTATAAAGGAATATTTAATCCTTTATAAACGCATACTTACATATTTGTTAAATACATACATACATACATACATACATACATACATACATACATACATACATACATACGTATAGACTATGTGTATAACTATAACTATTATTATTATTATTATTATTATTATTTTTTTCATTTATGTATATAAAAGTGTTTCTTTGTTTCTTTGTAAGTCCTTATGATGCTCAACTTTTTCATTTTGGGTTGTTTTGTGAATATGTGCACAAGCTCAGAGTATTAAATGAATTAATTACTGGAAATTGTTTAAAGACTACACAAAGTTAGTAGAAGTCTTTGTAATTATGAAAAAATGATTGAGATCAGAAAAATGTTGTTGTGCTTTAAAATCAATAAATTTGATTTTAAAACAGTAGTTCAAACAAACAGTAGTTCAAAAACTTTGCTTGGAAATAATTCTGCAACTTGTGAACCATTGGAAATATTATAATAATATTTCACTTGGCTGAAGATGGGGTATTTTTGAGTTGATTTGGAGCAGATTCCTAGCGGGTCAGAGGGGAAGTGGGTAGACCTTCAAAGTTGGCCATCTCGGGTGTGTAATAAAAAAAAAAAATAATTCATTTATGATTTGACAATTTGTTTTAAATATTCATAGGGTTTCCTACAAAATTCTTAAAAATATTGCGGCAAGAATAATATATAGATATATAGATTCAATAAATGTTTTATTAATCTAAATTTGGAACTTTTTTTTTTTTTCAAAAAAGGTGGCAATATTTTTTTAATTATGAAATTTTTTTTTGTTCTGACCTATATATCTTCTTTAATGTTTTCAAAAGTAATCTTAACGTAGATATATGTAAAGTAAATCAGGAGACGCTTGGGCTAATAGTCTCCCCGCAAGCCCTATCCAAACTTTATAAATTTTTCAAAAAATTTTTGAATTTGTTTATAAAATTTTCCTAACGCCAAGATGGGAGTAAAAAGAAATATTGATAATTGAATACATCCATACGTTGGAAAATCACACTAAAAGTATTTTCTGATGGACGTCTCTTTTGACGACATAGTGAGTATTTTAATGAAAAAGCTTAACTTTTCAAACATGTTTTTTCCGGGTTAAGATTTTGGATATTTTGGTACAAAAAGTGGGAGGTTTTTGTTTTTTAATTCTATGATTTTAGGCAGGGCTTGTTAAATGCTGAGGGTGAAAATGAGGAAGTACATTTATTTATGGAAGATAGCAATATTAGATGGAAAACAAGAAGATTAGGATGTGGAAAAAATATATTTTCCAGAAAATCGTCTTGCTAATGAACAGTGTTGCCATTTTATCATATTGTAACCGATTTTTTAATTCGTTTTTTAATGTTATGATTCGAGTTTTTCATATTATTATATCATTTTACTGCATAATTATGCCAATCTATCAGATTATGATTTCATTTCACGTTAGTATTCTATTTTATTTTTTTATTTTATAATTATCCCATTAATTTTATTTATTTGTTATTTTTTATCAACTAAACACTTAAATAGATAACACTATGCAACAAATTGATAATCATCGAGTGGGGGCGTAATCATTCCGACTGAAATTGATAGCTCTTGATATGTGTAAAAAACCCTCCAAAGGATTTTTCGCTTACAGGAAAATTTTTTGTTTTATGACCACCTAAGCATTTCCGAAGTAGCTTCGGATAAATATAAAAAAAAATATAAATATAGTTCGAAACTAAAATATTTTTGCATAAATGTTTAGAGCACTTAAATGGCAATATTTCATTAGAACTTTCTATTAATTTATCTCTAATAATAAGGGGTCATTTCTAGTCCTTTTAAACAAAATTAAACAAAAGTCCATTGAAACTTGAGTTTAATGGGTTAAAATATTCTACAGAAATTTTGTACGTCGAATTTCACTAGGGGTCACCGAAGATCCAAAGTTCATACGGTGAAACGTTTATCCAAAGAAATGAAATTTATGAAATAATTATTAATTTTGTTTACGATTTCTACAAAACTTTAAGGAGTTTATGTAAGAAATGTGGGAAAATTTCATAATTTTCTTTTTTAACAACATATGATAAGTCGGATGAATTTTTTATCTTTGGTGACCCCTAGAAAAATTTGAAGAAAAAAATATCTGTAGAGCATATTAACCCATTAAACTCAAGTTAATGGACTTTTGTTTAATTTTGTTTAAAAGAACTAGAAATGACCCCTTATTATTACAGATAAGTTAATAGAAAGTTCTAATTAAATATTGCCATTTAAGTGCTCTAAACATTTATGTAAAAATATTTTAGTTTCGAATTATATTTATAATATTTTTTATATTTATCTGAAAGTACTTTGGTGTAAAAATAGAAAAGTTTAAGTGGTCCTAAAACAAAAATTTTGCCTACAAGTGAAAAATCCTTTGCATGGTTTATTACATACCTCAAGAGCTATCAATTGCAATCGGAATGATTCCGCCCCCAGGCGATGAACCTCAATTTGTTGCATAGTGTAATATATAATAGCTGTAGAAATAATATAATTTTTTCATATTAATAAAATTTGTTTCTGGTAAAAATATTCAAAAACATAAAATTTTTATATTAAACTATATTTTTTGAAAACATAATATTGTTATAGTAACAATGCCATAACCATGTTTTTTCTATACGTATGCTGCATTTATTTTTAAATTGAATTGATTTAAAGAGTATAAAATCTCTTTAAAATAGTTATTAAATTTTTTGTGAAGTTTATCAATATTTTGTTTATTTATATGAATTTATGTTTCTGTTTATATTTTAATTTGAGTTTTATTTGCTGCATATTTTTAGGGGCAAAAATAAAAAAGTTTAGATTGAATAAGTTCTAATTTTTACAAAATTAAATGTTATGTTTAATTATTGCTTCATTATTAAGGCTCTTATAAAAAAATTAATAAATAGCAATTAACCTAAAAATATATTATTAGGTCTAGATAGACTCATAGATTTTAAAAGTATTCCCTTAAGGCATGTTCTTAAGGGAATATTAAAAACATATTATTTTTGTTAACTATTTAATAAAAGAAAACTAAAATTCTCTGCTAACTAATTTACTATGAAATTCATATAAAATATTTAATTAAACATTCATTACAACTTGTCTCATAAAATAAAGAAATAAATGTCTATTAAATTCATTAGCAACATTTTTGTTTCCAAAAAAAAAAAAAAACTTTTATTTTATTTCCTAAACTAAACTCAAATATTTAATACTCCCTTTAACAACTATCAATATTTAGTTTCAATAAAATAGAAAAAAAAAAAAAAACAAAAAATATTTGATGGCGTGTCAACAAATTTGTAACAATGAATGAAGTCTTTACAATTTATTTATGTAAATGATTATGTGAAATTGCATAATAATTTTGTATGTTTGTATTTGTTATTTTATTTGTATAAATGTTAGTAATTATTGAAGTATTAAATTATAATTCTCTTTGTTTTATATATCCATTGTTTGGTTTGTACATTTATTAAATCATTCAGAAACATTCAAACAATGACCACAAACATTTCTACTCAGTTGAATATTCATTTCATTGCCATGTTAACTAGTTTATCTTTATTCAATTTGGTTTTCTTTTGAATTTAACTTTTTACTTTCATTTCGGGTTTAAACGTGTCATTTTTTTATTTTTTGTTGTTAACAAACTTGTTTTTCCCTTGTAAGTGAAAAACTACTACTATTTAGTAAGTATAATATGACATGGTATTATTTGTATATTGGCCAGCCCTTTTTCCAGGGGTCTAAATAACCTTTTTCAGCTTTTTATTTGTTTTTTTTTTTTTTTTTCTTGCAGGATAGTTTAAAGTTACATACATATGTAAATGTGTATGTAGATATATGTAAATGTGTGTGAATGTTGATGATTACGTGAGTGTGTGTTTCAGTTTGCGTTATGTCACATGTGTGTTTACATATGTGTGGATGTGGTTAGAAAACATTTCCTTTTTATCAACACCACTACTTTTGTAAAGAAGTTATATTTAATTTTTAATAACATTTGAACTTAAGACTGAAAAAGTATTTTAACATAGACATAAGTTAAAACTGAAAAAAATATCATGTTTAAAAATAAAATGAAGTTTATACTAATCCTATCAATTTAGAATTTCAAATATAGATCTATTTTTGGGGTCATATTTCAAGGAAATTTGTATATAACTTTTTCTTTTTTTAAGAAGGGTATCTTAGCAAACCTTTATTATACACATTTACTCATTAACTTGTTTAAAAAATAAAAATATTTTATTTAATAATAAAAAGCTTTATCTCCTTGTTGTGTAGGTTGATGTTTAAGGCAGGCAACCTTTTCATATTAAACATGCATAAAATACTGTCAAATGTCACATTTAATACTAATTTCTATAGTATTTCATAATAATGCGGGTCTTATACTTTTTTTTTTTTTTTTTGGGTGTAAAAGAACGAATTTCTAAAAATTTAATTTAATGCTTAAATAGTTAGTTAAAAATTCATATAATATTTAAATAATTTGGTGATAACTAATGGCAACATTTTGAGGCTGTGTAAAGGACACTAATACTTTAAGTAGGGTCTGTGAACAAAAACAGATGTGTGTTAAGGGTACAACACAGAAAATTACTTACAACATCTTTAATTTAGTAAGTGTAAAATGGTTTGAGTATAAAAGAAGCTTTGATGGAATGTGAAATATTTGCAAATGAAAGTTTTAATTCGTATAACATTATAATAATATTGTAAATGACTTATTGGTTAAAATGATTGACATTAAGCTGAATATCTCTACTTATTTCATATACATTGATACTATTTTATTTCTGGAGATATTAAAGGAAACACATTTATTTGACAAATAAAGAGTAAGGAGTGAGATCGAAAAATTCTTAACATACATAATATTCAATAACTTGGAAACGGTTGATCTAAAAGTTTTCGTTTTTTTTTTAGTCATTTGATAATTTAGCACAGATCACAGAAATATATAATCTTTATGGTTCTAACCACTAATTATAAAATTGTGGACCATTTTTGAAAACCCTTTCTTTGGAGATTTGATAGTTGCTTCAGTCACTTTTTTGGAACTGTGTGCACATCTTCTGTAAAAATCTTCGGTATTTTGGGACACCTTTTTTGTGCTCTTGAATTCACTTTTCACAAGAGCTCAATATCTCTCCACTGGTCTAAGCTATGGACAATTTTGAAAATTGACCTCTCTTGGTACTAAAACTATGTTATTGATTTGGTAGCACTCCAGAGCTTTCTTACCGTAGTGACATGATACCAAATTTGTCCAAAAATATGTGGACACGTTGTGCTTTCTTAAGAAAAGAAGAAGTCCTTTTTGCAAATATTTCTTTATGCATATTTTGGTATTTATAGATCCGAATGTATCAAATGACTTTTCTGTTTTGCCGCAATTGCAAAAAGCTTATCATACCATGAATTTTGTAAGAATTTTTTGCTGCTTTTGGGTCTTAAACTTATCTCCAACATTGCTTCGAGCATTAGCAATAAAAATTTTTGAGACACAAGCTGCGAAGATTCTGCCAGCACCTACGTTTCTTCGCCAATTATACAGCTTGAGTATTTTTGTATGAAATTTGTTTTTAAATTCCGAGTCCTATTTTTGGCTTGTAATTTTTTTTTTTTTTTGCAGAATTCCAGTTTGGAATTTTTTGAACTTTATATGTTATCAACTTTCCCATTAGCTTTAAATTTTCGCACCAAATAGTCGAAGCACTGAGAAACCTGAGCTGGTTTTTTACCAGTTGTGTTTGGAGTTCCTTTCAATATGCCTTCAATTTTCTGGCCTTCCCAATATCATGTGGTCCTTTTTTCTTACCGAACTAGGTTTCACATTAATAGTCAAATTCTCCTGATACTGTTTAATAACATTAGAAACGGTTTTACGGACGACATTTAATTCTGTGGCCAATTATTTGTAAGTTCAATTTGGATTTTTTGAAATTTTTTAATAACTTGTAGGACGTAAATCTTATTCGTCACTTATTTTGATGAAAATAAAGAAAAATCAACATAGTTGTCATTAAAAATAATAACTGAAGTATTTTTCCATGATAACATGATAACTAACTAAAATTTTGAATATTGATTCCGAAAAAAGTTATGAGGCAAAATGTGTGTTAAGATTTTTTCGATCTCACTCCTTAATATCTTTTGCAATTTAAGTTTTAAAACATCGCACATTGGAGTAAAAGGGGTTTAAAATGGCGCTTAATTCAGGGAAAGGTAATTTCAATACTTTAATGATCAAGTTTTATTTATTTTTAGGTAAAAAAGTTTATTTTTAAAGTTTTAAGTTTTGTTTTTTTTTTTTTTTTTTTTTTTTTTTTTTTTGGCAGAATAGTAATGATAATATCTCTACATTGGGGTTAAATGGGTTGATAATACTTAATTAATTCTGGGAAAAGTGATATCATAATTTTAATGATCATGTTTTATTTTTCTATTAATTAGTAAGTATAAGATTTTTTGGTAGAATGGTAATATCCGTCCGTCTCACGTTGGGGTAAAATTTGTTAAAAGTGGCGATTAATTGAATTTTGAAATTAACATTTTTATAATAAAGTTTAGTTCCGTATAAAAATAGATAAAATTATGTATCAATATCAATTAAAGTCTTTAATCTAGGTTGTGTTGTTTTCTTATAAGAAGCTGACAAAGTTATATTTATTTGAAATTTCAACGAAATCAACTTTGCAAGATGTTGGTCAAGTCTTTCCATATATATATTCCAACATTTTAAACCGCTTTTATTATAATTTTATGCAGTTCATTAAAGAACAAAATTGTCTGACGAATAAAGAAAATTTAAAGTTAATATTTTTATTGAGTGTAAGAATAAACGATTTTTAATTGGCAAGTTTACAAAAATTAATAAACAGTTGGACAGAAGGACAGACATTAGAATTCATTAAAAAAAATCTTAAAATTCCAAAAATATATTACTTTTTACTTTTTGATCAATACAAAAACTAATTCTTAACTAACTAAAGTATTGGTATCACCTTTTCCTGAATTAAAAGCCATTTTCGACCGATTTAACCCAAATGTACAGACAGAAGGACGAACATTACCATTCAATCAAAAAACCTCCTGTAATTCTAAAAATGCATTTTCTTAATTACTAATAAATATAAAAATTAAACGTTATCATTAAAGTGTTGATATCACCTTTCCCTGAATTATGCATAATTTTCGACCCATTTAAGAGACATTACCATTTTGCCAAAAAAAAAAAAAATAAAATTAAAAAAAAAATAAATCTTAAAATTCTAAAACTGAATTTAAATATTGATATCACCATTCCCTGAGGTAATCGCCATTTTTGACCCCTTTACCCCTTTTTTGGACATAATGGTAGTGTCCGTCCGTCTGTCTAAATATTAGGGTAAAATGGGTTGAAAATGCCGCTTAATTCATTAATTAAAACCATACTATTTACTTTTGGCTTTTATTTTCATCGAAAGATAAAAACAAAATATTTTTGAGAGAATTTTCAGACTTTACAAACTTTTATTAACTAAAATATAACAAATATAGTTTAAGTATTAAAGTAAATTTAAAGTAGATTCCTACCTATTTTAAGTGACATTATGATTAATTTATCTTTTTTTCTTTGTGTTTTTGCAAAAAAAATACTCTCTTGTTAACCCTATTCTAGTTTTCTATATCTTCGTTTTTCTTCTGACCGTTATTTTTGTTTATTCCCTGCAGGAAATTTTTGGCAATTGCAGTAATAGACCGGTCCCTCAGTACCAGTTGAATACCAAACTCGTCATCAAAGTTCCAATTGAGAACCAGTTGACACCACCACACTCACTAGGTCTCAATTGAGAGTCAATTTCTAACAGAGATGTTAAGTGCGCAATTAGCAACTCGCGCTCAATAGCAATCAGTGGCTGAGTGGTTAGCGTTGAAGACCATAAAAAATAACATACGTTAGATAAACATGGGTTCGATTCGGGGTGATGCCATCGACATTAACGAAAAATTGTAAAATAAAAATAAACATAATTTAATAAAAATAATAATAAAAAAATTAAAAAAATGTAAAAGTAACAGGTTCCTCTCATATATAGTTCCGGAACTGGTACCGGTCACTAGCCCTGAGAACCTGTCACGTAACTAGTTTTGAACCGGTTCTCTTTACTCTAGGGTTATAACGATTTGTTTATTCTAGACAAATATTTAGCGAAAAAAGCTAAAAAAAAATCACATAAAAAATTATAAAAATATAACAAATATTTTAGTGACCCAGCAAAAACTTTGGTTGCCATGTAATGAGTTAAGAAGCTAATATAATGGCTCTCTACTCCCTACTTACACATTAGCTGAATATCTCATTATTTTAACACGATGATGACATTAGAGGCAACTACTTACCCTATACATTACATAGATGTCATAACAACAACTAATTACTTCCAAGCTGTTAAATAGGGCATTGATTTTAAAGCATTACTGAAGTCATGATTAGTAATAACAATAGGAACTAGTTACATTTTAGGTTATAAATAAGTAATGAAATGTCAGGATATAAAATATTTTTTTGTTGTTGTAAAAAAATTTTTTAAATTTTAATTTAAAAAACTTAACAACAACCAAAAATTTAATTAAAATAAATTTAATAAAAATAAACTATTTTAGATTACAAATTAATTCATACGAACATTTTGCCCTTCAATTTGTATCCCTTCTTCAAAAATATGAATTGGTAACTGCATTATAAAAATCAATAAAAATTATTATTTTAAAAAGTCTGATCATAAATAGTTATTTAGATTCGGGTCATAAATAATTAGTTACTAAACAACTTTTGTAATGTAGACAGTGTGTTGTTGTCATTACAAAGTAACTATATTCGTAACTACATGTCATTACCAAGTTTTTGCTGGGGATGTACATTGAATCAAAACAAGTAAAATAAACTGGTTGTTCGAATATTTATTTTATCCATTTCATAATTAGTGGTATCACAAAAACAATTCTGACACTAATGGAGTAGAACCCTATTGTTATTCTAAATAGGTTTTAAGGAATGTTTTTGAGAACTAGTGCTTAAGAACTAATTCTGCATGACTTCTACATCACTTCTGAGAATAAATTACTTTTTTTCAAATGACTTCCTAGAACTGTTTAAAGAAACTTGTATAGAATTTTTAAAAATTCAAAAAATTAAAAAAAGTATTTACAAAATTAAATGGATTTAAAAAGTAGGCTTTAGGAAATACCCAATTAGAGTAAAAAATAAAGAAAAAAAATGGTTATGAAACCGTTCTCTAACGCATCTATAGAACTAGTTCTGAATATGACAATTTCGAAAAAAACTCATTAACTAAAGGACTAATTCTAGAAACTTTCCATTTAATGTCTACTGGCTAGCTAACACTTCCACAGAACTAGTTCTGGAGGTGACAATTTCAAACGAAAATCATTGGTCGTAACGCCAAATTAAAATGAATACAGGCTATTTTCATGCATTCTGGAAGTAGTTGTATAACTAATATATTTTTTCCTGGATTTACCACAATATCGTATGTTCAGTAAATATATAATTCATATAATCTCTAAAGAAAGTGATTGTTTAATATCCACAAGCGTTTGCCTTTTTCTTCATGGCAGATTTTTCCTTTTAATTTTATATTCTAAAAATCTGTTGAAACAATTCATATTACTATGATTATAAAAACTTCTCTCCTAGAATACTATGTAACACATTATTTGCCTAAGGATTTTCTAATATACTTACACTCCTACTTTTTACGTTTATCTATCTAAATACTTCTACTTTTTAATCTAGTGAATGCATTTCATTGAAAAAGTTCATCGTTTTTTCTTTTAGTTGCCACAAATCGCTAAAGTTAATATTTTTCTATAAACTTTATCCTTTTATGTATTTTTTTTTTCTATTTACACTCTCTTTAACTTGCACTGATTGCATTTTTTTTTTCTGGTTCTACTGCTTCAAGTTGAGTTGATTATTTTACGTTGTGCTCCGTCTCCTGTTTATGTCCCTGATTCTGTATGCGTTTGGTTTAAATGCATAGTTTGCATGTCTCTTAACCAAGTTAACATGTACGTGCTGGTATTGTCAATAAACGGATTTGAAAAAAATTATTTATTTTTTTCTTTAGTGTTTTCTTAAGGGCGAGTGAAAATGATTGCCAGTCACATAACAATGAATAGGATGATAAAATGAAGAAAAAAAGTAATAATATAGAAATATTTATTTCAATTAAAAAAATAAAAAAGTATGATTTTAATTGAAATGAAAAAGGTACAAGGAATAAGAAAATATAAGAGAATTTTCTTAATAAAAAATATTATTCCTAGATAGGTTTTAATTTATTTAATGTTATATACTGTAAGGGAATTAAAATTTTTTTAACTATTGAAGTAAATAACACAGGTCAACAAAATCGCCAAAAAAAAAAAAAAAAAATAAGTAATTTTCTTAAATTCCTATTCCTTAAATAAAACTTGTCCATTACATCAAAAAGATACACCCAGAGAAATATCAATCACATACGTGTTGAAAACGATACCATTCTGTGTCAATAGTGAATCTACACCGTATGTGTTTAAATTAAACACTGCGTGTTCAATTCTTATTGAAAATCAATTCTTATTGAAAATCGATAAATCGATAATTGGCACCAAGTTGAAACCATTTCGGTATCAAATTTTTAAATTACATATGTTTTGTAATAAATTTGTTAACGAAAGGTATTAAAAAGCTGTTACCGTAAATTACCAATGTGACCACAACCGTTGTTGATTTTGAATCGAATTTTTTCCCTTAGTGTATAAATACAACGATTTGGGTTAAAAGGGGGTCGAAAATGTTGATTAATTCAGGGAAAGATCATATCAATATTTTAATGATCATAGATTATGTATTTTTTTTTATTGATTATTAGCAAGTTTGGAAACCGAAACGAATAACGGTATCGGTATTTAATTTATTTTTATTTTGGTAACGGTATCGATAACGGTATTTTAAATTATATCGGTATCGGTATACCGGTACCGAAACTAAAATACCGGTAAATACCGATATTATTACAAAATATATAAAAAACTTAAAAAAGTTAAATTTTTAAATAATTTTTACTTAAATTTCGCCAAAAAAATATTAAATTACATATTTTTATATGAATATTTTTCGTTAAAGAACTTCATATGATTTTTACAAATTCTTATTTTATGGCAACATTTAGGAATTAAACTTTTTAAAGACAAATTGATATCATTTTTTGCAGTACAGTAAAGTAAAAAATTTGGACAAAAAGTTTTTTAATACAGACAAAAATCATTAAATTAATTTTGGAAACATTTTTCAAAAAAAAAAAGCTAATAAATAATAAAGGCAAAAAATCCCTGAAGTAGCAAAAAAAAAAAAAAACAGAATAGCATAGAAAATATTTCATCACAGGTTAACGCTACAAAAATGTGGAAAATGCGTTTCGGATATCGTAGGAATACTTGTTCCAATCACCGTTAAAAAGTAGTAAAGAAAATATGACTCCCAAAGAGTTTTTAGGTTATATAACTGTTTAGGTAAGAGTAAGAGCTATTGTGTCAATTACAGCAAAGAAATATTGTAGAGGAGAAATATTGCTACAACAAGAAAATACTAATTATGTCCATAACTCCCCATTAACCCATTTACTCACTAGAAATATTTAAAGTTGCAGGATCAAAACATAATCACGATTAAGTGAGAGTGAGAAATTTAAATGTTATTCAAACTTTGAAGTCGCTCAAAAATAATTTGACCTGACTTTTCGATTTCCCGGGATTTTACTTAAAAGTGTGAGTTTAAAAGATATAAAATTGTTTGTAACTTCAATAGGGTGGTTCATTAACTTAACATTAAATTATGAAAAAAAATTTTCTGATGATTGGAACATGATGCTATATGGTCTGACATGACTATCTTTTTCTCTGAACCTTATATTTTTTCCAAATTTCTAGAGATTAATTCCGGATGTTGTCCATACCAATGACAAATTTATATTGTATATCTAAGATGCTTACAAGATCCTTCCAATGAGTTTAAGTTTTTTTTTTCTTTACTTGCTGTTTATTAGTGCTGACATTATATTTATTTGAATTCATACCTTAGATTTATAGAAGCAAATATCAAACAGTTAACTAAGAACCTATCATTTATTTCATGGGCGTCATATGATAAATAATTGGGAACATATCGCAAATTGAAATGCCCATATCTTTTTGTGTTCGCACTAAGACTTTTCATCAAAGTGAAGTCGCACTAAGTAGGCTTAAGGAATTTAAACATCTTTAAGAATATATTTATTGCAAACGATATAATCAAGAAACAAACAATAAAAGTCCTCTTTAAAATAAAATTCTATAATAATTACATGAAATAATCTCTTTTTATTCAAAATAATTTTATATTTCTTATTTTCTCAAGTAAATCATAAAAGAAATTATTCTTACGATACCATGTTATGTTGAAAAAAATATATTTTTAAAATACCGAAACTAAATTACCGGTATATACCTGTACAGAGGGAAACGGTATTTGAATACTGGTATTTTTAACAAAATATTAATTTCGGTATCGGTATCAGTTACGGTAACCAACTTTAAACGTTATTTAATCGGTATCGGTATTTATAACGGTATCTGTTTCCAACCTTGATTATTAGGTAAAAAAATTCAGTTTTAGAATTTTAAGATTTTTTTTTGGCAGAATGGTAATATCTATATAATAGAATTAAATGGGTAAATAAATGGGAGATAATTAAGGAAAATGTGTTATCAAAACTTTGATGATCACGTTTAGTTTTTCTATTAATTAGTAAGTAAAAAAATATATTTTTAGAATTATAAGATGTTTTTGGACTGAATGGTAATGTCCGTCTGTCTGTCTATACATTTGGGTTAAAACCGTCTATATAATAGAGTTAAATGGGTCGAAAATTCTGCATAATTCAGGAAAATGTGATATCAACATTTTGATGATCACGTTTAATTTTCCTATTAATAAATAATTAAAAAAATATATTTTTAAAATTATAAAATGTATTTTGGCTGAATGGTAATGTCCGTTCGTCCGTCTGTCTATACCTTTGGATTAAATGGGTCGAAAATGGCGCTTAATTTAGGAAAAGGTGATATCCGAATTTTGATGATCATGTTAATTTTTTTCTATTTATTAGTTAGTAAAAAAATTTATATTTAGAATTCTAAAATAATTTTTGGCAGAATAGCAATATCCGTCCATCCGTCTATACATTTGGGTTAAATGGGTCACAAATGGCACTTAATTCAGGGAAAGCTCATACCAATACTTTAATATTTAGATCTAGTCTTAATATTAGTCAGTTAGTAAAAAGGAAAATGAATTTTGGAATATAAAGGCGTATCTTTTAAGAATTTTAATGTCTGTCCTTCCGTCCGTCAGTTTATTAATGTTTGCAAAATTCGATCTCCTATATTTTTTGGACTCAATAGCTATATTGACTTTAAATTTATAAGATAGACAATTTTGTTCTTTAATAAACTGCAAAAAATATGATAAGATCGGTTGAAAATGTTGAGATATATATGAAAAAGACTTGACCAACATCATGCAAAGTTGAGTTTGTTGAAATTTCAAATGAATATATCACGAAGAATGTATAAGAGAAATAGTACATACAAGCATGTTTTCTAAAGGATTTATCAAGGACTTGGAAATCGGGTAAAGAACAAAAATACGCTAGTGGTCATATATTTTCTATGACATGAACCCCCTTAGCACCACTCCTGAAGTTTTTATATTATCCTCCTTCTAAGCTCAAAATGTTACTGCACTTGAGCTGTTTTTAATATGAAATCTGTTGGAGTTTTTTCGAGAAAAAAAAAAAAAAAAAAAATATTTCACAAATATTCGCACAATTTTTTTCACTGTATTCAAGTGGACAATATGTACTATTTTTCAGAAAATTTTCAGAACAAACATCCTGTAACATATTATATTGCATTCCATGAATATTGAAAATTAGTGTATTTTAGAACAATTTTCAAAAAAATAACAAAAATATTGGAACAAAATATTATTTACAAATGATTGAAGAAAAGTACACTTAAATACCTAAAGTTTATGGTTGCAATTTAAATTTTTACTTTAAGAGACCTTCTATTTAAAATAAATACACTAAAATTTAACGAAAATTATTTTGTTTTATTTTTTTTCAAAAATATAAAAAAATTTTTAAATTTGACAGCTTCTTATAAGAAAACAACATAGCCTAGCTTAAAGATTTTAATTGAAATTGATACATAATTTTGTAAATTTTTGTACGGTACTCAACTTGATTACAAACATTTTTTTAGTGTTGACCTGCGTAATTATTTCATAAAAAATTTAAATTTTAACAGCCGTATGCAAAAAATATTATTAACTTTGCGTTCAAGTACACTTTTGTTACCCAATACTTAAAGGCTAACAAACGTTTTTTAAAAAAACGTATGCAAAAAAATTGTTTTAAAACACAATGTTTAATTAACGTTGGTAACGGCAACACTAGTGTTATTTCCTCTCTTTTTAGTTAAAGTTGTACACTACCGAATATGAATACATTCGGTTATTCAAATTTTTAAAAAAAGCCTTTTTTCATTATTTAAACATTTAATTAAATCTTTTTCAAATATTGTTTCTATTTTTTTTTATAACTTAGTAGAAATACAAAAAATAAAAGATAATAGAAGATAAAAAGCAAAAATATGACAAATTTTATGGAACAGATAAAATAAGTATTCGAACAACGAGTTTATTTTATTTGTTTTGATTGAACGTACATCACTAAAACATTTTTTACATTTTTATTATTTTTTATGTGATATGTGAATTTTTTAGATTTTTTCTCTAAGTATTTGTCTGGGATAAACAAATTGGACCTATAATGAATAAATATAACGGTCTATAAAAGAAGGAAGATATATACGACTAGAATAGAGGAAACAAGCGAGTATTTTTTGAAAAACATCAAGAAAAAAAGAAATTTAATCATAATGGTACTTGTAGTAAGTTTAATGTAACTTCATACCTACTTTAAAATATTTAGATTACATTTCTTATATATAAGTTAATAAACGTTTTTGCATACAGTTTTAAGGAATTTAGCTTAACAATACTTTGTAAAGCTGAGTTAAGTTTTTTTGCATACGGCCGTAAATATTTAAATCAAAATTATTTTTCAAATTCTCTTTAAAAGAAACTTGAAATTATTTTAAAGGGTTTTGCTGTCAACATTTGTTTTAAAACTAAAGAAAGATTGTTTTTTATTTTGTATAAAAATTTAAGCAAATTGTATAATAAATAGTTTAAGGCAGTTTGTTTAAAGTACAAAAAAACATTTCCTTGTTTTTTCCCTTTTTTTGTAAATCTTGAAATCAATACACACTTTCAGCCCTAAGGTATACTTTAATAAAAAAGACCTTTCTGCTTTTAAATTGAAACAAAAAAAATCTTTATAAAATATTCGTATACATTATTTAAACATTATTATTTCTCTTATGTGTAGAATTTTCTGTATATAATTTTATATGTAAATATATTAATAATTTGAATAAGAAGGGATTCCATAAGGGATATAAAACATTCCACTATTATTCTTTTGGAGTTTCTAAAAACATGTTCTTGAAGAAATTTGGAAGTGTGAGAAAAAAGGTTTTCTATAGAAATTTCGTTTCGCACTGAAATTTTTCAGAGACAAAAAGTTTCTTAGAGAAACTTTATCTAAAACCAAAAGCTGCCTATAAAACTTTGTCTGAGACAAAGCTTTCTATTATACTTTGAATGAAAAAAAGCTTCTGAGAACAAGTTTTCTATAAAAGCAAAGTTTCATTAAAGAGAGTTTTCTATAGAAAATTTATCAGATTAAAAGTATCTTATAGCATTTTTTTCTGAAATAAAGTTTGTTATTGAAACTTTTTCTGAACAAAGTTTGTCATAAAAACTTCGCCTGCGAAAAAGTTTATTATTAAAACTTCATCTGAGTTAAGGTTTCGTATAGAAAATTTGTCTGAGAAAAAGCTTACTATAGAACTTTCATCAAAGACAAAGTTTCAAAGAAACTTTGACTAAAACTTTATTATAGAAACATCGTCGGAGTCCTACTTTCCTATAGAGACTTTGTCTGTGAGTTGGTTTCTATTGAAATTTCATAATTTCATTCTTATACAAACTTCATCTGAAATAAAATTTTCAATAGTAACATTCTCCGAAAAATTTTCAATAGAAACTTTGACTGAAGCAAATTTTGCTATATAAACTTTATCTGAGACAAACTTTCCTTAGAAACTTTGTCTGAAAAGAAGTTTCTTATGTTAACTTTGTCTGGTACAAAGTTTTCTATAGAATCTTTGTCTGAAGTAAAGTTTCCTATGGAAATTTTTTCTGAGACAAAGTTTCTGATAGAAACTTCATTTGAAATAAAGATTTCTATAGTAACTTTCTCTGAGAAAAAATTTAACAAGAAACTTTAATTTTTTTTCTTTCATCTGAAGCTAATTTTCTTATAGAAACTTTCTCTTAGACAAGGTTTCCTTTAGATAATTCGTTGAAGAAAAAGCTTTCTATGTAAACTTTGTCTAAGATAAAATTTTCTATAGAATCTTCGTCTGAAAAAAGAAACTTTATCAGAAGAAATGTTTTCTAATACAAAGTTTCTTATAGAAATATCTAAACGCTTTTTTGAGATAAAGCTTCTTATAGAAACTTCTTCTAAAATAAAGTTTCCCATAGTTTCTAAGACAAAGTTCTGTACGAAAATTTTCTTTCTCTCAGGCAAAGTTTCCTATATAAACTTCTTTAGAATCTTAAAGTTTTATATACAGAAATTTCATCTGTGACATAGTTTCTTATAAAAAATTTGTCAATGTTTTCTATACAAAATTCTAGATAAAGTTTCTTATTCTAAAGGGTGGTTCCACCATAATGTACGATGTTAATTGTGAGTCACTGAACGTCAAGTTGTTTGCCCTACTTAATTTGACATTTCTTTGTTTCAGTGTTTGACAAGTTCCACCGTGGAGAGGTACAAAAGCCTTTTACGAAAATAAGCGTTTAAATCAAAATACATTTCGTTCACTTTTTAATTTTTTTTTGGTCAGCATAATCGACCTAATGTGTCCACAATCGGAAGAATTGTGCGCAAGTTTTAGCAAACTGGGTCTGTGGGAAATGTAAAAATACCTGTGCATGCTCGGCCAGTTCGTGTGGGGCGGTTTATGGGCTGGCAAAGTCTTAGGGCCGTACTTCTTCGAAAATGAGGGCGGCTAAGCAATTGCCGAGAAGATAACGGACTTCTTGTGGCCAACGAAACAGTGGCTCTTTTGCGCGAGAAATTCAATGTCCGTGTTATATCACGTAGTGGAAATGTTAATTAGCCGCCACTATCATGTGATTACACATTGGACTTCTTTCTTTGGGGATATTTAAAATAAAAGGTGTACATCAATAAGACAAGAATAATTAAATTAAGCTAAATGATATTCGGTACATTAACGACATTGAAGCTCAATTATATCTCAGAGTCATTAAACTTTGGACCATCAGATAGACGTATGACGTCGAAGCCTTGGGGAGTATTTGGCCGATATTTTGTTTCACACATAACTATCATAGATCCTTTTATCATAATAAAAATATAAAGATATTTCTATCAAAACTGAGAGAGTTTTGGTGGGACCACCCTTTAATTTTATCTTATAAAAACTTCCTTTGGGACAAGGTTTCTTATATTAACTTCATTTAAGAAAAAAATTTCAAACAGTAACATCGTTTGAAATAAATTTGAAAAATATCTCTGAGAGAGAGCTTCTAAATTTTGTATGAGAAAAAAGTTTCTTCATCAAAACTAATTATTTTTATCTTAGAGAATTTTTTTTTCTAGAATTTTTTGCTTTAGAAAGTTTCTCTAGTCCAAGACCTAAAGAAAATTCTTCTTCGTTATAACTAAGCATCGCTTTTGTTATCTGTCATTGGATTTATTTGGATTTAATAAAATAAATTCAATGTATGTATTTTACTCTTTATTAAATTATACAATCATCATCTCATTTGCAAACTACAATAACTTTTTTTTTCTTTTTGTGATATTATAAAGGAAATGATATTTTCAATAACATTTGCATTAAAGCAGTAAATGACAAAACAGTGGAAACTTTTACATTTAAATTATCGAAAACTTATTGATTAACATATGTTAACAAATTTTATGGCTTTTTTATAAAAATATAAATAAAATAAAAATAACTACAGAAAAATTAAGCAAAGTGTCTCAAGCTTTTTTTAATACTCAAAATTCGTCAGAGACAACTTTAAATAAGGCTTTAAATAAGTTTTCAGCTTAAAATTCTTCTCTTTACTGTAATAAAATCGAAATATTTTATATTTATTTTTTTGCTCACTCTCATTCATCATACGTTTTTCCCAGTTTAACTAAATTGAATGAGTCCTAAAGTATGTTTATATAAGCATATATATGTGTTTATATATAGTTGTATGATTTCCTTTATTAAAGTTTGGTATTTTTTTTTTTTTTTTTTTGTTAAGTAAAATTATTTTTGTTGTGTTCCAACGGAAATGATACGTATTTGTAAATAAATAAGGACTGCGCACGAAAAAATCTGGCATATAAATCTGCTTATAGAAACTAAACCAGTGGGCGAATTTTTTTAAAGTGATATTTTTATTAATGACTGTCATGTAACATAAAATAATAAATTATTTCCTATTGGTTTTTAAGAAAATATCTGATCTTTTTCAGAATTATTCTAATTTAAGGTTTTATTGTATTTCGGTCACTTTTTTGCTCAAATAAGTCCACATATTTGTACACTCCGTTTCATTTTATGTTGAGCTTTTAATGTCCTTTAAATTATTTTTTACTAGAGTCTAATATCTTTCCATTGCACAGAGTTTCGGACAATTTGATGGATTAGCCTCTATCGGTACAAAATCTTACAATTTCTTTGTTACAACTCCATTGTTTTGTTGTTGTAATGAGAAAAAGCGGGAACAGGCCAGAAAACAGGGGATACACTAAATTTTATTAGGAAAGGGAGAAATCTTTTCCAAAGGCACTCATTCAAGTATATTTCTGTGTTAATGCAACCATTTTTTTTAGAATAAAGTGCTTCATTCCTGCGTATGCATATGACTTCCCAAATCAAAAACTTTCTTGGGAATTTTGATTTCTTTGATACACGAAATTTTTCTGCCATAATCCCTCTAGCATCTGCGACATAGAATTTCTGGCTAGGAAGTTGAAAAAAGTCAGCCTGCACGAATGTTTCATCGTCTACTATACAGAAATAAAAATTCTGAAAAAAAATTGTCCGAAGTACTTTCATGTTATTTTTTACCTCCAAATTCTAGCTTGCATTTCTATTAGGATTATTTTCTTGCTTTATAAGTCTTCAGGCTAGACTTCCTTTCAAATTTTCTGATAAAGATTCAAAGCAATTAACTTTTTGTGACACTTTTCTTCCAGAGATGAGGGGATTTTCTCTCAAAATCCTTTCTATTTTGCCTGAGTCCTACAGCCTGAAGATACTATTTGTCTTCTATTACCAGGTTACGATTCAATGATCATGACTTCTTTGTATTATATTATGAACCAAGAAACTGTATTTTACGGCATAACATCCTTCCCTGCAATTATTTTATATGACCAATGCAAGATTTCATGAACAATTTTAATTATGTGTTTTTTGTTAAACTTCCATTTTAAGAAAAATCAATTTTGCTATTACCATGAAACTTAGCACATGGCAAGTGAGCATAATGCAGGCGCGGATCCACGGGGAGGGAAAAAAGGAAATTTCCCTCCCCAAAATGAAAGCACTTAATGAAAAATCTGTACTAAATCATACAATTTATGGAAACAGTTAGGAAAATTGTTCTATTTTCCTCCCCCAAAAGCTTGAGCTGGATCCGCGCCTGGCATAATGCAAATACAAACCAGTTAACAGAACTATTAATTTTTCACCACATCAAAAGTTATAAGCCCAAGAGCATGCACGGATCTTTTCGTGCGCAGTCCTTATGCGCATATACATAGGTAAATGTATTTGTTTATTTGTATGTGTGAATGCCAATATATATGTATATAAATTTATTTAACATACAACATTTCTATATTATAACAGTTATATATATATAATTTTTTTTTTCAATTTCTCTTTCTTTTTTTTATTTCCAGTTGACATCATGGGGAATTTTGCTGGCACAAGTGTATGTGAGTAATATTATATCATTATATGAGAGATGATGTGTGTATGTTAGAGACAGTTTTGTGTGAAATGCAAATGTATATTGTAGGTGTTTGTTTCCATTTAAGAGAGCAGACTAAAAATTATGTTTTTAAAGGATATTATAAACTTTGGTTGGATTTAATTTTAATTAAGAAATCATATTTTACAATTAATTTAAAAATTTACTTTTTAATTTATTAAATCCTTTAAAATAAATTGAATGAATTTTTAAATTCATGTTAATGCTACCTTTACACTAATATACATATTTAAAAATCCATAATTATTATCAGAAATATGATTTTCAAATTTTTTCATTTCATACCTTATGTCATTGTATGTCCCCATAATAGTAGAAGTCAAGTCGATAGAGTGGCTTGAAATAAATTCATTATATTGCTTTTCTTGCTATTGTAAAAATAGACTTATACTTTGCTTATTAAAAACATATTATATGTAGGTATTTTGTCAGAAATAGGCTTAATATTTTAAATAAACTTTTTAGATTGACCACTTTGAATAATTTAACATAATACTTAATATATGAAGCTATTGTTAAGTAGACTGATCTCATTTTGTATGGTACACAACGTTTAACATTTTTCAAGCCCTCTATCATCTAACCCTAACAAATGGCTATCAAAATATGCAATTTAAATTGCCAAAATATTCTTTTAAATAAGGAATCTTTATGAAAATATGACAAAATATGCTGCTAAGCCCAAACAATTCAAAAATAAGCTGTTAGGACCAAAATTTGCATTAATATGGCAAAACACTTAAATTTGTGTGAAATGGATAAAAAACAGTTTGTTTATTTGAACCCCAGAAAAACTTATAATTTCACATATTTTTGGATGGACCGCTTATTAAAGCCAAACTTTAATAAAGACCGATCATAAACAGTTTCAATAGAGTTCGTTCTTGATATAATAGCAGGTCATATGGATAATTTTATTATTTTATCTTTAAAATTATCAAGGACAGTAGAGAATAATTATTCTTGAAATTTGAAGAAAAAAATCTGATACAAAGAACAACCGTATAAAAGTGTTAAATACAGAAATGTAATCCTTAGAACTGGTTCTATCGAAATCAGGAATGATTTTTATTAAAAAAAAGAAAAATTTAAGACTTTTTATACCCACCATCAAAAAGATTCCGTGTGTAACATGTCGAAGTATATATATATTTTCTGGGTCCTGGTTAGATTCTGAGTCGATCTAGCTATATCCGTCCTTCTGTCCGTCTGTTGAAAGCAGGATAGAGCTCGAACAGGACAAAGTAGGGGGATGAAATTTGGCTCAAATATTTGTCTTATATAAGGTTTGTTTGAGATTGAAAATGGGAAAAATCGGTTAATAAACAAAAACTGATATCTCTAATATCTCTTAAACAAAAGCATGTATAACAACGATATTTTGTATAAATAGTTTGAGGGTCGATATAAACTTGGAAACAAAAAATGGGCGTGGTCCGCCCACTTCCCATATATCGGAAAATTTTCAAAAATTTGATGGTGGATATATAAAATCTAAAAATTATTTTTAACTTTTTTTTTTGCTATATAACTAATATCGGAGAGCAAAAATTTCTATTTCCATAATATGAGGAACATATTAGCTAATATAATAAATAAAATATGCACCTTAGACACAGCTATGCATATCCCAGCAATCAGCGATAAAGGTGTTGTTTCAACACGGCAAAGTTTTTGGTAGATATTAGAGACCTGCAAGACATTTCAAGACACTTGGTATTTTGCAAATGCTTTACTGTTGTGTGTATGCAAGGAACAAGTACTATAAAGCAGGCACTTGAAACCATTCAAATACTGTTTGTTGTGTTTAACTATACAAGTAAATACTTCAAGTGGTGCAGTGGTGAGCTAACAAGACATAAGAGTCCAGTCGATCGAAAATTCAAGATATTTGTATATAGTGTGTATAAGACGTGCGTATTTTTTGTACACAAACATAGCTAGCGCACACGATACAAAAAAAGCAAGACATGCAAGACATTGAAAAAATACTAGTGTTTTGTCTTGTACACAGTATTTGATGTATTTGTTTCGAATAAGTGGTATACACTGCAGTATTTGAAACCACTTAAAGTGTTTGTTTGCTTTGCTTTGGTCGACGAACAGCAAAACATTAGTTTTTGTTGTTCTTGTGCAGGCAAGATGTGCGAATGCACTTAAAAAGCTAGTGGTATTTGTTTTTCAAGTGGTCTAGTGCTGGGGTTTATTAGATATCGACCAGTAAAATCCTCTCACATAAAAATCTTTCAATTTAGATATAACGAATCAGGATTGTTTTTAAAAATGTTCATACCCGAGGTGTTCAACTTTGGGACCCTGTAGTCCCGCCCTCGGTATCACTACGTAAAATTTCATTGAAATCAAAACGGTCGTTCCGAAATTCCATAAAATTTTGAATGTTATAATTATTTTGATTTCTTTCAATTTAAATTAAACTTTCATAGCATATACATATGGGCAATTATCAAAAATTTTTAACCTGGCTGAAACTGACTTAAATCCTTAATAATTTTTCTGGTAATGATATTTTAAACAAACTGGTTACAGATCTGAACTCACAAGACTTGAAACTATTACAGTGTAAAATTTTAGCACAATAGGTTTATTTTTCTAACCATGATTGTTGTTCAAAGTTCAAGAATATAGAAAAACTGATAAAAACTACTTAAGTTTTTACCATTCTTCTACAATTTTTGTTCGCGTGTTTATACTTTTTGATTTTACTCTATTAGAAGTAAATTAATTGGACTTTGTACATAAATTCTGCACCATGTCTGTTGTTGTGCACACTTTCAACAACTAAACTAAAGGGTAGTAAAGTTTTGATGACAAAATTTTTTGGTTTTTTAAATTTTTCAGTTTTTTGGGCGCGGTCTGTGCGCCCCTCAACCGAATACAAAATTTGGGATAGGGATTGATACTTGTTGTAATTGTACGTATATTTGCGCTATTTAGATGTGCTCGAAACAGTCAACGTAGTAGATAGTCTCAAAGTTTGGAAAACAAGTGCGAACATTTTTCAAAAAGTCAGTTTTTCGCGAGCCACATTCACAGTTTCATATTAAATGGCATGGATTACTGCGTGAACTTAGTTTTTTGTCATTTTACATAACAAAATCGGAGGAGCATTAAAAATCAATTTAATATAAAAATTTTATGGACTTTTTGAAAATTATGCAAAAATTGCATTTTTTGTTTTTGTATTTTTATATAGAAAATTTCAATTTAAACAATTGTTAGATATATAGATATAAGAGTGACGATAAATATAGTTGATTGGGATCATAAATTTAAATAAATGTTGATAATTGAAAACGGGACACTTTTGTCAAAACACATTTCGCTAAGGCACATCGTGTGGAAATAATTAGTAGGTGTTTTTTATGTTTTTTTAAAAATTCGGAGGCGCATTAAAAAATTTTGAGAGATAAACATTTTATGGACCAAAAAATATTTACTTGTGTTAAAAAAGGATCACAATATTAAAAAGCATTTCTATGTAATATTTCAATCAATATATGAAGAAATAACTTAGATTCGATTAAAATTTTTCAAAAATTTTTTAAAAATCGCGATTTTTATTGAAAAGAAAATTTTTACAATTTTACTAGGAAACCTTAAAATATGCTGCACTAATACCATCAAACATTGAAAATATCATAAATTTTATTCGAATAACTCAGTAGGTTTTGATATTATGAATAATTTTGACCAGACTTGTACATAAACTTCTAGTTTGTAAAAATGAAATGATTAACGCGAACTGATTCTACATGTATTCGAGTCACTTAATATGTATTGAAAAGGATTTTAATGTGCCATCAAAAAAAAAAAAATTTATATTTTTTTGAAGGGCTAAAATCAAAAATTTTTGAAAATTGCCCATATACATACAGCATACAGCGGGTGTCATAAATAAGTAAACAAAGTAGTATCTTGAACTCAATTGGTTCTTTTTCAAGTTGTAGATCGAAGATATCAAAAGTAGCATATAATTATAAATATATAATGTATTATTATCAAAATAAACAGCAAGAGATTCAATTCAACACATTACTATTTAGTGAATCTGGTTCTTTTTAAAGAAGTGAAAAAATCAATGTTCCATAAATAAGTAAACAAGGTTTTTAATAGCCCCGGCGACCGACTATATTTTGATGCATTAGTGCCAAACGTGTTGGTGTAGTGACTACATATATTCTGCATATTCCTGGACAAAATTAAGAGGTTTTAGTAATAATTGAGTCCATTAGTTTGGTCAATTATGGGGACTCTATTTTTTTTTTTTTTTTTTTGTTAAATTTCATGCAATTTCTCTTGGTTACACATCTGGAGTTTGAGCAGGTCACTCTGAAATGTTAATTATTTCCTCAGCTATATATTTTGAATCAAATTAACCCTAATTTATAGGCGAATTTTCCTACTATAGAATAAAATCCACAAAAATTAAAAAAAAAAACATTTTTGTAACTTTATACCTTTTAACAGATTAAGGTTAATCTGGGATTTTGTTTTACCTTTGTATACCACTTTTTTTCCCTATTTTATAAATATAAATGTATTTCAAACCGTTAAACTCTTTCTGCTGGACTTAAGTATTGGTTTTCTATACTGAAAAGTTAAAGTTTAAACATTTTAGAGCTAAACGTACATATAACCTACATTATATTTCATGCGAATCATAGGTTATTCAATCCAGAAACTTATTTTCTAGATTTTTCATATTTTTGGACATAATCTGCATAGAACGTCATCAAATTTTGGAGATTTATTATACCTACTTATGTATAAAATTTTCCATACAGCTAGACCATGTTTTCCGTTTTCATATATTTTTCTGTGAGTTGTAAATTCAGACCATAGTTTTCGGACTTCCGGAATAAGTTTTGACAAAAATTTTGGATCAGAAAGCATAGGACTTTAAAACTAAATTGTTATCTATACTTTTTGTAGTGATTCTTAGGTGTTTTCGCGAGTAATTGCGGTCAACGCGTTCATTGTGTTTGAAGCATTTAACCATCTTGAGAATAAAGATTTTTTATATATTTCTATATATTTCACCTTTTTCGTATAGTATGATAGTTACTTTTTTTATTTGCTATCCTTTAGGTCAAAATTATGGTTAAATTAAAATTGTCTAATTTTATACAATTTTCTGATATAATCGAAAAAGCGATTTTTTATTCCTCTCATAATGTAACAAAAAACTATCTCTGATGTGCTAAAATCATTTTGCAACCATAAACTTCACTTACTTTTAACAAAAAATTAAAGAAATTAAGCCAAAAGTTGCTTGTTTACTTATTTTTGACTCGCCCGAAAACGACTTCTTTTCAACTTTCTCTAGAAAAAAACTTAAAATGGAATAATATTTGAAAAATTTTTAATTTCAATGTAAAAGAAAACAAGTTGATTTCATCAAAAACATGTAAATTTTTTAAAATAGACCGTTACATTTGCCGCTTTTTAAAGTGAAACAGAAATGATAAGTTTGTTTACTTATTTATGACACCCGCTGTATATGTGATAGCTATTTCACTGCTAATATTAAAGTTTAAATTTAAAAATATTGGAAATTTTATTTTATAAAAAACGCTTTTACCAAACAGACGCATAAACATTGGAAGTGATTCTGAGTCCAAGAAAAAAACTTAAAAAAGAAACATGCTCTCAAGAAAATGTTTTGCAGGGGACAACGTAATAAGTAAAATGTGTTTCAAAATATGGAAGTCATTCCTAAGGTACGTAGTCTGCACACAACTATTGAATTAACATCCTTCAAAACGTTTGACGTAAATAGGGACAATAAACAATAAATTACCAACTTGCTTCTTGTTTAAAAATTGCCGAAATTATAATAGCAATACTCCTTTTTCCATAAAATTTAATAAAAAAGTTTTTTTTCAAATATGATTTCATTCGTTTTACGGAACACAGTAAAAATTATAGATCGATTTTATTTTCACTTTCGATTTGAAATCATTTCGAAATACAGAACATGTCCGATAGCATAAGAAACTTTACAACAAAAGAATGTTATATGAAACCAAATTTTATTTAATATTTACTAATAGTTAATTTTAAAAATTATTTATTTTATAGCACCCTAATAAACATATTCATCTTATTTCTATTTATTTTTTTTGTCGTCGTCCATGTGTTTGAAAAATAAATATTTCATTTTCAGTTAGGGAATAGTTTTCATATTATTATTGTATTTTATTCTTGTTTTCTTATTTTATTTTGGTTTTTTTCTTTTTTTGGTATCACATTTGTATACATTTCTATTTCCTTAACAATTTTCTCATGTGATTTTTATTTATTTGTAGTTTTTTTTTTTTTTTTCTTCCTTTACTTAATACAATTCGAAATTTATGCATAACATTTTTTTTTTGCCTGTCTCTTAGTATCAGTTTTATTATTTTGTATATAAATCTTTTATAATAACACTTTTGTGCCTTAAGAAGACTAAAAAAACAAAAATATATATATATAAGAAAATAAAGAAAATTATAATTTCTTATTATTTTTAGTAACTTTTGTAAAACAAAGCAGTTATGGTGTCTTTCAATTATTGAAATCTACAAAGTGGTAAAAAGTATTAATTTGGTAGAATACAAAAAAGTTTTGTTTAGCTAAACATTATTTGGTGATAGTGAATGAGTTGTTTGGTAAATTGGTTATCTATAATTTTAATATGTTTTGGGAACACTTTATTGTCCTTTTCAACGTAAATCCACTTGTCTATATTACTGTCTCTAAGTAATGTACCATATGGATAGGTTTAGATATTTAACAATCTCTTTATTATTAAAGGAAGGCTAAAAGACTCTGTTCATATTATAACCATTGAGGAATCAAAATTTTCTCATAAAATCATTTTCCAAAGCTGCTGGGTTGTAAGGACATATGCATATGTGTGGTTATGGTTAATATTTCTATATGTTTGTATATTTTGCCTTTGAGTGTGTATGTTTGTGTATTTTATGATCAACGATAAAACACGTTCTCAATTACTAAATGCTTGTTATTTTTTCTTGGTGTGTTGGTATTCTTATTCGTGTTGTTGCTGTTGGCTGTCTCGTATGTTTATGTTGGAAAATGTTCTTGAGCAGATTAAGTTCATGAAAAGTCATTAAGAAGAGAAATTAAAATTGTTTGTTTTAGTTGTCCTCCATATGAAGAAATTTAAAATACACATGATTTTCCTTTAGATGATAATAGAAAGGGTGATTCAAATATGGCTACAATTTTTTAAAATAAACTAATTAAAATATGTCCTATAAAAAGTCACTTTATTTTAATATATCTTAACGATTTATGAACAGATTTTGATGATTTTTAATGGCAACATTCTCGAAAGCTTTGTCAACGTTCTAATGTAAATATCATGTATGTAAGTTACTGAGGATTTTCATAAATTCCATATCAACAGACATACAGACAGAAGACCCAATCGATTTTTTTTTTTTATAATTTGGGAACTTGTGAACCGTTGTTGTCTCTGTTTGGCTTGGTAACGCCAAGCAGAGTTTTTTAACTATAATTAGACACCAGTAGAATGGAATATTTAATTTCTGTGCCGCTACACACTTCTTCAGCATTCGTGGTATCGTATCCATTTCGGTTTTGTTGAAACCTAAACATGGCGCCCGACTTGCACTGTGTGCAATTTCGAGGGACTCAGTTAGCAGTGCCAGGCGTTTGAATCAAGTAAAAAAGAGGTAGAACCTAACCGACATCTGGTTCGAAGGACCATAAACAAGTTTGCATTCGAAAATTGCCTTGTTCTCTTCGTTTGGCGGTACCAAAGCAAAGTTTGCGGGCTATAATTAGACACTAGCAGAATGAAATACGTATTTTCTGTGTTGCTATATACTTCATCTGCTTTCTAATATAAAATTTCACATGTTCAGAGCTGAGGAGCTTTAGAGTTGATTTGTAGGAGTAAACGTCTCTAGCCGGTACGAGAGTGGAGGATAGACCTCCAAAGTTGGTCACCTTGGGTACGTAATTTTTATAAAAATTTTCAAAAAAATCAATTATGACGTAAAAAAAATACATGAAAAAAGTTCTTGTAAATCTATACAAAAGTCATGCTTAACTTTGTCCAAATTTTGTCAATTTTAAAAAAGTTTTTTTTTTTTTTTTTTTTTTTTTTGTAAAACTTTCAAATATCAAAGAAGAGACCAACCCAAAAAAATATATATTGGAGATATAAGAAGTGCGTTCCAAAAAAATCTTAACATATATAATATTCAATAACTTGGAAATGGTTGATCTTAGAGTTCCAAAATTCTCCTGATACTGTTTAATAACATTATAAACATTTTGACGGCATAAATTAAATTCTGTAGTCAATTATTTGTAGGACCTATTTTGATTTTTTTGAAATTTTTTAATAATTTATAGCACGTAAATCTTTTTCGTCACTCATTTTGATGAAAATCATGACAAATCACATGGTTGTTATTAAAAATAATAATTGACGTATTTTTCCATGATAACTAGATCAAAAAAAAATTTCAATATTGATTCCAAAAAAAGTTATGAGGCAAAACGTGTGTTAAGATTTTTTCGATCGCACTCCTTACCCACATATGTTGGTTAAGCGGACAAAAAATATTTTCCTAGCTACGCCTTTTGCAACGACTAGGTGACCCTTTTAATGAAAAAAGTAAATTTTTGAAACAAGTTTTCCCCGGACTAGAATTTTGAATATTTTGGTACGAAAAAGTGAGAGTTTTTTTTAATTTAAGAATTTTAAAACAAGTTTATCTATATTGTGCCAGCTTAAATTTTATTTATGTCCAAATATTAACATTGTTTAAAAAAAAAAAAAAAACTGTGACCCGCAAGTCCTGTGCTCCTCCAAATCTACTCGAAAACATCCATTATTTTCAAAAATTATCATGGTATATCATACAATTTTAATCAATTATAAATCGTTTATTTATTTCACAATTATTCTTTTTTTTTTCTAGAAATTTCATCTCCTTTCCCACATTAACTCTAAATCATTAATATTCCATTTAAAATTTTATTTAATTAATTTATTTCATTTAAACGAATCATTATTTGCTTATACACAAACACTTTCAATTAATATTAATCAAATAAAATTAAATATTTTTTTATTTAAAAAAAAAAAAAAAAAAAAACACAAAATAAATTATTAAATTTATTATCTAGACAAATATTGTCCATAATAATTTATTTAGCATTTGAACATAATACATTATTATATAACAAATACTTTAAATTATATTTATTGTATTTATATAGACAGATTTATTATTTAAAAAAAAAATATTACCAAAAAAATCCATATACCCACACAAACAGTCATATATAGTACACAGAGAAAAATATTTTCTTATGAATTTCAAATAAAATTATTAATCAGTATTTTAAAACGACTACAGTTAGATTTACAATTAAAAAAATTTGTGAAAATCAAAATATTTTAACAAATTAATTACAAATTTTACTTACAAGAATCTGAAATCCAATTTTAATTGAATAATAAATATTCAATTATTTTATTAATTAAAATTTAACCTATGAAAAAAATTGAATATTCAATTATTCTTTTTATACCCTTCACCACAGGTGTAAAGGGTATATATAAGTTTGTCATTCCGTTTGTAATTCCCACAATTTTCGTCGGAGAGCAAAAAAGTTTACATTTTCGGGATCCTTGTAAGAAATGATGACGATAGGACCATGTCCGTCCGTCCGTCCGTGTGTCGGTTGAAATGGCGTTTATGAAGCCCACCGATAACTGACATATATAATATATATATCAAACGATCGGAAATGCTTTCGAGAATTTTGCTATTGGAATTCAGCAAGATCGGTTCATACAATGCGGAGATATGTTAAGAAAACCGGTTTTTAGAACCGGTTTTCCAGTTTCTGAAGCCTCTGTATATACTAGGGACTTCGTTTTTACAAAGAAGTCTCGGACATTTTTTTCTGAATTTTTGTTCTGAAAAAATGAAATAAATCGGTTCAATAATAACTGAGATATCGGACAAAACGCATTTTTTATTTTTTAAAGCCCTGGTTTAAGCTATAGATTTTTATTTTTATACAGATCGGTCACAAATATTTTTATAAAATTTCGTTTTTTTAATCAGCAGGATCGGTTTATAAATAGCGGAGATATGCTTTAAAAACCGGTTTTTGAAACCGGTTTTTCAGTTTCTGAAGCCTCTGCATATACCAGGAACTTCGAATTTTCAAAGGAGGCTCGGAAATTATTTTCTGAATTTTTGTTCTGAAAAAATTAAATAAATCGGTTCAGTAACAACTGAGATATCGGGGAAAACGAATATTTTATTTTTGGAGCCCTTGTTCAAGCTACAGATTTTTATTTTTATATAGATCTGTCATAAATGTTTTTATAAAATTTCGTTTTTTTTTTAATAAACCAAATTCGTTTATAATCAACAGAGTTATGGCCCAAAAACAAATCTGTTAAGAATATAAATACACACACAGACATGTATATTAAGCATTGTAATGACTATTAGTGACGTTTTTTGTTTTTTGTATAGACAAGTAGTTTAGTTATCAACAGTAGTAATATAATGAATAACAGTGTTGTTGTTGTTCTTTGTATATGCAGTCTGTACAAAAATAAATAGATATGGAATTGTTGTTGTTTATTTTTAAAAACTAAAACATACCTGTTAAGAATATACATAAATACATACACAAACATGTATATTAAGCATTGTAATGACTATTAGTGACGTTTTTTGTTTTTTGTATAGACAAGTAGTTCAGTTAGCAACAGAAGTAATATAATGAATAACAGTGGTGTTGTTGTTCTTTGTATATGCAGCCAGTTTGTATATACACACATAAAAAAATATATATAAATATGGAATTGTTGTTGTTGTTTATTTTTTAAAAGCAAAGCCTGCTATGATTGTTTTTTTTTTATATATTCAAATTTTCGTAGTTTGAAAAAAATTTAGATTTATATATGTGAAAATATGAAAGCATACGTTAAGGCGAAAATTTTATTATTTGTCGGTAATATGGTAATATGATGTCGATAAGATAGTAAGATGGTAATATGGTAATATGGTGAAGGGTATCAAAGATTCGGCACAGCCGAATCTTTTTTCAATTTCATTTTAATTATATTTGATTGTTTCAATAAGAAAAATAATTGAAAGCAGATAAATTGTTTTACTTTTAGTTTTCATCTTTGATATATATAGTTTAATAGACCCTATTTTCTCTGTGTATTGATTGGCATTAAATTAAATTTAATTGAAAAAAAAAAAGAAATTAATAATGATTATTTTCACATTAATTTCAAACTTTGATATTTATGTTTTTTGAAAACAAGAATGGATAAAAGGACGAATACAATAATAAATAAAATAGACAATGTCATATTATTAAATTATTACTGCATGAATTATTACAATACAAATTGATTATAAATAATTAATTAACTTATTTAAACACTTAAAAAAAAACAACAAGCAAATAAACATTTGGACAATACTTAAACATAATGATTTTAATGCGTTAGTAATAAAAAAAGGACATTAAAATATTTAGTGGGTAGAGATAATAGCTTCATGTATTTTAATGTATTTAAAAAAATCGGTCTTTAAAACGAGAAATTTATTATTGATTGATATATTTAAGAGACTTAAGTCAATTTTGTGCTCCAATCTAAAATAAAAAAAAAAAATAACAAAAAAATCATTGAAAATACTTTATGATAGATATGTATTTATCTGTGGAATACGATTTTTTGGTTTAGGGAAATTATAACTTACGATTTAAGATGCTTAATTAAATAAAAAAATCCCTTTTTTTCCTTTAGAAAACATTGAAGTTGGTAAATTAAAAATCTAGAAAAAAAATATAAACAAAATTTAAAATGGAAAATATTTCATTTTATTGAAAACAAAAAATTTGTTTGAAAAATATGCTGAAAGAAGGGAAATAGTAATTTCAGCTAATTGCAAAAAAGTTATGAACAAGTAAAATATAATATTTATATCAGCCGTTCCCTCAAGATCTTGCTTTGCCACCCCCTTCTGACATTGCAATGGAAGCGCTACCCATTACACATTTGAAAAGCTTAAAAATCAGATAAAATGTTATATAAAGTTAAAATAATTAAAAAAAAAAAAACGTTAATAATTGTGACATTGTTTTTGCTGTATGAGATCTTTAATATTAAGAGCCTAACTAATTTCATTCTTTGCGTCGTCCCGAAAACTTCTCTGCGAAATAAAACTTTTGTGCAGTCAGCATTTAAAAGTCGCGCAACTCAAGCAAATTTTAAAAATCCTATTGCACATTAGTTTATTCTACAGTTCAAATTAGGAAACAGCATTAAAAAGACTACAAAAAATTTATTGGTATAATATATTTACCAAAAATAAAAGTATAGTTTCATTAGAAAAATTTATAATTTCATCAAATTAAAGTCAACTATTAATTTGTATACCCAACATCAAAAAGATGGGTGGTGTATTGATTTTGTCATTCCCTGTGTAACATGTCGAAGGAATCATTTAAGGCCCCATAAAGTATATATTTTCTGGGTCCTGGTTCGATTCTGAGTCGATCTAGCTATGTTCGTCCGTCTGTCTGTTGAAAGCAGGATAGGGCTAGAACGGGACAACGTAGGGGGACGAAATTTGGTTCGAATATTTATCTTATGTAAGGTTTATTTGGTATTAAAAATGGGCAAAATCGGTTAATAAAAAAAAAAAATTATGGGCAAAATACTGGAAACACAGGGTGTCCGTTGTAGCTTCATTTCATACTTTTCTGCTGATATCTCTTAAACAAAAGCATGTACGACAATGAAATTTTGTACGGATAGTTCGGGAGAAGATATAAACTTGGAAACCGAAAATGGGCGTGGTCCGCCCACTTTACCGCCCACATTCTATATAAGGTGAAAATCAACGAAATCTTTTACAAATAGTTTAAGGGCCAATGTAAACTCGGAAAAAAAAGGGCGTGGTCCGAACACTTTACCGTGGGTATATAGATTCGGCCGAGCCGAATATAACATTCGCGCTTGTTTTAATTGTTTTCCTGCCAATATAGTAAAGTTTTCTGTATATCGTTTTATGGGTCAGCCTCTATTTCTTTGTGTGATCATTGTTGCCTTTATCAATAATATCACTGGTTCATGCAGCTAGTGTGCGTTGACTCTAAAGAGAACTCAATTCAAAGAAAAAAATGTATTTACTTTTGTCTTTAATTTGGAAATGTAATGATATCTTCTTATACTTTTATTGGAATTTTTATTTAAACTTCCAACTATGGTCTTACATTAAAAAAATTTTTGTTCAAGAATATTTTTCAGAATCGTTTCGCGACCCCCCTCGAATGTCCTTACGGAATATTTTCCCAGCAAAAAAAGAACATCTAATGAAGTCAATAAGATCCTGAACTTATGATCCAGATCCAGCCAGCTCTGTAATTCTATATATTGCAATAGAAATTTTTGTGTTTTTTTTATATTATTACATTTGTATACCTACATTCTAGCATCACTACCGCATAACTTTCCCATCGATACACTTCATGTTTCTCTCTCTGTTTTGGGTCTAAAAACGCATACAATATTTCTTTTCAAACGTTTGAGGTTTTATAGGTATTACTCTCATATGACAAAATATGAACGAATAGGTGGAAAATCATAAAATAATGTGTGTAAACTTAAGAGAGCTTAGTTTAAAAGGTTTTAATAAAATAATATGCAATATAAAATGAAAGGATAACATCGTCAAACTACACAATTTTCGATACAAATTATAACTGGTCCAGCCAGACCATATTTGTTACGAATGTGACATGTACACCAATTTATCCTTATATCTAACCTTGTATTAGTTTTATCATTCTGTTTTTTTTTTTCACAGATCGTTAAAAAATAAGATTGTAGGAGGGTACTCGAAATTTCAAGTCTTTAGCTTAATTATAGATTTATGAAATTTACATTTAAATCTGCAATTGGTCTGGCCAGACCAGTTTGTAAGACGAAGGGTTAAATCAGTGCAAGGAATGAAATTTGAATTACTTCTACGAATAGAAACAAATATCGTTGTTAAAGATACTTTTATTAAAAATAGACATAATTTTTTTATGGTCAACAAAGTATGTTTTGCAACAGTAAACTACATTTAAATCGCTTTTTAATAACATCTACGGATGCTGTTTAAATAACCTTTTAAGAAGAAGAAAATATACACTATTTGATACTTTGGAAGTAATGAAAAAGTACTACCTCAAAAATTACTTCCATTTATTTTTGCTGGTTTCATTAACGACACGTAAAAATAATACTAAATAATTTTGAGCCTCGTAAGTGTCGTAATAGAAAACATATCTGGTCTATAACAGGAACACGGAAAATGGCGTTCACTTTCAAACGTTCTCTTATAGCATTTTCTTTTCCGGCTAAAATGTTGCCTTTCATCTGTTGGCTTAAAAACGTTTAGCTTTGAAACCTTCGAAGACAATAGTCTTCTTTATCATACAACTTTGTAAATACTCTATTGCATAAACCTAAACTCAATTTAAGTAGCCTTTGAAAAACCGTGGTCATTCGAAACTACACTCTCCCTTAGCCAACACTCATACAATGACACCCGTATACAAACAATACAATTGAATGCAATATAAACCAGACATGTAAATTGGCGTTAACAATGATGAACCCAATTTTGAATTTTGTGCAACAAAAAAATAACTTCTTTCTCTCTTCATTCATACACTTTATTGTTGCGAAAAAGGAGAGAAAAAAAAATACAATCAAACAACAAAGTTTTCAATGAAATAAAACTCTTTTTATGGCAAAACAAAACAAAAACTAAAAAAAAACTCACAAACTCCTGTTGTATAAACGGAAACAGCCATGTTTTTTTTTTATTATTATTTTTCATACTTTCAGTTCACAGTTTCTATTGTTGCTTGAAAGAGCCGTTACAGGAGCAAATAAAGCAACAACAAATAAGTTTTGAATAAAAAGGAAATAAAAGGGAACAACTTAAATAGACCACAGGCATTGCAGGGTTCGTTGAAGCTTTAACCGATTTTTATGAATGTACACACATACAAACATTTGTATGCATGTAAGCGAAAGCCTTTGTATAAAGTTTTATAAATTTCTTGTATATGTATTTGTTTATGTATTGTTTCATATACATACATATAACATTGTATATGAATGTTTATTCTATACAAAACTGGACTATGGTTTTGAGGCATACTAAATAACAACAGCAACAACTATAAGCCAAACGTTTGTAATATTACCAAAACACATACATACAATGAATACAAAAATACAATAAAAGTCATTTTTATGTTGTGGCATCAACAGTGTATATAATACAAATATATATATTCGACTTTTTCTTTATATGTGCGAGTCTTTGTTGCAGAAAACTGCATACAATTTTATAAAAAAGAAAACCCAGTAAACAGATTAAAGGGAAATATTTTTTAAACATTTTGGTATTTTAAAATTCCTAATATCTGGGACCTTTGATTTCTATAAATTTTTAAATCATTGCAAAATATATTAAGAATTCAATGAAGATTTATTTATTTACAGTGAACTCGCGGTAATGTGAACATCCAATATAATGAACTATATGGGCGCTCTAAATAGTGAACAATTTTTTTTTTTAATTTTTGGGGATTTTTTAATTTGTAGAAGCATTTATTTTTAATGTTGGGAATCCCCGAATTAATAAATACCATAGTATGCCATTATTTTAAAGGTATTTAATGCTAGTCGCTTTATGTAACTTGTTGCGGTAGGTTCGTGAATTTATTTTTAAAATCAGTAATGTCTAAAAACAGTCGAAAGTTTTTATCCTTAAATGAAAAATGTGAAATTTTGGAATATATTTAAGTAAAAAGTATAAAGTTGCAAAATCAACGATATGTTCAATAAAAAATAAAAAAGACAATATTTTAAAATGTGTGAACAATACGTTTTATGGACCCGGAAAACGCAAAACATTACGATCTTCAGAGCTTCCAAAAATGGAAAAATCGCTCTATAAGTGGTTTATTTGCATGCGGAATAAAAACCTCCCTGTAAGTGGGTTGATGTTGAAAGAGAAAGCCAAACAAATTCACTAAAACATAAGTGAAAGCGGAAATGACTTCAATGCTAGCGATGGGTGGCTACAAAAATTTAAAAAGAGATACGGAATTCGGCTCCTTCAGATAAGCGGTGAAAAACTTTCTGCGCAATCTTAGTTCGTAAATCCTTTTAAAATTAAATTGAAAGCAAAGATAGAAGATTTGGGTTTATCCAATGATCAGTTGTATAATGCCGATGAGTCTGGTCTATATTGGAAACTTCTCTCACAAAAGACATATGTAACGTCATTGGAGAAAAGCGCTCCAGGTGCAAAAATGGAAAAGCAAAGGATAACATTTTTATGCTGTCCAAATGTGTCAGGATCTCATAAAATAAAACTTTTAGTAATAGAAAAATCGAAAAATCCTCGCAGTTTTAAAAATTTTATCTGTCCCGTAAACTACAGAAATTCAAAGTCTGCTTGGATGACTTCTTCCATTTTTAAAGAATGATTTCACAACTGTTTTGTGCCAGAGGTAAGTAAACATGTAAAAATAGTTCAATTGGGATTCTTACTGTTTTATTTTTCATTAAGGTGACATATTTTTTAACGAAGAAAGGATTACCAGTAAAAGCTTTACTCCTAATAGATAATGCTCCATTCCATCCACCAGAATCCGACCTTAAATCCGAGGATGGTTCCATAGAAGCTATGTTCATGCCTCCAAATGTAACGGCTCTGATCCAGCCAATGGATCAAAATGCAATTAGAATCACCAAACTTCATTATAGGAACAGTCTTCTGGCAACAATTATTGCAAAAGAGGGGGATTTGCTTGAATCGATGAAAAAAATCACACTTAAAGAAGGAGTTTCTATTCTAGAAGCATCCTGGAACCGAGTTGGTAAAGAAACTTTATCTAACTGTTGGAAAAATATGCCCTCAGGAAGTATTGACTGCTGTAAACATTAAAGATTGGATCAATAATCCTTGAGAGAACGTCACGCCATTTGATGAAAATGATTTAATTGAAGAGTCCGACGATGATGACGACTGTTTTATTGAAGCGCCTGAAAACAACATTAAAGCCAAAGAAGCTGTCGAAATTTTTAACAAAGCTGTCCAATGGGCTGAATTTCAAATGGTCGATTAAACTGACATTAAAGTATTGAAAAAAATCAGGGAATTGGCGGTAAATAAGCTGGTCGAACAAAAGAAAAAACAGAAAATAATAACCGATTATTTCCATATTTAATTATATGTATATGTATGTACCTATCTTTTTTCATTGTAAATTTTATTTATTTTTTGTCGTAATATTTTGTTCGTTTTTTATGTACATACTACGTATGTACTCTTTATAAAATGGATTTTTAAAAACTTTTTATGTTCCAAATAAATTACAAAAAGTTTTTTTTAGTAATCTTTGCATTTTCATTTCTTGCAGAAATGATTTTTAGAAAGAATAACTTAGTTATATATATAAAAAAAAAAAATCACAATCGAAAATGTGAACATTATTCACATTATCGAGAGTTCACTGTATTTTTTTCGAATATTTATTTTTATATTTATTGGGTAGCATTATGGCTACTTTTTTTACACATACTCAGACATTAATATTTAGAGTCCGAAACAATAACAAATATTTCTAAAAGTTACAAAGCATAACGTGTTCTATAAAAAAAAGTATTTATTTTATTTTAGAATTTGTGTATTTGTTATGCAAATAATAACTGAAATTGTATACCATTTAAGTACTAGGGTTACAAGAAAGGTTTTTTATATTAACCATCTAAAAATTTGCCATTCCATGTGTAACAAGTCGAAGTGATCGTTTAAAAGACCATAAAGTATATACACTCAGGGCAGAGGTCCAAGTCGATTGATTCCAAGCCGGCTTTGCGCCGCCGCCGTCTGCTTATTACAGAATCTTTCGGCTTATTTCAGCTAATATTTCTAGCTGACTGCATCAGCTTAGTCGATATTTTGGTTTTAATATTGGCTTTTGTTTCAGTATTCTTTTACCAAATTTTGCGGTTTATAATTATATATTCATGATAAAATTCTCTTCTTATTAACCATTTTATGGAGTCTACCTTTGACAAATTATTATCGAGACAAACGGCAAATTTTCAGCGCTCGACAACTCTCTGACAACTTTGTCTTGACGTTTTTTGGTAAAAGACGTTGTCTTGATTATTGTTGGTACCTTTTACATGGTTTATTATGACATAGGTTTCCCCCTATAATTGACAGTGATACAAAATTATCTGCAACTCAAACAAAAATTTGACGTTTGTCTTGATGCAAGTTTTTCGAAGTTAAAAAAGCCTTTTTAAATCATTGATGTAACCCAAACTCAGAAAAAAAGAAGTGTCTAGATAACGTGAGCCTGTTTTGTTATTTTAGAAACCATTTAGGAAAGATCTATTATTTAAATGAAAATGGTATTTAGTGGTCTTGGAATTAATTACGACCGAAATAACGGTAATTTTAACCCAATTATTGTATTTTTTTTTTTTAATTTTCTTTTCCTCCGAAAGGCTTTAGCCGTTAACAGCTGCCGCCGACTATTTTCTATCGACTTGGACCTCTGATTCAGAGTCCTCATAAGATTCTGTGTTGATTTAACAATGTCCGTCTGTTTGTCTGTTGAAAGAAGGATACAACTTATATCATATATAAGGTTTATTTTAATTTGAAACTGGTCTAAATCGGTTCATAACTAAAAATCAAATCCTAAACACCAAAATTGACAAAAAAACACAATTTTTCCAAAAAAGTTAATATATACGCAAAAAGACATTTTACAAAAAAAAAAAAAAAAAATTAAATTTAGCAAAGTTTTACTTTTTATTTCTACGTAAGTTTTTAATATGAGTTATTTTTATTATAATTACGATTTTATCCACTTACAATCACTTTTCTTTTAATTTTTATCTTTTTTTTTTTTTACTTAAAACATCTTCACTGATTCCCTTTCAGTTACCATTTTTAAAATATAATAAAATATTTTTCAAATCACTTATTTCTTTAACACTTCCAAACATCTGTTTCTGACGCATATGTTTAACCAGAGGATTCTCTTCACATATAAAGCCCAATTTTCCATTACAGGGATAATCATGCCATTGAAAATCTGTCCACATTAAAAGACAATGTTCATCTTTACTTGTATCAGCTGGTTGGTTGGGTCCCCAATTTGTAAATGTAAAAGGTTCACCAGTTGAGGCCCATTCGTAACGCAAATGAACGGCATTATCATGACCAGCAATCCAAACTGAAGGGCAAGTATCTATATAATAAATTATGATCAAATTATGGCAAATCTAATTTTTTTTTTTTTAGCTCAAACTTACTATATAATCTCTTTAATAAATTATCAATCTGTTGATGTTTGGCATAGGTATCAATAGCAATTAAAGACATATTTTTACGGGCACAATCACTCCAGGCCTCAAACCAATTATACTAATAAAGGGAAAAGATTAGGATTTTACTAAACTGTTTTTTTTTAATTATTTTAATTTTACCTTTTTGCCGTTTCAATATAAAATTTACTGCCATCATCACTTTCACGCCATTTTTGTTCTGGCACACTTGTTGCCACATTTATTAGGACAAAAATATAAACTACACTCCTCATTGTGTTTCAAGTAAATAAAGAAATATTTGAGATTTTTAAAGCATTTATAGGTTTTTATTTGAGTTTAAAAATTCTTATCTTTTCTAAATTCTTTGAATTTGTATAAAGTAAGATTTATGTTGGATATTAAAAGAAAGAAAAAATAATCATATTTTTCAAAGAACAAAAAAGTCTGTAAAATACATAAATTTTTATTTATAATTTACGCAGTATGTACCCTATACTATGGCAAGTTTATGGTACCATATTTATGTCTGCTTAAATATAAAAAACATTTTAATTATTTATACCACCACACAGTGGTCCCAACATTTTTTTTTTTTTTTTGCAAATAATTTTTTAACTTGTAAACCGTTGGAGATATCTAATTAAAATTTCACATGGTTAGAGCTGAACTATTGTAAAGTTGATTTGAAGGAGTACATGCTCCTAGCTAATCATGGGGGTGGAGGGTACACCTCCAAAGTTGGTCACTTCGAGTATGTAATTCTGGGTGAAATTTTCCAAAAAGTTATTTATGACTTCAGTGACAAAAAAAAAAAAAAAAAAAAAAATAATAATAAAAAATACCTGTACGAAGTCCTTGTAAATAAAAAAATACTTACATGTATAGGTTATCTCTTTAAACAAGTTTGCAATAGTAAATTGCCTCTTAAATTGTTTGTGGACCATAATTAGACACCAGCAGAATGGAATACGTATTTCCAGTGCCGCTACACACTTCATCAGCATTCGTAGTGTCTTATCCATTTCTGTTTCGTTGAAACCTAAACGCTATTTTATTTTAAAAGATATTTAGGTCGAAGCAAATTTTACTCCTATTTTTAGATTCGTTTCTTTTTTTTGTGAACATTTAAAAAAATTACATACCCGAGCTGACATTTGTTGGAGATCTAGCTCCTGCTCTTGTGACCAGCTAGGGTCTGTACTTAACCCACTGAGCATAAGGAATTAGAAATAATGATCTAGTATAATTTTTAAACGGTGTTACTTTTTAGGTTGAATCAAATATGTCTGTCCGTATGTCTGCATGTCCACGTAAATCTATGGGTTGTAGGTTATTTAACTTTATCTGGTTTATTTTGGATATTTTTGTTCAAAGATAAATTCTATTAGAATTTGCTACAATAGAGATGTTTTTTGATCACTAGGAAAAATGTGTCACTAATAAATCAAATATTTAAATATTTATTACACTTAAAATTAATTTAAATTTATTAATATATCAATTTCATTTATTAATATTTTATTTGTCTTCAGTTATAAGTAGTTTCCTTATTTAATTCATGATTTGTTCACTAATCTCTTTTAGTTACCATTTTTAAAATATAATAAGAAATTTTTGAATTCACTCATATCTTTAACACTTTCAGACAACTGTTTCTGCTGCATCCTTTTAATTAAAGGATTCTCTTCACATATATAGCCTAGCTTACCGCTACATTTATAATCATGCCATTGAAAATCCGACCAAATTAAAAAACAATGCTCATCTTTGGCTCCATCGGCTGGCTGGTTGGGTCCCCAATTTGTAAATGTAAACGTGTAACCAGTTGTGGCCCATTCGTAACGTGAATGAACTGCATTGTCGTGACCAGCAATCCAAAGGGAAGGACATGAGGCTACAATAATGATATTTGTAATTTAATGTTTCATATTTAGAAAGATTCATATTTGTTTAGTAAATCTTACTATGTAATCTTTTTAATAAATTATCAATCTGTTGATGTTTGTTATAGGTATCAATGGCAATTAGAGACATATTTTTACGGGCACAATCACTCAACGCCTCAAACCAATTGTACTGAAATTTAAATTTTAATTTATTTAAATTTTTAAAATATATTAAATTAACCTTCTGTGCTGTTTCTATATAAAATTTACTGCCATCATCACTTTCACGCCATTTTTGTTCTGGTATACTTGCTGCCAGTTTTATTAAGATGAAAATTAAAACTACACTCTTCATAGTGTTTCAAGTAAATGTTAAATTATTTTATGATCTTGTGGCATTTATGGGATTTTATTTGAGCTGTTTTAAAAGTTTTCATTCTTTAAATCTTTTTATACACAATTTACATATGTATTTTAATATTTATGTTGGATATTTTTAGATATTTAAAAACCACAAAAAGAACTGTAAACATTTTTTACTACACCATTAGAAGTCTTAAAAAATTATTATTCCTCTGAGTCTGTTAATTTTCATTAACATTCTGTAGAATACCGTAGATTTAAAGCAATAGTTCTAGATACAATTTAGGTCTGAAAATCTTTGTGACTAAACTTAGAGTAATTGGTCCATATGTCTGTCCATCCATGTATTCATCATGATTTACATTTTTGTACATATTACATTAGGATAATGTTATTTTGATTCAAAGACAAATTGTTGATATCTATTTATTAAGTTCGCTATAGAAAAAAGGTTTGTAGTGTATAAAATTCATCACAAATAAGTCAAAATATATACACAGAGAAAACATATTCGTTGTAGCAACCGAATTTCTTGCCAATCGAATTTTGTCGGTTCCATGTACTATCCCACAAATTAATTGCTATTTCCGAATATTTCGTTTGACAGTACTTTAATATTACTTCAATACCGACCGATTTTAGATCAATTCGGTTAGCAGAAACGAAAATGTCACTAGAAATAATTGAATTAAAAGCTACTAATTCGGTTACCAAAACTGAAACAACAATTTGATTACGTAGATGTCAACAGCTTATTACGTTATTATTTTTATTATTATAATTTTTGATAATTTAAACACTTTTTTATTTACAACATACAAGTTATTCCACTTATTTAGTAGATGGATGAAATTTTTGATGTTTACGCACAATATTGAGGAAGAGAATTTTGAGCAAATACTGGAAAAAAGGTCTCGGAAATTGTAAATTATTTGACGCCGCATAAGTCTAAATGGGTAAAAAGATAATATTATATTTGAGAACTTAAACCCTTCTCTACAACAGCAGATAAATATGTATCTAATCATCATTCATTAAATTTAAACTATTTTCAATGCGCTTATATGAGCAACACTTATCCAAATTCTTGAAAAGTTCTGGATTTACACGACAAATTTCTATTGAAATAAATTAATAAGTAAATTCTACACTCTCAACGACAATAAGAACTTACCATCCTTTTAAATAAAAAGATTTAATCGACTGGTGGGTCATGCATTTGCTCATATTTTTGCATTTAAATTTCGTTCTGAGATTTTTGTCTTTTTTCCTTTTCTTTTTATTTTAATTTTATATACTAAAATATTTTTTCAAAAATGTCAAAGAATAATTGATCTTTTGGGATAATCGAATGCTTCTCTTAACTTTAACCGATTTGTTTAATATTAGAAAAAAAATATTGATAACTACAACTGAAAATACATTATGTAATCGATTTTTAGTTGCATCTACTATAATATTTTATATTTAAGAGCATATAATAGAATTAAATTACATCATCCGAATTGGTAAATTACCAAATTATTGCTTACCTTAACTGTATTGTTTTTTGTGGGAATACAAATAATGTTATGGGAACACTAATATTATTACAAATATAGAAAATATTTTAAATTAACATATTTTTAATAACTGCCATGTAATTTTATTTATTTCCTTTGAATTTTCATAATAGTAATAATTTTCCAAATAATCTGTTTTCTGTGTGTATAAAAACTAGACCCCATATTCACTTGCTCGTAATTCCTTAATATATGATCGTAACAAAATAATTTTTCGCGCATATAAGTTTCTTTTTTTTATTATTAATTTAAAATATTATTTATTTAATATATCATACACTTTTATTTACCATTATTAAAATAAAATAAAAGATTCTTTAATTCACTCATATCATTTGCTTTTGTAAGCCAAGGTTTTTGACAACCATTCTTAACTAAATGATTTTCTTCGCATACATATATAACCCAATTTATTGGTGCAGGGATAGTCATGCCACTGAAAATCCGTCCACATTAAAATACAAGGTTCATTATTGGCTGTATTCGCTGGTTGACCGGGACCCCAATTGGTGAAGGTAAACGGTTGACCTGTAGTCGCCCATTCAAAACGTAAATGAACGGCATTATCATGACCAGAAATCCAAATAGGTGGACATGAGTCTAAAAAATATACATTTTATTTTCGATTATTTGAAATCTATAAACCAGTAACTAAAACTTACTATATAATCTTTTTAATAAATTGTCAATCTGTTGATGTTTGGCATAGGTATCAATGGCAATTAGAGACATATTTTTGCGGGCACAATCACTCCAGGCCTCAAACCAATTGTACTCAAAATAAGAAAAGAACAAAATTTCTATAAAATTTCATTTCTTCTGGTTGTTTAACTTGTTTTTACCTTTTGTGCTGCTTCTACATAAAATTTACTTCCGTCTTCACTTTCACGCCATTTTTGTTCCGGCACACAAACTACCAGGTTTATTAAGAATAATATGCTAACTATACTCTTCATTATGTTTAATTGAAATGTTGAAATATTATAAATTTCAAAGCGTTTTTATATGATTTTTTGTTTTTTTCTTTAATTAAAATATTCTTATCTTTTGGTTTAAAGCGATTAAAAATAATTAAAATATTAATAATTTTTTTTAGAAAATTAAGGTTTATTTAAAGTCATATATATATGTATATAGAAATGTGGAAATTCATGGCAAATTAAAAATGTCATAAATAGAGTTTGCATGCAAAGTAATTTTGTCCAAAAATACTCGTAAAGGACAATATTCAATATTTATTTACAGAGAACATTTGTGGAAATCAGTTTAATGTCTTAAATAAAATATTTAGGGAAATGGATAATGGGTTCAATTAAATTTTAGTTTTCTTAATTGATTTGATATTCTGATGTTAACACAAAACTGTATTTCTTTTTGAATTATTATGAAATTTTACCTATATACAACAAGGTAATGGTAAAAAGCAGCATATAATGCCTACAATAGTTTATTTATTATGATAAAATTTTATGTGTTTGAATTGTTTACATTCATGAACACTGTCAAACTCTTTTATTATAATTTTTATTTGTGGTTTTTCAATTAAACAAATTTGTTTCACATTCGACCACAATTTGCGATAAATGTTTAAAGTATGAGTTCTAAATATTAAAAAAATAATAATAAACAAATAACAAGCGAGAATGTTATATTCGGCTTGGCCGAATCTATATACCCACCATCAACTTTTCCAAATTTTATGTTATATGGGAGGTGGGCGTTAAGGTGGGTGACCACGCCCATTTTTTATTTCCGAGTTTACATTGATGCTTGAACTATTTGTACACAATTTCGTTGACATTTCACTTTATAATGGAGTTGGGCGATAAAGTGGGCAGACCACGCCCATTTTTGGTTTCCAAGCTTATATCGACCCTCGAACTATCTGTGCAAAATTTCGTTGTCGTACATGGTTTTTTAAAGAGATATCAGCAGATGAAGATACAACGGACACCCTGTGTTTCTAGTATTTATTTTTGTTTATTAACCTTATGGGGTCTTAAATGATTTTATCGACATGTTACATACGGAATGACAAAATCAATATACCCTCTTTTTGATGGTGGGTATAAAAAGTTAAAGTTTATATTCGATTATTCTAAATCTCTCGAATTTTATGCAACCTCAATAAAAAAAAAAAAAAAAAAAATAATAAAAAATATATTCTGTAATCTCAGAAAAAAGTCACCAATTAACAAATATATATGAAAATAATTCATTCAATTATAAACTTGTTTAAATTTGCACCTCTCACCAAAATGATTATATCAATTACTAAAAACTATCAAAAATACAAAACAGAAAAAAATTCCCAATTAATAAATTAATTTAATCAATCAAGTAGATGATTGAATGAATTAAAAATGTGTATAGGAAAAAAAAATCATACCAAAATTTATTTTTTATTTTATTTTATTTTTTCTTGAACATATTTATTAAATTTTGATGCAAATTTAAACAACTGAGTTAATTGTAAAAAAGACGGTAATAATTTTTTCTGTGAAAACGATTCCTTACAAAATAGTAATTTTTCATATTAAAATTAATCCACAAAAAAAAAAAAAAAATATATATATAACTAAAAAATAAATATCTTAATAAAATTCATCGTGGTCAGTGATGAAGTGTTTTCAAATTGATCTGTGGATACATAGCGGATCAGCGGGGTAGTGTGTGGCTTTCTAAAAATCCCTTTTAGTTAAAGAAATCTTCAGTTGAGGGGTATATTGATTTTGTCATTCCGTGTGTAACATGTTAAAGGAAAGTATATATTTTCTGGGTTCTGGATCGATTCTGAGTCTGTTGAAAGCAGGAAAGGGCTCGAACGGGGCAACGTAGGAGGACGAAATTTGGCTCAAATATTTATCTTATATAGGGTTTGTTTGGTATTGAAAATGAGCAAAATCGTTGCATAAACAAAAAAGTTATTTCATAGTTTTCTGATGATAACTCTTAAACAAAAGTATGTAAGATAACGAAACTTTGTACAGATAATTCGAGGGTCGATATAAACTTGGAAACCAAAAAAGGGCGTGGTTCCACTTACCGCCAATATAAAGTGAAAATCAACGAAATATTGTACAAAAAATTCAAGGTCCAATGTAAACTCGGAAACAAAAAATGGGCGTAGTCCGCCCACTTCACCGTCCACCTCTTATATAACGAGAAATTTGAAGAACTTGATGGTGGGTATATAGATTCGGCCGTGCCGAATTTAATATTCGCGCTCGTTTTGTTTTTAGTTTTTGTTAATATTCTTATAATATTGCTGTAAGAGTTACATAAATATATGAATCTGATAAAAATTTTGCTGGTGAATATTAAAAAAAAAAAAAAAAAATATTTCGACCTTTTGCCCCATCACACAGTGGGTCAGAATGGAAACTTTTGGAAATAAATTTTCTATTTTGTATTTGGCTGTTTAGATTAACAATAAATTTATACATAGCGTATTAGAAGAGCGTATAACCCTAACTTTGGAAAGAGAGCCTCTCATAACCTTCTGGAGCAGGTGCTATTAGAGCTCAAAATATGGTATCTTTGACATAGACAATTTTTCATCGCTTGCCAAATTTTTATTTCTTATATGGACTTCTTTTTTTTTTTTTGCAAATAATTAAGAATTATTTTAAATTAATACAGAATTTATTAAAAAATTAAGTCCATAGTCTTACTAATTTTTTTTTTTTTTTTTTTTGTAAAAAAATAATTTTTGGAAAAAAAAAAAAAAATATTTGATATCTAATAAAATTTTGGTTTGTTAAGTAATATTAATGAAATTTTCAACGATTTTTTTTTTATAATTTGAAATGGTATGGTAAAGGAAAATTTAGGAGTTTTTTTTTTTAAGAAATACCACAATTCCCTAAAAGCCAATGAAAATCTCAAAAAGTTTCGAAACAGCATTTGGTATGTAAAACTAGCCTTAGGGATTTTAGAAAAAAAAAAAATAATAATAATAAAAAACTACAATTTTTCCAATTTTCATTTTTTTTTACTTTTGGACTCAGGAGAGATATCGACTTTTAGTTTTCTCCGCTCGAAAGATATTTTTGTTCTTAAGCTAATTGGGTAGGAACTTAACATAATCGGAGAAATATATTGGCCTACATATTGAAAAACTGGATCAAAATTTGGCAAAATTCAGATAGTTGAAACTTTAAATGCAAATAACTTGAAAACTATAAGAGATACATGCGTGATACATGAGACACATGCAAGCATTTTTTCATAGACACTGTCGAGGGCTTTAAGAATATGAAAACGTTTTCAAAATCGTATAAGAAACAAATGAAAAATAAGCATTTTCTGTGTCAGAAGTACACTATTTTGATCTCTAATAGCTCCGCTTCTGAAAGGTATATGTGGCCCCTCTTCCAAATTGCACGCTCCTCAGCTACGCCTATCAGAAATTTTATGTCTAATCTAATCTAATCAGTTAATTAGAACTTACAGTTTATTACCAAAAAATTTTGATTCTGTAAAATGTTCACACTTTCCAAATTTATTACTTAAAACAAATAATTTTGTTCGACCAAAGTCAGCTTTTTATATTAGGCAAATCAAATTTTAGCAAATATAGTCAAATACTAGCTTCTTCTGAACTTAGTTTATAAATTGCTCTATGCATTTTTAGACATGTCCCATATAAGACCTCATTTAGATTCTATAGTATAACTTAAAAGCTCATGAACAGCGTTACCGTTGAGAATTTTTAAAAAGTGTCCAAAAAAGGGGATTTCAAAATAAAAAGTCGCCAAGAAAGGGGATTTTTTGAAAAAAAGGGGCCAACTGCTTTATAACCTAAAATAAATCATTAAAATTTGTTTATTTGATAACAACAAAAACAAAAAATTTTTTATTTTAAGAAAAACTACTAAATCCAATTCTGTTACTAAAAAAATAATTTATTTATAATTATTTTACAACAGTTTTTATTATTGCAAAAATAAAGCTTTATTCACAAAAATAGTTGACATACAATCCTCTTTTTATTAATCACACTTCTCTATATTTATACGAGGTCTTCACTCGTATTCCAGTCTTTCAAATCCCCGTCTAACCAATTTAGAACTGAACGTATGGATCCACAAGTATTGTATTATGTCTGTTGAACAAACTATTTTTTATTTATGATAATTTATTAAAAAAATCCACTGAGGGATTGCTTCGAAGAATGTAAAAATATAAATCAGGATATCGTATCTGCTTTTTTCCTTTCTCAATCCAGTCCAAAAATATTCGGTATATGATGATTTTAATTACTAACAGTTTCAATTCATTTATAAATACTCCGCGGCTTTTTATATCACTATACTGTTTAAATTAATATATAATGGGTCGATATATTTCAAACAACTTAATTTCTCGCATTTAGCACATAGTCTCAAAAAGTCGCCATTTAGTCGCCATTTAAAAAAGGGGCCAAAAAAGTGGCCAGGTGGTTGAAAAAGGGGCAATTGGCGACTAAAGTCGCCAAACGGTAACACTGCTCATGAAGCTCATGAACCATAGTGTTATGTGGTTGGACTAAAATTTGTAAAATAAATTTCATTCTCCAAAAGGGGAAGAGTATTAATTAAGGTTTAATGCAGTTTTTTTTTTTTTTTTGGCCCCTGATTAAAATTTACTTACCCGTTACATTCTCTCTCGTTTTATTAAGAAAATCTCATTTTAAAAAAATTTGTTTTAAACTTTTTAATTTTTATTGATCAGTTTAAGGATACAACTAATAATAATCATATAATTTTTTTTTTTTGTAATTTTTAATTTTTTTTTCTTGGTTGTTTTTATTTTTTTACTTGTTAATATCTTAAAACATATAAATTTATAAGAAAATGTAGACATTTTTTGTTTTTACTTTCATTTTTTTAAATTTAATTTTATTTACTTGGGGAATTTTTAAATAAATCAATATTTAATGATGACTTTCGATCATGTCTTATATAATTTTTGTTTTATTTTTATTTTTTTCAATTGTTTTGAATGTTTTTCTTTTTTGGTTTGTAAATGTATAAGTTGAGTAATTAATAAATTACTATGTATGTATGTAGTATGTAAATGTAATAAATGATGATGTAAGTATAGAAATAAAACAAAAAACTTATTCCGGAAAAAATTAAATTTTATGAAAAATTTATAAAATATTAAATATATTTTAAAATTTGTTAGTTTAAAGTTTACCACTGAAAGTTTGTAAATATTTTCCAGAATGTGGATTTTAAGCTTTAAGTTTATAACATTTAATCATACGAATGAGTGATTGAATTGAATGTTTGAATGATGTTAAGGGTTTAATTCTGTTTCCCTGTTTTTTTTTGGGGGAATTTAATTTATTTCATTTTATCTTCTTCTTATTTATCTTTCGATTCTTTTATTTAATTTGTTCTTGTTTGGTTTTTTTTAGCAACTTTTAATGTATATAATATTTAATTATTTTGTTTTTATTATTTTTATGTAATTAAGTATTTATGTATGTATATTTCTTGTTTTCTGTTGTTGTTCTTATTCATTGGTTTTATTAGTAGTAGTATTGTTTTGTTTTATTTTTTATTTTTTAATTCTGGGCTAAAAACAAAATAAAAAAGAAAAAGTAAAAAACTATTTAGGGATTTCATTATTTATGCTTCTTTACTCAAGGGTTATTTAAGTTTTAAGGGGGGATTTTAGGTTAAAATTTGGTAATTTTTAAGGAAAGTAGTTTTCCTTTAATATTAAGGTTAAGTAGAAATATGTTTTAATTTTCTTATTTATTTTTTTAGGTTAAATATAAATAATTTTAAAAACTATTTTTTATGGTAAAGGGGTTTGTTTTCATTCTTCTTTTGTTAATTTTATTTTGAGTAATAATTATTACATCAACTATTTATTTGTTTTTCATTTTGTTTATTTTAAAATTTTATAAGTTTTCATTTATTTTTGTTTTTCTTGTGATTTTGTTTTTGTATAAGTTGTATTTCATTTTGTTTTTCTTAATTTTACTTAATAAATGTTTTTTGTTTTATTATTTTTTGTTTATCAATAATATTTAACTTATTATTTTAAGATTGGTTTATTATTCATATTGATCTTTTGTTTTATTTTTTCTTTTTAAATTTAATTTTTTAAACAGAAATATGTCGCTGGGTGTCTTGTAGTTAAGACTTAATAAGAAATTTAGGCACGTCCTTTGCGGGCACCTGCAATTAGAAGAAGAAAATAAAGAAATTAGAAAACAAATATTAAATAATTAATTAAGAAATATTTTTTAAGAAAGAATTAATTGCTAAAATTATGTGATTTTAAAAATTCCTCCTTTTTTTTTTCTTCAGAGGACCCCAAATCGAAAGGACCTACAAAAAAATTTTAAAATAACTGAACGAGAACTAAACGAGAACTGAACTAGACGAGAAGTGAACTAGAAGGGAACTGAACTAGAACTGAACTAGAACTGAACTAGAACTGAACTAGAATTGAACTAGAACTGAACTAGAACTGAACTTTTGTATTATCTTCAGAGGACCCCAAATCGAAAGGACCTACAAAAAAATTTTAAAATAACTGAACTAGAACTAAACGAGAACTGAACTAGACGAGAAGTGAACTAGACGAGAACTGAACTAGACGAGAAGTGAACTAGACGAGAACTGAACTAGACGAGAACTGAACTAGAACTGAACTAGAACTGAACTAGAACTGAACTAGAACTGAACTAGAACTGAACTAGAACTGAACTAGAACTGAACTAGAACTGAACTAGAACTGAACTAGAACTGAACTAGAACTGAACTAGAACTGAACTAGAACTGAACTAGAATTGAACTAGAATTGAACTAGAACTGAACTAGAACTGAACTAGAACTGAACTAGAACTGAACTAGAACTGAACTAGAACTGAACTAGAACTGAACTAGAACTGAACTAGAACTGAACTAGAACTGAACTAGAACTGAACTAGAACTGAACTAGAACTGAACTAGAACTGAACTAGAACTGAACTAGAACTGAACTAGAACTGAACTAGAACTAAACTAGAACTGAACTAGAACTGCACTAGAACTGAACTAGAACTGAAATAGAACTGAACTACTGAATAGTTCTTAATAAATTTGCTACTACTTTGGGAAAGGTCAGCGAGATGTAAGTAGGTACGTAATTTTTACTTCGGATTATAAGTAAGAGTATTTATAATCTCTATATGTTTTTGGCAACTAATATTTATCTTTATTATATGTCATATTTTTATTTTTTTTTTAACTTTTGGTCGCCATTGAAGTTTATTTTCGGTGCACTTTTTGGCAAAGTCTAAATAATTTTTTCTTTGAACAAACTTTGTTTTCTTAACAATTGTATTGAAAGCGACTTTTTTCTCTTCAACAATAATGCTTAGTTGGCGGAATATAAAAATTAAAAAAAAAACTTTTCATCTCATGTCCTAATAGTTTTTTTTTTTTGTTTCTTTTTTTGTTGGTTTGTCCTCAATAGTTTTTTATATAAAATACACTTCATTTGTTAAGAGCATGAACAAATGCAATGTCGTTTATTTTTATTTGTATTCTCTTTTTGATAAAACTTTTTTCTATAAGCAAAAATTTACAAAAAAAAAAAAAAGGAATATAAATAGTCAGCTTTTTTAGCCCCACCTTGACAACAAACTAATTAAAGTTGTTTTTTATATATTGAATGTCTCCACAATAAGAAAAATTTAGAAAAGTTTTTTTTTTTTTTTTTTTTTTTTTAACACAACAATACGTTTTAAATTAAATAGTTTTCTTTGAAGTTAGTCCAGAAAAATAAACAAACACACCCATTAAGATCTTCATCTCAATGGTGCAGAGAAAATCAAGAAACTTTCTGTGCAGATTAATTTGAAAAAAAAAAAACTACTAAAATTGTGTACTTAATAAATAACCACAATATAAGGTGAAATGAAATTTATAATCAGGAAGAGTGCTTAAAAATAGTAACAGGCGCTTTTAAATTTTCAGTTAATTTATCTGAACGAAAAAAAAAAATTTATTCTTCTTTTAATTGTATTGTAGATACTTCAAGTAATTGAAAGCACATTTTTTGTAATTTAAAACAATAATGATTTACCATTTTGGTCTTTGAAAGATATAATAGGAATATAAAAAGAAACGTTCACCATTTTATAAAATAATTATTTTAATTGTTATTGCCTTTAGCTTTTAAAACAATTTCTGTTTAAATTAATTACAATTATTTAATCTTCAATAATGTTTCCTAGCAATTTGCACAATTATTTAGATTAATTTTTGTTGCATACATTCCACATCACTAACTATAATTCTAAGCAAACATAAGGAAAATATAAAACAATTATCAACTGTGCTACATTTAATAGACAATTTAAATTAATATTTTGCTTAAACAACTCACTAGCAACCCAGCTAAATTAAGAAAAGGAAAATTACAAAATTCCCTCAGATTTCTTTGAATTATTTCTTTTATTTTTAACACACAATTAAATGATTGTCCTCAAGCCAGTGTAGATTTACTGGTTGCTGGCTACATCCTCATCATTATTGTCATTATGACCATTTTTTGCCTTTATGTAATTTGTTAGTTATTTAATTTTAACTTTTTTGTTGAGCAAATTTCATTTAATTACCTCTGTCCCACTCATTTACTTACCTTTATCTTTATTTTTACGTTGTTCCTTGGCAGTCTTATCCTTGGATTTGCCTGGTTTGCAGTTTTTCTTAATAACACGTGTTGCTTCACACGATGGATCGCTGGTTGCCTTCAATTTATCAGCCCGTGTCATTTGACCAGTAGCACATTCAGACCAGGAGCCTTTTTCATAACGACATGCTGGAAAATTATACAACGAAAACGGAAAAATAGCATTAATATTTAAGACGAATTAATATTGTCTTTGGTAATAATGAAGTAAATTAAGTGAATTTATAATTTCTTTTTTTTTATATAAGGGGGATTATGTTTAATTAAAATGTTTATTTTAAGTAAGTAAACGGAAAGTAAAATGTTTCCAAGGAACGCTTTAGATTTAAATGAAATTGTGTTATATTTAATAGTAAAATAAACATATTTTTGATGTTAGCTATTTCTTAATGAATTTCTGGTTCAATTCTAGTCAAGTTCTAGTTCAGTTTTAGTTCAGTTCTAGTTCAGTTCCAGTTCAGTTCTAGCTCAGTTCTAGTTCAGTTCTAGTTCAGTTCTAGTTCAGTTCTAGTTCAGTTCTAGTTCAGTTCTAGTTCAGTTCTAGTTCAGTTCTAGTTCAGTTCTAGTTCAGTTCTAGTTCAGTTCTAGTTCAGTTCTAGTTCAGTTCTAGTTCAGTTCTAGTTCAGTTCTAGTTCAGTTCTAGTTCAGTTCTAGTTCAGTTCTAGTTCAGTTCTAGTTCAGTTCTAGTTCAGTTCTAGTTCAGTTCTAGTTCAGTTCTAGTTCAGTTCTAGTTCAGTTCTAGTTCAGTTCTAGTTCAGTTCTAGTTCAGTTCTAGTTCAGTTCTAGTTCAGTTCTAGTTCAGTTCTAGTTCATTTCTAGTTCAGTTCTAGTTCAGTACTAGTTCAGTTCTAGTTCAGTTCTAGTTCAGTTCTAGTTCAGTTCTAGTTCAGTTCTAGTTCAGTTCTAGTTCAGTTCTAGTTCAGTTCTAGTTCAGTTCTAGTTCAGTTCTAGTTCAGTTCTAGTTCAGTTCTAGTTCAGTTCTAGTTTAGTTCTAGTTCAGTTCTAGTTCAGTTCTAGTTCAGTTCTAGTTCAGTTCTAGTTCAGTTCTAGTTCAGTTCTAGTTCAGTTCTAGTTCAGTAATAGTTCAGTTCTAGTTTGGTACTAGTTTAGTTTCATTTCTGTAATAGTTCAGTTCTAGTTGACTTATAGTTCTCTTCTCTTTTAGTTGATCAATAATAAGTTGAAAGAATTTTGAAAATTTACCTAGCCAATCGAAACGCTACATACATATTAAAATATTAATAAACCAATGTTTCAACATCATATTGAAAGGTTTTTCTTTTTCCATGTAAACATCCAAAGTGTAAAAACAATAATTGCAAAAATTTAATATTATCATGTAAAATAAGAAACCGAAAAAAACCAATTGAAATTTAAATATTATTCTGCCATAATAGCAACATCTTAAAATGTTGTAATATGGAAATTTATCCATTTCTTTTTATTTTTTTCTTTTCGAATAAAATTTGTTCAAATAAATTCGCTTAAGTCAATTTGCATTTAACAACATTTTAAAAACTTATCAACATTTCAATACGACTGACTGCAAACATTAAAAAGGATAAAGTTATCCTTTTTATACATTTTTTGCCGTACGTTAAACAAACCAAGCAGACGGCTGTCATACATATAGACAGACAGATAGACCAATAACATGCATATTCTTTTACTAAATGCCATAACAGACACATGAGAATAAATTTTATCAGTAGGTTTTTTATTATTTTTTTTTTTGTATTTCCTCTTTTTTGCTCTTCTTTATCAACTGAACATTTTGCTTCTTTCATATCATGTCATATTCAGTAGCATTCCATACTGAAGGCAAAAATAAAAACAAGGAAGAAAAATTATACAGTCAACTATCTGCTTGTGTTTTTTTTTTTTTTTTGAAAAAGTCATACTAAATGTTTTTGGTATAAATTGTTATGTTAATATATTCAAACGCGATAAGCCATAGCCAGCTCTAGGACAGTTTTCAAACAAATCGTATAAATGAAAAAAAAAAAAAAAAAAAAATAACTTTTACATTTCTTTATTCTATAACTGTAACATATAAAAAAGGCCATTATATATTTGTTTGAAATGCAAGTTATTTTTTTTCTGTTTTTGTAATCTGACCGACCAATATTTTTGTTTAAAGTCAGCCGGGGCTTTAGAATTTTAAAATCCTGTTTTTTTTTATTACTTTACTCTGTTCGTTTTTTTTTATTTAGATGCAAATTATTGTTTTCCGACATACATATTTGAATTTTTAAAATGCTGCTATTAGTTTTGTGTTACATATTTTTCAATTTGAATATTGTGTGTTTAGACTATTTTTTATTTCATTCTTTATAGCTTTTTGTGAAGTGGCTGTGTGGCATAGGTTTTGAATTGTAATGGTGCTAAGAAAAATAATAGTAAATTTTGAATTTTTATAAAAAATATATTTATTTTTATTTTTTAATTTGCGGAGTTATCAAATTTGCTGTTTTATGTGTTGGTTAAGAATAGGAATTCGAGTAGTAAGCGAAATATTGGACCAATTACAGAGTTATCTTAGACTGTGGATAAAACCTCTATAATAATATTTTATCAATAATCATTTACAGAACAGGGATTGTTTATTATTATATAAAAAATTAGGCTTCTAAACGAAACTTTATTTCAGGTATACAAAATACTTAAATCTAGAAGATTTTCTATATTAATAACAAGCAAAATCTAAATTTTTGGAAATAAATCTATAACATCTAAATGGATTTATATAAAATTTCCCCCAGGCACAGCAGAGGAGTATGCAATATTAAGGTTGCTAGTGGAACCCAATATATATCCTTCAGGAGCGTAGCTATAGAGATTCAAAATAAGGTACCTCTAATATAGAAATAAAATTTTATTAAAGATTTTTAACACTTTTCTGAAAATCATCTTTACGGAAATGATTTTAAAATAAAACACAAACTCCAATACCATATACACACCCTCCTGAATTTAACCTATTTTAAATCAACATTTTTTACTTTAGCCTTTATATTCCAAAATTCCAAAGGCTGGTTCTACAAACCTAATACAGTTTCGAAAATGTTAATGTGTTCCAAAGAGTTTACAAATGATTCTTTCCAAATCTGCAATAAATGTAGTCTTTATGGGCAAAATGATCGAAAATTCCATTTTGAAATTTTCTTCGATTTCTTTTTTAATTGTGGGATTCTTTTTATAAAAATTTTAGAATTTTTCTACACTTTACCAATTAAATGATAAAGTCAACAATCGCTGAAAATTTCATTAGGATATCTTAACAAAGCAAGGGCTGACTTCCAAAACGTCAGTTGCTTTGTGTTCAAAACATTGATAATGCATACCGTCTCAAAACGTCGTAGGCACATATAAGAAACGCCGTAAAAAAGTATTCATGGCATCGGTTTTTAAGATAATGCTTTGACACTTTATTGTTGACATTAGTTTGCTACTCGCGTTTATTTATTTGATTTTAATTAAAAAGAAAACTAAAAACGATGGTAAGTTTTTTTTATTTTATTTAAATAAAAATTCATATGTACTTATACATTATTTATTTTTTAGTGAAAAAAAGGACTCACGAACAAAAAAAGCTGCTTCTTGAAGCCGATTTCTGCTCGAAACGCAAAAAGCGAAATGCTTTGTGGGAGAAAGTCTTACGTGAAATCAAGGAGGTGGAGGAATCTTTCCCGTTTTCACGGGATGATATCACAAAGTTTTTAAACTTTTCTGTAACCTATAGAAGAATTAAAAAACGTAACAACTTATCTGGAGAAGCACCCACAACTTGGTAATTTTTCGACGAAATGGACGAAGTCTATGATGATGTTTCAGTTCCAGTAGTGAATTTGGAATCTTCACTTAATGATTCTCTAATGAGGCGCTATTAGAACTTTTCTTTTTATTTTATTGGACTGTGTTATAGTAGACAAAATTTGAACAGAATTTCCAGTGGAACTCTCCGACAAATTAAAAAAAATTATCAAGTAAAACTTGGACCGCAGTGCTCACCAATTTCGTTTTTGTAAACAACTAATTCTTTTCAAAATAACACAAACAGCCGATTTATTTAAAAAAAAAAAAAAAAAAGTACATAGCATCGCTCGCATTTCATAACGTCAAAATAAACAAAGCACACGGTTGCAATGTTTCGTAACTTTTTATACATACACGATTTAAGCACCCCAACAAAACTGTATACAAACTTTGTGTGAGTACGTTTTGGAAGTCAGCCAAGATATCATTATATACCAAATATGTATAGTTTCTTAAAAAAAAATTTTTTTTTTTTCAAAAATTTGTGTTCTGGTTTCACTGTTACCCACCATCAAAAAGATGTTGAGTTGTCATTCCACGTGTATATTTTTTGGGTCCTAGCAAGATTCTGAGTCGACTTGGCTATGTCCGTCCGACTGTCTGTTTATCTGTCTGCTTAAAGCAAAATAGTGCTCGGAGAGGACTACCTATGAAGACGAAATTTAAGTCAAATATTTACTTTATGTAAGGCTTGTTTGGTAAATGAAAATCGGTCCATTGTAGCTTTATTATATATATACCATCAAAAAGATGGGGGGTATATTGATTTTGTCATTCCGTGTGTAACATGTCGAAGGAATCATCTAAGACCCCACAAAGTATATATTTTCTGGGTCCTGGTTAGATTCTGAGTTGATCTAGCTATGTCCGTCCGTCTGTCCGTCTGTTGAAAGCAGGATTGGGCTCGAACGGGATAACGTAGGGGACGAAATTTGGCACAAATATTTGTCTTATATAAGGTTTGTTTGGGATTGGGAAAAATCGGTTAATAAACAAAAAAGTTATGGGTTAAAAACTAGCAACACAGGGTGTCCGTTTTATATTTTTCTGCTGATATTTCTCCAACAAAAGCATGTACGACAACGAAATTTTGTACGTATAGTTTGGGGATCGAAAACAAAAAATGGGCGTGGTCCGCCCACTTTACCGCCCACCTCCCATATAAGGTGAAAATCAACGAAATTTTGTTCAAATAGTTTAAGGACCAATGTAAACTCGGAAACAAAAAGTGGACGTGGTCCGCCCACTTTACCGCCCTCTCCCATATAACGTAAAATTTGAAAAAGTTGATGGTGGGTATATAGATTCGGCCGGGCCGAATATAACATACGCGTTTGTTTTTGTTATATATTTTATATTTTTATAGCTGAACTTTAGAGAAATTCTTTGATTTAAAATCATTTTCCATTTAAAATCAAATAAACAATTTCTTTTTAGGTTCAAGCACAATTTAAAGCTACCAACACTCACGTACTGATTACATTTGTTTTAGTTATTGCAACATAAAAATTTCCAACGTGATTTTTTTTTCTTAAAAGAATCCAGTTATTTGCTGTCGCAAAATAAAAATTCTTTTAATTTTGTTTATAAAACGTTTTAATTTTTATTTCATTCTACAATGTATGAAAATGGTAGTCACGATTGCAATGCAATTTAACACGTCAACAGAAAACAAAAATAGAAAAAATAAAAAATTCTAACAGCATTACAATACAGGCTGCATAAACTAAATTTTAAAACTATAAATGCATTTAAACGACAACCTGCATTTTCTTTCACTTGTTTAGTATAAAATTATATACACAATTTTATGATTTTTTTTCCTTTTTGTTTATTTAAAAAAACATTAAATTAATGCATCACATTAAAACAACAATATACAAAAAAATCTCTACCCTGACATGCCAGAATTATATAGAAAAAAAGGGGCAAAATAATACGAAAATAATATAAAACTAAATGAGACTGCATTGAGAATGCAGCATTAAAATTGTTATAACGGAAATGGCCTATAACATTTTTACTTTAAAGCCTTTTTTGCATAATAATGATGCCTAAGAAATGGGGAAAAATTATAGAAAATAAAATAATAAACTGCAGAGAAAAGGTTATTAAAAAAATATATAGTGAAAATAGTTATAAAATAAAGAATTTTAAAGATTTGTGACTAAATGGTTTCCGTTGCGAAAATAGTAAAACGGAAATGCAAAAAAAAAAAAAAATAGTGTAAAAGAGAAATAATAGGGTTGTAAGATTTGACAGTTTTTAATTCAATGACAGGGACTAGCTGAGAAATGTTTTAATGCATTGTTTCATAAAATGTGCAAATAGGAATTTAAGTCTTTAGAAACTTTATTATAATTTTCAAATACCACTACCATAAAATCACGTAACTTTAATTTCGTGTTCATGTGTTTGAGAACTCTTATACACATAGAACCAAATACTTATCTGTAATTTCTTGTTACTATGTTAATTATCCCAAAAAAAATTAAAAAATACCATTTGAAGACAGAACAGTTAAACAAAGTAGCTTTATATAGGATTTCATTCACTTATAAGCGTTTATATCTAATCTTTTTGTTTAATATTATAGATATTTTAAAAAGTAAAATTTAAAACTATGTAATAAATTTCACTATTTTAAAATTTTTAGCACACTTTTCTTAAAATAAAGCGAACAAATGCAAATTATGTTTATATGGACTTGTTTCAAAAATTTGAGACTGAATAATTTCTAAATGATTATAGGCATCAACATAATTTTTGCACATGATATAAAATATTTAATGGAGAATTGATAAATGCGCAATTCAGAAAATTATATATAATTTTACTATATATTTTTAAAGGTCGAAGTTTTTATTATTGAAAATATGGGTATTTTCGGAAAATTGCCTCGTGTGACTACGTTTACCGGTAGGCTATCATAATTTTTTACAAAACCTTTAAGAACATATTAGGCTATATAGTTTAATTTACAGAAGTACCGAAATCAACAATCAATTTTTTTTACAGACTTAAAAAGTTCAACGTCTCATCCAAAATTGATCATTTTTGATTACTGCTGGATGTAGGGTGAACTTTCAGAACTTTTCAAAATTACACTTACACGTTTTCTTGAGGTCCCATCTTTTAGAAAATGCCAAAAAAATATTAAACTTTTTTATCTAAATTTTTAAAAAAAGATAAATATATAAAGTTACTTTTTTGGCAAAAAATTGCAATTTTTGAGACCTGTTTTGAAATTTTGAATTTAAAAATTTTTTTCTTGTTATCGAATTGAGATAACAAAAAAATTTTTTTATTACCTTAATTTAAAAAATTATAGAGAATTTCAACATATTTTTAAAAAAATTTTATTTTGAAAGTTATAGGGCAAAATTGCAAAAAAAGTCAATGCCAAAAATGAGTAATTTATTTTGTGAAATTAAATATCTTTTAAACCATACCAGATAATTTAACAAAAAAAAAAAGTCCGTTCTTATAGATTCTTATGCACTTAGGACCATACATCTTTTTTTTCATGCTTCTAGATTCGGTGTTATAAAAAATTCTAAAGTTATCATTAGGGGTATGAGAAAGTACCACAAAGACCATACTAATGGATTCTTATGTTTAATTTCAAACTACTACTTTTAATATTACATGCTTTTAATATTATATACAAGTTTAAAAAAAAGTAACATTAAAAGAATAAAAAAGTACCACTAAGTCCTGATATGAATTAACTTCAATTTCATGTTCCTAAGTTCAATATTATAGAAATTCAAAAAGTATCATTATAAACAAAAATTACCAAGTTCCATTTTCTGCTCTAGAACATATCCTTTAAAAGTCCAAATTCAAAATGCTCAATATGATTAAATTTGCATGTGACAAGTATGACTTAAAATTTTAAAATTAAAAAAATTATATTGAAATAGTACCAAACTATTTGCTTGAATTTGGTCATATGCATGTCTTGATACCCAAGCTCCAAATAACATTTGATTTAATTCTTTTGCATGACAAATTAAACCATCTAGTCACTAAAATTTTCAAAAAATTGTATCAATGAGTTTTAGTAAAATGCAGTTTTCTGCTTTTACCCCTTTTCGGTACTTTTTTTTCTCATGAATGTAGCCAAAAATCGCATTCTAATTAATTTAAAAAATTTAATGGGCTTCATAGTAAAATATTTCATCTGAATATGTTAACACTGGTCAACAAAAAAATCCTCCCCCATATACGAATTTTGATGTGCTAAACACGAATCTGCTTTCAGTTTTTTTCCATCAGGTCTGGATTTTGTTTTTTTGGGCGTGTCTAACATTAGTAAGGCCATTACTCTAGTATATTTCTTCATAACTCAAGAACGGTGTATACAATTGATCAAAGTGATACACCAAAAGATGCGTACTAAAAATATCTTCAAATTCCCCAAACTTAATTTTTTTATATGCTCAAAAGTTTCAGAGTTATTTTGTTACTTTTAATAAATGAAAACATCAAAAATGTTTCATTTGATCATCTTTACCCCAGCAAAAACTTTGCTTGCCATGTAATGAGATAAGAAGCTAATATAATGGCTCTACACTACTTTCACATTAGATGAATAACTCATTATTTTAACACGGTGATGTCATTCGAGGCAACTACTTACTCTATATTATTACAGGTAGGCATTTCAGAAAGTCATTACTTAGATGTCGTTACAAGAACTAATTACTTTGTAGCTATTCAATCACTCATTAGTTTCAAAATATTACAGAAGTCATTATTAGCAAAATGAATAGTAACTAGTTACATTATCGGTTACAAGTAAGTACTGAAGTATTGAAAATAAAAAGCAGAAATTTTTTTGAAATTTATTTATTTGAAAATATGCGGAAATCAGGATTTGACATACTATTTCATACCATAGACTTGGAGTTAATTCTTGAAGCGCACTCTTGTGACCCGTGCAGAAATTGAATAAAATACCGGACCTTACTGACCTGCCCCCGTCTGAAAATTGTTAAGAGTTTAATACGTTTAATAAATTGTTTTAAGATAGCCAATAAATTTTTCTTACCTTTATGTAATTGTATTTCCTAAATGGCAATCGCTTCAAATTTGTTGCCTGTTGAGTTTCAAGGTATTATAAATTTGTGGCAATGTGCCTAAGAGAAACAATGCAAATTAATGGATATTTTTTAGTAATATTCAGATACTTACCACTTTTAAACACTAATAATTTACCAATAGCCTTTTGAAATAAGAAATTGATTTTTGTAAACATTAACAAAAAAATTTTATTTTCTTGAATTTATTTTTTAATGTCAAGAATTTTTGATTTTGAAAAATTTTACAAACATTTTTTCAGACACAAAATTTATTTAGTACACATGACATTAAAATTAAATGAACAATAACACTTTTTGCATATAACTAGCTTATTGAGCAAAGTACGTATTTTGATGTTAATACAACATTTATAGATAATAAAATTTCCTACAAATTTCCTCTAGTACATTTTCATACCCCTTTACTGGTTTAAGAGTTATACCGTATTTTATGTTTGATTTAGCATTTTACATAAAGTCAAATTACAGAGTTCATGAATGAATTCATGTACATGAAGTGGTCTAATGGATTTGTCAACAATAAGCTATACTGTCTGCTTACGTCGTGGTTTCGACTTCACCGGAGACTGGTGTGTTTACGATTAATTATTTGTTAAAGTCTTTGAGATTTTAACAAACAATTAAGTATTTTCATATTTTACCCACTTTTAAAATATATGAATTTTATAATATAAATGAAGAGATAGATAAAAAGTAACATTTCCAAAAATCTGATCTTATGTAACTGATTATATATCAAGTTAAAAGTAAGTAGTTACTAATCTACTTTCATGTAATGCAGAAAGTATGTTGTTATGATTGAAAAGTAACTACATCCGTAACTACATACCATTACCAAGTTTTTGCTGGGACCTTAAAGCTGGTAATACTGCGAATAAAGTAAGGTATATATCTTCAAAATTGATGCACAAATCTAAATTTTATTCACAGTTAAGTAAAAATACCCATGGTGGCCAAAAACAATTTTTTTTATTTTTTCTTGAAACAAAAATAGGTGGACTAGGTGGACTTTGACGAGTTAAACAAGAATCTGTATTCACTTTTTTCTATCTGGTACTGATTTTTTTTTTTTATGTGCATGACTAATATCATCACCTTATTCAGCGGTCACACTATAAAATTCGAGAATGATTTGTCAAACTTAGGCTATAGCTCAAGACAAATTGGACAAACTGTTCTCGAGTTATACAAGTGTGACTACCTAACGGCGGGGTCATAGTAGTCATGCCCATAAAAAAAAATCAATGCGTGAAAGAAACAAAGTAAAAGCTGATTCTTATTTAGCACGTTGAATTCCATATAATCCACCTATTTTTTTTATTTAAGACGAAAATTTTTTTTGCCCACTAGTGTATTTCCACTTAGCTATAGTTACGCATGTGTATCCAAACTTAACTGTGAATCCAATCAAGATTTGTGAATAAATTTTTATGATACGTGGCTGTATTTACTCGTAGTTTTGCCAGCATTGAGATAAACGTGATAAACTTAAATATTTTTGATGTTTTCACTTTAAAAAAAAAAGTTTTAGTAAAAAAAAAGAAATCTTGAATTTTGCATGAAAAAAATTTTTTCCGACACTTTTTTCGAAATATCTCCTAAACTATTGAGCGGATAAAAATTTGATAGAAAAGCGATTTAAAGCGATTTATCATTTATATAAATCGTGTATACCGTTCTCAAGTTATAGTGAAATATACTCGAGTAATCGGCATATTTAGGGCACAATATTAGACACGCCCATAAAAAAAAAAACCCGACCTGATGGAAAAAAAACTGAAAGAAGATTCGAGTTAAGCATACGGAATTCCATCTAGTCTTCATATTTTTTTTTAGAAGGAGCTCGAAAAAAATTTTTTGTCGACCAGTGTAATTAATAGAATTTTTAAGCCCTTATACGTTTGAATTTCCAAAAATTTTCATTTTTGATCAGACAAGAACGAGATATACATTTTATCTCTTTGTTTACTTGTTCATTTTCTTCCAAAAAAAGGCTGAATTACAAAAAAGTACCAGATAAGGAGTGAGATCGAAAAAATCTTAACATACATAATACTCAATAACTTGGAAACGGTTGATATTAGAGTTTTCATTATTTTTTTAGTCATTTGATAATTTAGCACAGATCACAGAAATATATAATCTTTATGGTTCTAACCACTAGTTATAAAATTGTGGACCATTTTTGAAAACCCTTTCTTTGGAGATTTGATAGTTGCTTCAGTCACTTTTTTGGAACAGTGTACACATCTTCTGTTAAAATCTTCAGTATTTTGGGACACCTTTTTTGTGCTCTTGAATTCACTTTTCACAAGAGCTCAATATCACTCCACTGGTCTAAGCTATGGACAATTTTGAAAATTGACCTCTCTCGGTGCTAAAACTAAGTTATTGATTTGGTACCACTCCAGAACTTTCTTACCGTAGTGACATGATACCAAATGGGTCCAAAAATATGTGGACACGTTGTGCTTTCTTAAGAAAAGAAGAAGTCTTTTTTGCAAATATTCCTTTATGCATATTTTGATATTTATAGATCCGAATGTATCAAATGACTTTCTTGTTTTGCCGCAACTGCAAAAAGTTTGTCATACTATAAATTTTGTAAACATTTTTGCTGCTTTTGGGTCTTAATCTTATCTCCAACATTGCTTCGAGCATTAGCAATAAAAATTTTTGAGACACAAGCTGCGAAGATGAGTATTGAGTATTTTTGTATGAAATTTGGTTTTAAATTGCGAGTCCTATTTTTGGCTTGTATTTTTTTTTGCAGAATTCCAGTTTGGAATTTTTTGAACTTTATATGTTATCAACTTTCCCATTGGCTTTAAATTTTCGCACCAAATAGTCAAAGCACTGAGAAAACTGAGCTTATTTTCTACCAGGTGTGTTTGGAGTTCCTTTCAATATGCCTTCAATTTTATGGCCTTCCCAATATCATGTGGTCCTTTTTTCTTACCGAACTAGGTTTCACATCAATAGTCAAATTCTCCTGATACTGTTTAATAACATTAGAAACGGTTGTACGGACGACATTTAATTCTGTGGCCAATTATTTATAAGACCTATTTGGATTTTTTGAAATTTTTTAATAACTTGTAGGACGTAAATATTTTTCGTCACTTATTTTGATGAAAATAAGGACAAATTAACAAAAAAGAAAAAAAAAAAATTGAATATTGATGCCGAAAAAATTTAAGAGGCAAAATGTGTGTAAAGATTTTTTCGATCTCACTCCTTACTTACACGATTTTTAAATGAATAACGATAACTATCAAATTTATTTTGTATCTCTACTAGTTTAGCAGATATATTCATGTTGACCACCTAAATATTCGAATTTCCAAAAATTCCGTTTAAGTGGATCTAGTTGATGGGAGACCAATCTACCGTTTGGACTGTTCATTGAACTAAATCAGACAATTTGTTCTTGAGATACACATGTTGCAATATAGTAAAACCTTATAAACTTTCTATTGAGGACTAGGACACATCAAGTTTAATTAATTGATACAAGTTTGTTTCATTCAAAATCATCGTATCGCAATCAGCTGTTTCAACCAGCTTTATGCTGATGTGTGTATGTAGCTATTGACACAAAAATTCTAGGTAGCGTATCGCAGAAATCTATAGAAAATAGATTAATAGATAGTAGCTGCGTGTGTTTTTAACAACCTTGTGGTTTATTTTGCTCACAAAATAACCGAAAAACAGGGTTGTTTATACAATGAATGTTCAAAAACATATGATACATTTACTTTGGTACAAAATATTTCACGCTATTTTTCTTCGTTCTATGTTGCGATGGAAAGTTGACTGGTTGGGCCTTAAAACATTACAATAAATTTTTTACTCATAAGTCAAGAATATTTTGTGAAAACCTTATGGTTTTTGAAACATTTTGTTAGATAAGAGTACAAAAAAAGTATTGAAGATTTAAAAGAACTTACCTTTCTTGCATTTCTTTTGAATGGTTCGTGTTTGATCGCAGGCTGGATCACCCTTCTTAAGGGTCAACGTTCTTGAGCGTGTATTGGTTTTAGTGTCACATTCAGTCCATGGATTTTTGCCATAACGACACGAGAGACCTAAAAATAAAAATAATAAATAAATTAAATTCAACACATATAAAATACAAAAAATATTATACCAGTTTTTTTTTTTTTTTTTTTTGCATAGGTTTCATATCTTACTAATCTCTACAGACAATCTTTAAATTTACCTAATCTTATAATAGACATAAATATAAACAACAACATATTTATATTTATTTTATTTACCTTTATACATATTTAAACAAAAGTTAATAAATATTAACATTTTAAGTATAAAATTTCTTACAAATTGTTTATTTAGTCTCTTTATAAAATATTATAGTCATGTTTTCTTTTTCTATATTTTATTGCCTTGCAGCAGCTATAAATTTTAGATTTTAAGGTTTATTGTATACAATTTATATCTTATTTGTTCTCTATATAAGTCGGTAAAAGATTTTTATGTGTTGGCCATTTCCTATTTCCGCTTTAGACATTTTCTTTCTATTAATTTTATTTTTTATTTTTTCTTTAATATAGTTGTCTGTGATTTTCTCTTTTATACTCTACTGTCACTATTTTAGCTTTTTTATGGCAGTTTTATAGTTGAGCTTTATATTTTTATTTGTCTTTTTCTTCTTTATTTTACTTATTTTAAATCTTTTCTTTGGACATGTAATTCATTATTTGAAAAGTTGTTTGGTTGTTGGGGGGGGGGGGGGGGGGGGGTAGGGCGTTTGAGTGAACAGCTTAAATAGCCTTTGGTGTTTTATTATAAAGCAACAAATTTAATGGTAAAATTTTATATAAATGTGTTTTTAATGTGGCTAAGAAAATGTTAAAGTTAGATTTTTATTTCGTTGAAGGATTAGTCGGAAGATTTTAGTTGTATAAAATAAATTAGAAGATGAAAATAGATAAATAAAGTAAATAAATCTTTTTTTATATTATTTTCTTTTCAGCTTCAGCTATTTTAAGAAGAATTGGAGTTGTAGGATTTTTATTTTTGTGGAAGCAAGTAAGAAAAAGAAGATAATTTAAGTAAATGATTTCAGGTAAGAGTGAATTTTATAATTATTTAATGTGTTTTGCCAAAGAACAATTTGTAGAGAATTAAGTATAATGAAGCACGTAAAATGTCTATTTTACTTTTTTATTTAACATTAAATTTTAAATGTCAATTAATGGAAAATGTTTAAAGATTTATTTAATAACTTGTTTTGAGGCACAGAATTTTAGCATCTGGTCCACGTATTTTTTTTTTTTAAGATCAGTGTTATAGCCCAATATTTAAAAATTTTATGTGGTAGTTTAAGGTCACGAAAGGGTCAAATTCTATTCTGGAAAGATATTCGTAGATAGCTGAAATAATGGACCTGTTTTGATAAATATGCTTCTTCTTACAAGTTCTATTTATGATATTCCACGAGGTTAAAAATTATGCATATCCTTAGATAAAGGAAATTCTATAAGAAAATTTTTGAAAAATTATCTGCAATAAAAATAAAAAAATAAATATATAGACAAATTTTATTTTTTATTTTTTTTATTTTGGGGGTATATTGAATATTCTAAAAATTGTATAACAATCTATTAACCAACTATATATTGCACGATGTTATTTCCAAAATGAATTCAACTTTTTTTATTTTGTAATGCCGTGTTATTCTTTAATTCTGTTTAACTTAACATTATAGTTTTTTTCTTGAAATATTCAATAAAATGCGACAACTAAAAGTAATACATTATGATAATAATTTTGGTTTGTATTATAAACCAAAGAAAAGAAACTAAATAAACATTATAAACACAGACCAAATATGGTGTATCAAACGATTTATCAAAGATAAAAACTATTCCAATTACGTTTTTAATTGTATCAATTGTTAACTGATCAAAATTAAAATTTTTTAATATTGTTTTCCAAAAAAAAAAAAAAAAAAAAAAAAACGTCTTTTAATTAATTTTCTTATTATATCAATTAATAAACTAATCATATGAAATAAAAATAACGAGAATTTTTCATTGACTTGGCCGAGTCTGTGAAGTAGGCGGTGGTTTCCGAAATTATATCGATCATCGAAATATCTGCAGAAATGTATGAATTGAAGTTACAACAGACTCCATAACTTTCTTGTTTATAAACCGATTTTGACCATTTTCAATACACAAAAAAAAAAAAAAAAAAAAAAATATTACGGTCTTTTTTTCAATTAACATAGTTGTTTCATTTTGCATCGAAATTTAATAAATTTATTCAAGCAAAAATTAAATAAAAATATAATATCATCCAATCAACTACTTGATTGATTTAATGAATTCATTAATTGGGAATTTTTTTCTGTTTTGTATTTTTTACAGTTTTTAGAAATTGATATAATCATTTTGGCGAGAGGTGCAAATTTAAACAAGTTTTTAATTGAATGAATTATTTTCTAACATATTTGTTAATTGGTGACTTTTTTCTGTGTACCAAACAAACCTTATATACCCTGCAAAAACTTGGTAATGACAACTTTGTAATGACAACAAAATACTGTCTGCATTGCATAGAAGTTGTTTTGTAACTAATTATTTATAACTCGAGTGTAAATAACAGGGAACGTAACCGTTATGACTTTTATCATAAAAATCAAATATTAACAGTTGTTTTTTGATTTTTGTTTTTTCGAGCAGAAATACCGGTTATTTTTAGATTTTTATTTTTTTGATCAAAAATAACAGTTATTTTATGATTTTTATTTTTTCAAAAATAAAAGTTATTTTTGCTCAAAAAAATAAAAATCGAAAAATAATCGGTATTTCTGCTCGAAAAAATAAAAATCACAAAATAACTTTTGTTTCTGCTCAAAAAAATAAAAATCAAAAAATAACTTTTATTTATGCTAAAAAAAAATAAAAATCAAAATTTTAAAAAGCATATCATTTTTTGAAAGTAGACTCCATACAGATCACAATGATGTATTTGAGTCAGTTTTCCGACATTTGGTTGCTACTGCTTTTTTTGTTTAAAAATTCAAAAATAACAGTTATTTTCGGTCCCTGGTAAATAATCATTTATGATCAAATTTTTGAAAATATTAATTTTTATTGATTTTTATAATGCAGTTACCAATTTATATATTGAAAGAGGAGATACATAAATGAAAGGTAAAATTTTCGTATGAATTTATTTGTAATCTAAAATAGTTTATTTTAATTACATACTTGGTTGTTGTTAGGTATTTTAAATTAAAATTTATAAAATTTCGTTACTTTCATTTCATTACTTATTTATAATGTAACTAGTTCCTATTGTTATTACTAATCATGACTTCAGTAATGCCTTAAAATAATGAGTTATTCAGCTAATGAGTAAGTAGTGAAGATCCATTATATTAGCTTCTTAACTCATTACATGGCAATCAAAGTTTTTGCTGGGTAAGATTAATATTTGAACCAGACAGAAAGATGGACATAGCCAGATCGACTCAGAACCTAACCAGGACCCAAAAAAAAATATACTTTATTTGGTCTTAAATGATTTTTTGCACATTTTGCAGACGGAATGACAAACTCCAAATACCCCTCATCTTTTTGATGGTGGGCATAACAAGTGATAATTTGAATAATTGAATATTAAATTTGTTTCATAGGTTGAATTTCAGTTAATAAAATAATTGAATATGTATTACACTATGCGGAATCCTTTCATGTGCAATTGTAAGCCTTTGCTATGTGCACTAAACCCTCCAAAGAATTTTTCGATGGTAGGCAAAATTTTCGTTTTATGACCTTTTAAACTTTTCTATTTTAGCACCAAAGTAGTTTTAAATAAATAGAAAAAAAATATATATATATATAAATATAGGTTGAAGATGAAATATTTTAACATAAATGTTTAGAGCATTTAAAAGGCGATATTTCATTGGAACTTTTTATTCATTTATCTCTAATAATAAGGGGTAATTTCAAGTCCGTTTAAAAAAAATTACATAAAAGTCGATTAAAACTTGTATTTAATGGGTTAAAATGTTCTAAAGAAATTTTCTACGTCGAATTTCACTAGGGGTCACCAGAGGTCTAAAGTTCATATGGTATAACATTTATCCAAAAAATTTTAGCTAATGAAATTAGTAGCAATTTTGTTTACGATTTCTACAAAACTTTTAGTTTTATGTTATATTTCATTGCCTAGTTTAAGGGGTTTATATAAGAAATGTGTAAAAAAATGTTGTAATTTTCTTTTTTTATTTACACAAATTTGGCGAAGAAAATATCTGTAGAACATTTTAACCCATTAAATACAAGTTTAAACCAACTTTCATGTCATTTCTTGAAAAAGTACTAGAAATTACCTCTTATAAAGTAAGATAAATGAATTGAAAGTTATAATAAAATATTTCCCGTTAAATGTTCTAAATGTTTATGCAAAAATATTTTTGCTTCGAACTATATTGATATTATTTTTTTCGATTTATCCCTGAAAAAAGCGCCATTTTCAATCCTCTTTACCTCAATGAGCGCCGTACGCTTTATTTCCAGTTAATATTAATTAATCACGATTAGTTTCCTGAGTTACTAAATCGCAAATAAAATATTAACTCACCGTTTGTATGACTAAATTTTCATATCGCAATTTTTTTAATTGCAACTTAAACCCAATAGGGTAAGTGCACCTAATGTCGACATGTACCAGTAGTCGGCATTTTTAAATTTAAACTGAAATAATTAACAACAGCGAATATTATTGATGTAAGATCAATTTTGCCATGAAAATATATTTATGTAATTAAAATAAATTGACTTTCGAAAACGTTTTCCTTCGAATAGAATTACACCTTAACCCCCTGATGAAATTAAGTATTAAGTACATATCTTTTTTATGACTACAGATGCACTCAAGAAATAAATTATATAATCCGTATTCATATCAATCCGGTCAAAAGTACAGTAAGTATCAAGCGGATTTTCTTGATTTAAGAATAGCAAAAAATTCTTAATTTTAGATTTATTTAAGCCTACTTTGGATTAAGTTAATACCAGTTTGTTCTTGGTTTTAGAAATTTGGACTTGATTTAATCTTAAATCCATTTACAATCAATCCAAAATTCTACTTTATTTATGAAATGTATATCTTGAATCAAACCTAATTGCGATGAAATTAAGCTTAATTGATCAATAATACGCTCGTTGTTAAATATAATTTTTATACTTTATATATAAATTTTTAAATGCTGGTAACATTTCTTTACTTGCCTTCTCCTATAAAAATATATAGAAAATATTTACGAGTAATTCGACATGATGAAGACACTTTCTACACTAGTTCCTAACATTGATTTTTTACATGATAAAAATCGTTTTGATAATCAGCAAAAAATTAGTTATAAAATAAAATCTACAACACCCTCTAAAAAATTTGTAATTCCTAAATATAATTTGCAAATTTTTCTGAGGAATTACATAAAATTTAATAATTTAGTTTTATAAATATCTTTTAAATTCAACTATTTATCTTCTAATTAAAATATTCCTTTCATTCATTATAAAAAAATAAAAAAAATGTCACAAGAATTCATTACCGTTTGACATTTTTAAGTTGATGTCTGTATAAAATATTTATTCGATTCTTACGTTTGATAAAAAAAAACGAACAAAAAATACCTACTTAAATAAACTATAAGTGTACGAGTTTTTTTTTTCTGTATCATGCCAAGACTTATATAAATTTCCATTTATCTACAAATAGACTTTATGCTGTTTAAATATTAAAAAAAAAAAAAAAAAAAACTGAAACGAAGCTCACTTAGACATTGACTCCTACTGGCATTTGTAAAGGAAGCAAGGAGAAAGGACCTACTAAAGGCAACATTTGATATGCCAATGCTGTATAAAGTAAATTATTTATTCACTCGTTTACTTTGCATACTTAGTTGACGTTGATGATGCCACTCGTTGTTGTACATTACAAAATAGTACTTTGAGTCTTTACTTACCATCATTCTTTGTGCCACGTTCATTGCGTATTAAAATCTCATGATCATCTTCTTCCCAGATTTCACCCTGTGATGATGTTGTTGGTTGTGTTTGTTCACCAACTGGCAGAGCTAATGGTGTCTCTTGTACTTCTGTTGTGCCGTATGCTAAATGTGGCAACATTGACAATGAGGCCAATGCCACCACTATAAATGTACATACTGATGATGTTGTTGCAAGTTGATTATGGTGGCGGTAATGATTCATTTTGTCGCTATGCTGTCGCTTTAGCTTTTTCTCTATCTGTTTTTCTTGATGTCCTTGTACAAGTCTATTGGGAGTTGTAGTGGTGCAATTGTATGGGTTATATATTGTAAGCGTAGTAGTAGTAGTACTATTGGTCGTTGTCGTGGTTACTTATGTTGGTAGAGTGACGTTGCCAGTGCTGATGCTAATGCTGGTTTTTGCCGGTGGTGTTGGTGCTGCTGCTGATGATGAGGGTGGTGGTGATGATGACGTTATTGTTGGCGGCAATGCTTTTGATTTTGTATAATCAAAAGTAAGCAAACGTTATGTTTATATGAGCTGCTACACAATACGTAAATGTTAAAGTGATTTTGGTGTGGGTATTTTATATATATATTTTTTCACTTCTTGTTTTTTTGCTATTGCTGTGCAAAAACTGTTTGTATTTGAAGTGAATCCTGCAAGCATAGAATACAAAAAAGAGTGTAAATATAAAGTAGAATACAGAATACAATTATTTATAATGAAATTCAAATTAATAACACAAAAGAAAAAAAAAAAAAAAATTAAAAAGGATGACGATGACAAAAAAAGGGGAAAAAAGAAAAGGAGAAAAAGGAAATACATCAATACAAAACAGACAAATTTAGATTTATTATATCATTATATATAAGGGTTGCTTTAACAATATTTGCTGAAATGAAGAAAGACATTTTAGATGATGTCTTTGTATTATAATTCAAGCTGAAAACTACAATGCAAATACCAGTTATAATTATATTTCTTTGTAGAAAAAATAAATACCATATTAAAAATTCTTTTATATTTTATATTTTTATTGGTGAATCTTGTAAAGCAATTTTTAAAATTGTAAATTTTTTAATACAATATTCAGGAAAATTGTTGTACCATAAAACCATAACCTTAAAAATTTAATAATTATGACATTTGCAACAAAAATATTTGACCACAATTATTTTCAAAAATATTTATAAAATAATGTAGATGGGTTTTATGAAACTCCTTAACACATAGGAGCGTATGAGTTATGTAAAATAATTTTATTTGTATTAATAATACTGATACACTAGGGTGATCGATTATTCGACTTTTTTGAGAAACCGGTTTTCGAATAGTTCGAATAGTTGGTATTTTAAAAAAACCGGTTGCACTTTTTGAAATTCAGAAAAAACCGGTTAACCGGTTTTTTGCAGAAGTTAATATTTATATCAAAAGACTACATTTCTTTAAAAAATCAATTCTTATAATTAAGTTAAAATTTATTAAATACAAGCGTAAAAGCCTAACAATGTCAGGAAAAATAATATAATAATGAAAATATGCACAAAAAAATCCGAAAATTAAAAGAAAAAATATGAACAACATTTAGACACCTTCCTCTCATTAATTGAAGTCAATTATTTGAAGCCGTTCAAATTTATTGGAATTATATTGATTAAAGTTTTAAATTCGTAAACCTTTCAAAATAAAAAAATCGTCGTAAATGCGCTCCCTTGCCAAAATACAGAATCAGTTTTTTATAGGATTTGGAGAGCAAACAATAAGTATAGCAACTCAAAAGTTCTTAATACCAAAACAGACTTTTTGGTCCCTGATAGAAACATCTGGCACTGTTAGAATTTGTTCAACGAATAGTTTTATAAGTATGCCGATTTTTAGTTTCTTACGTCGTCTGGGAGCTTCAGAAAGCTCTAGAAAGGAAACATTGCTTAGGAAAGATATATTTAAATCCATATATATAGATTCACGTATTTTCGCTCCTTGATAGAGATTTCAAAATCTGGCTCCGTTAGGATTTGTAGGACGAATAGGGTTATAATTAAGCTGAATTTTAATTTTCTATATCTTCTGGGAGCTTTAGAAAGCTCTGGAAAGGGAAAAAATTCTTAGGAAAAGACACATAAATCCTCTTATATCCGCTCCCTGATAAAAATTTCAAAATATGGCTCCATTAGGATTTGTTGGACAAAAACTTTTATAATTAAGCCAAATTTTAATTTTCTACATCGTTTTGGTAGCTTCAGAAAGCTCTGGAAGGAGAAAAAATGCTAAGCAAATTATATATCTAGATGACTAGAAGATAATTATGTTTCAAAATTGTAGAAAAAATCATCTAAATTTTAGTTAGCATAAATAGAAACCATGGCTTAATATGGAAACGATTCTACAGGTGAAACTTTTTTAACACACCTTTAAAAAATAAAGGAAATATAGGATCAAAAAAATTAAATTGGGTCACACAGGATAATTATTAATTATTTATTTGTTTAATATTACAGAATAAATTCCAATTTAGACTTAAACTATATTTTTAAAACATACGAAATCAGTCTTTATGTATATTTAAACAAATATTCCTAAATTTTCAAATATCACTATCACAATTTAGTACATGTTTTCTGAAATAAAATGCTATTTTTAAAACCAGTTTTTTGTGTTTAAAAAAACCGGTCTATTCGACATTCGAAAAATGAACATTTTGAAAAAACCGACAGCAAATTGACTGAAAAAACCGGTTTTAAAACCGGTTGGAAAACCGCGTCGATCACCCTATGATACACACAATTTTATTACTTTTATTACTTTAGTATATTGATTTTGTCATTCCGTGTGTAGCATGTCAAAGGAATCATTTAAGACCCCACAAAGTATATACTTTCTGGGTCCTGGTTAGGTTCTGAGTCGATCTAGCTATGTCCGTCCGTCTGTCCGTCTGTTGAAAGCAGGATAGGGCTCGAACGGGACAACGCACAGTGGGGTCAAACGCAAATTTTTTGATAATAAATCTGTATCTCCTAAACTACTGGTTAGATTAAATTGAAATGTATGGAAGAGTTGCAGAGGTGGACCTAAGCTTTGAGAAAAACTATCTTGCAGTCACCCTGTGATAACACAAGAAAATCTACAGGGTGTCAAAATTGACTACCTCGAGTATGTAAAAGTTTAAAAAAATCGTAAAATGAAGTCCGATTTTAAAGATTTTTATATTTCTGTAAAGTGCTTGGCAAGATAAAGAAGAAATATGCTTATTCACCTAAGTTATCTCTTACAGTTAAAAAGATATTTAGACTTGAATTTTGAATTTTTGAATTTTTTGCCTCGACTTTCTTTCGTTTTTCGGGAATAAGTTCTGGGATATATGAGGTAAAAATTTTTTTAAAATATTTTGTAATTTGCTATATATTTTAAAATAACATGCTGAAAGAATTTTTGGATTATCTCAAGTCAAGTCACCACTCTGAAATTGGTATGAAAAACGGCTATTTTTTACAAAAATATAGAACAATTCTTTCACTTTTTTCTCAAAGTTCCGTTAAAGAAAAAAAAATTTTCTTTACATATTTCAAAAGACAAGGCTTCACAAATGGCTAATGTAGAAATTTTGAACTGATTTAGGCTTGCACCCTACATCAGTCATTGGTCGAAAATGGTAAATTTTGGAAAAAGTTAGATTTTTTATCGATTAATAAAAAAAATGTCACGCTAGCTTTTTTAAATTTTTTGACGATATTTCATCAAAAAATAGATTTAGAATGATTTGACACTAAACTGATCCCCGCCCGGCCAAAAACGAATGCGCAGGAGTGTAGATTTTATGAAAAAAGTCAATTTTTTAAACAACCTTTTTTTTAGTAACACAGAAAAGCATATTAGCTAATATTTTCGTTACTATTTCTTATGTAATGTATAGAATAAATGTTAGTTCTAAATTTCTGCAAAAATCATTAAAAAATATTTACAAACCCTTTTTGATAATTTTTCAAAAGGCATAAAAACCGAAAAAAAAAAAATAATAATAATAATAATTTTTTGTAAAGCAAAACTCCGTCCTCTTTCCAAAATCTTTATAAATATTACAAGAATATAGAAATAGACTTATTTACCAATTCATCTATACATATTATATGGTGGACCTTTTTTTTTGTTAACCCTTCCTTTAGAGTCTTGATAGTTGTTTTAGTCACTTGGAATAGTTTGCTCATTTCCTTTTAAAATCTTCAATATTTTAGGATACTTTTTCTGTGCACTTTAATTATCTTTCAACAAGAGCCCAATACCTTTCCACTGGTTTTAGCTCCGGCCAATTTGGAAGATTGGTACAAAAACTATGTTATTGTTTTGGTACTACTCCAGAATTGAACAAATCGGGTAAAAAAACTATGGATAACCAGTCCGATAACCAGTGTTTTCAAAATAAATTTTTAATGTTTACTTATTAAATTGAATTAAAAGAAGTTAAAGAAACATGCTCCTTTTTACACTGAAATTTCATAAATAATGCAAAAAATGCTCAGCAATATTTTTACATATATAATTCAACACAAACAACTGATACTTACACACATACCAAAAAAAAAACAAAACAAAAAAAGAAATAACATAAATAAGCTTTAATAACAAAGAATAACTTGTGAAGTGAAAAATTGTTTAATAAACAAACGTTAATAACAAAAATAACTACAACAAAGACTACAACTGCCACTAAATATTTCTACCATGAATATGCCGACTTTAACAACATGAGAAAAATTAAAAATAAAAAAATATTAAAAAAATCTTGTGCGGTAAATTTTTGTTTATAGTCTTTCTGTAGTTGGACACATAGCTGGCAGTTGTAGTGCATTGTTTTAAAACTATGATGAACCTCAACAACAACATCAAAAATAATAAAAACAAACAACAACATTTTTCCGGTTTATAGACTTACAGACATATACCACATATACTTTTATATATTTTTTATATATTTTTTTATATATTTTGTTTTTTCTTTATTTTCCTCTAGAGTTTTATACATTGTCTGCCTTTGTGTTAGTAAGTATAAATGTATTTACATACTCTAGGCAAATGTATACAACTATTTTAAAACTTTTTTTCTTATACATACAACTAAACTGATAATATTTGCTTTTTCTTTTTTGTGCTTTACATACTAGTGTAAAATAAACACTATTTCGTAGCAAAGATAAAAGTTGAAAAAAAGAGAGCAAGCACCCACACTCAGACATATTTTTAAAATTTCTTTTTTTTATACACATTCTTCTATTTGCTACCATTTTTAAAGTACAACGCAGATAGATAACAAAAATTCTAGAAATAAACAAATAAACTAAATGTAACTAAACAATTTAGCTTAAATATGAGAGGATGAGGAAATGTATGTTATTTTAACAAGGGAATAAAAAAAGATGAGTCACAATCCACATTAGCAGAGTGGGGGCTATTAATGAAATAAATAGTTAAAAATCTGGAATTTCTGAAGAATTTACTTTAAGAAAATTTATGAATTTAGTAGTAGCTATACACACAGAAAAAATCACTTGGAAATCGGTTTCCATTATAATAAAATTATAAAGGAAAGGGAAATTTTACTGTTATTATTTAAAAATTATAATTTCAATAGATATTCTATGTTAGGTGTTGAAATAATACATCATTTATGGAATAAAGTTAATAACAACTGTTTAAAAAGTTCTCCCGACCGATTTAAGTATTAAATAAAATGTATTAAGTAATTCTATGGAGACTATCGAATATAACCTGTTACTATTAGCAGTTATAATTAAAATATTCGATTATAGCTCAAAAATTACGAATTCGGTACTCATAACTATTTTAAATTAGAAAATTTTGTTTTATTTTTATTTCGACATTTGTAAATAAAATATTAAAAAGTTATAAATTTTTTTGAGAAAATATTTTTTAGTGAAAAATTGTGTAAAATAATATTTAAAAGACTATAGATAATGGCCAATAAATATAAACTGGTAAGCTCTTCCTATAAAGGAAACAAGTGTATGTTTGCATTTTGCATGAGCATTTGTGAAATGAACGTTTTCATTCATTTTCAGGTGTTTGAAAAAATAGTTCTGCATAGCTATTACTCTGAAGCTAAAATGGAAATATACAAATATTCGCTTTTGATGTAGCTGACGCTATTTCATTTCCTTCAAAATATTACCTTTTATATGCTATAAAGATGACAAAAATCCTCAATTGGAGCAATCTGAAGCCACACAATACTAATGTAATATATGAATTTTTATTTATATTAATTTCTTTTATATTGTCAATAAATTTGAAAAAGAAAATAAAAATTAATTCACAATAGTTTTAATATTCTCTTTCCTATCAAAAGAATTTTATTTTTATTCAGTTAAGAGTAATACAAATATTCTATAATAGCAATCGAATTACCAGATAGTACTTGGAACCGACAGAATTCGATTGGCAAAAAATTCGGTTGCCATAACGAATCTGTTTTTTCTGTGTATGTAGATATATATAGGATAAACCAGACTTTGTAAAATATCTTCTTTTATCTTCTATTTATCTATCTATCTATCTATCTATCTATCTATCTATCTATCTATCTATCTATCTATCTATCTATCTATCTATCTATCTATCTATCTATCTATCTATCTATCTATCTATCTATCTATCTATCTATCTATCTATCTATCTATCTATCTATCTATCTATCTATCTATCTATCTATCTATCTATCTATCTATCTATCTATCTATCTATCTATCTATCTATCTATCTATCTATCTATCTATCTATCTATCTATCTATCTATCTATCTATCTATCTATCTATCTATCTATCTATCTATCTATCTATCTATCTATCTATCTATCTATCTATCTATCTATCTATCTATCTATCTATCTATCTATCTATCTATCTATCTATCTATCTATCTATCTATCTATCTATCTATCTATCTATCTATCTATCTATCTATCTATCTATCTATCTATCTATCTATCTATCTATCTATCTATCTATCTATCTATCTATCTATCTATCTATCTATCTATCTATCTATCTATCTATCTATCTATCTATCTATCTATCTATCTATCTATCTATCTATCTATCTATCTATCTATCTATCTATCTATCTATCTATCTATCTATCTATCTATCTATCTATCTATCTATCTATCTATCTATCTATCTATCTATCTATCTATCTATCTATCTATCTATCTATCTATCTATCTATCTATCTATCTATCTATCTATCTATCTATCTATCTATCTATCTATCTATCTATCTATCTATCTATCTATCTATCTATCTATCTATCTATCTATCTATCTATCTATCTATCTATCTATCTATCTATCTATCTATCTATCTATCTATCTATCTATCTATCTATCTATCTATCTATCTATCTATCTATCTATCTATCTATCTATCTATCTATCTATCTATCTATCTATCTATCTATCTATCTATCTATCTATCTATCTATCTATCTATCTATCTATCTATCTATCTATCTATCTATCTATCTATCTATCTATCTATCTATCTATCTATCTATCTATCTATCTATCTATCTATCTATCTATCTATCTATCTATCTATCTATCTATCTATCTATCTATCTATCTATCTATCTATCTATCTATCTATCTATCTATCTATCTATCTATCTATCTATCTATCTATCTATCTATCTATCTATCTATCTATCTATCTATCTATCTATCTATCTATCTATCTATCTATCTATCTATCTATCTATCTATCTATCTATCTATCTATCTATCTATCTATCTATCTATCTATCTATCTATCTATCTATCTATCTATCTATCTATCTATCTATCTATCTATCTATCTATCTATCTATCTATCTATCTATCTATCTATCTATCTATCTATCTATCTATCTATCTATCTATCTATCTATCTATCTATCTATCTATCTATCTATCTATCTATCTATCTATCTATCTATCTATCTATCTATCTATCTATCTATCTATCTATCTATCTATCTATCTATCTATCTATCTATCTATCTATCTATCTATCTATCTATCTATCTATCTATCTATCTATCTATCTATCTATCTATCTATCTATCTATCTATCTATCTATCTATCTATCTATCTATCTATCTATCTATCTATCTATCTATCTATCTATCTATCTATCTATCTATCTATCTATCTATCTATCTATCTATCTATCTATCTATCTATCTATCTATCTATCTATCTATCTATCTATCTATCTATCTATCTATCTATCTATCTATCTATCTATCTATCTATCTATCTATCTATCTATCTATCTATCTATCTATCTATCTATCTATCTATCTATCTATCTATCTATCTATCTATCTATCTATCTATCTATCTATCTATCTATCTATCTATCTATCTATCTATCTATCTATCTATCTATCTATCTATCTATCTATCTATCTATCTATCTATCTATCTATCTATCTATCTATCTATCTATCTATCTATCTATCTATCTATATATCTATCTATCTATCTATCTATCTATCTATCTATCTATCTATCTATCTATCTATCTATCTATCTATCTATCTATCTATCTATCTATCTATCTATCTATCTATCTATCTATCTATCTATCTATCTATCTATCTATCTATCTATCTATCTATCTATCTATCTATCTATCTATCTATCTATCTATCTATCTATCTATCTATCTATCTATCTATCTATCTATCTATCTATCTATCTATCTATCTATCTATCTATCTATCTATCTATCTATCTATCTATCTATCTATCTATCTATCTATCTATCTATCTATCTATCTATCTATCTATCTATCTATCTATCTATCTATCTATCTATCTATCTATCTATCTATCTATCTATCTATCTATCTATCTATCTATCTATCTATCTATCTATCTATCTATCTATCTATCTATCTATCTATCTATCTATCTATCTATCTATCTATCTATCTATCTATCTATCTATCTATCTATCTATCTATCTATCTATCTATCTATCTATCTATCTATCTATCTATCTAAATTTGCTAAGCATTTTTTTCACTTTCCAGAGCTTTCAGACTACGTAGAAAATTAAAATTTGGCCAACTTATGAAACTTTTGGTCCTACAAATCCTAATGGAGCAATTGTTTGCTTTCTTAATCGAAAACTGATTTTATATTTCGGTCAGGGAGGGCATATACTTTGTTTTTTTTTTTTAATTTACTAATTTAATACTTTGATCGCTATTATTCGATTCTTACAGCTTCAAACCTTTAACTGCGATAGGGAAAGGAAAGGCCTCAAAATGTTGTTTATATATTTTTTTTAAGATTTTCGGATTTGTTTGTTCATATTTTTATGATTATATTTCCTGACATTGGCAGGCTTATACGCTCGTGTCGATATATCGCATTAATTTCGAGTATTTTTAGTGTCAAATTGCTACTAAAATTATTATTAATTAAAAGCGATTCGATTTACGTTTTAATAGCTAATCCATATTTTCTTCAGACAGACTGACAGACATAAGTAAATCAATTTAAATAGTACTTGAGGTGTTTATTTTAAGTGCTACATATAAAACTTTTTATTATCACTGTGAAAATTAAAAAATATTATGTTTATTTATACAAATCTTAAAAAATATAAAACAACAACTAAACCCTATGGGGTTTAGGTGAAATAATGATCATAACCAGTTTCAACAAGCTTCGTCCTTGTGTCAAAATAACATTGTTCACAAAGTTTACATGAACAGACAACTAGCCACACAGACGGACGGACATCGTTTAATCGAAAATTATTCTGAGTCGAAAGGTATACTTTAAGTTTTTCTATGCGTTATAAATATCAGCACAAATGCATAATACCCTAACTACCTATGGTAGTGTAGGGTATAACAATATGAAAAATTTCAAAAAACTTCGAAATTGTTTGAAACCTACTTTTTGTGTCTTGTATTGCCAAAGTTTGTCTTAAAATTAGGAAAAGTGTTGATGTATTTTTATAAATCTTACAAAATAATTAAGAAATCCTAAATTTTTAATTATTCGCATAAAATCTCATGGAAACTTTTTGTGACTTGTATTGCCAAAGTTTGTCTTAAAATTAGGAAAAGTGTTGATGTATTTTTATAAATCTTACAAAATAATTAAGAAATCCTAAATTTTTAATTATTCGCATAAAATCTCATGGAAACACAGGCATTTAAAACTAAAAAATTTAAAAAAATGAGATGAAACTTTCGAGGATTTTTAGATTCATTTTAGTTTTTAACTGATAACTTACAACTTTTTGATTCAAACCCATTAACCGGTCGAAAAGCAAGTCTTAGAAAATTTATTTGCTGTAAGAAAAGTATCCGGTTTACTATCCGTTGAAGAGTTATGCGGTGATAAAATTAAACCTAAAATTTGCTATTTTGAAATTTTGCAGTTTTTTTATAGAAAATTTGCTCCATTTAGTGAATTTAAATTTGGAGGGTAGAATTTCAAAGATGAAGTGAATACCTACTGTTTAATGTATATCTCGTTGATGTAAGAAAACCAGACATGGAATAGCATCTTTACAAACGTTCATATAATGTTCGTAAATATTTGTTAAAGTATGTTTTTCGCTACTGACAAATTCCGCTTCTATAGAAATTGTCAAAAATATCGCGTAAACTGGATTTATTAATAACAAAAAGTTGAGAAAAGTTAATTATATCGGCTACAATGTCATTGTTCTCCAAACTCTTTTCACTTGCCGACAACTATCGCGAAGTATAAATGAAGTTAATGTTGATGTCAAGTGAAAGCATTTTATTTGCTTAAATACTAAAATTCAGGTGACGTCAAAATATTATAAGGGCTTATAATTGTATGGACCAAAAAACATGTTCTTAACCTTAAAAATCAAACCCAAATATTTCGCATTATAGTTCAAGTTTTGAAATAATAAAATAAATTTTCGATGTAAAATTTTAAAAATATTTTTACTTAAAGTTTTTAAAATTTTTTAAATACTTCATATAAGTATATTTCTCCCCTCTTAAAAATTTACACCCACTTTAACATCAATACACATTTTAAGTATAATTTGCAGACAAACCTATTTATCTACGTATGTACATATGTATGTAAGTATGCATGTCTTTATATTTTCTTGTATACACTTGTGTTGTACAACTTAGACATATTCACTTACTCATTGAGACTTACATTCATACATAAATTTATAGACAGTTTTATTTTTTGTTTTTATAGTTTTGTTTATATTTGTAGCTTTCATCTTTATTTCTATTTCTATTTTAGTTTGTCTTTGTTTTTTGTTATTGTTTTCATTTGTTTATGCATAATTTGTTGCTTAAAGGCAACAAATAGACAACAATATGAAAGTAAGACTAGAAAATTTATGTTACTAACATTGTTCTTATTTTACTTAAAAAAAAAAAATAATAATAATAATAAAGACAAATTTAGTTCGTTGTCGTCAGTACAAAACGACTTAAAAAAGCCTTTATACAGTCCCTGACATATATACGTATATGGGCAATTCTCTTTTTACGTTTGCCTTTATGAAACCGACCTTCTACCTCAAAAATTTTTTTAAATTCTGACTTTTTTAAACAACTTTTGATGCAATTATATTAACAACACTTAATTGTGTATCACAAAAAAAATTCAAGACCTGAAACGGTTCCATGTGGTGCAGACATGCACCCAAAGTCAAAAATTCCAAAAAAAAAGTGTTTGAAACTAACAAGTTTTTTATTTTTATTTCTTTTTATTGCTGTAGTCGCGGATTTTAGCGTAAGTGTTCAATTCTTCTAATATAGACTACAAACACTTTTAAAAAAGGACCAGCATGTTTTAAATAGCGTACAATTAACAAGTGTCAAATTGTGTTGTGCAAAAGTCGTGAAACCAAATTTTAAAAATTTTTAAAATTTTGCAGTTTTTTCACTGGAGATTTTACGCCGTTTCGGATATTTCAAAATTCAAAACAGAGCCTAATAGCTCTTGAAATTATACATCATTTGAGATATATCTCGTTAATGTGCCCTCAATAGGAGGTACAGAAACTTAGAGAGAAAAAACGTGAATGGCTCCAAGAGGTGCCTTTTTCGCGAGGCACACTCGCAAAGTTATTTCAATGAAGCTATAGTGTCGCGTTATCAAAGAAAGTTTCCAAATTACATTTTAAAATTACTGTGGCATTTTAAAATATTAATTTGCTAAAAGTATATAGTAATTTTAAAAAAATCAGAAATTTTGCATATTTTGTTGTAGCGGATTTTGGTGTTATAAGTCAATTTTAATCTGAAATAAGTTCTTGTGTTAAGTTTTACTTGCGCAGAAAATATAATTTCACTAAAAATATTCATCAACGGTTTTCATGGGCTAAGAATGCTATGTTTTTAGTTTAACATTAATCGTCGAGGCACATCCAAGGCGCTAATCAAAATTGGCGATGATATATGTCAATCTATAGCTGCTTTAATACCAATAGTAAATCCAAAGTTTATTATCCAATTTGTCTTATATTTCAAAACCAAGTATTTAATTTTATATTTTACTAGCTACCCATTCGGATGCGATAATTAATATTTACTTTACATGAGGGCTACTACCCCTGGAGCTATCCACCCTATTCGAAACTTGATATGAAAATTATTTCTACAACTTTTTAAGACATTCACTGAATTACTCCTTTACAAATGCGAAAATTTAGATTTCCTTTGTGTGGTGCCTACCCCTTTCCTGGTCCTTAGCCCATGCATCATTCATTTCATCTGATCAATATGATAAAAAAAAAAACTTTTTTCCACTTTTTTGTCTTTTCTTCTTTTGATATACCATTAAAAATATTTGCTTTGTATGAAGGGTACAATTTTCCCTGGTCCTATCCATACCATTTGTATCTAAACTCATGAAAGTTGTTGAGAAAGTTATTCCTACAAATTTTTAAAACTTTTGCTGTAATATTTGCCAAGATATTATAAGATTTAATATTTTCATTGAATGGAAGGTACCATATCTCCTGGTCTTATCCATCCCATTTTCATTATGAGTTGCGTGATTGATAAGAAAGATATTTCCGTAAAATTTTAAAACTTTTACTGTAACATTATTTAAGTTTTCCGACAATGAATATTTTATTTTTTCTTTGATAGTCTCTATTACTTCCCCTAGACCTACCCTGCCCATTTTTATCTCAATTGTGTAAATTGATAATAAAGTTATTTCCACAAAGTCGCAAGACATTATAATAAATATATAACGATATATTATTTCTCGAGTGATTTTCAACTGTAGCAGAGTGTTATACTTTTTTTTCAATCAATAAAAAGAATCCATTATGAACATAAGTACAATACCTATTTACAATGAACTATAAATTTGTATAAGAGTTCCATTTTATTGATGGTACCAGATTAGGTTTTGTTCTTTATTTTTTACACATCTACAAGATATTTTTTCGAAAGAAAAAAAAAAAAAAATATTTATGTTCATGGAAAAACTTCATTGGTTTTGGCAATTATTTTTCTATTTGGTGATTTCGTTTTAATGATTATTTTTTTCATAATTCTCTTATTTTTACAGATATATATTTTTTTTTTAATTTGACGATTTTTTAAATCTTTGCTGATTTTTTTCCGTTCTGAAGAATTTTTTGTTTTGAAGTTTTTTCGATTTGGCGATTCTTTGGAATTTGTTTTATTCTCTTTTAAAACTTTCTTGTGACTTTTTTTTTTATTATTTTTTCATTTTAACGATTTTTTCGTTTCGTTGGCTTTTTCATTATGACGTTTTTTTTTTTCATGTTAGCGATATTTTGTCATTCTAGTGATTTTCTGTTGATGTATATATCGTCAATATTTCGTATATATTCAGAAAGATAATTTCAACAGACAGAAGAACGGATGGACGGATGTCGTTATTTCAGCTCCCCTGCCTTAAAGAAACCAGAATGCTTGTACCTTGTGTGGTTCTAGGTTAATATTGTTGACACTGCAAACGTAATGATTTACTTTAATTAATTAAACGTGAATTCTTAAGTGAAAAAAAAAGAGTTTCTTTAGACAATGTTATACATTTACAATAAAGATTGCTTTTTACCAAATTAGAAATTTCCATGAAATAAAAATCTGCAAATTGAGATTTACAATTATTTCTACACCAAATTTGTACACAAAAAAAAAAAAAAAATCATATCAATTAAAGTTTACATCAAAATTTAATTAATACAGTGCTAGCTCGGCATTCGCGAAGTGAAGGATGGTTGAAGAAATTTAAGCGTAGACATGGAATTAGATTTTTAAAAATTTCGGGGGAGAAATTGTCTTCGAAACCTCATCTTATTGATCCATTTGTGAGAGAGTTTAAGGATTACGTTGATGAGCATGGGAGTCACCAAATCTACAATGCCGACGTATCCGGTTTATATTATAGGATGCTTCTAAATCACACTCTTGTTACAGGTAATGAGAAAACGTCTCCCGGAAGAAAAATATTTAAAGAGCGAATAAGTTGTTTGCCCTGTTCAAATGCGAATGGCACAGACAAACAGAAATTGTTGGTTATTGCAAAATCGAAAAACCCACGCGCCTTTAAATGCTTTTTCAATAATCCTGTAATATACAACTCCAGTAATAACGCCTGGGTGACATCATTTATATTCAAGGGCTAGTTCCAACACGAATTTGTTGCCCGCGTAAATTAATTTCCACCAATTAGTAAAAGTAAGTTCACTAAGGGAAAAAATTCGATTCAAAATCAAAAACGGTTGAGCTCACATTGGCAATTTACGGTAACAGCTTTTTAACAAATTTAATAGAAAACATATGTTATTTAACAATTTGATACCGAAATGGTTTCAACTTGGTGCCAATTAGGTATCGATTTTCAATAAGAATTGAACTCGCAGTGTTTAATTTAAACACATACGGTGTAGATTCACTATTGACACAGAATGGTATCGTTTTCAACACGTATGTGATTGATATTTCTCTGGGTGTTGTTCATAAGTAAAATATTTTCTAGGAGAATTTTTGTCTTCAAAAGGTCTGCCACAAAAAGCAGATAACGCTACGTGTCACCCAGTTGAGGAACTAAAAAGTGATGACGGTTTAATTATAGCAATGAATCTACCACTCAATTGCACTGCGCTTATTCAACCGTTAGATTAAAACGTTTTCAACTTGGTCAAATTAAATTATAAAAAAACAACTGCTCACCCACTTGTTTGGCGAGAAGGGAACAAATTTGGAGCTCAAACTAAAAAACTTCAATCCCAAAAATGCAGTTCAGTTTCTAGATACGTCCTGGGATAAAAGTATTAGTGTCCAATATCCGAAAATATTGAAACGCCTTGCTCGAATTCGGTAGTGAATGGAGTGAAGAGGATAACATGTCCTTAAATATTTTACAAAATATAATTCAGGAAGAAAATGAAGATCTTTCAACTATTGGCTCAAATTAATGTTGTCATATTTAAACAACAAGGAATTCTAATTAATTTTCTAAAAAAAAAAAAAAATATTGCAAAAATTTTAAGTACAAAAATTCATTGAAAGAAATCTTTTTACAATAACTGCAATTTTGCTGATATCTCTTAAGAGTTTCAAACGTTATAACAAATCAAAATTTATTTCCTACATCTTCTTATCACCTCCACAATAATTTATTCCATATTTTTGAAAATATATGCGTAACTCAAATTATTTATTTGCATAAATTTCTATTGCAAAGGCATTAAACTAAAAAATTCTTACTTGTACTTTTGTCTCTTACAAAAATGTGTAAATGTGTATAGCTGTTGTTTTTATACAAAGTTGTTGGGTTGTTGGCATAAAAAGCCAAACAGAACAAAACTTTATTATAAATATGCATAAACGTATGTGTGTGAGTTTTCTGTATTGCATTTCCTTTTCCCTTGTGGTAAATTGCAAATGTATGCAATATGCAAAAAAAAAAAAAAACTTTAACCAAGTTTGTTTTCAGTGTGTGCAGTATGCAATATTTATGCTTCTCTTAGTGAGTTTTGCTGAAAGCAGTAAACAACATAGTTTTGCAGAGTTTAAAAAAAAAATCGCAAAAATTTTATCTTTTGCTTATTTTTACACATACACAATTACTGTATATGTATGTGTGTTTATAAGTAGTTTTGTTGTTTTACAATACAATTTTGCCTGTTTGTTTGTGTTTTTCTTTAGCTTTCATCTAACACACACGCACATACATACATACACTCTTATATAAACTGACATAAAGTTTTCTTGCCGCTGTCTTTGTTGTTGTTAGTTTACATTTTAGCGTTTATTGTAGCTAGTGTTTTTGTCATTGTTGTTGCTTTTAGTTTTGTGTATGTAGGCTGTTGACTTTTACTGCATACTTTTAGGTTTTTTCTTCTTCTAAGTATTACTGTTTATGTATGCATTGTATACTTGTTTTTCTTCCATTGTCAGCAGTTTAAAATGTTGTCTATAAGTTTAGTTTTTACCCTCCTTTTTTGTTTTACTCTAAATACTTGCTTATATATATAAGTGTGTGTTTATTTATCTTTAGTTCTTCTAAATATTCTAACATACTTTTAAATATTCATTTAACTTGCCTATTGCAATTTATTGTGTTTATTTTATAAAGTTTTTTTGTTTCTTTCTTGGTTGTATATTTTATTTTCTCTGTTGACTGTGTGTTTTGCAAAGTTGTTGATGCAATCAAAAGTTTTCTCTTCTAAATACATTAGAATATCTTATTAAAATAAAATTAAAAACATTAGAGATTAACAAAAGAAACTTATTGTGGATTTAATATGAAAAGAAATTTAAAAAGTTTGAAATTAAATATAATGCTTTTAGCTGCATTATGCACTAAGGACTAAAAAACAACAACAAACAACAGTTAAAAGAAATAAATTAAAGACTCTATTGTCAATGTTTATAAAGAAGGAAACAACTAACAATGGAGCCAATCCCTACATTTTTGGTAATAAATCTGTATTTCCTAAACTATTGGTCATTTCGGATTGGAATGAATGGAAAGGTTATAAAGGTGTACCTAATCCTTCAGAAAAATTATCTTAGTGTCACCCTTTAACAACACGAGGTAAGCTATGAATCAAGTCCGATTGCAAAGATTTTTATATTGCTGTAAATTAATTCCAATACATTCCAAATTAACTTAATGATGTTAAAATCATTCTTTGATTATCTCAATTCATTTAGCATTGAAAAATCTTCAAAGTCAGAACCCTGAAATTAATTTGAAAATGTTTTCTTTTTATACCCACCATCAAAAAGATATATTGATTTTGTCATTTCGTGTATAACATGTCGAAAGAATCATTTAAGACCCCATACAGTATATATTTTCTGGGTCCTGGTTAGATTCTGAGCCGATCTAGCTATGACTGTCTGTCTGTCCGTCTGTCTGTTGATAGCAGGATAGGGCTCGAACGGGACAACTTAGGGGGACGAAATTTGGCTGAAATATTTATTTTATATAAATTTGGTATTGAAGATGAGCAAAATCGGTCAATAAACAAAAAAGTTATGGGTAAAATACTAGAAACACAGGGTGTCCGTTGTACTCGTAGCTTCATTTCATACTTTTCTGCTGATATCTCTTAAACAAAAGCATGTACGATAACGAAATTTTATGCAGATATTTCAAGAACCAATACCAACTCGAAAGCAGAAAATGGGCGTGATCCGCCCACTTCAGTACCCACCTCTCATATAACGTAAAATTTGAAAAAGTTGATAGCGGGTATATAGATTCGCGCTTGTTTTATTGAGATCAATTTGACACTAATTTGTGTTCGGCCGTCAATTTATTGTAGTAAAAGTAAAAAATAAAAGTAAAAAACTTGCATGAGATTAATTTTATTATTATTATTATTATAAGGTTTCGGTTTTTAAGCTACCACGTTCTGATGGTATCACCCTGAAACTCTCGAGAGGAGCCAAGTATCTTGGCGTGATTCTGGAACCTTGTTGTGAACGAAATCCTTTTCGAACTCAATGACACAGACACCAAAGTGGTCGCATATGCTGACGATGTTGTGCTCCTCATTAGGGGAAAACTTCTCTCCACGATTAGTGAACTCATGGAATCAGCTTTGGTCGTTCTACTGACATAGTCTAGGGAGAACGGTTTAGAAGTAAATCCTACAAAGACCGAACTAGTGCTTTTCACTAGGAAATATAAGGTTTCGGTTTTTAAGCTACCACGTTCTGATGGTATCACCCTGAAACTCTCGAGAGGAGCCAGGTATCTTGGCGTAATTCTGGACATGTCCATTGGATATATACTGCAGTTATTAGACCCATTCTTTCCTATGGAGGGTGGTGGAGGGCATTAGGCACGAAGACATATATCTCTAGTCTAAATAAAGTGCAGAGATTGGCTTGTCTCTCAATCACTGGTTCAATGAGTTCCACTCCCTAGGTCAGTTTGGAGACTATGCTAGACATTCTTCCCCTTTATGGCAGCGAAGCGAATTCAGAAGTCTCAATTCTGCGCTTCGAACATTGATATATATTGATTGCCGCAATCAAGGCTCTGAATTCTCCCATTATAAGATTGAGATGTGTTGACTAATGTATACGCTCCTTAACTCAGCTAAAACACCTTCGTGTGGAGCTGATATAGGTTCCGGGCCATACAGGTGTACTAGGTAACGAAATGGTAAATAAACGTTAGTTTTATTTATAGGAATGGAGAGGAGCATTTTTCCCATATAGGATATCACAGTGGGCCTAAGGGCCTCCGAGTACACTTGCAGGTGACCCTTATAACCTAACCTAACCTAGGTCCTCCTCTATAATTCTTCCATACATTTTAATTTGATCCGAGCACTAGTTTAGAAGATACGGATTTATTACCAGAAATTTTGCTGTGCAATGTATTATGTAACTAACATAGAGTATTACTCATACGCAACGAAATCAAAATTTAATACCAGTGAGTGAATATTATTATCTTTTTTTAGTTAACCAAACTAAATTAAATTTTGTTTAACTTACCACCAAAGTTTTAATAAAGTAAAATATAAGGATTAAAATGCATTTTTTTATATATATTAAAATACCTATAATATTTTGTTTTTAAGTATAGTTCCTGGAATTTTTTTCCTTTTAAAAAAGCTATTAAAATATTTCGTTCAATATTTATTAAAAAAGTTAACTTTGCAATTTATTTTAATTGAAATATAAACGCTAGAACAAACTTAATACGAGTATATTTTATAACATATTATTTTTTATTAGAAAAAAAGTTTTGTATGCAAATAATTCTAATAATTGATATTTTTTTTAACAAAATTGTGCAAAGACTCAGCATATTTAAAAAAGAAAACTAAAAAAATTAAAATATGTATACAAATATTATTTTAAAATATGATGACCCAATTATACATTGGACAGCAAATTGCAAGCAATATAAAAAAATAAAATGTTGCCAAAATAACAAACTCTATATCGTCCATTCCATGAAAGAACGCCCAAGAATATTTTTATGTCTTCCGATTTTAATAATATTTGGCATAAGCATACCCTATGGAGCCGTTTAAATATCTCTATTTTTATTTTTGTGAATTTTTAAAAATTCGCGAATTTATTCGCGATTTTGATTTTTCGAAAAGTCGAAAAAATCTCAAAAGTGTCTAACTTTAAACACCAATATCTCTAAAAGTTGGTAACGGATTTGAATGATTTAAATTGCATATTTAAGAAGAATGTGTCCACTATAAATGTGGTAATTTAAAATTAATATTATCATCTAAAAATGCATTCATAATGCAAATGCAATTTTAATATGCATTTTTGAAAAATTTAAATTTTTTTTTATTCTTCTGATATAAAAAACATTATTATGTTTGCTAAAAATTGCTATATAAATTGTTCTGGGACAAAATGGTTTTCATACAAAAAATTGTATTTATTTTTTTTTTGTATTTTTTAATTTTTGTGAGCTTATTTTAAAATTAATTTTAATCATAATATTTTATAAATTGTTATTTGCGGTAGAAAACCTATTTGTCCCAGATTAAGTGCTAATGTTTTAAATAATAAACATATTTGTCTTCAATATTAAGTAAAAATATTTAAACTTATAAGAAACTTATATGTGCCAAATTTTTTTAAAATATTGCTATATTTAATGGATTTATGATCGTTAAACCCTTTTCCGGGAGGGCATTTGTATGGGGACTAGGTGAAATAATGGACCGATCATAACCAGTTTCAATAGGGTTCGTCCTTGACCTAATAAAATTGAAAGGGTAGAAATTTTTTAAAAATGCATCCTAAAATTGCATTTGTATTATGAATGCATTTTTAAATGACGATATTAATTTAAATTACTACATTAAAAGAGGACATATTCATCTTCTACATCATTAAAATCCGTTAACAACTTTTATAGTTATTGATGTTTAAAGTTACACACTTTTCCGATTTTTTTGACTTTCCAGAAAATCAAAATCGTGAACAAATTCGCGAATTTTTTAAAATTAAAAAAAAAAATAAAATGGAGATATTTAAATGGCTCCATAGATATGCGTATCAAAAATGATCAAAATCGGATGACCCTCCGTAAAAAAATTTTCATTTTTTATAAATCTATCATGGAATGGACGATATATACTTTTATTTATATTTAATTATAAGTCATATAACTACTGTAAGGTTTTTAACAAGCTAAATATTTAAATTTTTTTCTAGTTCAGTATTTTTTAGTTTGTTTTTATTAAAAATTTTGGAGAAAATAATTTTTTAATATACTAAAAATTTAAAATGTTATTTTTGTTACTTTCTTTAATTTTACCTCTTTTTATTTTTGTTAATGAAATTTAAAAAATTTTCGTAACGCCCCTTTTTACCTTTACATCTAATGTTAGCATAAGTATTTATTATTTTATTTTTACATGTTTTTTTAGCCAAATGCAAAAAAAAAAAAAATGTTTTTGTTTTTATACATATTATATGTATAAATTTTGCAAAGCCCAGTAAGCATAAGACATCAAGTATATAATTGCGAGATTTCGTATATAATCTTTTTTATACATACATATGTATAAAGAAAATAATTTAAGATAATTTGTTTAGTTTTGTTCGATTTTTTCAAAAAGAAATTTTGGAACAATTTTTTAGGCTCTTTTAGAGTATCGTCAAACCTAATTGGATTTTGTTGAATTTCAATACCAAGTTTTTCGAAACTATATGCTGCATATGTGTTGTAAGAAAAATGTATTTATTGAACTAAGGGTTTCAAAAAATCCATTTCAACATACAGACGCACAGTGCTTTGCAAAGAGTTGTCATAGAAAATTGAAATTTGGGTACGATTATTACCTTAGGTCAAAAATGAAAAAATATGAGGTTTTGAAAAATTGCTACAATGACACGCCTACCTCTTATATATCCTGAAGGTAAAAATAAACTAAATTTGTTTCTAAAATACTTATCTTTATCAAAATTTATGCCGACTATTAGAAATAAGTTGCTTATAAGTTAATTTCATATTTTTTAAATAATAAGACATTTTCATTTATACATTTGTTTATTTGCACTTAATAAAATCTCTAAAGTTACATTAAATGAAAAATTATATTGTTTTTCGAACGCCATATTGATTTTGATATAGAATATTAAAGCAGATACAGATTGATATATACATGCATATATACACATTAGAGTGTCCCGAGAATAGCATTTTTCGAGATTTAGATGTAGGAAGCAGTGTTGTTGACTTGAGAAAAAAAGAAGCTAAATTGGACTTAAAAGAAGGTCAGAAAAGGCTAAATGCCCCAAAAAATAAAGCCAGAAAAAAGCTAACATATTTTATTATGTTATTTTTATTTTTTATTTAAAAAAGCATTAATTTTTGTTCACATTAGATTTTGGTATTTGTTAAATATATTTTAGTGAATTTGTAAATATAAAGTAATTAGTTTATATGGGTAATAAAGTTTGTCAAAAAATAATTGTTTTTGTAGAATGAAGCGCCGCAGGCGACAATTTTCATTAAATATAAATAATTTCGATATTTTTGTAAGAATTAATATACACAAATGCTTAAATTGATGATTTTGTAAAAATAAAATGTGTAAAATTTTACCCTTTTTAAGCCTATGTTAAAAATAAAAAAGGCTAACAAAAAAAATTTTGAGGCTAAAATCAAAATAAAAAGGCTAGATCTAGCCTTAATAAGGCTAAATTGGCAACACTGGTAGGAAGACCCCTCAAACGATGCGTAAAAATTTGCTTAATACGAAAAAATTATTTAAAAAATTTTTAAAATTGGTCTTCAGTACCCTACCAGCAATTTTAAAATTATGGGTCCCATACATTTTGGTAAAAAAAAAGTTTCGATTTTTTAATCGAAATGGGTATCAAAAAATTCGTAATTTTATGCTGGTTAATGAAAAAAAAATTAAAAATTCTTCTCATCTTTCAATTTAGTGAACAATTTCTAAGTTGCACTAACATTAGTGGAGGGTTGTTTTTTGCACTAAAGTATTTAGTGAAGAAAAAAATGTTGCACTAGGCTTGAGCTGAAAAATTTTTACTATCACTAATTAATTTTAGTTGAAAAAAATATTTTTTCACTACCACTATGCTGAGTGAGGCAGATATTTTTCAACTCACCACTAAAAAGTAAAGATTCTAGTTAAAAATTTGCACTAATACTAAGTGTTAGTGGAAACTGCAAATTTAATGCACTACCCCCAACTCTGCCAATTTTTATAGGCTTCGTCCTTGTATCAAAATAACTATTCGTGCCGAATTTCATCAAGATATCTATAAAATTGCGACCTGTACTTTGTTCACAAGGTTTACATGGACGGCCAGCCAGCCAGCCAGCCGACCAAACGGACGGACGGACGGATGGATATCGTTAAATCGACTCAGAAAGTGATTCTGAGTCGAACGGTATACTTTAAGGTGGGGGTCCGATAATTTTTTCTGTGCGTTACAAACATCAGCACAAACGCATTATACCCCAACCACTTATGGTAGTGTTGGGTATAAAAACGTTTGCTGGGTTATATGATTGTATGTAAAAATATGTGTATGTTATTATTTTAGTGTATGAGTAAATTCTATATAAAATATGAGTTTGTTTTCAAAATAAAGTACGAATAAATTTGCAAGTTCATCAAAATACATACATAAAAATATAAATGAACAGCACAAGAAAAAAAAAACATCGACATGTTTTACTTTGAACTTGTGTTACCAAAAAAAAAGAAAAAAATAAATAAAATAAAAATATTAAAAAAATTTTAGAATACATACACATAGATATACATACATTAAAACAGATATATACAAGAGAAATTGTATCAAATTCTAAATTTTATCCTGTTAATATAACTAGGGGAATAAGTTGTTTTGGTTTAAGGACGAAATACAGAATTTTTACGACTTTAAACAAATGGAATTTTAACTTAAATTCTCTGAAGATTGTAAAATGTATTCGAAAATTTTGTTTTTTTTTTCATCTTGCATTATATTCATTTAATAGTTAGACTGATATTGAGGTTTGTATCAAGGCACAACTTAAAGTTTAATTCATATCTATAAAATAATCCAAATTAAAAAAATTATTCTGTTTTCATTTTTTGTTTGAGAGAAACTTTTTTTTTTAACATTTGTTCCTTAAATAATTCTGTAAACAAATTATTAACAATGTAGATTAATAGAGTCCTTGGATTATCTGATAATATTACGCTATTATTTAAATTTCTGAATAAATGTTACATGTATTTTAATAATCATTATATAACTTTCATACTCCTGTAGAGTGTCTGCAAAAGTTTTTCCATTCAAACAACGTTAAGTGTTCAAATCGTTCGTTTATGGCGCCCAAGTGGTTGAATTTTGTTTTTACATTTTGTTGTTTTATTTTCACATATACATATGAACAAATATTTATTTCATTATGTTGTTTGTTGTTGTACAATATACCATTAAAGAGAGTGGAAAAAAATTGTACAACAAAAATAAAAACTAAAAAAATACGACGAAACAACAAAAACAGCAAGGATGTTTTTTTTTTGTTTTTTTGCTAAAAATAAAAATGGTTGTTATTTTTTATGCAAAAAAAAAAAAATAATAATAATTTTAGCTTCTTTTAATGCTTGAGCTGTTTTGGTGGTAAATATGAATATTTATGAGTTGCTATATAAAACATAAACTTTTTCATACACTCACACAGTATAAGGACATGTGTATTATACACATGTATGTATAAACATATAAGAATATGTAAATAATGTGTAAAATTGATTATGTACATAGATGTTGAAAAATTTTCTTTGATGTTTTTTATTTTATTTATTATTATTTTTTTTTGTTCATATTTTTCTTAATAAAACAAAAGAATTAAACACATCTGCTATATAATTTTAATTAAAAATTTTATTTATTAAAAAAGGTGTATTTACATGTGTATAGAAAAAAGCCTTGAAGTATGCTATATTTTGTGTTTTATTTGTAATTGCCATAAAAAGCTTAAAAGTTAGTATATATTAATCAAATATGTAAAATGTACTTGAAAATTTATGAAAAGTATACTCGTAAATGTAATTAATTTGATATAAATAATATTAGCAATAAATAATAATAAGGTACTTACACGGAAAGAAAAAATATGGTCCCTGTGACCATAAACTAAGAGCAACATACTACGATTGTAATATATGATTCCAGGTTACAATAAGTATATTTGTACGTAATAATTATTATGATTCCAATTTATAATTTATTAGTAAGTTCCATAACCTTATTAATAATTTTTAGTAAATTTTTAAACCTTTTCTTAAGTATTGCTTTCAATTTCATCGTGTTTTTATCATTTAATAATTCCATGTTATCATATATATAAAATAATTTCATCATATATATAATTCCATTTTATAATATATATTATTCCATTCATCATATATATGAACTAATTCCATCATAAGTATAATTCCATTTTATCATATATATAATCCCATGTTGTAATATATATAATTCCATTTTATCATATATATGAACTAATTTCATCATATACATAATTCAATTTTATCATATATATGATCCCATATTTTCATATTTATATTCATTTGTACCACGATATGTGGTACATTCATCATACTGAATAAGAACAAAACTTGTCAATTTATATTTGTTCGTACATAAACTAAATGAGAATTATAACTACTGGACTGATACACAAAAATGTGTATTCAAAAGGCATTAAAAGTTAATGGCTTAATGGTTGTAGAATTAACCAAATTTGTAAAATGAAATGAATGGTTATGTAATTAACTAAATTGTTGTAGAATTCACTAAATGATTGGATTTATTCATAAATATGATTTCATATAAACATATTTAATAACATATTATAATTCAATGAACCATATTAAAATTTTGATTGTGGGTAATCATTAAATGATTAAACAGAATCATAAACGTTGCTAATATGAACACAGTATATTTAAATAAATGAAAAACGGCTATATAATCATTGAATAGTTGTGGTGATCATGCTGTAACCATGTATTTTCTCTGCGTGAATAAAAGAAAAATTTGTAGGTGTAAGTTAACTTACACCTACAAATTTAATAATACAAAGTTATTAAAAAAAACACAAAACTACACTTCATTGTTTGAAAAAAATTACTCGAAAATTAAAACTTAATAGACCATCTCAAGGACATATTAAAACAGTATTTGAGTAATGCTTCAAAAAACTGTAGGTTCATGTACTGTTTTTAAGAGTAAAAGAGTTAATTTTTTTCATTTCTCTTTAATTAATAATCAAGCAAAAAAACGATCAAGGGCTTTCAAAAAAGAACATTTTCACCACTTCAAAAGTAGAACAAAGTGCATATTTTAAACTTTTTTGGAAGTTCTTAATAATTGCTTCCAAAAAAAGTGAAAATAAATGAAATTTTAGGTGGAAAAAAGTTCAATAATTCCTAAGAAAATTAAAATTTTATAAATTTTAATGCATTTTTATTATCTCTTAATAAGGCTAAAAACAAATTTTTGTAAAAAAATTTCATAAACAAAGTTTTAAAGAAAGTACTTCAAATGAAACGAATAAGAAGCATAAAAGAAGAACATCCGACCAATGACAACCATGGGTTAAAAAAAGAACTTCTGCAGCTCTTTTGCACCAGTAAGTACTTCCTTGCAATGCCAACACAATGTTAAATTCATGACTTTTTCAGCTCTTTTTCAGTTTCTTTTTTGCTGGGAATGTTTTCATTAGATATTGAAAGCAAATTTTTAAACATTAAAAAAGTGCTACAAAACTTATCGATACAGACTTTTATAATTAGCAAGATTTAGGGACTAATTTTGTAAAACCCTTCATCTCAATTTAAATTTTTTTTTTTATAAATTGTGGTAATTATTTTTTTGTTTTTCGAAAATTTTTATTGAAAATTTTTCAAAGTGAGGTGAAGTGATTTACAAAGTAAGAAGGTTAGTTTTTAGAAATTAGAAAAAATCTATGCAACTTATTTGATTTTATTTTGGATATATATGGGCCATTCTCATTTTAAGGACTGCTCTTGGGCTTTTAACTTTTGAAAAATTGAAAAATTAATAATTCTGTTAACTGATTTGTATTTGCCATTATGCTCACTTGCCATGTGCTAAGTTTCATGGTAATAGCAAAATTGGTTTTTCTTAAAATGGAAGTTTAACAAAAAACATCTAAACACATAATTCAAATTTTTCATGAAATCTTACATTGGTCATATAAAATAATTGCAGGGAAGGATGTTATACCGTAAACTGTATTCTTGGTTCGTAATATAATACAAAGAAGTCATGATCACTGAATGATAGCCTGGTAATGGAAGACAAATAGTATCTTCAGGCTGTAGAACTCAGGCAAAATAGAAAGGATTTTGAGAGAAAATCCCCTCATCTCTGGAAGAAAATTTGAAAGGAAGTCTAGGCTGAAGACGTATAAAGTAAGAAAAAGAATCATATAAAAAACGCAAGCAAGAATTTGGAGGTAAAAAATAACATGAAAGTACTTCGGACAAATTTTTTCAGAATTTTTATTACTGTATAGTAGACGTTGAAACATTCGTGCAGGCTGACTTTTTTCAACTTCCTAACCAGGAATTCTATGTCGCAGATGCTAGAGGGATTATGGCAGAAAAATTTCGTATATCAAAGAAATCAAAATTCCCAAGAAAGTTTTTGATTTGGGAAGTCATATGCATACGCAGGAATGAAGCACTTCATTCCTAAAAAATGGTTGCATTAACACAGAAATATACGTGAATGAGTGCCCTTGGAAAAGACTTCTCCCTTTCCTAATAAAATACAGTGTATCCGCTATTTTCTAGCATGTTTCCGCTTCTCCTAATTACAACAACAAAACAATGGCGTTGCAACAAATAAATTGTAAGAGTTTGTACCGAAAGAGGCTAATACATCAAATTGCCCGAAACTCCGTGCAATTGAAAGATATTGGACTCTAGTAAAAAATAATTTAAAGTACATTAAACGCTCAGCATAAAATGAAATGGAGTTTAAAAATAAGTGATCTTGTTCGAGAAAAAAAGTGACCGAAACACAATAAATCCTTTAATTAGAATAATTCCGGAAAAGATCAGATATTTCCTTAAAAACCAACAGGAACTAATTTATTATATTATGTTTAGAACTTGAACATAACAGTCATTAACAAAAATAACATTTTAAAAAAACTCGCCCACTGGTTAAGTTTCTATAAGCAGATTTGCATGCACGGATTTTTTCGTGCGCAGTCCATACGTTTACCTTTATGAAACCGACTTTCAACAGCAAAAATTTTTTTAACTTCTGATTTTTTTAAATAACTTTTGATGCAATTATTTTAAAAATACTTGGTAGTGTAACAGAACAAAAATTCAAAACCTAAAACGGTCCCCTGTGGTGCCGGCAAGCACTCAAAGTCAAAAAATCTAAAAAAGGTGTTTGAAACCAATAAGTTTTTTTTTTCTTTCTTTTGATTGCTGTAATCGCGGATTTTAGCATAAGTGTCAAATTCTTCTAATGTAGGCTGTAAACACTTGTAGAAAAAGACCAGCATGGATTTAATTAGCGTGCCTTTAACCAGTGTCAAATTGTGTTGTGCAATAGTCGTTAAACCAAACAATTAAACAATTTTAAAAATTTCACTAGGGATTTTACGCCGTTTCTGGTATTGCAAAATTCAAAATGGAGCCTAATAGCTCTTCAAATAATGTATCATTTGCTATATATCTCGTTAATGTGGCCTCAGCAGAAATATTGTAGGAGTTACCCAAACTTGGAGAGAAAAAACGTGAATGGCTCCAAGATGTGCTTTCTTCGCGAGACACACTCACAACGTTATTTTAGTAAAGCTAGAGTATCGCGTTATCAAAGAAGGTTTTAAAATTACACTTTAAAATCATTGTGGCATTTTAAAATATTAATTTGCTAAAAGTGTATAGTTATTTAAAAAAAAAAAAAATCATACATTTTGCATATAGCGGATTTTGGCGTTATAAGTAAATTTTAATCTGAAATAAGTTCATGTGATAAGTTTTACTTACGCAAAAAATATGATTTTACTAAAAATATTTAACAACGGTTTTCATGGGCTTAGAACGCAATGTTTTTAGTTCAACATTAATCGTCGAGGCACACCCAAGGCGCTAATTAAAATTGGCTATGATATATATCAATCTGTAGCTGCTTTAAAACCCTATATCAAAATCAATATGGCGTTCGAAAAAAAAGTACGATTTTGCATTTAATGCAACTTTAGAGAATTAAGTGCAAATAAAAACTGTATATAAATGAAAAAGTTTTATGGCTTATTAAAAAAAAAAAAAAAGATGAATTTAGCAATAAAAGGATGAATATGAACAAGACTATATCACTAAAAACTGAACTTTGATTTGTATGTATAAGAAGGTTTAATAATTATTAAATCGCTAATATATCCATGAATACTTAACGTATCGCGATATTATTAATTGGTATTTAAGATACACCAGTGTAGAGTACATAAATGCAATAATTTTTGATTTAGGACTATAAATAGAATTATTACAAATTTTTATCTTAAACCTCCATAACGTTAACGTCGTTCGGTAAAAGTCATTCACTAGATCCAAGGAATATAGGTACTAAATATCGTTAATGTGCCATTAAAAATTTTTCGGAATTGTTTTGAGCCTCAAAAGTAAACGAGTATGAAATTTTTTTTTTTTTTTTTTTCATATTTCCCCCTAAAAGTAGGCCCCAAAAAAAAGTCAAAATGTTATATTTGGCTTGGCCGAATCTGTGTACAACTTTACTTATTTTAAACCTAAACTTATTTTAAATTTCACCTTATATGGGAGGTTGCGGTAAAATGGGTGGATCACGCCCATTTACTGTTTACAAATTAACATCGAACATTAAACTTTTTCTACAAAACTTCAATGACGTAATTGCCTTTTTAAGCTAAATATCTTGGGAAATGTATCAGCTGCAATTACGGCAGACACTCTATGTTGCTAGTATTTGGCCCACAATTTATTATTATTTTTTTTTTTTTTAAACTGATTTTGACCATTTTTAACAAACCTTACATAAGAAAAATATTTGAGCCAATTTCGTCCTCCTTGGTGGTCCGCTCAGAGCCGTATCATGCTTTTAACAAACAGGCAAACAGATGGACAAAAAGCTAGATTTTTCTTAGGTTTTCATATTTTACACTCACATGGATGTGGATATAAAAACACAAAATAAAATAATTTGACTTAAAATGCGTGAGCAATTTTTTGTAAGAAATTTTAGAAAATGTTTAAAATCTATTAGAGTTTTTAAGCGATTTCAAAGAGAGATATCTCATTTTACTCTAAACCTAATAGTATTTAAACTAGATTAATCTTAAAGAAAAATATCAATAAAATTGATATCAAAAACAAATTTTGAAAAAGCAAAAAAAAATTTTAAATTTTGGATAAATCATTAATTACACAGAGTTTCAAAACAAGAAAAAAATTCTGCGGCACGGAGCTTCTCTGTCAAATCGAATATATGGCATCAATAACTACTAAGCATCTATTCCACTTTTTTGGAATTGACTCTAGTTCTCGCGATAAATCGCGATTTGTAAAATTAAGCAGGTTGCTCTATATGTTGAAGGATATCTCGAAAACGACTTATACGATTTTGTTCAAAAAAATATCAAAAAATTTTAATTAAAATTATCTTCAAGTCGTTATTAAATTAATTTTTATACGGTCAACAGTTATGGAGATATTAAGCCCATCTTCTGGGAAAAAAAAATTAAATTTTATACAAAATTTCAAGAAATTTGTTTTTCAAAAATACACAGAAAAAAGTAAAAATGGACTTCAATTACGAAATTTGTAATATTAATTAATTTTTAATTGATTTTGCTCCAATCATCAAAATGATAATATTAATAATTAGATTAATTGATGTTATTATTACTTCTTTCCCTTAAATAGATGCAATGAGCTGAAAATTTTTGAAAATTTATTTTATTTTTGTAGTTTTGTAGACAAATATTTAATTTTTCTTTATATTTTATTAACAGCTGTCAATTTATTAAAAAACAAAACTGAAAACCAATTAGAAAATTAATTATATTAATAAATCATATAATTAAATTCCAATATAAAGTTAATTAATAATTTTATTAAAAAATTATTTGAAATATTTTTTCTCTGTACATAAAAATTCGAAGCTGTCAAAAATTCAAATTAGTATTCTTTAATCATTAGAGATAATTTTGTTGCAAATAAAACAAGACATATTTAATGCCCGTATTCTCTAACTCGATTTTACGTTCCGTATGTAGACGGAAATCAGTCACAAATGATATTCTCTATTTCAAAATATTTTTTTTTCATTTGAGTTACGTGGTTTAGGTCTAGGCTTTCAAATGAGGTATTGCAAATAATATAAACAATATAAAAAGATAGTTTAAGTCTAGTTTAAATACACCGTTTTTAAACTAGACTTCCACGCGGTGTTCTTGGAAAACATTTTTAAATAGATTTTGAAAATATTAGCTTTTATTTGAGACAAATTTATTACATATTTATACAGTCATTAAAAAATCCACTTTTTTTGTCTTTTCTTCCACCAAACGGTAAGGAAATAGTAAGTGACTTTTTTGGCAGTTCAATCGACTAATATCGACTTACAGAATAACAAATTTTGAGCCAAATAACGTAATATATTGTCATTATCACAGACAAAAACCGAAACAGTCGCACGGGATACAATGCACACAATTTTTAAAGTAAGAAAATATAACATATTTTAAAACATAAATCATTAAAAAAAAATTCGTTTGCTTTCCACTACTTAAACTATGAAAAAATTACTGATTTGGCATTTCAGTAAACTAATATCGACTTAAAAATAATAAAATTTGAGTTAAATAACGTAATAAATTATTGTTACCATAGACAATAATACAAAGAGTTGCAAGTAACATAGAGAATATGAAAAAAGCACTCAATAATTTTTTATTAGGAAAACGACAAAAATCTAAATAGAGAATAGAGACATAAATCTAAATTTGGGAAGCAGAAAGAAAGTTAGCGCAAGAACTACCCCAACTTATTTTTCGGAATATCTCAAAATTTAAAAGTTTTTCTTAAGAAAACCTACAGCACAGATTAGTTCAAAGGAAAATAAAAAGTCTTATTTTAAAGCAATTTTATAAAGAGTTTGAAGATATAATAATAAACATATTTCAAATTTTTAAAGTTTTGTTCTTTAAATTATTAATCATTAATCAAAGCATTCTAAAAATTAAATTCAAATTTTATATAGAAAAATCTAAAATCCCATTTTAATTATGAATAATACATACTTAATTATTTTATTTATTAAAATTCAAGCTGTTAAAAAATTTTATGTTCAATTATTTAAATTGTCAATTATTTTATTTATATTTGATTAATCTATTAATATAAACAATTTGAAAAACAATTATAACAAATATTAGAAGATTTGAATTTTGATAAATTCAATAACTAATGTAATTAAAAAAATAATTGGAATAGTTAACAAATCGTTTAATAAAAATATATAATAAAATACACCCGGAATAAAAAAGGAACTGAAAAAGGGCTGAAAAAGTAATGAATTTAACATTGTGTTATCATTAGAAGGAAGTACTTAGTGGTGAAAAAGATCTGTGGAAGTTCTTTTTTTAACACATGGTTGTCATTGGTAGGATGTTCTTTTATTATACTTCTTGTTCATTTCTTCTGAAGTACTTCCCTTAAAACTATGTTTGTACAATTTTTTAACACAAATTTTGTTTTAGCCTTATTAAAATATAATAAAAATGCTTTAAAATTTTAGTTTTCTTAGAAATTATTAAGCTTTTTTCCCGCTAAAAATTCATTTATTTTCACTTTTTTGGAAGTAATTATTAAGAACTTCCAAAAAAGTTTAAAATATACACTTTGTTTTAATTTTCAAATGTACCCAGCAAAAAAAAGAACTGAAAAAGCTATGATTTTAACATTCTGTTGTTATTGGAAGGAAGTACTTAGTGGTAAAAAAGAGCTGCAGAAGTTCTTTTTTTAACCCATGGTTGTCATTGGTAGGATGTTATTATTTTATACTTCTTTTTCGTTCCTTTTGAAGTACTTCCCTTAAGACTATGTTTATACAATTTTTTAATAAAAATTCTGTTTTGCCATATTAAATAATAATAAAAATGCTTTAAAATTTATAAAATTAAAATTTTGTTAGAAAATTTTTTTCCTCTAAAAATTCAATTATTTTTACTTTTTTGGAAGTAATTATTAAGAACTTCCAAAAATGTTTAAAACATGCATTTTGTTCCACTTTTGAAGTTGTGAAAATGTTCTTTTTTTGGAAGAACTTCATCGTTTTTTGCTGGGTACGTAAAATTAAAAAGTTCTTTTTTGGAAGCACTTGATCGTTTTTTACAGGGTAGTTAAATATTTTGAATTCTATAGGTTCCTTTATAAATTAGCTTTTAATGAAATAACAGTTATAACCAGGGCAAGTTTTTATATGCACAAAAAAAAAATTGAAATATGCGCTTGAAAAAGCACGAAAAAATTTTATAATATGCACAGAAATATGCAAAAATAGCATGAATATGTATATAAAAACCAACGAATTTATGCATTTTCAAATATTAATGTGTAGAAAATATGTTAAAAAATGCATATTTGTGCATTTTTTAACTTTCAATCTCTAATAGATTTCGATGTTTATAAAAATATAACTATTTTAATTTTAAGTATCATATTTGACGCTTCCGAATTATTTTTCTTTACAACATTTACAATGTACTCAAAATTCTCACCAAAAATTTTTTAGAAATTATTTGATTGAACTCTAAAAAATCACCAATAAATTGTGTTTTTGTTAAGAAAACTAACTTTTATCTCCATTATATGTAAATTTATGCAAAGATTTAAAATATAAGCATTTTTTGTGAAATTGTTTTGAAATATGCAAATGCTTACTTTCCAAGCGAAAAGCTTGAAAAACTTGCCCTAGTTATAACTTAAAGCTTGATAAATATTGTAGAAATTAAAAAAGGTAATTGTGGGGTATTATTCGTTTCTGCTAAAGTTTTTGACTCACAAAAAAAAACCCACTTTATAGTATACAAATCAAAAATGAATTTTTGTAAATTTTTTAAAATAATTACATATCCAAGGTAACCAACTTTGGAGGTCTACCCACTCTTTCTCTGACCCGATAGGAATCTGTGCTCCTCCAAATCAACTCGATAACACCTCGTCTTTGGCCACCTTAAATTTTATTGAGATATTTCTAGCGGTTCACAAGTAAGAGAATTATTTCCAAAAAAGAGCGTTTTGGAACCGCTTTGTGCTGTCCTATACGTTACAAGTAGTTGGATTGGAAATTTCAATTAAAGATTCTACTGTTTTTGGTTTATCCTTCTAATTATAAGTTTTACAAGCAGTAAATCTTATTTTTTAAAATAAAATGCCTTTTTTTATTCCTTTAAACTATTTTTTTTTTTTTCAATATTTGAAATAACATCCTTATTTAATTTTAAAAATGCATTATTTCCTGCAAACTATTTGTATTTGAAAAGATGTCAAGAAATGTTGACAGTATTTTGATTTGAGGTTAACGAAATTTTATGACATTTTCATATGGCATTATTTTGTGGTTAATTAACTAACAAACATAGACACAAATGCCACAAATATGCATGCAAACAATTCATTCTATTTATAAATTCACGCCTAATGTCTAATGTCTTCCTTCTCACAAGGAGCATACACTCAAACATACTTTTGTATATACAGTGACAGTCACAACATAGAATGAATGCATTTGCATACGTAGATGGGGAGTGTTAAGCAACCAACCAACACATACACTGATAATAAATACAATTATTCAAAAATAAATTTGTTGGAGCTGATTCTTGTATTTAAGGTTTGTTTGTTTGTTCCTTTACCGCATGCTGTGTGTTTGGGTTTGAATTTTCTAGGTGTGTATGTGTTGTTTGTTCACAAATGCACAAACAGACAGACATTAGCATTAGTGTGTGGGTTTTTGGTTTTTATTTTGTTTAAGGATGACCCTTAAAGAAATATGATATTTAAATTAAGGAGGTTTTAAATTTCTAACAAGTTTTATATGACTTATCATTAAAGTCAAAGTTTTGATATATTTTATTAAATTTAAAATGTATTTTTTCTTAAATATAAAGCTACTACTGTATTCTGTTTTTAAAATTGTAATTTCAGATGAAAACTTAGAACATCCTTATAGAAATTTAAATATATAAAATTTGTTTAATGGCTTTTATTTATGTTTGTTTATGTATTTCTATACAGCCTTATTTTGTATATCCTACAGTTCTGATGGTAAGAGTATACATAATCTTTTAAAAAGTTTTTTTTTTTTTTTGTTTAAGTTAAGGTCAAAATTTAATAAATACATTTAAATATGATTTTATTTCTCATTTAAATTTTTAATTCATTCAATCATCCACTTAATTGATTTAATTAATTTTTAATTGGAATTTTTTTTCTGTTTTTAATTTTTAGTAATTTTGGTGAGAGGTGCAAATTTAAAAAAGCTGTTTGATGATTGTCTTATTTACTAACATATTTGATAATTGATTTTATTTTTTCATTACTTTTGTGTAGCTATTCATATAAATAACTTTATTCACACTGCTAATAAGAACTGCAGGGATTTCTTTCTATTTGCGTATCCATATAAATATACAAGTATGTATGGGTTTACGTATGTATACATACATTCATCTATGTTATGTTTACTTAAGTATGTATGGATATTTTGCTGCAGACATTTGTCGAATAAAATTGTATTGTTTTTTGTAATTAATTGTGCACTTATGTGCATTATTGTGGTTTTATTTGCCTCAATGATGTTGACCATGATTACAATGAGAATAATTTGTGTGTTGGCATGTGTTTACATTTTCAATTTTATTTAAAAGAAACAAATACATTTGATGTTTTGTTTTTAAGGTTTTCAAATATTGAAAATTATTTAAAGAGATTTTTTGCTTTAAAATTAAAAGGATTTTTTTTTTTTTTCTAGAAATAAAAAAATAATAAATTTAAAACGTTTCTTATATAAAAAAATAGCATGTAATAGGTGTAAAAATTAAAAAAAAAATGGTATATGATCTATTAAACATTTTATCAAAGACAAAACTATTCCAATTAGTTATTTAATTGTATCAGTTATTCAAGTGATCAAAATTTAAATATTCTAATATGTTTTAATAAAAGTACAACAATTTTAAATTATTTTTCTTGTTATATCAATTAAAAAATTAATCAAATATAAATAAAAATAAGTGATAATTTAAATAATTGAATAAACTATTTTTTAATAGGTTAAGTTACAATTAACAAAATAATTGAATATGTATTGTATGTAGATTTTTCTATCTACACAGAATAAAATATTTTCGGAAAAATTTCAATTAAATAATTAATCATAATTTTAAAATGATTTCAAATATTTTTATAAATAAATAATTTAATCGAAATCGAAAGATTTTAACAAATTAAATTCATATTTTACAAAGAAATATTTAGAATCAAATTTCAATTACGAATAACATCTATTAAATTACTTTATTAATTGAAATTAAATTATTGTTTATTTTTATTTATTTTGCATTATTTTTTAATTGATACAATAAGAAATATAATTGAAAGCCAATAAATTGCTGCACTTTTAGTAAAACCTATTAAAATATGTGTTTTTTGATCAATTAAATAATTGATTCAATTAAAAAAGTAATTGAAATAGTTTTTATTTTGATAAATGGAATAGAAACATCGATTTTGAGAAATTTATTTATTTTTAAAAATATTTGAAATCATTTTAAAATTCTAATTAATTATTTAATTGAAATTTTTCTTAAATATTTTTTTATGTGTAATAATAATAATAATAATAATAACAGTAATAATAATAACAAGCGCGAATGTTATATTCGGCTCGGCCGAATCTATATACCCACCATCGACTTTTTAAAATGTTAAGTTATATGGGTGGTGGTCGGTAAAGTGGGCGGACCACGTCAATTTTTTGTTTTGTACAAAATTTCGTTGACGTTTCACCTTATATGAGAGATGGGCGGATTATGTCCATTTTTGTTTCCAAGTTTATATCGACCTTCAAACTATCTATACAAAATTTTAATATCGTACATGCTTTTGTTTAAGAGTATCAGCAAAAAAGTGTGAAATGAAGCTACAACGGTCACCCTGTATTTCTAGTATTTTGCTCATAACTTTTTTGTTTATGAACCGATTTTGATAATTTTCAATACCAAACAAACCTTATATAAATATGGTCTCCCTATGTTGTTCCGTTCGAGCCCTATCCTGCTTTCAACAGATAGACAGACGGACAGGATCCAGAAAAAATATACCTTATGGGGTCTTAATTGATTCCTTCGATATGTTACACACGGAATGACAAAATCAATATACCCCCCATTTTTTTGATGGTTTGTATAGAATCCTGTTTCAATCATCGTACGAATTAAAAATTTGACAAATATATTTTAGATGATCTCCCCTTTCATAATTTTAGGTACGTTCAAGAGTTCGACATATTTTGGCTCTCTTCATACAATGATGAAGCACCCTAATCCCTATATTTACCATAATATAAATCTATTTTTATATGATGTTTTCTTAATAATTATAATTAATTCTAATACTCGTTAAAGCAAAAACAAATTTTCATCTTGACCCTTGGGCTTAAATAAAAACTCAAAAGATATTTAGACACAATTTAAATGCAAATTATGAGACTTGAGGGTTATAGTATTCTTGTATGAAAAAACCTGTGGTTTATCATTATTTTCATTTACAAATTTTGCATACTTAATTTAGCAATTTAATTTTCACTCCATTGATTAATTTGGCCTAAAGTATAAAGCAAACAGAAAATTAACAACAAATATTAATATTTTTCAAAAATAAACTAGAAAATAAAACTAAGTTGTTAAGAGTTTTGTATCTTTTAAAGCATATTTTAATTTTAAATTATAAAAAAGTTATGAACAAATTTAATATATTAATTTAATATTATATTAAATTTAATATTTAAATAGTTGTTGTAATTAAAAAAAAGAAAAGATCATTAAAAATCTAATACCAATTTGGATTTAAATATTTTATGTACACAGAAAAAAGTGAAATTGCTTATATTAAATTATTTTTGTTTGATTTTACTACAATCATCAAAATAATAATATTAAAGACTAGATTTTATTATTATAGCTTTTTCTTAAATAAATAAATAAAATTAGCTGAAAATTTTTGGAAATTGACTTTTCTATATTTTTAAAAATTTTTAATTTTTCTTTATATTTTATTAAGAAAAGTAATAATATTCTATTGAGTGCTATATATGCAAATTGTTTCTCTTAAGTGTAAAATCAAAATAAGGATTTTTCAATGAAAATATTATAAAATATGAAGCTAAGCCCAAAATATGCAAAATTATGTTAAGACTAAAATATGCTGTAACGAAACGATGGCAAAATTCATAAAATTGTCTGAAATGGATAAGTACTCGTAACTAAGAGTTTGGTTTATTTAAAGCACAGAAAAAATACGACTATTCATACTATTAACTGCCCTGATTATGAGTTATTTAATTTGAAAAATGTATATTTACCAAATTTGAGTTATTGTGTTGAAAATGTATATGGAAATCTTAAATATTACTACAACATAGTGAGATCTATATTTAAAAATTTTTTCTAAAAATTATTTTGCTTAGTTTTTTAAATTTGAATTTATTTTTTACTAGAAATTAGAATTTTCCGCAAAACAAGATTAAAAAAATTACAATAAAAAAATCTAAATATTTATATTTAAAACTAAGTTTTTCAAATGAAAATATGTGATTTTATACAACAAAAATACTGTTAAACTTGATAGGTGCTTACAATGATATTGAGTTTTTATTATTTTATTCTCTGTGTCACTTGCGACTGTTTAGGTTTTTGTCTTTGATAATGACAATTTATCACGTTATTTGACTCCAAATTTGTTATTATTTAAGTCGATGTTAGTCGATTCAAATGCCATAACAGTATTTTCCTACAGTCTATGGTGGCAGTTGCGTACAAGTTACCTAACCGACTACACTGAGTACCACTGCTCACCTTATTAGCTACGTGACTAGTCACTTTAACATGGGCTCGTCCTAAAAAGAAGTCTACTGCCAACTCAACGACTACATAGGGTCACTTTTTGCGCACACAATCACCGACTACCAAAGGGTCAATAAAATGACAAATGGGCACGTCAACGAATATATAGGCCCTTTTTTACATACACAATCACTTCAACGGCTACAAAGTGTAAAGTGAGTTAAAAATTGTTTAATCTTCTTTTCCTCTTCTCGCCTACCATAGAGTCAGTAAAGTGGCAATTGCCAATACGCTCATTGGTGACCGATGGAGAGCGGCAGGTGACTATACACTAATGAATCTTACTGTCTAAAAGCGGGTTAATTGCCACCAAACAAATTAATTGTCATATTATTATCCTATTCTGATATTTAAAGAAATTTTAAATTGTACAAAAAAATTAATTAAACATTTGTCCAATTTATATTGTATTTACCCTAGAGTAAAGAGAACCGGTTCAAAACAAGTCACGTGACAGGTTCTCAGGTCTAGTGACCGGTTCCAGTTCCGGAACTTTAAATGAGAAGAACCTGACACTTTTACATGGGGTTGTCATTGGAGGTGGCTAATTAGTCCCTTGGAACAGGTCACAGGATAGGTCCTAGGACTGGTCCAAGAGGACAGGTTCAGTGTCGATTAATGTAATAAAAATTTTATAAAAATTCGGTAATTGTTTACTTTTTAGATATTTTTTTCTTTTTTTATTATTATTTTTATTAAATTATGTTTACTTTTATTTTATATTTTTTCGTTAATGTCGATAGCGGCACCCCGAATCGAACAAATGTTCATCTAACGTATGTTGTTTTATAATCTTCAATGCTAACCACTCAACCACTGATTGTTATTGCGCGCGAGTTGCTAATAGCGCACTTAACAAGCATGTTATAAATTGACTCTCAACTGTTAAATAGTTTGTGTCAACTGGTTCTGAATTGGTACTTTGGTAACGAGTTAGGTGTCAATTGGTACTCAACTGGTACTGAAGGACCGGTCCATTACTGCAATTGGCACAAATTTCCCGCAGGGTAATAATATCATGACCAAAAGAAGCTTAATTTTTTGTCTCAAAATGGATATAGATTTTGGCATGAAAAAAAAAATCAGTTTATAAACGTACATCATGAGCCGATATAAGTCAAATTAAAATACCGTTTAAAACAGTAATATTCACAAAGTCTTTCCATAGATATTAATACTTAAAATTACTTACTTTTGAAATTTTTTAAGTTTTAAGAAAGTGAAGAATCAAAATGAAATCTTTCGCAAAGCTAATGGGTTCAAATCTTCATTCTTTTTTTTTTTTTTTTTTTTGCTAATAAATTTTAGATTTCGAGATATAAACAAAATAATTTGTTTTCTTTATTTGAACCAAACTGCGGCGGTTGTATTATTTGGAATATGCTTCACATATTAAAGTTCAACAGTAGGATCTCTCCTTGTCTAGGAATTTGCCATTACTGATAATTTTGTGAAAAAGATCTTCGAAAATCGACATTAAATGAAGTCTTGAGAATTGGAAATAATACTTATAGCCTGTTTCTTTATGTCGAACGAAAATCTAAGCGAACGAGAGCAAGTCGAACGAATTCGAATTATTTTGGGTTTCTCTATTTCCGAAGCTTTTGTTCTTTTCACATTAGTTTTGTTTTATTTTGCTTTCGGAGAAATTTTTTCTTCGTAGAAATATAAAAATACTGCTTAATTCTTTAAATATAGATACAACTATGAAAATAAAATAATGCAAACAAATAAAAATTAAAAAGGAAAAAGAGGAAGAAAACAAAAATTCTACTGATCTTTTTCATGTATAAAATAATATTTCAAACAAAATCATCATTTATCAATACGGTGCATTTGTAAATGATTAAGAAACCAGATTGAGGAACATTTGCAGTGTCCAGCTGGGTAATTTTCTTATTTTTCATTAAAAAATGTAACCAGTCGAAAGCAAAATAGCTAGTGACTGATTTTGACATTTTCGTTCGTATCGTTCGTAATACAGAAACCGAATTTTGTATGAAAACACTTACGTTTTCGTTCGACTTGTCGTTTGAGTCATTTTGTGCATAGAAGTGAGTTAGAGAAACCCAAATCAGTTTTTGTTCGTTTAGAAGGCGAAAGAAAGCATTCGTTCGACATAGAGAAACAGGTTATTAATTTGTTGTTCCCTTTACAATAAAATTTGTGTAAAAAATTATTTACTACTACAACCATAATATGATCAACTCTACTAATAGCTTTAGTAAATTCAAACCTCGAATCAAGTTATTCAGTTCGTTAGTTATATAAGTAAATCAATATATGCTCACCTCGGCGCATTTAACATCCAAAAGCCCATTTTTCCGAGAATATAACATTCGTAGGCATAACACTATGCAACAGTATTTTAGAGGTAGAATCATTTGGTAGTTCTTGGTATGTGTAATAAACCCTCCAAAGGATTTTTCGCTGGTACGCAAAATTTTTGTTTTATGGCCTCTTAAACTTTTCTGTTTTTCCCCCCAAATAAAAGAAAGTCTCAGATAAAAAAAAATTGTATAAACATAGTTGGAAACTCAATTATTTGTACATAAATAGTTAGAGCATTTAAATGACAGTATTTCATTAGAATTTTCTATTCAGTCCGCTTTAAAAAAGTGTCATGAAGGTCGGTTAAAATATGACTAGAAAATATACTAAAATTAAATAAAAAAAAATCAGCTCTCTTTCAAGTAAATTTAACCCTTTAGTGCGAAGTATGAATCATATTTTTTCCGTTATAATATTTTAATCGCATAATACACTAATGATTTAGAACCTTATTGTGATTATAAATTTGTTTTAAGGAATGTTTTTGAGAACTAATGCTTAAGAACTAATTCTGTATGACTTCTAAATCAATTCTAAGAAAATATAACTAGTTTTCAAATGAATTTTTAAAACTGTTTAAAAAACTTGTATAAACATTTTCATAAATCTCATAAATAAAAAAAAAAAGAGCACTAACAAAATCAAATTGATTTAAAAACTGGCCTTTAGAAAATAGCTTATAAGAATAAAAAATAAGTTCTGAAAATTTTCCCTAACGTATCTCTAGCACGAACTAGTTCTGAATGTGACAATTTCGAACAAAAATCATCGGTTAGAAATCTAGTTCTAGAACCGTTACATAGAATTAATACTGGCTAGCTAACACTTCCACAGAACTAATTCTAGAGGTGACAATTTCAAACTAAAATCATTGGTCGTAACGCCAAAGTAGAATGAATGCAGGATATTTTCATGCGTTCTGGAAATATGTGTAAAACTAATACATTTTTTCCTAGGTTATATCAATTTTATAAGGAACGAAATTTATTTAGCTCAAAAATAAAAAAATTAACATTAAGGTTTAAAATCAAGGACAGAAATTAATCATTATTCTTGAAAATTTAAACAAAAAATCAGATGCAAGAAACGACCGGATAAAAATCCGAAATGATTTTTATTTTTTTGATTTTTATTAAAAAAATCAATAATTATGATTATTTTTTATTTTTATTTTTTCGTTTAACTTTTAATGATTATTTTTGATTTTTATTTTTTGATCAACTCATGATTATTTTTGATTTATACTTTTTTTTTGCTCACAATATAAAACTTAACATGAGAAATGAACTAAGGAGTGAGATTGAAAAATTCTTAACATACATAATATTAAATAACTTGGAAACGGTTGATCTTAGAGTTTTCATTACTTTTTTAATCATTTGATAATTTAGCACAGATCACAAAAATATATAATTTTTATGGTTCTAACCATTAATTATAAAATTGTGGACCATTTTTGAAAACCCTTTCTTTGGAGATTTGATAGTTGCTTCACGCAGAGAAAAAACATGGTTACATTATAATCACCACAACTATTCGATGATTATATAGCGGTTTTTCATTGATTTAAATATACTGTGTTCATGATAGCAACGTTTATGATACAGTTTAATCATTTAATGATTACCCACAATCAAAATTTTAATATGGTTCACTGAATTATAATATGTATTTAAATATGTTTATATGAAATCATATTTATGAATAAATTCAATAATTTAGTTAATTCCACAAAAATTTAGTTCATTACATAACCATTCATTTCATTTTACAAATTTAGTTAATTCTACAACCATTAAGATATTAACTTTTAATGCCTTTTCAATACATATTTTTGTGTATCAGTCCAGTAGTTATAATTCTCATTTAGTTTATATATGAACAAATATAAATTGACAAGTTTTGTTTTTATTCAGTATGATGAATGTACCACATATCGTGGTACAAATGAATATAAATATGAAAATATGGGATCATATATATGATAACATGGGATTATATATATGATTAAATTAGTTCATGTATATGATAAAATGGAATTATATATGTATATGATAACATGGGATTATATATATGATAAAATGGAATTATACTTATGATGGAATTAGTTCTTATATATGATAGAATGGAATAATATATATGATGAAATTATTTTATGTATATGATAAAATGGAATTATATATATGATGAAATTAGTTTGTATATATGATAACATGGAATTATTAAATGATAAAAACATGATGAAATTGAAAGCAATACTTAAGAAAAGGTTATAAAACTTACTAAAAGTTATTAATAAGTTTATGAACCTTACTAATAAATTATAAATTGGAATCATAATAATGATTACGTACAAATATAATTATTGTAACCTGGAATCATATATTACAATCATAGTATGTTGCTCTTAGTTTATGGTCACAGGAACCATATTTTTTCTTTGCGTGTTCAGTCACTTTTTTGGAACAGTGTGCACATCTTCTGTCAAAATCTTCGGTATTTTGGGACACCTTTTTTGTGCTCTTGAATTCACTTTTCACAAGAGCTCAATATCTCCCCACTGGTCTAAGCTATGGGCAATTTTGAAAATTGACCTCTCTTGGTAATAAAACTATGTTATTGATTTGGTACCATTCCAGAGCTTTCTTACCGTAGTGACATGATACCAAATGGGTCCAAAAATATGTGGACACGTTGTGCTTTCTTAAGAAAAGAAGTAGTCTTTTCTGCAAATATTCCTTTATGCATATTTTGGTATTTATAGATCCGAATGTATCAAATGACTTTCCTGTTTTGACGCAACTGCAAAAAGCTTATCATACCATGAATTTTGTAAGAAATTTTTGCTGCTTTTGGGTCTTAAACTTATCTTCAAGATTGCTTCGAGGATTAGCAATAACAATTTTTGAGACACAAGTTGCTAAGATTCTGCCAGCACCTACGTTTCTTCGTCAATTATACAGCTTGAGTATTTTTATGTGAAATTTGGTTTTAAATTCCGAGTCCTATTTTTGGCTTGTAATTTTTTTTTTTTTTGCAGAATTCCAGTTTGGAATTTTTTGAACTTTATATGTTATCAACTTTCCCATTAGCTTTAAATTTGCGCACCAAATAGTCGAAGCACTGAGAAAACTGAGCTGATTTTCTACCAGATGTGTTTGGAGTTCCTTTTAATATGCCTTCAATTTTCTGGCCTTCAAAATATCATGTGGTCCTTTTTTCTTACAGAACTAGGTTTCAGAAACGGTTTTACGGACGACATTTAATTGTGTGGCCAATTATTTGTACGACCTATTTGGATTTTTTGAAATTTTTTAATAACTTGTAGGACGTAAATCTTTTTCGTCACTTATTTTGATGAAAATAAGGACAAATTAACATGGTTGTTATTAAAAATAATAACTGAAGTATTTTTCCATGATAACTAGATCAAAAAAAATGTTGAATATTAATTCCGAAAAAAGTTATGAGGCAAAATGTGTGTTAAGATTTTTTTCGATCTCACTCCTTATTACGCAATTTTAAATAAAAAAGATTTCTCATCGTAAATTAGATTTGTTTACTAAAAGGCATAACTTGTTCATAAAATTTTTTACGAAAAATCCGTTTTTATTATTATTATTTTTTTTTTGTTACTATAAATCGAATTTTTTTATAAATATAAAATTTTTTATTAAAAATCAAATTTTTGATTAAAAATCAATTTTTATATTAAAAATAAAATTATGTATTTGCAATAAATAAAATTTTTTACTAGTTAATAGTTTCATTTTTCATGTTAAGTTTTATACTGTGAGCAAAAAAAGTAAACATCTAAAATAATCATTATGAGTTGATCAAAAAAAAAAAAAAAAAAAAATAATAAAAATCAAAAATAATCATTAAAAGTTGAGCAAAAAAATAGAACTCAAAAATAATGATTATTTGTTGAGTTTTATTTTAAAACTCATAATCATTACGGTCCCTGTTTAAAATTGTTATGAATTAAATGTAAAATAACTTATTTAAATGTTATATTTATAATCCAAAAAAAGGTCCACAGATATATAATATAATTTTATGCTATTTTATATAAGAAAAATATACTTTTTCCTAAACCTTAATCATATCTTAAACAAATTTATTTAAATCTTACAATCCATTCATTCAACCCAAAAATATAAATTATTTAATCAAATCAATCTGCGCAGTAAACTGTCATCAATGCCATTTATCAAAATGAATAATATTTCTGGGGATTACATAGAAATATTTGTTATAATAAGATACAAGAAAATGTTGAAAGAAATTCTGCACTAAAAAAAATAAATGTGATTAATAATATAAAATTCATTTTGCTGTCATTTCATTAGATAAATATTCACAAATACAAAGATATTAATAAAAGAAAGCTTTTCTCCAAAATAAATTTATTCCAAAGAAAAATAAGAAAAAATTATGCATAAATTTTCCAAAAGGACCAGAACACCAAATAAAATGAGAAGAATTCAAACTAATACATACCTTTTCGTTGTAGTTGTTGTCACGGTTATATAGTGATGGCGAAAAAAATCTCTAGATATCCTCAGAAATATTTATAAACCACAATGATACTTTTATTTTTGTTGTTTTTAGATATTTTGCAGCTGTGATACTGCGTAAATATATTTAATGTTGTAGATATATAACGAAAAAATTTTGTATATTTTTTATATATATGTATGTATGTAAGTAGTTATATACGTAACAGTATAAATTTGTTACAGACACCCTGTTCTAGAGTGGAGGATTTAATGATATAAAAAAAAACCCTTAAAATAATTGTCACAGACACATACACAAAATATTAATTTCTTGGCAAAAAAATTTAATTTCAGCTTTAATATTTTTTATAGCAAACTTTTTTCTTTAAAGATGCTGATTTTCTTTTAAACAATTTTTATTTTTAAAACTTTATTACTTTCAATTAATATATTTTTATTATTAAATAAATATTATGATTATTATTTTTTTTAATTTTAAATTTGTGTTTAAAACTTTTATGTTTGTAGGATTTATTTTTCTTTTGGCTTTAAAGATTTTTTTAAATATAATTTCTATTTAATTTTTTTTTATTTCAACTTTTCCTCTTAACACTTTGAAACGTTACGAATTTAATTAATAAACTTAACACGTCGCACGTTCGAGATGAACTGAATTTAAAATCTAATATGGCTGTACAAGATAGACCATGTTTATTACAACAACACCACTAACAATTTAGTCTTCCGGTAAGATTTTTTTGTAAAAAGCGAAAAAAAGCTCTAACATCTTAAACAGGGGTTAGTTTTACTCATTGACAATCTCTGGTATGTACTTTTTGCTCTTTATGGGGGTGTTATGCTCATGCGTTGCTTTAAGTTTTAATATACAGAGAGCATAAATAAAGTCTCCACTTGTCAGCTGTTTTATGCTCTTTTATACTCTTTTCGTTATATTTAGTTACAGGAAGTTATTTTATCTGCTTTAGGCTTTAAAGTTTGGCTTTGTTTTCCTTACATATTTTTGTTTCTTTGGAGAGTTTGAAAAAAAAAATATATACATATATATATATTTTTCTTGTTCTCAATATAAGTTTAGCTTTTTTTGGTTTTCTCTCAGCTGTGGTATATGTGGTTTTGATTTTGAAAGTTTCTTTTCGTTTCTTTTTTGTTTTCTTCTGGTAATACTAGCAAAGGAAAACAGCAACATGATGGGAGAATTATTTAAAGATTATCACTTCAATTTATATTCTAAACATGTTTTCATAGACACTAGACAATCTATTTACAATAGAGCCTTCCTTATATCCTTCAACATAACAACACTTTACTCTTACACATCTACATCAAAAATATTCTTTTACACACATATACTAACAATATTATTTTTATTATTAGTGATTCCACTACTAATATGTATGCAAAACATTATTCTAAAGTATTTGTCTAGTAGTCATTGATATTACTGCCTAACTGACTGGTGAAAGTGTATTGAATATTAAGCCAGTTTTATTCTTCATTCCTTTTCAATGACTTTATTTCTATTCTAAGTGGCTCAGATATACTTAAAATAGAAAAGTATTATACGAAATAAATAAACAAATATGAATGTGTAAATATTAATAAAGGGAAGAAAAAAAAAAAAGTTAATGTGTTTTTCATTGAACAGTAATCTCTATATAGTTATTTCGAAGAAAAATTTTATAAATTCTTTACAGTTCTGTTAGTGTTAATGAACTCCTTTTTGGCAGTAGTGTTTTGTAATGATATGAAAATGACTTATTAATTGGAAACAGGGACCGTAATGATTATGAGTTATAAAAGATAATTCAACGAACAATAATTATTTTTCTATTTTAATTTTTTTTATTTTTTTGCTTAAATTTTAATGAATATTTTAGTGAAATATTAGATTTTTTTTGTTACAAATTCGATTTAACACGAAATTTCAGATTTTTTGTAAGAAAATTCGACAAAAATCAAAATTTTTTGTAAGTATAATTTTTTTCTTTTAATTTTCCATTTTTTTTTAAATATGTGACTTAGTGAAAAATCGCATTTTAATTAAAAATTTTAATTTTTAGAAATTTTTTTTTTTTTTTTTTTTTTTTTTCGTAAAAAAAATTGGGGGAAACAATATCGTCAAAATACTTCAGAAGTATTTTTTTATAGTTATGATTAATGCATAATGGTTAATGAAACGCTCGTACTGGCTGCCTTTTTCCAACTTCCTGGGAGGAATTCTATGTTGCAGATAGTAGAGGATATGTGGCAGAAAAATGTCGTCTAGCAAAGAAATCAAAATTCTCAAGCAATTTTTTGATTTGGCAATCTTTTTGCATGTGCGGGAAAGAAGCACTTCATTCATTGCAAATGGTTCCTGTGGGTCTCCGTAGATGAAACGACAGATCTCGAAGGACGGTATATCGCTAATGTAGTTGTAGGCATAGAGTAACATTTAGAGACGAAATTCTCGATTGGCAATTGAAAAAAATTGTTGCTTTGTAAACAAAAATGTGTTTTTATTTTCTTCTAGCAACAACAAAATGTATTTGATTACATGTATTTTGTTGTTGCATGAGTTAGGTTTTTGACAACCGACTTAGGTTTTTGACAATTAGTCTCGTCTCTTGTTACTCTTTGGTTGTAGGAGTCTTAGATAAAGATGAAGAAATTAGCAAACATAAATTTTTACTTAACATCATTGAATTGGGAAAAGTAAACCACGCAACAATTGCTCGTGCCTTTAATGATTCTGTGAATTTATTGGGAGAAGGTTTTGATAAAAGAAAGATTCTTTTGCTTTTGTCTGATATGGCACCTTATATGGTTAAGGCCGCAGGAAATATAAAAGTGTTTTATCCAAAACTTATTCATGTTACCTGTTTAGCACACGGTTTACACCGCGTTGCTGAAGATGTAAGATCGCAATTTAAAGATGTAGATGTGTTAATTTCAAATGGAAAAAAAGTTTTTTTTTTTTTTTTTAAATCTCCATCCAGGATTGCTATTTTTAAAGAAAAGTTCCCAGATATAACTCTTCCACCGCATTCAATAATCACCAGATGGGGAACTTGGATAGAGGCCGCAGAATATTATGCAATATATTTTAATCAAATTGAGAATATAATGAACGAGTTAAACGATTCTGATGCTCATTCAATTAAAAAGGTTAAAGACATTTTAAAAAATAAAACTATTAAGAATCAATCAATCTTTGCTCAAATTACGTATTTTTTAGTAAAACTATCACACAATTACAAGGATTTAACGCACTAGATACTCAAATAAAATTAACTGATAATGCTGTTAATAGAATTAATATGGTTGAAGGTGGTATATCTCATCAAATTAAAATAAAACTAAAGAGTGTGTTGGACAAAAATAAAGGCTTTTATGAATTAAAAAAAGTATTTGATTTGAATTTAAATTAAGAAAACCTAATGCAAAATTAATACACCCCAATTGAATTATCTTCGTTCAAATATAAAAGCTTTTTGCATCCAAACAGACAGAGTTTTATTTTTGACAACTTGAAGAAACATTTATTTATTTATACAAATGGCAATTTAATTTAAAGTTGAGTTTCAAAAAATATAAACATGTGTATAAATATTTTTTAATAACGAACTGATTTTTATAATTATACAGTGAACTCGCGGTAATGTGAACATCCAATATAATGAACTATCCACTAATGTGAACACTCAGTTTTTAATATGGGCGCTCTAAATAGTGAATTTTTTTTTTTTTTTTAATTTTTGGGGATTTTTTAATTTGTAGAAGCATTTATTTTTAATGTTGGGAATCCCCGAATTAATAAATACCATAGTATGCCATTATTTTAAAGGTATTTAATGCTAGTCGCTTTATGTAACTTGTTGCGGTAGGTTCGTGAATTTATTTTTAAAATTAGTAATGTCTAAAAACAGTCGAAAGTTTTTATCCTTAAATGAAAAATGCGAAATTTTGGAATATTTAAAAAAAGGATCGAGTGTTACAGTGTTAAGTAAAAAGTATAAAGTTGCAAAATCAACGATATGTTCAATAAAAAATAAAAAAGACAATATTTTAAAATATGTGAACAATACGTTTTATGGACCCGGAAAACGCAAAACATTACGATCTTCAGAGCTTCCAAAAATGGAAAAATCGCACTATAAGTGGTTTATTTGCATGCGGAATAAAAACCTCCTTGTAAGTGGGTTGATGTTGAAAGAGAAAGCCAAACAAATTCACAAAAACATAAGTGAAAACGGAAATGACTTCAATGCTAGCGATGGGTGGCTACAAAAATTTAAAAAGAGATACGGAATTCGGCTCCTTCAGATAAGCCGTGAAAAACTTTCTGCGCAATCTTAGTTCGTAAATCCTTTTAAAAGATAGAAGATTTGGGTTTATCCAATGATCAGTTGTATAATGCCGATGAGTCTGGTCTATATTGGAAACTTCTCTCACAAAAGACATATGTAACGTCATTGGAGAAAAGCGCTCCAGGTGCAAAAATGGAAAAGCAAAGGATAACATTTTTATGCTGTGCAAATGCGTCAGGATCTCATAAAATAAAATTTTAGTAATAGAAAAATCGAAAAATCCTCGCAATTTTAAAAATTTTATCTGTCCCATAAACTACAGAAATTCAAAGTCTGCTTGGGTGACTTCTTCCATTTTTAAAGAATGATTTCACAACTGTTTTGTGCCAGAGGTAAGTAAACATGTAAAAATAGTTCAATTGGGATTCTTACTGTTTTATTTTTCATTAAGGTGACAGATTTTTTAACGAAGAAAGGATTACCAGTAAAAGCTTTACTCCTAATAGATAATGCTCCATTCCATCCACCAGAATCCGACCTTAAATCCGAGGATGGTTCCATAGAAGCTATGTTCATGCCTCCAAATGTAACGGCTCTGATCCAGCCAATGGATCAAAATGCAATTAGAATCACCAAACTTCATTATAGGAACAGTCTTCTGGCAACAATTATTGCAAAAGAGGGGGATTTGCTTGAATCGATGAAAAAAAATCACACTTAAAGAAGGAGTTTCTATTCTAGAGGCATCCTGGAACCGAGTTGGTAAAGAAACTTTATCTAACTGTTGGAAAAATATTTTGAATATGGTAAATGATGAAGACGATCCTGAATTTAATGTTCCTTTGAGCGTTTTAAAAGAAAAGTGGCAATCAGAGGTTAGATCTTTAGAAAATACTGCTGCAGATCTTCTACAGACATTGTGCCCTCAGGAAGTATTTACTACTGTAAACATTAGAGATTGGATCAATAATCCTTGTGAGGACGTCACGCCATTTGATGAAAATGATTTAATTGAAGAGTCCGACGATGATGACGACTGTTTTATTGAAGCGCCTGAAAACAACATTAAAGCCAAAGAAGCTGTCGAAATTTTTAACAAAGCTGTCCAATGGGCTGAATTTCAAATGGTCGATCAAACTGACATTAAAGAATTGAAAAAAATCAGGGAATTGGCGGTAAATAAGCTGGTCAAGGAAAGAAAAAACTGAAAATAATAACCAATTATTTCCATATTTAATTATATGTATATGTATGTACCTATCTTTTTTCATTGTAAATTTTATTTATTTTTTGTCGTAATATTTTGTTCGTTTTTTATGTACATACTACGTATGTACTCTTTATAAAATGGATTTTTAAAAACTTTTTATGTTCCAAATAAATTACAAAAAGTTTTTTTAGTAATCTTTGCATTTTCATTCCTTGCAGAAATGATTTTTAGAAAGAATAACTTAGTAATATATATAAAAAAAAATCACAATCGAAAATGTGAACAAATTCGAAAATATGAACTACCCCGACATTAATTAGTTCACATTATCGAGAGTTCACTGTAAAAACAAATCTGTATCCGTTGTTAAACTCATTTACTTCATATTTTTGTTTTATTCAGAACTTATTTATTTTGTCACTAAGTGTTTTAAACAATAAAATTACCATCTTCTTCTTATGTTGTATAATAAAGTTCTTGTTGCAATGATAATTTACTTGGAAAATAAACCTAAATGTATGCAATATGTTATGAGTTCACTTACTTACAAACATTCCAATGCAGGCACTCACTCTTATACAAGTATAATTATGTACTTTTAATATACATTCAAGTGTAAAGGGGTATGTATATTAAATTTGAATTATTTGCATACCATAACATAAGATCAAAAAAATATTCAAAGATGAATTTAAAAAGAAAAACATTATTTAAAATAATAGAAGATTTATATTTTCAAAAGATTTATTGCAATATCTATTTTAAATTAAAGTATATATAACATATTTTATTAGAATATTTAAATATTTACATACAAGAAATTAACTTTTATAATCTATTATTTCTATAGATAAAACCAAAAACAAACTATATAAATCTTAATATTTAATAATTTTTAATATAAAAAATAAAAATGGCTTCAAAATAATTATATATAATATTTTCTTATTAAACTTTTAATATCTTCTTTATTAAATATCATAAATAATTAATTTCTTAAAATTATGCCCTTCAAACATCCTCTCAAAAGTAATAAGTCAACCGATAATAAAATCTAATTGATTTTCATTATAAAACAAGTATCAAATACATACAAACTCCTAAGTAAATATACATACATAAGTATAAGTATATGTATTAGTATGTATGTATGTATGTATGTACTTATATTACATGTTTCATTAAAGTTTCCTAGAATTTAAACGTACTTAGAGTAGAAAAGTTTCTATTTCAATATTTATTTTCAATATTTACACAAATTTTCCAATAATTCTTCTTTAGCAAATGAAATATATTAAACATAAAATTTGATAATAATGATGATGATGGTTGGATGTTGGTAAATAAATAATTAAAAATGCATTCGTTTGTAAATAATTTCAAACAACATAAAATCAACAAGAGATGAAGCAATAAATCTTAAGGGTATAAAAAAGAAAAAAAATAATTAAATTCTCCTGACTTTTGTAGGGAAAGGAGGTAGAATTAAGGGAAAAAGTAGGAGCTGTATAAAAGTACATAAATGGTTTTTGATTTAGGGAAAGAATTGTACTTTTTAAAGTAGATGTTTAAGGAGAACATTTTTGAAAATAAATGTGTAACTTGGATTTACATCAAGTTTCACACAAAATGGAAATTGAACAAAAAACACGAAAACACATAATTGAAATTTTTCATGAAATCTTACATCGGTCATATTAAACAATTGCTAGGAAGGCAGTTGTGTCACTAAATTAAAGTTTTTTGAAACAAAGAAGTCATGATCACTGAATGGAAACCCGATAGTAGAAAAAATTAAATCTTTAGGCTGTAGGATTCAGTCGAAATAGAAAGGATTTTGAGATAAAAAATTAATTGCTTTGAATCTTTATCAGAAAAGTTGAATGGAAATCTAGCCTGAAGACGTATAAAGTACAAAGAAATCCTAATAGAAACGAAAGCAAGAATTTGGAGGTAAAAAACTAACGTGAAAAAGTAGACGATGAAATGTTCGTACAGGATGACTTTTTTCAACTTCTTGGCTAGGTGTTCTATGTTGCAGATGCTAGAGGGAATATGCCAGAAAAATATCGTGTATCAAAAAAAAAAAAAAATCTCAAAATAATTTTTGATTTGGGAAGCCATATGCATATGCGGGAAAGAAGCGCTTCATTAATAAAAAATGGTTCCATTAACACAGAACTATAGATGAATGAGTGCCATTGGGAAAGAATTCTTCCTTCCCCAAGGAGGGACCTGATCCCGCTTCTTCTCATTACAGCAACAAAACAATGGAGTGATAACAAAGAAATTGTTAGTGTTTATACCGAAAAATGCAGTTGAAAGATATTGGTCTCTTGTAAAAAATAATTTAGGGGCCTTAAAAGTTCTACATAAAATGAAACGGGGTTTAAAAATAAGTGAAGTTATTCGAGATTGGAAGAATTCTGAAAAAATGAGATATTTCCTTAAAATACAAAGGTAAATAATTTATTCGTTTATGTTTAGAACTTGAACATAACAGTCATTAATAAAAATATAATTTAGAAAAAATTCGCCTATTAGTTTAGTTACTATAGGCAGAATTGTATGCACGGATTTTTTCGTGCGCAGTCCTTATTTGTCGAGTTATATGCATTTAAAATTTAAGCAATCTCATTTTGCAAGATTTTGGTCAAGTTTTTTTCCTTATATAGTCCAACATTTTATTATATTTTTTTAATTAGTTAAAAAACAAAATTCTCTATCGAATAAAGAAAATTTGAATTCGTTATCTCTATTGAGTCCAAAAACAAAAGTATTTGAATTGGAAAATTTGCAAAAACTAACCAACAAACAGATGGACGGACATCCGAATGCTCTCAAAAGAAAAAAAAAAAAAGAGAAAGGAATTTTTAAATTTCAAAAGTGATTTTATTTTTACCTTTCGATCAATATGAAAACAAATTGTAAATATAAAAATATTGATATTTCCTTTTTCAGAAGTAAGCGCTCTTTCGACCCATTAACCCCAATATATAGACGGACGGACAGACATACGGATATTACCATTATATTAAAGAAAAAAAAAAGCTATAATTCTATAATTTAATTTTTTTTAATAATAAATAAAAATCAAGCGCGAATGTTATATTCGGCTTGGCCGAATCTATATACCCACCATCAACTTTTTCAAGTAAAGTGGGAGGTCCACGCCCATTTTTTTAATCCGAGTTTACATTGGTCCTTGCACTATTTGAACACAATTACGATGGAGTTTCACCTTATATGTGAGGTGGGCGGTAAAGTAGGCGGACCACGGCCATATTTGGTTTCCAAGTTTATATCGACCCTCAAACTATTTATACAAAATTTCGTTGTCATACATGCTTTTGTTTAAGAGATATCAGCAGAAAAGTATGAAAAGGACACCCTGTGTTTCTAGTTTTTAGCTCATAACTTTTTTGTTTATTAACCGATTTTGCCCATTTTCAATCCCAAATAAACCTTATATAAGATAAATATTTGTGCCAAATATCGTCCCCCTACGTTGTCCCGTCCCGCTTTCAACAGACGTACGGACATAACTAGATCGACTCAGAATCTAACCAGGATCCACAAAATATATACTTTATGGGGTCTTAAATGATTCCTTCGAAATATTACATACGGAATGACAAAATCAATATACCCCCCATCTTTTTGATGGTGGGTGTAATAAAATGTGATCATTAAAGTACTAATATATTTTTTTTTTTTTTTTTTTTTTTTTTGAAGAAATTGCCATTTTCAATCCATTTAACCCCAATATATGACGGACGGACAGATGGACATTACCAATCTGCCAAAGAAAAAATTCCATGATTCTAAAAATTTGTTTAATACCTACTAAACAGAATAAATAAAAAGTGATGATTAAAGTGTTCTTATCACCTTTTTTCATTTTGGACCTTTTTGACTCCATTGTACAGACAGACGGACGGACATTACCATTCTGCAAAAAAAAAAAAAAATCCCCTGAATTCTTAATTTTTTATTATTATTATTTTTTTTTTTTAATTACTAATAAATACAAAAAATTAAACGTGATCATTAAAGTGTTCCCTGAATTAAGCGTCATTTTCGATCCATTTAACTCAAATTTACAGATGGATGGAAAGACATTACCATTCTGCAAAAAATTAAAAATGCATTTTTTTTTTTTGTTTTTTAACTAATAACAAATTATTAAAATATTGGTATCACCTTTTTATTTTCAATTCTTTTTACCCTAAATTCTACAGGTGGGGAACTGATTATGAACTTTAAACATTTTTAAATCCATATCACCTTTACGAATCGTTGAGAAAGAAGTCTTTTTACATCGAAATCCCAAAAAAGAGTCTCCCCGGGACTCTCTATTGTACAGTCATTTCAAACTGTTTATTTGGACAATTTAACACCTAATTATACTCTACACCACTAAAGGTATTTTTGTGCAAATATTTGTAGCACCCATAAATATTGGACTTAAAGCCAATTGACTTATACTTACTTTTTGAGTCGATTCAAATTCATCCGTCTGTCTGTCCATGTAAACGTTGCAATTAAGTTATAGGTCTCAGTTTTTTCAAGTAAAATTGATACACAGATTTTTCAAAATCCAAGGACGAAGTCTATTGAAATTAGTTAATCTTTGAAATTACTTTGAAAGTACAATTGAAAAGTAATGAGTGAATACCCGCACAAAAGCTTATTTAATGAAATGCCAAAAATAGAAAGAAAATAAATAATAACATTTAAAGATAAAATTATATTTTTAAACAAACAAAGATAAGAAATATACTTACGACGTAGAAAATAACTCTTACATGTATAAAAAACAAGATTACCAAATGATAAAGACTTGCCAAAGTGATTGATTGATGGCCACTTGTGGCAAAATGTGAAAAAAAATGAAAGAAAAGAAACAAAATACAAAAAAGCTATAATAAAGAAGGGATTATTTTACAGCCCCTAAGCTTATGCTTCAAAATTTATAGTATATGTGTATTTTGCTAAAGCAGCCCAAATAATTAAAAAAAAAAAAAAAAACTAAATAAATGAATGACTGGACATTGACAGCAACTCAGCAGACACTTACATATAAACACTTACAAGGACTACATGTGTTTTATTAAAACCAATATAAGATTTTAATGAATAATGGAAAATTCTAACAAAGAAATATCAATAACAATTTTTATTTGAAAACATACATATGTTTTTAATGTAACGATATATTTCATTAAACTTAAGATATTAAGTTTTTTTTACTTAAAGTTGGCAAAAGTTTGAGCAAAAAAAATAAAAGATAAATTGTTTTTATGGGTATAATGGAATGAAAGTAAAACAATCATATAAGAAATGTTTTAATGTTAAATTAATGTGAAATTTTACAAACACATTTTACTATACATACTTATATATAATACGCCTAAAAGCACACTTTACAGCAACACCTCATTTATATATATTTTACCCTCTTCAAGTCAATCAATTTAACCGCATGCAATGATTTTTCTCTTCTTTATTTTCATTTGCTTTTTTTTTCATCCACTCTTATGGTGTTATTAATACTCTTGTTGTTGTTATTGTTATAAACATAACTTTTTTTTATTTTTTTTTTCTAACATTGTTACTTTCATGTTTCTTAACAATCGATCAATATTATAAGATTAATCACCTGCAATCTAAACTAAACATATATTTAATTGTTTTCTTTTTTCTCTGTCTCTCACTTCATATGTAATTGTTTTTGTTGCCTCTTTTAATATTTACTTAACGCACTTACACATACATACGGGATAAACAATTGCGTGTCTGTTGTGTGTGTACTTATCTAAAACGGAAGTTTCAATGAGTTGTTTGTAAAAGTTCAATGGTTGGGTGTATATTTATGTAACTTTTATGATGTGTTTGTATTAACTTGTTTGTGTACTTTTCTTCTTTATAGATTATATATAATCTCTATAATCCTTAAATGTTTCAAAAAGTTATTTATTATAAGCGTAATTTGATGTTCGCTATTGTATGAATGGTGGGAGTTTATAAAAAAATAAATAATGAAAAAAATATATGAAATAAAAAATCCTTAAAAAACTCGTTTTTAAGAAAATATAACACGTACGTTTTTAAATAAAATTAACTCGAATGAACTTTATAAATTAAAACTTGCATTATACCCTTCAGCATCGGTGTTAAGGTTTATATTTTCTGAATCTTTGCTGGAAATGATGTCGATAGGACGATGGCCTTTCATTTGTCGGTTGAAATGGTTTTTTTAAAGCCCACCGATAACTGCCATGTATAATGTATATAACAATCGATTGGAAATCCTTTCGAGAATTTTTCTATTAAAATTCAGAAAGATCGGTTCAAAAATGAGTAAGATATGTAAAAAAAAACATTTTTAAATTTTATTTTACGTAACTTATTAAACTTTAAATAAAAGTAGTTTGGATTCTATAAAATATATTGTTTTCAATCTTTGTTAATAATTTAGGTGAAAATATCGAGTTTAAAGTTTTTCTGATTTTTTAATTGAAGTACATTTTTGTAAAAAAAACTGTAATAAAATCTTTGCCAGTAAAGATATCTTTTCGGTAACTGTAGACTTTATCGTATAAAATTAGAAAGTATCAAAAACTTAAAAAATTTTGTAAAAAGAATCTCACAATTCCCAAAAAACGCCAAGAATCCAAAACATTTTTTTCGCATTTTCCCTGGAGATCATAATTGAAAACTCTAAAAATATATTATAGATTCTTAAACTGTATTTTGTTTACAGATGCATACTTTGGGATTTTATAAAATATAGATTAAAGTCAAAACTTTCATATAAAATAGGTCAAATTCGAAAGGGTGCACAGTGATTCGTTCCCATATAACGACTGGTCAAAAAAAGAAGAAGTTACTCTAGACCAGTGCTTGCCACTCTGAGATCGCATCTTATTAATATTTTTTTTTTTTATTATAGGTTTTGTATTGTAGAAATGAAAAAATTAAGAGAACGTCCGCACATGTGCGCCTCTTTGGCAAGCACTGCTCTAGACTTATGAAATTTTGCATACTATTAAAACTTGGAATAATTAAGAAAAATACGAAGTTTAAAAAAAAAATCGGTGCAAGGACTCTTATACCCCCCATACATCCTGAAATTTCAAAATGCCATATTTTCCACAAACTTAAAAACAAAATACCAAAAGTTGGTCATGTTAGTACTTATATGACTATAATTATGTGTGCGGTTTTTTTATTTATAATTGGAGCAAGGACTATCGTAGCTGTCATATATCCTTTTTACTAAAAACGTCCTAAAACTGCTAAAACGACTTATAATATAAAATAACTTTTGAATAGACTTGCAGTTGGCAACGCTCTTATCCGTACCAAATTTTGTTGAATTTGGACAAATAACATGGAAAAATTGATATTTTTTTAATAATATAAATATTATTAAGGAATACTAGACTATACGTGTTATAAAAAATATAGGTATATTACTCATACGCATGGTTGTACATGAAAGATATACAAATATTTCTGAAGTTATATTAGAGAGCAAAATGTTTTTAAATGATTATTCCTCTTTAATGAAATTAAATTTAGCTTTTCTATCTATAGATAAGACTGTGAGTTAAAAAATGTGAAATTAAAAATATTTAGTGAATTTTGACATTCATTTGTACTAGAATAATTTTATAGAAAATTGTAATTTTTCGTTCCTAAAAAAATATAAATTACAAAAATACTGAGCAAAAAGTGGTTTCGTTCTTTATTGATTACTATTAAGGAGAAAAAAGGAAATAAAATAGAAAAATAAAAGTTTAAAAAACATGCACTAATTTTCCTTATATATTTAATCAAACTTTGCAAATTTTATATTTTTAACACAAAATAAAGTCATATATAAAATTTATGAAAATATTAAAATTTTTATAGAAATTAAGTACTAACGTTTTATTTTGTTAAAACTTGTGCAATGCTAAGCTTAACTACATAAAAAAAATTATGAAAGAAATTTAAAAATCCATTCAAATTTATTTTTTTAATTGTTCACTTCAAAAATATTTTAATAAAAAATGTTATTTCCCAACAAACCAAATGATATCGTAATGATATCATTACGATATCATTTCGGTGATATAGAAGCCCGAGAATGATATCATTTATAATTCTAAAATGATATAGGTTGCTTTCTAAAAGGTACACTCGAAAATGATATCATAATTTTTGAAAATAACGATATTAGTAATGATATCATTAAATTTAAGCAGCGCGATAGTTTAGCAATATATTGCAAAATATATACACAAATATATGCTAAGATTGGATCAATATATAATATTATAAATATGTTTTCAAAAATTAATAAAATAGCCATAATAAACCAATGTTCATACAGCTCCAAATCATTTTGCATGTAATACGAAACTTTTCAATCCGAATACAAGTCCCCCTTTAAATCCGGGCTGATATTGGTTTCTTCATCTTATACGCGTTAATTTTTTGCAATTACACTAATTTTAGCTGTAAAAATTCAACTCGCATATAAAACATAACATAAAATATTTTTTTGATACAAAAATTTTCAATTTAATTTAATTTTCCTGAAAATGTTTGAAGTTTTTTTCTAAGGAAAATATAATTTCGATATTTTATCATATAATTTTAAAACTATGATATCATAAATGATACTGTATCGTTTCTTGGTTTGTTGGGTTTTCCCTTCTACAAAATATTTTATTATATAAATTATAAGCAAAAGGCGGTTGCGTTTTTCGCTGTTTTAAAAATTTCAGATATCAAACTTAGTATCAGCTTTAAAAAATTAAAATCAATGAACTAATCTCCTTGAAATAGCTTTTCAAATTTAGTCAATTTTTTTATTTTTCCTTTAAATTCAGTTTCAATGGAATCCAAATTTCCAAACAAAATTTTAGTAATAATTTAAGAAAAAATCAAAAAGATAAAATATATTGTTTTTAGGCGAAGTTATAAATTTATGTTTTCAAAAGAAATAACAAAAAAAAAACTGTTGTAATATATTTTTATCAATTATTTAAGTAGAGCCATCGAAATTAATTTTTTTCAATACACACATTTTTGCTATATATCAGCCGATTTTGGCGCCCTCTACTAGCATGATTATGTTTTCTAAAAATATGGGACATACTTTTTTAAAAAGCTTATTATGTTATTAGCTATAGGAAAAATGTAAAATTTCTTAAAATGATTACTTTTGTATTTTTGCCAATGAAACGAATCACTGTGGGGTGTACTTTGACCTCTTGGGTTATTGTGTTTGTTTTTTATTTTAAAATAATCTCTGTGAAGACACCTTTCAGAAAAGTATTTGTTGTTATTTTAGCAGCTAAAACTTCTTAATTATTTTCAGTCTTAAAATTCTGCATGGATGTCATGTCCAAGAAAATGTGCTGCTTCCGTTGGTTGTGTCCATAAATCCGTTGGACAAAGAGTAGTAGGGTTTGCATGATGGGTATATCATGTGTGCTTTTTCATAAGTTGGGGACTGTATGGTCTATTCGTAACCAGTAAATATAGAGCATGTTGCTCTATCCCGACCTCATTTTAGCCAAAACTACTCTTGTTTTCCGCAGCGGATTCTTCTCGCTATCTGCAATGGACAGTCTACTTAAAACACATTTAAGGGTTTCATTCTGTGAATGTCGTTCAAAGCTGTCGTGTACGCGTTGTAATCCACGTGATGTTGAACATATCACTGATTGTTCTCTTGGTACTTACGAAGGTTATGCCTGACATAACCTCGGGGAAGAATCTGTCTGTGTGATGCTGAAGTTTGTATGTTTCATTGTAACATTCCAGGAGGAACTGTTTGATTAATATAACGTTATATGTAAGCAACCTGTGACGATCTTTTAAACTTCATTTTGACAGCTTTGTAAATATTTCGGCCATATTAAGGCCATTACTTTAGTATATTTCCTCATAACTCAAGAACGGTGTATAGGATTGATCAAAGTGATACACCAAAAGATGCGTACTAAAAATATCTTAAAATTCCCCAGACTTATTTTTTTTATGTGCTCAATAGTTTTAAGTTATTTTGAAATAAAAATACCCATGTACATACATACAATTCAGTAGAAATACAGTGGTGGGCAAAAAAAATTAAAAATAAATTTTTTCTTGAAACAAAAATAGGTGGACTAGGTGGATTTTGACAAGTTAAACAAGAATCTGCATTCATTTTTTTCTATCGGGTAATGACTTTTTTTTTTTTATGTGTATGACTAATACATCACCTTATTCAGTGGTCACACTATAAAATTCGAGAATGGTTTGTCAAACTTAGGCTATAACTCAAGAACCCTTTACACGATTTTGATAAATGATACATCAAAAGATGAATACGAAAATTGTTTTTAAGGTAGGCCAACAATATTTTTCATTCGCTCAAGAATTTCAGAGTTATGGATAAAAAATTTCACCACTTTTCAAAAAAATAAATTTTAAAATTGTCGGTACTAATTACCGAATAACTTCGGAAATCTTAACTGAACAAAAAATTATATAAATTCAGTTCAAAGACAATTCAGGTCGCTATATATTAAAGTTAAATTTATCTTAATTGGACAAACTGTTTTCGAGTTATATAAGTGTGACTGCTTAACGGCGGGGTCATAGTAGCATGACTACTATAAAAAAAAAAAATCAATGCGTGATAGAAAAAAAAAAAAGTAAAAGCTGATTCTTATTTAGCACGTTGAATTCCATCTAATCCACCTATTTTTTTATTTGAGACGAAAATTTGTTTTTTTTTTTTTTTTTTTTTTGTCCACTAGTGTATTTCCACTTAGCTATAGTTATGCATGGGTATCCAAACTTAACTGTGAATCCAATCAAGATTTGTGCATAAATGTTTATGATACGTGGCTTTATTTACTCGTAGTTTTGCCAGCTTTGAGATAAAGGTGAGAAACTTTAATATTTTTGATGTTTCCACTTTAAAAAAAAGTTTTAGTAAAAAAAAAAAGAAATCTTGAATTTTGCATGAAAAAATTTTTTTCCGTCACTTTTTTCGAAATATCTCCTAAACTATTGAACGGATATCAGTTATATAAATGGTGTATCATTTATATAAATCGTGCATACCGTTCTCAAGTAATAGTGAAATATACTCGAGTAATCGGCATATTTAGGGCACAATATTAGACACGCCCATAAAAAAAAATCCCGACCTGATGGAAAAAAACTAAAAGCAGATTCGAGTTTAGCATGCGGAATTCCATCTAATCTACATACATATATTTTTTTGAAGGAGCTCGAAAAAAATTGTTTGTCGACCATTGTAATTTGGTAGTTTTTGAACCTTGGAACGTTAAAGATGTAAGAAACCGGTAACCAATATTATAACTGTTCCCACGGGAGTTAGGAATCAGAGTTTAATTTTGGGGCTTTTTTTTTGGTATCTTATTTTGGTTTTACTTAATAAAAGGGCTACCGTTTTTATCTGGTCTATATAGGAGTTCTGCAAGATCGGGTTAAATGCTATCTACATAACTTTTGAATCTGTGTTTGTTAGTCTGTCGGTTTTTAAATTTTATTTCAATGCTTTTATTCCATTATAATGGGGTAGCGAAGCGCACTGTGTTATTAGAAATATTATTAAAAAATATTTAATTTATAATATAGTCTGGTTTTTACTCCAAAAAAATCTACGCTAACGAAATTGCGGGTGTACTGCTCGTAATTATATACTTTTCTCCCTCTTAGAAGGAGAAAAGTTTTAAAGATTAAACATTAAAAAATTCGTTTTTTATATAAAATATCCACTATCTTTCAATAAAAATTATATTTTTGCCAATAATGCTATTTCTCACCCGTTTTTATTTATTTCAAAAAATACAGTACATATTTCTTTTTTTCTTCTATTTAATAAAAAAAAATAAACATTTTTTATTGTCTCTTTTTTTCGTATATCCTTTTTTAATAACAATTTAAATAAATATTTTGTCCTTCCTGGAATATTGCACATTTTAATAAACTTCATAAATAAATGCCAAATATTTTGCACAGACAATAATGATTCAAATAAAATTTCTAGGAAATTTTTTTTTTTTAAACATGTAAAATGAAAAAAATGATGAAAATTAAGTTTTTTATTCTCCAAAAAATATTTCATGTAAAAGGACATAAAAAATTAAAAAAAAAAATATATATATAAATTGCATTTTATTATTCAAAAAGACAATTATGTTTCATTTAGCTTAATATGCTAGTTAAATTTTTGAAACTATTGCAATTGTTTAATATTTATTTAGTAACAAAGAAAATTTCTATTTGCACGACTATAATTTAAAATTTATTTTTATATTTTTACTATTATTTTTGTTAACAGGAAATTGTTATGGTTTTCAGTTAGAGAATCATATTACGCAAAAATTTTCGTAGGAAAATTATGGAATTAGAAGAATTTTAAATAGGCTACAAAATGATTATATGACTTTATTTGTTAAGGAAAAATATTAATTAATAATAAAATTCTTTATCAAAATTTTAGTGAGTACATTTGAAACGAATGAATAATTACATCTGGGAAGTAGTTTAGTAACAAAATCTTTAAAACTAATATTTATACTTATAATAAATATATCAAATGAATTAAAATTTATTTTTCTCAGTTATTGAACAATTCCTTTATGACCTAGTTATGTCCGTCCGTCCGTCCGTATGTCTGTATTAGCATTAGAGCTGAGTAGACCCATTGCTTTATTATTCTTTATACTTTAAAATTCATATGTCATTGAAATTAATCACGTTGGAGTAAAATGTGTCAAAAGTTGCGATTAATTGAATTTTGAAATTAAAATTTTTATAATAAAGTTGGGTACCAAATAAAAATAGACAAAATTTTCTATAAATATCAATTAAAACTTTAAGCTAAGTTGTGTAGTTTTTTTATAAGGTGCTGTCAAAGTTAAAAATTTTTTTACATTTTTGAAAAAGAGTAAAAAATTTAATTTTCAATAAATTTCAGTGTATTTAATTTAATTAAAATGTCTTTTAAAGTAAAAATTCAAAACAGAACCATAAATTTCAGGTATTCTGGTTATTTTTTTTTTTTTTTTTCAAATATTTATAAATTATATTTTATCTTAATATTTTTGTTATTTTTTTGAAAATTGTCGTTAAATACACTAATTTTCAAATTTCATGGAATGTAACATAAAATGATGCAGGATGTTTGTTCTTAATATTTTCTGAAAAATAACACATATTGTCCACTTTAATATTATGAAAAAAAACGTGTCCATATATAGCCCGATTTGAGAAAATATTTTTTTTTTTTTTGCAAAAACTCCAGTAGATTTCATACAAAAAGTTGCTTAAGTGCAGACATTTTCTTTGCTTTATCAAACATTAAACAGTGGGCATAATCGAAATAAATCCGTAACAACCAATCGGTTTGATTTACATAAAATTTCACATAGGCATAGCAGAGGATAGTAACAGTTTGAGTTTAGAAGTAGAATCCCATGGGGGTTCAAAATAGGGTACTTATGTCATAGAAAATGTGTAACCACTAGCAAGGTTTTGTTCCTTACCCGATTTCTAAGATTTTTATATCGCCTTAAAGTCCTTCGTAAATCCTTTAGAAAACATGCTCGCATGTACTATTTTTCTTATACATTCTTCGAGATATATTAATTTGAAATTTCAACAATCTCAACTTTGCAAGATGTTGGTCAGGTCTATTCCATATATATCCTAACATTTTCAGCCGATTTTATCATGTATTTTTTTTTTTTTTTCAGTTTATTAAAGACCAAAATTTTCTATTGAATAAAGAAAATTTGAAGTCGATATCGTCATTGAGTCAGAAAATAAACGATTTTGAATTGGATAGTTTGCAAAAATTAATAAACAGACGGATGGAAGAACAGACATTAGAATTCTTTAAAAAAAAATCCTAAAATTCCAAAAATATATTATTTTTTTACTTCTTGACAAATATAAAAACTAAATCTAAATACTAAATTATTGATAACACCTTTTCCCTGAATTAAATGCCATTTTCGTCCCATTAAACCGAAATGTATAGACGGACGGACGGACATTGCCATTCTGTCAAAAGATATTTTAGAATTCTAAAAATTACTTTTTTTACTAACTAATAAATAGAAAAAATAGAACGTGATCATCAAAATTGGGATATCATATTTTCCTGAATTCAGCGCAATTTTCGACCCATTTAACCCAAATGTACAGACAGACGGACGGACATTGCCATTCAGTCAAAAAATACTTTAGAATTTTAAAAATGCATTTTTTTACTTACTAATAAACAGAACAATCAAACGTGATCATTAAAGTGTTGATATTACATTTTGCTGAATTATGCATAATTTTCGACCCATTTAACTCTAATGTATAGAGGGACGGACATTACCATTCCGCTAAAAAATCTTAAAATTCTAAGACTGTTTTTTTTTTTACCTAATAATCAATAAAAAAAATAAAACATGATGATTAAAATATTGATATCACCTTTCCCTGAATTAATCGCCATTTTCAACATCTTTTACCGCTTTGGCATTATTTTCTTATATAGGATATTTTTAATTATTTTGCTTATTTAACTTTGAACTAAGAGTATTTTCAAGCTAAAAATTTTTAAAAGCATATTTTAATATTGTAGGGTATTGCAAAAACTGAAATTTAAACCAACTACATACATTCATCATCATCATTATTATAGTCATTGTCCCCATCACCATCATCGTTCTAATCATTTCTATGCAGGCAGACCTTTCGACATGACATGCAATTCAAGCAGCATTTAACCAGGTGATCCTTAAGGGAATATTTTTGTTATTACTATTGCTGCAGTTAAAGTTGCTATAACCGTTCGTTACTTGTATAACTGTGTGACACATTGCACATCCAGAGACATTTGATAAACGTTTTCGTAATGGTTGTTTGATACAGCAAAAATTGATATCAGCAACATCAAATGGTTACCTGTCTGTCACACTTTTCCCCTTCTCTTACAATTTGTTCTTCTTTTTCAGTTCATTCTATCGTATTTCAAAGTTGCATTTTTTTGCTGTTATTTCAACATTTATTTTTCGTTTTTAGCAAAATGTTCTTTAATGTTGTATGTATTACCAGGGCCAGAACCATGTAAAAGACCAACCAGTCAACCATCTAAACTAAAGTAACAACTGATGCATGATTGGTTTTGCTACGTATTTATGTGTGTATTTGGAGACTATTTCAGTTTATGTACACATACTATACACATACAAATATTTACCATTAATATTAACATCTACTATATATATGTGTGTGTCGTTTTTGTAGCTTTAACTAGAAAATATGATTTTATTGCTAGTAACTGTATATTTATTATTTTTTTCTCATTCTATACGGTTTCCTTTTTCGACCATTAGCTGTTTCCTTTTCTTTTATGTTGTCGTTCTATTACATACACTTATATATTTAAGTGTATCTGTGTGTCTATATTGTGGGTGTTTATGTGTATAACTACGACTAAATGTATCCATTATAAACTAATAAACATTTGTAATGCAATAACATTGGATACGTGTAAATCCAATATCCTTTATTTATGTAAATGCAGGTGTATGGGAGTTTGTTTGTATGTGTGTGTGTGTATTTGTGGCCTTTTTATTAGAGTCAAATATCGTATTGAATGACTCAATGTTGGTGTTGTCTCATGACAAAATTCAATTGTGGTATTATGACTTGGTTTCCTGGAATATAACTGGTTGCTAAATTAATTTCTAATTACTTCTGTCGCTCTATGTAGAAGACTAACATGAAAATATAGTATTTTAGGAGTCTTTGTTGGGAGAGTATTTATTTAGTAATTATCATTTTAGAAAATGTATAACTTATATTTGTAATTGAAATAATACTTTACTACATTTTGAAAATTTACGATACATTTTTGGTTCTATGCTCTATATTAAAAATGAATGGGAAAGATTCAAATATTTTGTTAATTCAAATTGGCTGGTCCTTTATATTGTCTAATTATTCTAGCTTAAGAATTTGGAAAACTCAATAATTTTCGAAGACTGTAGTATCATGTAACTCATAAATATTAATGTCAATTTCGATAATTTTTTAATTTTGCGAAAGAACAGAACGCGGTAAAGTGTGATGGTTAAATAGTAATAGTTAAAAAAATTCCACAGCATTTACATCAAATTTAATAACATTCTGTTACAAAACGACCCACAGAGGGGCCAATGGCAAAATGTGTTCGGATCAAATTGAAATATATGAGAGAGTTGTGGAGAAGGACTTAATCTTAAAAAAAAAAATCATCTATAGTCCCACTGTGATAGCGCATGATAAGCTATGGGGTGTCAAAGTTGACCACAACGAGTATATAAAAGTAACTTTTATAAATCAAAGATTTTTATATTATTATTATTAAAAAATCTGAATATTAGTTCCCAGCAAAAAAGCGATCAAGAGCTTCCAAAAAATAATATTTTTACCACTTCAAAAGTAGAACAAAAAGAATATTTTAAACTTTTTTGGAAGTTCTTAATAATCACTTCCAAAAAAGTGAAAATAAATTAAATTTTAGCTGGAAAAAAGGTTAATAATTTCTAAGAAAATAAAAATTTTATAAATTCGAATGCATTTTTATTATCTTTTAATAAGGCTAAAACTGAATTTTTGTAAAAAAAATAGTTTTAAGGGAAGTACTTCAAAAGAAATGAACAAGAAGCATAAAAGAAGAACACCCTGTCAATGACAACCACGGCACAGTGTCACATTTGGCAGTTTTAGAACAAAAATCCAAAAATCCAGTTTAGGAGATATTGGTCTGAAATTGTATATTCTGTTAGTAGATAAAGCCGTAAACATTCCCACTAAAAATGGGAGGGAAGAATCACTGCCACTCCCATACTGAAAAAAATTACTTTATTTGTATGAATTTCGGACATATTTTTGTAAATTTTATTAAAATAAAGAATATTATAAAAGTAGGCGTAGCAAGATCTAATCATAGCAATCTTAGTGTATCATTTTCATAACAAATTTTCAGCCATTACCTTCAAATACTTCAACAATTCTTAAAAAATTGCCAATATGAGGTACCGCACATTTTTTCTAATATTTTAAAAGATCGCAAAAAGTCGCAGCCAATATTCTCAAATATAATTATATAGAGGTTCATTTATATAACAATCGTATCTTTAAATTGGAACTCGTTGGAACTTTTTAATTCCAGTCCATTAAAAATAGTATTTCCCAAAAAATATATTTTTTAATATTATGATTTCTTTTAAATGAAAAACAATATATTCAGTATTGATTTTTCAACTTAGCAGATTATAACAATAATTTGGATACATTTATTATTACATCCCAAAAAAATCATATCAATATCTGCAGTATTTACTGAGATATATAAAGTTAAAGTTAAAGCTTTACAAAAGTTTTAAATAAAATTAAAAAATTTTTAAAAGTTGAAACTTTGAAAATCCAAAATTCGCGCTTTAGACACTTTCCAGTACTTCAAGTATTTTTTCCATAATATATGATATGTTTACTAATAAATGCGAAAAGAATTACTTCAATTAATAAGCTTTTATTTTCGTATTTTTGTCGTTCTAATTTGGATAAATGTGGCACTGTGCACGGGTTAAAAAAAGAACTTCTGCAGCTCTTTTGCACCAGTAAGTATTTCCTTCCAATGCCAACACAATGTTAAATTCATGACTTTTCAGCTCTTTTTCAATTAATTTTTTTGTTGGGTTATTTTGAAAAAATTGCCAAAAATAGGTTATTAAAGCTATTTTGAACAAACGATTTTTTTTTTTTTTTTTTTGTGAAATAAAAGACTGATATTTGTTTTATATAATGCATAGGAAATAATATTAAAAATATATCATCTATTCCAAAAAAAAAGAACGCCCCAAAATATATTTTATTTATTACGATTTTGATTTTTCGAAAAGTCAAAAAAAATAAAAAAAAAATTCTCAAAAGTGTGTAATTAAAATATCATATCTGTACAAGTTGTTAACGGATTTTAACGATTTAAACACTTTTGCGACTTTTTTGATTTTTCGGAAAATTAAAATCGTGAATATATTAGCGAATTTTTTAAAATTAAAAAAATGAGATATTTAAACGGCTTCATAGGTTATAAGCATGCCAAATGTGAACAAAATCGGATGACCCTCCGTAAAAAATTGCAATTTTTTTAAATATCTCATGGAATGGACGAAATGGTTTTTTGAAAGCTTACTTTTTTCATCAAATCTGCTCTTCAGCATTCGTTTTTGGCCAGGCGGGGAGCACTTTAGTGCTAAATCGATCTAATAACATTTTATGATTAAACAGCGTCAGTAAATTTTAAATCGAAACGCATGAAATTGTTTTCCAAATTTCATAATTTTTGACCAATACAAAATGTATCCTACATTCTAAATCAATTTAAAATTTTCTTATCATCCTTTTATGAAGCCTTTGTCTTTTGAAATGTGTAAAGAAACATTTTTTGCTAACAAGACTTTGAGATAACAGTTAAAGATAATATATTTAATTATATATTTTGATACATTTTTTTTGTTTAAGAAATTGCTACTTTTCATAACAATTTCATTGAGATAATAAAAAAAAAAAAATGTTTTGATAATTATTGGAAATTATTTTCGATAAAAAGAATAAAGTCGAGACAAAAATATCAAAAATTCAACTAAGATGAATAAACATGTTTTATCTTTATCTCGCCAAACACCTAATCTTTTAAAAATTAGGTGATGTAGATCTTTTTCAATAATATTGAAAACACCCATACATTTTTTTTTTTTTTTTTTTTGGCATTCTGAAATACCGTTTTAATGGTAGATTCTGATGGTAGATGTTCTCGTAGCTCACTAAATGTTAAATCAATTTTAGTTATCACATCTAATGACATTTTATAAAACAGGACTACGTCGTTTTTATTAAACATTTTAAAACTTATATAAATTTGAGCATAAATTAACATAGAATGTGATAGTAAAAAATGTAATTTAAAACGAAAATAATTCTAGAGTGCATAGATTAACAATGAAATATTTATATGAGAGAAAAAAACCTAATTCAATTGACAAAAACCTAATTCATACAAAAACAAAATACATGTAGTCACATGTATTTTATTTTTGTATTTAAAAAATTAGTAAATTCTGGTCAACAAAAAAAATCCTCCCCCATGGACGAATAGTTGGACTTGATGTATTTTGATGTGCTAAAAACGAATCAGCTTTCAGTATTTTCCATCAGGTCTGGATTTTTTTTATGGGCCTGTCTAATATTTCGCCCATATTAAGGCCATTACTCTAATATATTTCCTCATAACTCAAGAACGTTGTGTACGATTGATCAAAATGATACACCAAAAGATGCGGACTAAAAATATCTTCAAATTCTCCGATTTGTGCTCATTAGTTTCGGAGTTATTTTGAAATAAGTGTCCGAAAAAAATCATTTTCATGCAAAATTTTACATTTTTTTGTTACTAAAAATTTATTTTAATAAATGAAAACTTCTAAAATGTTTTAGTTTATCATCTTTATCTTAAAGCTGGTAATGCTGCGAATAAAATAAGGCATGTATATTCAAAATTGATGCACAAATCTAAATTTTATTTACAGTTAAGTAAAAATACCCATGTTACATACAATTGAGTAGAAATACAGTGGTGGCCAAAAAAAAATTAAAAATAAATTTTTTCTTGAAACAAAAATAGGTGGACTAGGTGCATTTTGACAAGTTAAACTAGAATCTGCATTCACTTTTCTCTATCGGGTACTGATTTTTCTTTATGTGCATGACTAATATCATCACCTTATTCAGCGGTCACACTATAAAATTCGAGAATAGTTTGTCAAACTTTGGCTATAACTCAAGAACCCTTTACACGATTTTTATAAGTGATACATCAAAAGATGCATACGAAAATTGTCTTCAAGGTATGTCAACAATATTTTTCATTCGCTCAAGAATTTCAGCGTTAGGGATCAAAATTTTCACCACTTTTCAAAAAAATACATTTTAAAATTTTCGGTAGTAATTACCGAATAACTACGGAAATATTAACTGGACAAAAATATAAATATAAAAATATATAAATTCAGCTCAAAGACAATTTAGGTCGCTATATATTAAAGTTTAATTTATCTTAATTGAACAAACTGATCTCGAGTTACACAAGTGTGACTGGTTAAAGGCGGGGTCATAGTAGTCATGCCCATAAAAAAAAATCAATGCGTGATAGAAAAAAAGTAAAAGCTGATTCTTATTTAGCACGTTGAATTCCACCTAATCCACTTTTTTTTTTTTCGTCCACTTAGCAATAGATATGCATGGGTATCCAAACTTAACTGTGAATCCAATCAAGATTTGTGCATAAATACGTAGCTTTATTTACTCGTAATGTTGCCAACTTTGTGATAAAGGTGATAAACCTAAATATTTTTGATGTTTTCACTTAAAAAAAAAGATTTTAGTAAAAAAAGAGAGCAGGTAAAAATTTGATAGTAGTGCGATTTAAAGCAAATTTTGTTCCGCATATCTTGGTATATCATTTATATAAATCGTGCATACCGTTCTCAAGTAATAGTGAAATATACTCGAGTAATTGGCATATTTAGGGCACAATATTAGACACGCCCATAAAAAAATCTCGACCTGATGAAAAAAAACTGAAAACAGATTCGTGTTTAGCATGCGGAATTCCATCTAGTCTAGATATTTTGTTTTGAAGGAGCTCAAAAAAATTTTTTTGTCGACCAGTCTTATTTTCAACTGAGTTTTTAATAGCTTCATATCAATGTTATATATCAATAATTTTGACTAAAATGTAAATTTTGAAAGATACTGATAAATTAAAAATTTAATTTACAGAATTCCTGAATTTAATTAAAACGTTAAAATTTTTAATTGCAGGATATATAAATGTATGACCAATAATGTATTCTCTGAAGGCGGCAAGGTGAAGATGATGGAAGATATTCAAAAAATTGTATTTTACAATAATATATCAACAACCTAATGTACATTAATAAAATAAGACTTCACCGATAGGAATGTAACTCAAAACATCTATTTTTCAGGAGACGTATTTGAATACACAATAGGTTATAAAACTTTGACAAAATATTTATATCGCGATCCTGCATAATATAAGTATAAAAAAGTCATATATAAGACTTTGTCAGTTAACAAAACAAATTATTTACCGTACTAGTAGTTGCGTTTTAATTTATTTATTTTATTTTTATATTTTGAGTAATGACATCGTTGATGAAAATTATCGATATGTACTTTTTTCATTTAAATTTTTTAACACAAATAACATTAAATATAAATTTAAATAAAAAATATATTTACTAAAAACAATATAAAATTAATCAAATGTGTTTTATTTTATGAGATGGATATATTTTAAGTTAAAAAAAATATATAATTTTTATTTAACAAACAAACAAACAGCCTTGTCACACAACTTTATTTCGTATGGTTGTGTGACGTCACACAGAATTTATTTTCACAAATTTGACAAATCACAAAATGCTAGTTTAGTACCTGTCGAACAGAAAAACAAGCTGAGAATATAATAAAAAACATAACTTTTTTTAACTTTTTTTTGTCCCCGAAAAGTGTAACCTATCTTAAGGCTTACATTTAAATTATACAGAATGAAATTAAATTATTTAAAAAGTGTCACATACTTTATGGGTTAATTATAATTTACAAATTAATATGACATCATTTATTTTTTTTATTTTATTTTAAAGCCTTAAAGTATATTACACTTTTGGGGGAGATAAACAATTATTTTTAGTTTTATTTACTGCTTATTTTTCTGCTTGCCTGGTATTAAACAGGCATTTTGTGATTTGTCAAATTTGTGAAAATAATTTTTGTGTGACGTCATCATACATTAGGGTTGGTTGTAAGTATGACAAAGGTGTTTGTTTCAAATTTGCAATTTAAGTAGGATATTTGGATACATATAAGAATAAGGTAAATGAGTTTTTATTTTTAATCAAATATTTAATTTGTTTTTAATGCTTTGCATACCAAATATGTATTGTTGTGAAAAATTTTCAAATAAAAAATTTTCCACAAGATTTTAAATAAAAAAACTGATAAATAATAGATTTTTTTTTAATAAAATATTTTTATTTTTTACTAAACTATTTATTTTATAAATTTCAAATTATTCATAGTAGTATTATATATACAACTGTTTACTATTCTTGGGATTTTAAAAGTTTTATGTTTGTGGAGAAATTATCGTACATCTGCATATATCGGCTACCTGTAAATAAAAAAAAATTATATTTTTTTTTATAAAAAAGTAAAACATAAATGATTTCAGATAAAAGATATCTTATATAAGTATATAAATAAACTAATAAAACTTTTTCAGTCGAAATGGGTATCAAAAAATTCGTAATTTTACGCTGATTATCGAACAAAAATATTTTAAAATTTTTCCAATGGGATTTTGTTTTGCTAAATGACTTTAAAGCATTTAGATGAACAATTTTTTGGAAAAATTTTGAAAATTATATATTATCAACAGTACTTACTACGAGTATAATGTAAAATTTTAATATTTTAGCCTTAAAGGGAACAAAATTATAAAATTCTTATCCATTTTTTAAGAAAAATATTGAACATTTTTTTTGCATGATGTACTAAAATGACGGTTTATGGATCAACATTTTTTAAAACAATATTTTTTTTTTTTATAATTGGCTAAAAATTACGAATTTTTTGGTACCCATTTCAAGACAAAACTCAATACTATTTTTTGGACGAAATGTTCTAGACCCGTTACTTTTAATCACTGATAGGGAACTGAAGATCAATTTTAAACATTCTTTTAATATTTTTCCCATATTAAGCTAATTTGTACGCATTGTTTGAGGGGTCTTCCTGCAAAATTTTTTCTTCGGGACACTCTAATGTATTACGTTATTGAGTGATTGACTGACTGAATAATCGCAAAGCCCAATCACCTGATGCTGGAATAATGAAGTTTGAATTCTAGGTTAGAACCACTAAGGCCGGATTTTTGGAAATTCGATTGTTTATGGAAAAGTGAAAAACGGGTAGAATCGATAACCTAATATCTAATATACGAGTATGTGGGAACTGCAGGGGAAGAGATGGGGGATCACTGAGATTTTGCTGGTCAAAAATGTTAGTTTAGATTTTAAGGGTTGGATTTTAGACAGGACGGGATAAGAAGGAAAGGGAACGTGGGTATAAAAGACCGACAGTTTGAACATAGGAGAGAGAATTACTCAGCGTTAGTTGAACTACTGAGTTGAAGTAATTTAACAAAAAAGAAATTTGGGGTAATATTAACACAAGTGTCGTTTTCAATGCGAATGGGGTCGTCTTTCTGTGGGTGTATTTATTTTTATTGAAGGATATACAAATTAATACAGAATTTTATTTGTGTTAATATTATAAATAAAGAATATTTGAAATCTAAATTGTAACTTAATAAAAATTTAATTTAATATATATTTGCTTAATTAAAGTTTTAGGCACAAATATACAAAAACTTAGTACATGAATAGTCTATTATTGTCCTGTCCTAAACGTACAATAAATTTGCAACATAATTCAATCGCAATTGAGGTTACTCTCTATATCCGTCTATATCTGTGTATGTACAATAATTGTGTTCATGTAGTGTATAATTAAAGGTGTCATATATAAGACTTTGTCAGTTAACAAAACAAATTATTTACCGTACTAGTAGTTGCGTTTTAATTTATTTATTTTATTTTTATATTTTGAGTAATGACATCGTTGATGAAAATTATCGATATGTACTTTTTTCATTTAAATTTTTTAACACAAATAACATTAAATATAAATTTAAATAAAAAATATATTTACTAAAAACAATATAAAATTAATCAAATGTGTTTTATTTTATGAGATGGATATATTTTAAGTTAAAAAAAATATATAATTTTTATTTAACAAACAAACAAACAGCCTTGTCACACAACTTTATTTCGTATGGTTGTGTGACGTCACACAGAATTTATTTTCACAAATTTGACAAATCACAAAATGCTAGTTTAGTACCTGTCGAACAGAAAAACAAGCTGAGAATATAATAAAAAACTTAACTTTTTTTAACTTTTTTTTGTCCCCGAAAAGTGTAACCTATCTTAAGGCTTACATTTAAATTATACAGAATGAAATTAAATTATTTAAAAAGTGTCACATACTTTATGGGTTAATTATAATTTACAAATTAATATGACATCATTTATTTTTTTTATTTTATTTTAAAGCCTTAAAGTATATTACACTTTTGGGGGAGATAAACAATTATTTTTAGTTTTATTTACTGCTTATTTTTCTGATTGCCTGGTATTAAACAGGCATTTTGTGATTTGTCAAATTTGTGAAAATAATTTTTGTGTGACGTCATCATACATTAGGGTTGGTTGTAAGTATGACAAAGGTGTTTGTTTCAAATTTGCAATTTAAGTAGGATATTTGGATACATATAAGAATAAGGTAAATGAGTTTTTATTTTTAATCAAATATTTAATTTGTTTTTAATGCTTTGCATACCAAATATGTATTGTTGTGAAAAATTTTCAAATAAAAAATTTTCCACAAGATTTTAAATAAAAAAACTGATAAATAATAGATTTTTTTTTAATAAAATATTTTTATTTTTTACTAAACTATTTATTTTATAAATTTCAAATTATTCATAGTAGTATTATATATACAACTGTTTACTATTCTTGGGATTTTAAAAGTTTTATGTTTGTGGAGAAATTATCGTACATCTGCATATATCGGCTACCTGTAAATAAAAAAAAATTATATTTTTTTTTATAAAAAAGTAAAACATAAATGATTTCAGATAAAAGATATCTTATATAAGTATATAAATAAACTAATAAAACTTTTTCAGTCGAAATGGGTATCAAAAAATTCGTAATTTTACGCTGATTATCGAACAAAAATATTTTAAAATTTTTCCAATGGGATTTTGTTTTGCTAAATGACTTTAAAGCATTTAGATGAACAATTTTTTGGAAAAATTTTGAAAATTATATATTATCAACAGTACTTACTACGAGTATAATGTAAAATTTTAATATTTTAGCCTTAAAGGGAACAAAATTATAAAATTCTTATCCATTTTTTAAGAAAAATATTGAACATTTTTTTTGCATGATGTACTAAAATGACGGTTTATGGATCAACATTTTTTAAAACAATATTTTTTTTTTTTTATAATTGGCTAAAAATTACGAATTTTTTGGTACCCATTTCAAGACAAAACTCAATACTATTTTTTGGACGAAATGTTCTAGACCCGTTACTTTTAATCACTGATAGGGAACTGAAGATCAATTTTAAACATTCTTTTAATATTTTTCTCATATTAAGCTAATTTGTACGCATTGTTTGAGGGGTCTTCCTGCAAAATTTTTTCTTCGGGACACTCTAATGTATTACGTTATTGAGTGATTGACTGACTGAATAATCGCAAAGCCCAATCACCTGATGCTGGAATAATGAAGTTTGAATTCTAGGTTAGAACCACTAAGGCCGGATTTTTGGAAATTCGATTGTTTATGGAAAAGTGAAAAACGGGTAGAATCGATAACCTAATATCTAATATACGAGTATGTGGGAACTGCAGGGGAAGAGATGGGGGATCACTGAGATTTTGCTGGTCAAAAATGTTAGTTTAGATTTTAAGGGTTGGATTTTAGACAGGACGGGATAAGAAGGAAAGGGAACGTGGGTATAAAAGACCGACAGTTTGAACATAGGAGAGAGAATTACTCAGCGTTAGTTGAACTACTGAGTTGAAGTAATTTAACAAAAAAGAAATTTGGGGTAATATTAACACAAGTGTCGTTTTCAATGCGAATGGGGTCGTCTTTCTCTGGGTGTATTTATTTTTATTGAAGGATATACAAATTAATACAGAATTTTATTTGTGTTAATATTATAAATAAAGAATATTTGAAATCTAAATTGTAACTTAATAAAAATTTAATTTAATATATATTTGCTTAATTAAAGTTTTAGGCACAAATATACAAAAACTTAGTACATGAATAGTCTATTATTGTCCTGTCCTAAACGTACAATAAATTTGCAACATAATTCAATCGCAATTGAGGTTACTCTCTATATCCGTCTATATCTGTGTATGTACAATAATTGTGTTCATGTAGTGTATAATTAAAGGTGTCCATATAAATTATTTATTTAAACATGACACACTCAACTGCATGTTACTGACTAAACTAAATTAGTTTTGAAAGGAAGAGCAGCATTGCTTTTTTCTATAGAAATTTGTGGGCATGACACACACACACACACAGGAATTATATTGACAACAACACATCATTTGGAAAAAAAACAAAAACAATGATTAAAACAACAAGAGAAATGACAACAATAAGAAAAGTTAAATGAACATAAAAGTACGAGTTTTATGGAACACATTATGCCAGGACATAGAATTTTTACAGATATAAAGGGGGCTGTTGCAAAAGTAATTAGAAATATAAAAGAATAAAATAAACAAGTAAGAAAGATATATGTTGTATGAGTATAACATTAAATTAGGCCACAGGTCTAATTTATATTAGACCTGTACTTTGTACTTTGGACAGACAGCCAGACGAACTGACAGACATCGTTAAATCCACTCAGGAAGTGATTCAAACATTAAACGGGGGGTCCAATGTGCATTAAAAACATCAGCACAAACGCATCATACACCAACCACCTATGGTGTCCGTTTTAATGAGACCACACTACTCGCCAGGTGAATGAGTTGGATTGAGTCTGTAATGCGGTAGAAGTCTAAAGAAGAGAAATGGGAACATAAATTAATTAAATCCAGCCAGTAGAATTGAGTTATTTATAATGTCACTGAGTCTAGTGTCAGATATCTCACAGAGGTTGTCTAATTGGTACCTTCCCAGAAATTTATGTCTGATTGCTTTCAAGGCTGGGCATTCGCATAGAAGATGATGTACCTTCTACGACAGTATTCATTGTAATGGAGGCCAAGTCTGCTTGCATGTTTTCCGATCATCCAATGACCTGTAAATAATGCTATTAGCCTCGAAATGTCTTTGAGTTTGTAGCTTATGAGTTGTGTTGAGCATTTCTCGTTCTAGGTTGGCCACGTTTCGTTCGAGATAGTGTTCTGCTTCTTTATAGCGGGACTGCGACAGAAACCGCTAAGGAGGTATTCAAAGCAGAGCCTGGCCGGGCTAATTCGTCTGCCTGTTCATTGCCATAGTGGACCCTATGCGCAGGAACCCAAACTATAGTAATGTGATATTACTAATGTCATACAGTCGACTTAGTCCTAACAGTTCCTCTTTACACTGTCTGACTAGAATAGAGGTAGTTTTGTGTAATTTGAGCGATAGTACTGCCGCCTGGCTGTCAGCGAATATACCAATATTCCCCTGAATATTTCTATCGCGAATTAGTTTACACGCGTCTCTGACCGCTAGTATTTCTGCTTGAAATTCGCTTGCCTCATCAGGGAGTCTATATGAGTGTTTTATTCTAAGGTCGTTGACACCCGGGCCGACACCGCAGTTTATCTTTGAGCCGTCAGTGTATGCTTTAGTTTCATGTTGATGAAGAAGATTTCCCCTTCTTCATTCAATCCTAGTGGTGAATAGGACTTTAATGATGTTTCTGAAGCCCATCTGGAAAGTCATATAGTCGGTAGATTGATTGAGTATTAAGCTTGGGAGTATTAAGCATGTCCATATGTTCTTCATCTACAGCTCCCAGTTGCAGATAATCTTATCACACTATTAACTGATGATTCAATAATGTATAGGTCTATGGGTGTCAGGAAGCAGATCTTTGTATCCTGTAAAGTTGATCCAGTTTTCTAATCGTGGTAGTCTAAAGCTTGGAATCTTGTTCTTTGTGGTGAAAAGTACCAGCTCTGTCTTGCTCGTACTCACTCCTAGTCCATATTCTTTGGCCCAGTTGCTGAGTGTAGTTAGAGCAGTTGATATGATATTACTTATCACGTTCAGAAAGAGTCCTGATACTAGTATCACCACATCGTCCGCATAAGCCATGACTTTCACTCCCTTGGCGTCCAATTCAAACAGGATGGTATTAATGACAATAAGCCACAACAGCGGAGAAATCACAAATCGTGGAGTTCTACGCTTAACTTGTTTGGTCTTAACGCTGTTGCCTAAATTTTCAATAACGATTCTTGTCTCTAGCATTGAGACCAGCCAGTTGGTAATATAATCCTCAACCCCTGTTTATTCAGAGCTCTCTGAATCGCCATAGTCCTGACGTTATTAAAAACGCCTTCTATGCCAAGAAAGGCTGCCATTGTGTACTGTTTAAATTCAATGGATCGCTCGATGACCTTTACGACTTCGTAATGAACTATGTAGTTTATTTAGAAACTAAACTGAAGATAATACATCCTTATATACAAATAAAAATAAACATTTAGTCTATTAAGTTACTTATGAAAACATCTACGTTTTGTAATTTCGGCCAATGTTATATTTTTGTTGAACTTTCCTGGCCATTTTAACTTAATTACATTTGCATTATTAAATTTTATGACATTTGTTGTACGAGTATGAATACACACAACCTACACTACTAACATGTATCATATGCATGTACTATAGATAGAAAGATGTTGATAGTAGTTCATCAGTGTAAATTTACATGCATGTATATGACTGTAAATGAGCAGATACCCACATACATACCTCTGCAGAGAGTGATGTGTGGGTTGGAAAAAAATACAATCATTTTGGCACTCGACACCTTTGTCATAAAATGTTGCAGATACTTTGTTGCAACTGCAGTGTAGTTATGTTGAATATTTAATGTATTTTAATGCGTTCTATACATAAAACTGTACAAGTAATTGTACATACATACATGCATACATACATACAGCTGAGGTTGTTTATATGTATGTAACTCGTATCTTTATATGTATGTATTTATGTTATACATTGCATTGTGCATAATTGAGTGAATGAATGTAATTTTATGCATGTATTTATATGCACGGATGTATATGATTTTATTAACTTAATACAGTTGCAGAATCAAATAACATCATAAAAAACAAAGAACATACACACACACACAATATGGCAGCAGTTATAACAAATAATTAATTAAATTGTTTTAATAAATGTTGTTGAATAATATTTACATTGTTTTTCTTTTTGAGGCTTTTTTTTATATTTATTTTATATGTATAAATTTTATATTTCATTTTTTATTAGTTGCAATGATGGTAATAAAAAATAATTATTTTTACTATTATTAAAATAATTATTTTCATTTATCATTTTAATTTTATACATTTATTTGTGGAAAATGATTTTCTTCTTTACAGCATATTTATTAATTTAATAAAAGAAAATAAATATTTTATTTTTATTTTACTACTATAAAAAATTATAAATTAGCTGCATTTATATATATTCGAAACCATTAACTTTATTTTATTTATTATACTAAGAAGAGAGACAAAGAGTTTAAACACTGGGTTTTAAACTGGGAAAATAATTCGCAATAAGCCTGAAAAATTAAAAGTTTTGGTAATACAATCAATTATCTATATATATAAAAATTAATGTGTGTTTGTTTGTATGTATGTATGTATGTATGTATGTATGTATGTATGTATGTATGTATGTATGTATGTATGTATGTATGTATGTATGTATGTATGTATGTATGTATGTATGTATGTATGTATGTATGTATGTATGTATGTATGTATGTATGTATGTATGTATGTATGTATGTATGTATGTATGTATGTATGTATGTATGTATGTATGTATGTATGTATGTATGTTTGTTTGTTTGAAGTCTATAGCCGCCTAAACGGCTAAGCCGATTTTCTTGAATTTTTCACAGTGTGTTCCTATATGCCTGGAAGGAAAAATAGGCTACTTTTTATTTTGAAATTCCGTGTGGGCGATGTACCACGCCCACTTACTAAATAACCATTAAAAGTAGTATATCTCGGAAATTGGTAATACTAGAGTCCTCAAATTTTGCATGAACATTTTTGACACCTATATGAACATTCTGGAAAAAAATAGGCGAACTAGCAATAGGGGGTGTGGCACATCCCACGCCTAATATTGCTTGCCAATACCAAATGCCGTAAATTTAGGAAACTATAACAGTTACATTTCCCAAATTTTGTACAATAAACTTAAGTGTCAATGTGAAAATTTTGTGCAAAAATGGGCGGAAAAGAAATAGTGGGCGTGTCATCTGTCATATAAAGTTAATACCAAAATTTTTATATCTGGGAAACTATAAAAGTTAGAGAGCTCAAATTTTGTACGACTAGCATCAGCTTCAATATGAATATTTTGGACGAAACTTGGTACACTAGAAATAGTGGGCGTGGCACCTCCCATATAAAGAAAATATTAAATTATCATATCTGAGAAAATATAACAGTTAGAGTTCTAAAATTTTGTCGGAGCCACTTTGGTATCAATATTAATATTTAAGAAAAATATGGGCGGACAAGAAGTAGGGGGCATGGTACCTCCCATATGAATTAAATGCAAAAATTCGTATATCTGGCAAACTATTGGAGTTGGAATGCTCAAATTTTGCACAAAAAATTTTGACATCTATGAAAACATTTGTCTAATAAATTAGAGGATTATGGGGGTATGGTCCCTCCCATAAAAATTAAATACAAAAATTAGTATATTTTTTTTTAATCCTTTAATTACTATGTATTTCATTTCGGCGGGTGGCGAAGCACACCGGTTATTAGCTAGTATCAAATATAATAATATTTGAGTAGCGTAGTTTTGTTCAATTACGAGATATTGACTTTATTCTCTTTTAAAGGATCTGTTGACACGATCAGTTTCCAATCCCACATCTATTATCAGCAGAACTTGATACAATATAATTTTTAATATTAATTAGGGACCAACTTTTTTGGGCAAATTTTTTTATTATTATTTTTGTGATTGGCTCAAAATTACAATTTATTTGATACCCATTTCAAGACAAATTTTCCATATTTTCCAGTTCTTCTTATAACATTTCTGTCTACGGGACAATCAAAATATAATGAAATTTGATGAATTTCTTTATTTTGTCGATTTTTTTTATTTTTTAAAACAAAAGCAATATTATAACAAGAATTTCAGGTAGATTTTAAGACATCTAAACAAAAAATCTGTAATATAATATTACAGATCACAGAAAAATATAACTTTTATAGTTCTAACCACTACTTATGAACTTGTGGACCTTTTTTGGTAACCCTTCCATTAGAGATTTGATAGCTGTTTCAGTCACTTTTTGGAACAGTTAGCACATTTTTTAAATTCTGTGATATTTAGGAACACCATTTTGTGCTCTTCAATTCTCTTTTCACAAGAGTCCAATATCTCTCCAGTGGTCTTAGCTCCGTATAATTGCTTACTTTCTTACCATAGTGACATGATGCCAAATCGGTCCAAAATTGTGTGGACACATTGTGTTCTCTTATATAAGGAAGAAGCATTTTTTGCAAAATTTCTTTGATGTATATTTCTATATTTATAGAATGGACTGTAACAAAAGACTTTCTTGTTTTGCCACAACTGCATAAAGCTTGTCATACCAGGAATTTTTTATGAAACTTTATCTGCTTTTAGGTACTAAACTAATCTTCAACATTGCCTCGAGCATTAGCAACATAAAAATTTTTACACAGAAGCTACGAAAATTCTGCCAGCACATACGTTTTGTCGTCCATTATACAACAAAAGTATTCTTGGCTTCTAAATTTTTTGCAGCATTCCTGTCTGGAACTTTTTGGACTTTATAAGGATTGCGCACGAAAAAATCCGTGCATGCAAATCTGCTTATAGAAACTAAACCAATAGGCGAATTTTTTTAAAGTGATATTTTTATTAATTACTGTTATATTCAAGTTCTAAACATAAAATAATAAATTATTTCTTATTGGTTTTTAAGGAAATATTCGATATTTTCCAGAATTCTTCCAATTTAAGGTTTTATTGTGTTACGGTCACTTTTTTGCTCGAAAAAGTCCACTTATTTTTAAACTCCGTTTCATTTTATGCTGAGCTTTTAATGTCCTTTAAATTATTTTTTACTAGAGCCCAATATCTTTAAACTGCACGTTTCAGACAATTTGATGGACTAGCCTCTTTCGGTACAAATACTAACAATTTCTTTAATACAACTCCATTGTTTTGTTGTTGTAATGAGAAGAAGCGGGAACAGGCCAGAAAACAGCAGATATACTATATTTCCTTAGGAAAGGGAGAAGTCTTTTCCAAGCGCACTCATTCACGTATATTTCTGTGTTGATGCAACCATTTTTTAAGAATGTAGTGCTTCATTCCAGCATATGCATATGACTTCCCAAATCAAAAACTTTCTTGGGAAATTTTGATTTCTTTGATACACGAAAGTTTTCTGCCATAATCCCTCTAGCATCTGCGACATAAAATTCCTGTCCAGGAAGTTGAAAAAAGTCACCCTGTACAAACGTTTCATCTTCTATTACACAAAAATAAAATTTCTGAAAAAATTTGTCTGAAGTACTTTCATGTTATTTTTTACCTCCAAATTCTTGCTTGCGTTTCTATTAGGATTTTTTCTAACTTTATATGTCTTCAGGATAGATTTCTTTTCAAATTTTCCGATAAAGATTCAAAGCAATTAACTTTTTCTGATACTTTTCTTCCAGAGATTAGGTGATTTTCTTTCAAAATTCTTTTTATTTTGTCTGAGCCCTATAGCCTGAAGATACTATTTGTCTTCCATTACCATGTTACCACTCAGTGATCATGACTTCTTTGTATAATATTGTGACCCAAGAAACTGTATTTTGCGGCACAACAGTCTCCTTGCAATTATTTTATATGACCAATTTTTAGATTTCATGAAAAATTTGAATTATGTCTTTAGGTGTTTTTTGTTAAATTTCCATTTTAAGCAAAATCAATTTTGCTATTTCCATGAAACTTAGCACATGGCTAGTGACCATTATGGTAAATACAAACCAGTTAACAGAATTATTAATTTTTCACCACATCAGAAGCTATAAGCTCAAGAGCATGAACGGATTTTTTCGTGCGCAACTCCACAATTGCTTTAAATTTTTGCTCCAAATAGTCAAAGGACTGAGCTAACCAGGCTGCTTTTCAACCAGATGTGTTTGGAGTTCTTTTCAATTTGCTACCAATTTTCTGGCGTTCCCAGTATCATGTGGACCTTTTTTTCTTCCCGAACTAAGTTTCCTACCAATGGTCACATTCTCTTGATACTGCTTAATAACATTGGAAACAGTTTGACGGCACACTGTGGTCCCAAAACGAAATTTTTTGGAAATAATTCTGTAACTTTAGAACTGCTGGATGTATTTGAATGAAATTTCACATAAAATTTTTAAAAAAAATCGCCAAAATTTCATTTATGACTTGATTAAAAAAAAATTTTGCACATAGATATATAATAATTCCTTATAATTCTCTATAAAAAATATGCTTACATGTGTGGGTTATCACTTTTACTTTAAAAAGTTATATTATTTTGAAATAGAAATTTTGGAAAAAATTTTGATTTTTTCTGATTTTTTTAAAAAAAGTGGTACAAATTTTTTCACTTTAACCCTTCTTCATACAGATGTTTCAATTGTCACATTCGTAACAAATATGGTCTGGTCAGACCAGTGCTGTAATTTTATATATTTTAATCGAAATTTTGGTGATTTTTTTATATTACTACATTTATATAACTGTAATCCAGTATTACTACTAAATAGTTTTGCAAAAAGTTATATTTTCCCATCGATAAACTTCCCGTAATACTCCTGTTTTGACTCTACAAATGCATATAATTGTCTTATCAAACGTTTGATGTTTTATCGGTACTAAAATCATAACACAAAATATGAATGAATAGATGGAAAATCATAAAATAAAATGAGTAAACTGATGAGATTTCAGTTTAAAAGTTTCTAATAGAATAAAATAGAATAAAAAAGAACGAATAACATCGTCAAACAACATCATTTTCCACACAAAATATAACTGGTCCAGCCAGACCATATTTGGTACGAATGTGACATGTACACTAATTTATCCTCGTAACTATCCTTGTGATAGGTTTATCGTTCTGGTTTTTTCACAGATCGTTAGAAAACAAAATTGTAGGGGGGTACCTGAAATTTCAAGTCTCTAGCTTAATTATAAATATATGAAAACAACATTTAAATTTACAATTGGTCTGGCCAGACCAGTTTGTAAGACGAAGGGTTAAAATCCATTATTTTCCTCCGGACCATACAATTTTTTCATGTTTCTAAAAGAACGCTTAACATAAATGCATGTAAAGTGAATCCGAGGGCAGCTGGGGTAACAGTCTCCCCGCTAGCCCTATCAGAATTTTGTTAGTTTTAATTTTTGTTTATTTAGTTTTTCATTGAGCTCAAAAATGTCAAAGCTGAAATTAAAAAAAAGAATACCTTGAAAACTTACCTACATATGTTAGCTAAACACACAAAAAATATTGAATAAGCCACGCCTCTTATAACGACAGGGTGACCATTTTACATTAATTTAAAAAAAATAAATCCGCTTATTTCCACTCCCTGATAGAAATTTAAAAATCCGGCTCCGTTAGGATTTATAGGATGCAAAATTACATAAGTAAGCCAAATTTAAATTTTCTACGTCGTCTGGGAGCTTCAGAAAGCTCTGGAAAGGAAAAAATGCTTAGCAAACTATATAGATATTTAGTCAAATTTGAATGATGGATTTATATTCGATAAAGTTTATACACTTTTAAATTTCCTACTTATTCAAACTAACAAATCAACTGATTTTACAAGATTTTGGAAAACTATTAAATCTTAAATAAATTTAATTGTGCGAAAATAATATCATTAAGAAACATTTTTAAATTTAATCAAAATTTTTAAACAAACATTTCTCACATATTTCATTATGAACACTTAATTTCTTAAATGAAATTATTAGCCAACAAAAATATATTCTATAATCTTAATGTCTTATTAAGCTCAATATATTAAAACAAAAACAATGTTAAATGGCCAAATTCAGTGAAGTGTGTATGTGAAATACACTTGCAAACTCACACAAACATAAAAACTAAAACATATATATAAACAGAAAAAAAACTAAATGAAAACTCATATTGTTTTCAAGGAAATAAGAAAAGAAAATTTTTAAAAAATTAATAGAGAGATAAAAATAAGAAACTGTGTATTGAATTCATGATGCAATTTTAATGTTTGTTCTCTTGTTGGGAAAATGACAAAAAATATGAACAAATAAAAACTTTAGTAACCAACTTTAATGCACACACACGTGTGTGTGTGAGTCAGTGTATGTCATACATCATACATCCTGAGGTTTGGTATATCCTGTTTCTTTGGTAAAGTTTTTTGTTAGGGTTTTATATCAAAAATTCACTATGGTGATAAAGTTTTATGAGTTTTATAAGAAATTTATATAGTATTTACTTGAACTCCCATAAATTCTTTTTCTGGATTCTTAGTATATTAGAAGTATATTTGAAATTTTTCTGAAAATCTCTCAGACTAATCCATAACTACTCAGAACTCATACCTGCTATTTTCTTTCCTAAAAGATTGATTTTTCTTATTAAAAAAAAAAAAAAAAAAAAAAATATTATTATTATTATTTATTAAAGTGCAGGTTACCTACAATTCGCCATAACCCACAATATCAATTTTTTTTTTGCATTATTTTTCTATTTTGTGCTCAACAATTTCTCATGTGATTTCATTTCTTTGGTTTAGCGCAGTAAGATTTAATCAACTGCAAAAAATAACTACTAGATGAAAATACCTTTAGGGGAGAAAGAAAGAAGTTGTTGTTTGGTTTGTTCACTTGTTTATTTTAGCTCTACTTTTTTTTCTTCAGAAAATCAAAAAAAAAAAAAAAAAAATGCATGAATAAACTCAGAATAAATGGCATAAAAATGGTTTCGCTTCAGAACAGATGAAACAGATGTTGGGAGAAAAAAACAAAATTAAATGCAGGAAAGAAAAATTTTATACAAAAGAATGATTTCTAACATGAGTAAGTTGAAAAGTAAATGAACTGTTGTCAAAGAAACAGCCGTTATTATTTAGAAAAAAAAAAAAAATACATAAACGATGGATGAATGGTATATGATTGATATAAAGAAATATATGGAATATGATGAAATCATTGAATTTTCTATTGTTGTAAAATTGCAGTTAAATTGGCGAAAAGAAAAAATGCTTTGCAATAGCACACAATTTGCAGAATTTTAATCTCATTTATCCTTGTTCGATTTACAAAAATTTTACTTTATCAAAGAATAAAGTGGTAAAACTATTTTACAAATGAGCGTAATTTTTTAATATTTGTTTCGTATACTGTAAGATCAATATAAGAGAGATGTAATTATAAGTTTATACTGAAGTTTATGTTATGTAAAACATAATTCTTTTATCATTTTAAAATATTCCAAACTTTACTTGAAGTTGCCTACAGGATCTTTTAAAAAATGTCTATCCATCTGACCGTCCATGTAAAATTTGTGGTCATAGTAGAGATCTCACCATAATTTGATAAAATTTACCTGACAGATTTATGCTATCCCAATGTCAAATTGTGTGATATAATATGGTCCAATATTTCCCAAAGACTCGTAACCATTTTTAAGTTAAAAAATAATAATTGGAGCTCAGATTTGAAAAAACTTCAGACACTTAACAATTTATAATTTTTATATTAAATACAACAACACTTTTAACAGAATTTCAGGCAGAAGATACCAATGTATCTAAAAGATACTTTAGAAAAAAATTAAAAAATTATAAAAGCAATAATAAGAATTCACATTAAACTAAGGTGAAGATATTTTAAAGCATTTTAATAGATTTTATTGCTAAAGGTACAAATAATTCTAAAACATTAATTTTTTATATAATTCAACAACAAAATTTGTAAAAATACCAAGTGTTAACGCCACTACAAAAATCCCCATGATTTTTTATACCATCTGGCATCTCTTAATTTTAATTTATTATAATTAATATTTTGCTGATTGTCAATCATTACAATTATTGCTGATTGTCAATCATTACAATTATTGCTGATTGTCAAGCATTACAAAGTAAACGAAAGAAATGAGTTTAAGTTAAAAGCCATGTTCTTAGCTCTGCCATTTTATAATTAACCACAAGTTACATTAATTGCAAGTCGGCAGAGCTCAGGACATAATTAATTAAAATTAATTAAGAATTTTAATTCAAAAATTTCCTAGTGGTTTCCATACCAAAAAGTATGTAGAATTAATTGTAATTATTTTTTATTTACAAATTCCTAATTATTTGAATTTATTTAGGAATTTTAATATTTAAGTACACTTGTTGAATAAATTAAGTTTTTATAAAACTTGTGTATTTTTATTCAAAATCCCCGTGGAAGTCACTAGAAGTTATTTAGACTGGCGTGTCTCCAACAAATTTAAAATTCTTTTTGTTTTACATCATCTCTTCCTGGGTCACTTTTGCCTTCACATCTTGCCAATCGCAGTAAGTACAAAATGTCTTTACCAAACGCGGAGGGTCAACAAGAGCATGAACAGCACAATAACGTTTGTTCACAGTGCCAAAATCCCCCTGACAAAAATATGACATCTTGCACCGATTGCCACAAAATATTTCATAAAAGTTGTGTTAATGTCACCGATGATGACATAACCTTCAAATGCCTGCAGTGTTCTGCCATAAGGCCAAACTCACCCGCACCAAGTGCCACAAGCTCTCGTCTTTCACAGTCGCGTAAAATTGAGTTACAACTTCAACGACTAGAAGAAGAACGTAAACTCAATAACGAGTATCTAGATAAAAAATATAAACTTCTTGAAGAAGCTGAAGCTCTTAATGACATTTCGTCGAATGATTCACAGTCCGTCCACGACTGGATGGCATCATCTGAACCAAACCCTGTCAGCAATAAACAGCCTCCTGCTACTACTACAAGCAATCCTACAACTTTGCATACTACACGTTTGCCAGAACAAACTCTTTATTTAAATGATACATATCATGTACCAACAACTATTGCCGCGTATGAAAATCAGCCAACGAAAAATTTCAGTAATTCAAATACAATTCCGAATAATTATGTAGAATATGTACCACCAACGGTCACTTCTGCTGCCATAAATTCGTTAACAACGTCAACAGTACCAAATTGTACTTCGACCATCCCCACCTATAGTGGCTTTCAACAACGAATGCAGCTACCAAGACCTACTGTCACAGCTTATCCCCCTGGTACGATACTTACCTCATTTTCTACAAATAATAATTCACAAAATTTGTTTAATTCGGCACCACAAGCTTTTATTCAACGGCAACCAATTTCTTCTACAACAAATTTTACAACTAACGCCCGCTACCAAATTTAGCACCACCACAAAGGCTGCAGCAAAACCACCTTAGTTCACGGCAATCACTCCCAAAAGAATTGCCGACATTTTCTGGCCAACCAGAAGAATGGCCCATCTTTATTTCAACTTACGAGTGGTCCACCGCCTCCTGCGCATTTACCGATGCCGAAAACCTCATCCGTCTCCAAAAGGCATTGAAAGGTGAAGCCTTGCACAGCGTCCAACAAATGTTGATTCATCCTTCTAATGTTCCCGGCGTACTCCAAGTACTTCGTATGCTGTACGGTCAACCTGAAAAAATAATAAATTCAATTAAAAATAGAATTAATTCATCACCAAAAGTTGATGAAAATAATTTAAAGTCACTTACCTCTTTAGCCATTGAAGTCCGCAGCCTTATATCCACAATTACCTCAAGTAATTTACATGATGAAATAAATAATTCATCACTTCTTTTTGATTTGGTACAAAAGCTTCCACCTTCGTACCAAATGCAATGGGCAACACAAAAAATACAGCTGATAAACCAAAACAAAAAACCAAATTTGTTCGAATTTGACAAATGGTTTTTTAATATTGGTATAACAGCTAGCAGTATAACAGTTGATCACTGTACAAACAAAATAAACAAAACGAACAAAGAAAAAACAATAACACAAGCAAATGCAACAACAAACAAGAGAGCTTTTATTCACTCCCATAGTGAGCGCAAATGCATTATGTGTAACAACAACAACAATAATTGTAGAACAGTAGCAAACTGTCCAACATATTTGTCGATGGATCGTGGTGAAAAATGGAACATAGTAAGAACAAACAAACTATGTAAATTTTGTTTATTTAAACACGGTGGAGACTGCAATAAGAAGAAAAAGTGCGGTAAAGAGGGATGCGAGTATTTTCACCACCCTTCATTACATCGATATTCTGTACCGGTTACTCAACAACAAAGTGAAGTGTCAAATAAAAATACACAGGTTGTTGAAAAAGAAGTTGTAAATAATACACACAGTGATATAATAAATAATATTTTGTTTAAAATAATTCCTGTGGAAATTTATGGCAAATATAAAACAATTAAAACATTTGCCTTTATAGACGAAGGATCGTCCATCAGTTTAATGTATGAATCGTTGGCAAATGAATTAGAAATGGATGGTGTTTTAAATCCATTGTGTTTACGGTGGACGGGAGGTATGGAAAGAAGTGAAGAGAGTTCAAAGAAACTTAAAATTTTCATTTCAGGTGGAAATAAAAAGCGTGTGGCTTTGGATGTTTCTACGGTGAAATCATTAAATTTGCCGATACAGTCTTTGGACTATAAAATATTGTCGCAGCGCTATCGCCACTTGCGAAAACTTCCTGTAGAAAGTTACAGTGATGCAGTGCCACAAATATTAATTGGATTGAATCATTTCGATTTAGGAGTTTCAAGCAAGATTCGTGAAGGGTCTCCACATGAGCCGGTAGCTGTGTGTACAAAACTTGGATGGCTGATTTATGGCACTGTAGCCTACAACAACAACACAAGTAAGCATTTTAATTTTCATATATGCGATTGCTCAGCCACTGCTGATAAGTTAGATGAGCTGGTTAGGAATTTTTACTCCATTGATAGTGTGGGGATTTGTGTTAAAAATCCTCTTGCAGCTGAAAGTGATAGAAGGGCGTTAGATTTATTAAACAAATTTACAAAACAAAAGCCAAGTGGGCATTATGAAGTTCCATTGTTATGGAAATTTGATTTTATTGATTTGCCGGACAGTTACGACATGTGTTGTAAGCGTCTTATTTGCCTAGAAAGAAAATTGCTACACAATGTAGAACTTTTTAAAATTTTTAAAGAAACGATTTGCAAATATCTATCTAAAGGCTACATACGAAAATTAAATATTAATGAAATTGATCGTTCTGATAAAAAAATTTGGTATCTTCCAATTTTTGCTGTTTTTAACAAAAATAAACCCGGTATGTCCCTAAATTCGTATTTGCTTAAGGGACCTGATTACTTGGCCTCATTGCCATCAATTCTTTTTAAATTTCGCCAAAAATCTGTGGCTATTTGTGGTGACATCGAGGAGATGTTCCATCAGGTCCACATCCGACCTGAAGATCGTGACGTTCAACGATTTCTTTGGCGTGACGGTTTACAAGATAAATCCCCAGATATTTACGTGATGGATGTTATGATATTTGGAGCTACGTGTGCTCCAAGCATTTCTCAGTACATAAAAAATTTAAATGCGAGTAAATTTGAAAAAGAGTTCCCCATAGCAGCCAGGGCTATAAAAGAAAATCATTATGTGGATGATTTCCTTGACTCAGTCGATAAGTCTGATGAGGCTATTAAACTAATTTCGGATGTTTCATACATTCATCAGCAAGCTGGTTTTAATATTCGAAATTGGATTTCAAACGACAAACTGGTATTAAAATCCATTCCTCAGACTAATTCGATAGGAGTTAAATGCCTAAATTTAAAAGAAGAAAATCAAATTGAAAAGGTTTTAGGCATTTTTTGGGAACATCAAGATGATGTTATAACGTTTAAAATTTCTGCATGGTTAATAGAAAGCGATATATTTTCTGGTGGAAAAGTACCTACAAAGAGGGAAATGTTAAGACTAGTTATGTCAATTTATGACCCCCTTGGTCTAATTGGACATATCATTATGTACGTAAAGGTCCTTATGCAAGAAGTTTGGCGTTCAAAGGTTGATTGGGATGAACAGATTCCTCCCGAACTGTATACTAAATGGATTAAATGGGTTAGTATTTTACCCTCTATTGAAAAAATAAAAATTCCTCGATATTATTTAAAATATTTTGAAAATTACAATAACGTAGAAGAGGTTCAGTTGCATACATTTGTGGATGCAAGTAAAGATGGTTATGCAGCTGTGGGCTACTTCAGGATAAAGAAAAATAATGAAATAATTTGTTCTATAATTGGGGCCAAAACTAGGGTGGCTCCTATGAAAATAACATCAGTTCCACGTCTAGAACTAATGGCTGCCCTAATAGGGGCTCGTTTTGCCAAATACGTAACAGAAAACCATGATTTAAAAATTAATAAAAAATTTTATTGGACCGATTCGAAGACGGTTCTTAGTTGGATTAATTCTGATCACCGCAAATATAACCAATTTGTAGCTTTTCGAATCACCGAGATTCTAGAATTTTCCTCAATTAAAGAGTGGAAATGGATTCCAACCAAGAAAAATGTGGCTGATGACGCTACAAAATGGTCTAAAATCCCCAAGATTTCTGATAATTGCAGATGGTTCCAAGGACCCGAATTTTTACTTCGTCCAGAAAATGAATGGCCTCAAGCAGTTATTTTCCCGGACTCAACAGAAGAGGAACGTTTACACCACTCGTTCAAAATTACAAATTTTGAGCCGATTTTTAACGTGTTTAGATATTCAAAATGGACACGTCTTGTACGAGCTGCAGCTTATGTTCTACGATTTATAAATAATTGCCGCATGATTAAGAAACAAAAAAATGAATTTGCTCAAGAGGAGTTACAAAAGGCTGAAAATGTTTTATACATGCAGGCTCAAAATGAAAAATATTCTTATGAAATTTCACTATTAATTTCTAACCAGGCTATACCTAAATCCAGCGACATTTACAACAAAAGTCCGTATTTAGATGACGGTATTTTGCGAGTTCATGGCAGAATCGATAACGCGGATATACCAATGGACCAAAAGCGTCCGATAATATTACCACGGAAAAGTTATATTACCAAACTTATATTAATGCATTATCATATGAAATTCTATCACATGAATCATGAAACTGCCATCAATGAAATTAGACAAAAATATTCAATTTCAAGGCTACGTGCCACATACAAAACCATACTTCGCAACTGTCAAATGTGTAAAATAAAAAAAGCTATGCCTCAAAATCCACAAATGGCGAAACTGCCTTATGCTCGTGTCGCTTCATATGTTGCACCGTTCACCTTTACTGGAATCGACTTCTTCGGGCCCATTATGGTCACCATAAATCGTCATAAAGAGAAACGGTATGGATGTTTATTTACTTGTTTAACAGTCAGGGCAGTCCACATTGAGATTGCACATTCTCTGACGACCAGCTCCTGTATTTTAGCCATCCGCAATTTTATGGCACGCAGAGGAATTCCCCAAGAATTTTACAGCGACAACGGGACAAATTTTGTCGGAGCTGAGAGAGAGCTTCGGGAGACTTTAGCAGATGTGGATAAGAATGAGTTAGTGAAAACTTTCACTACAACCACAACGAAATGGAATTTTAATCCTCCAGCCTCGCCCCACATGGGAGGAGCCTGGGAGCGACTTGTACGCTCCATAAAAACAATTTTGTACAAAATAATGCCTTCAAGGTCACCAAGCGATGAGCTTCTACAAAGTATGCTGATAGAGGTGGAAAATATCGTAAATTCAAGGCCACTCGCCTACGTTCCTGTGGATGCAGAATCAAACGAAGCATTGACACCAAACCACTTCCTGGTAGGTAGTTCTTCTGGACTGAAGCCTATGTCAGTTTGTAGCGACAGTGCTATATTATTAAAACAAAGTTGGCTTATATCTCAACAATACGCCAATATTTTTTGGAAGAAGTGGCTTAGTGAATATTTGCCATCGTTAGCTTGTAGGTCGAAATGGCATGATCGACCAAAACCTTTATGTCAGGGGGACTTAGTTATTATTGTTGACCCTTCCCTTCCGCGTAACGTCTGGCTGCGTGGTAGAGTCTTGGAGACTAGATTGGCAAAAGATGGTCAAGTACGAAGCGCAAAAGTACTTACTCAACATGGAGTTCTGGAAAGGCCTGCGGCAAAGCTGGCGATTTTAGAAGTTGCTCACCAAAAAGAGTCTGACTGCGAAGAAGCTTCTTGCCATACTGCGGGGGGAATGTTAACGCCACTACAAAAATCCCCATGATTTTTTATACCATCTGGCATCTCTTAATTTTAATTTATTATAATTAATATTTTGCTGATTGTCAATCATTACAATTATTGCTGATTGTCAATCATTACAATTATTGCTGATTGTCAAGCATTACAAAGTAAACGAAAGAAATGAGTTTAAGTTAAAAGCCATGTTCTTAGCTCTGCCATTTTATAATTAACCACAAGTTACATTAATTGCAAGTCGGCAGAGCTCAGGACATAATTAATTAAAATTAATTAAGAATTTTAATTCAAAAATTTCCTAGTGGTTTCCATACCAAAAAGTATGTAGAATTAATTGTAATTATTTTTTATTTACAAATTCCTAATTATTTGAATTTATTTAGGAATTTTAATATTTAAGTACACTTGTTGAATAAATTAAGTTTTTATAAAACTTGTGTATTTTTATTCAAAATCCCCGTGGAAGTCACTAGAAGTTATTTAGACTGGCGTGTCTCCAACACCAAGTAAACGTAAACAGAAGATACTTTTAATAGATTTTAACACAAAAAAAAAAAAAAAAAAAATTGAAACACCTATAAAAATGAATAAGAAGAAAACTAAATTAATTTTGTAATTCAGGCACATTCGTATGCATCATATAAGAGATACTTTTTGAAAATTAAAAAATTACCAAATTTTATAATTTTTTAATTTTATAATAAATGTAATTTAACCATTTTCACACGCAAAAAAAAAAAAATATGGTTCGGGTGACCATAAAGTAAGAGCAACATACTATGATTGTAATATATGATCCCAGGTTACAATAAGTATATTTGTACGTAATCATTTTTCTGATTCCATTTAATCATTTTTTCATCATTTAATGATTCGATTTAATCATATTTATAATTTTTTTTTTATAATATTTCTTCCGATTTCTCAATTTTTTTCTCATTTAATAATCCAATTTTATCATATATATATAAACCAATTTTATCATTTAATAATCCCAATTTATTATATATATAAAATAATTTTTATATTTGTAATACTGAATATATTTAAAATAAAGCACATTTATCTGAAGTTTTTATTTATTTATTTATTGAGAATATTGAACCAAAATTTTTCAGGTATAAAAATTGATTAATTTTTAATTATAAAATTATAAGTTATTAATAGTTTTTTATATAATATTTATACTCTACATATTAATTTTCATATTCATTGTTTAAATATTATTTACATATTATATTTTATAATATTTACATAAGAATTTAAATCAACAGTTTTATGTTTTCTTTGGTAATGCAAATATAGCCAATAAGATTTGATTATAAAATTTTATTGGCTATAGAATAGATATTAAAAAATAAAAATCCTCATAACCCTGCTGAAAGGCTTGAAAATGTGAGTTAAATCCATGGTTTGAAAGTCTTTGATCGCAAAGATAGTAAGATTCATTAGAGCAATATATGTGGTTTATATGACCAAATAATGGAACATCATTTTCATACATTTCAATATGGAAAACCATTCCTGCATATCTCAGAACAGGACATATTTTTCATTTATTTTTTTATTTTGTGGTTTTATTTCACAATTTTTTAAACTTAGAACACAAATAAATTGAATAATTTTCTAAAAACACACAGCTATACCGTTTGCCTTCTAACAAACTACTGAACTTATACACAAAAATGTGTATTCAATAGTTATGTAGAAAATAAATATGATTAACGATAAAAATACAATAGTTGTGTGAAATCAAATTATAGTCAAAAACAAATATTTTATATTTAAGGAAAACATAAACATTTTCAAATACAAACATTCAACAGTTGTGCAAAACAAAATATGACTTAAAATTAAATACAAATATTAGCTAAATGGTTGTAGAATTGACTAAATTTGTAAAATTAACTTAATGATTATAGAATTAACTAAATAATTGTAGAATTGACTAAATGATTGTATTTATTCATAAATATGATTTCATATAAACATATTTAAAAACATAATATAATTCAGTGAACCATATTAAAATTTTGATTGTGGGTAATCATTAAATGATAAAACAGAATCATAAACGTTGCTATGATGATCACAGTATATTTAAATCAACGAGAAAACGGCTATATAATCATTGAATAGTTGTGGTGATCATGCTGTAACCATGTTTTTTCTCTGGGTGCAATAAATTTTGCTACACAAAATACAAATGTATCAAAATGATACTTTTTAAAAATTTACAAAACAGCTGCAGAAATTAATAAATAATAGTAAAAATAATGTACGCTCAATATATTTTAACAAACTTTCATGCAGTAGATACAAATAAATTTAAGAGATACTTTTTTAAATAATTCAAGAAACCACAAAATTTTAATAAAAATTAATAATAAACGTAAGTAAAAGCATTATAAGACACAGATTTTCACACACAAGATACAACTGTATCTAAAAGATACTTTTCAAAAATTTACTAAACATCTGCAAAATTTATAAAAACATAGGGTAAGTGCGTCTAAGTTCGGCATGTACCAGTAGTCGGCAATTTTTAATTTAAACATAAATAAATAAATAAGAATAGTGATTGTCAAATATTACCATAAGATCAATATTACATTGTTAACATATTCTTATTTTTAGTAGTAATGATTAAATTATGCTAAGATGAGTACTTCCGTAGCATTTTTCCAACACGTTTTGAATAGCTTTTTTTTTTTAGAAAAAAATGAATGTATAGACCAATTTTAAAAAGGCAATTAATCATAATAATTTACTTTATATTTTATAAAAAATTTATCCTGAGAGTAGATATCTATTCAAATAATGTTTTGAATGTGTACATCTTAGTGAAAAATTAATGCATTTCATATTTTGTGGTTGCCGACTTTAGAAACAAAAATTGTCATATATTCCTATAGACGGCATAGACTGCCGACTACAGGCGAATTTGATATTTTCCATGAATCTTAAAGTCGGCATCAGCTTCTAGTTATTATTTTATTAAAACTAATAGACCAAGAGGTCTCGAAATAGCATGCTATTTTGGAGTATGTAGTTTTTTGACAATATTTATATCAAAGCTCATGATTTTTATTTTATTTAAATTCTAATACACGAAGTACTACAAACGTATGGCGTTGCAAAAAACGGATATGCTGCCTACTGAAAAATACTTAAATTATATTAATTTTCATACCAACGAATGAAATTCACGAGTCTTGTATATTTGGCAAAAATGCTTCACATTTTATTTCTCAAGAATGATTTCAATTATTCGTAATTTTTAATTTGTTATCCCAGGTAAAAACGATCATATATTATTATGTATGACTCATCTATAACGATATATTGTTATATATGCGTTTATATATGGATGTGTATGGATTCATACATGAAATAGTTTTCAATATATGGATACATATATGAGAAAATATATGAACTATTTTCTTATATATGGTTTCATATATGAAATCAATATTGATATATGAAACCATATATGAAATATTAAATCAAACACAAAACACACCATAATTCCAAAATCGATATGGGTACTAAAAAATGCACTTCGGAAAAATTTTATGAAATTTTTTTTTTTTTTGTAATTGCATTACAAAGCATAATGAGCGAGTTATATATAAAAAAAAAAAAAACTAATTTTTGTGACTTTTGATAGCGAATTTCTCACGTAGCGGAAAGGTGGTCATCGTAGTGAAAACGAGATTATTTAACGGCATATATACGAAACTAGTGTGAAACTCTTCTAAATTTCATTTCAATCCATCAGATTCCGAGGTTTTTGATTTAACTTTACTGAATAATTTGCTTGCAATAAAAATGTTATTTTATTGTATTCTTTTAGAATACTTTGAATTTTTAAACAAAATGACTTTTAAAAACAATAAAATAAAAAACATAACAAAAATTATAATAATCAATACAAATTCAAAAAAATATTAAATAAATTTAAAACAAAAAGTTTTCTTACACAATTATGTAACTTTGAATCATCGACATTAACGGTAAGTAAATATATATGCGATTATCATTATTAACATTATCAAACTTTTTCTTCTATTCCATATTATAGACAAACTATGTAGATATTTTTTGAAAAACACAATATCTCTACTAAAAATAAATATTAATGGTTTGCCTCGTCCTGCTGTACACTTCAACAAAACGTAAGTAACTTTTCGCTTAATGTATTGATTTGCAAAACTCATTTATCACTATTTAATGCGCTGAAACTCTTTTCAGGTAAACTCAAAATATTTCACGAATATGCATCTCCTTGTTCCATCAATCGATTACTGATTAAAAGTTATTCAGATTGATCAATAAAGACTAACATAAAGACGCAGTGAATTTGAAATTATATACATTTACGTTATTTTCTGCCTTCTTTAATTGCTATTTCAGTTTATAATTTGTATTTATGTAATTATACTATTTTTTATATTGAAAAATAAAATTCATAAAAGAATAATATATTTTGAGTATATCATTTTTAATTTTACAATAGAAGTTATAACTTTACGTATATATGAATATATATGGATATAGTTGGCATATATGGTCCATATACCCTCAATTTTCGGATCCAAAACATATATGGAAATTCATATATATAAATATATTATTATATATGACCATTTTCAGTTGGGATGTTAAAATATTAATCATTTCGATCTTCTAGAGAACTTTTTAGTACATCATAGGCGAATATTTGCAAAACTGTGACAAAATTAATGCTTTAAAATTATTTTTTGCTGAAACTTAGATCGATCTAAAGTATTGTAAACAAATTTTTCGTTCGAAATCCTTAAAAATTCTCTTTTAAACCGAAATCGTTTCCCTTTGTTGGTCAAATTATCTATATTGGTGACTTTTTTTAAGTCATTTGGCCATAGATATAGGTCAAAATAATTACTCATATAAATATTAAAGACCTATGTAATTTGGTTTGTCCTTTATTGCTTTAAATATTGGTCTTGGACAACGGTATGCTGTTCCTAATTTAAATATATATTTTTCTATCATAATATGTTTGAGTAAAGAGAAATATTATGAAAAATTAAATTTATCCCCATTTTATAGAATAATGGACATAAAAAAAACGATTTTCAGTGCAGTGACTTTTTATTTCATTAATAAAAAATGCCATACCGACTATTGGATCATGATATGCCGAATATTGGGAAATACATGCCGACTACATGTTAAAATATATTAAAATATATTAATAAAATATAATAATTGGGCATATTTAGCAATATTTTTTTTTTTTACAATAGTCTTGGTAAATCTGAAACAACACCCTTTACAAAGGTGTAATATCTATTTATCCCTCAAAAACCAAGTTTGCATTTGTAAGCTGACAACTTTAAAGTAAGAAAAAAAGTTAAACTGCCGACTACCGGTACATTTATCCTATAATAATGTAAAATAAATGCATCTTAAAGCATTTGTAATAGATTTTATTGCAAAAAAATACCTATTTATCTAAAATATGCCTTAAAAATTTTTTAAATTTAAAAAAAAAAAAAAATCAAATTCATCACAACAAATTGTCAAGACGTTTCCACGTCACAAATTTTCTATCTAAAGATACAAATGCTTCTAAAAGATACTTTTTAGATAATTTAAATATCCACAGTTTATTAAAAATGTATAATATGGAAATATATCTGAATTATACTTTTTTAAACATTTACAAAACCCCTGCAGGAATTCATAATAAAACTAGAAAAAAAGATATAATCGGTCAAGCCCGACCATATGATACCCTACACCATTGTTTACATCAAAATTCGGGGAGGGGTCTTTAATTGGACTTGGGGCCAATTGTGGACCGATACTCATATTCACTGTAAAAGAAAACATAGGAATACAGAATATTACGTCGATACTTACATTTATATGAATTTATTCACTTTTAAGTGATTCCCGAAAAAGGGCCTTATATGGAAGCTATGGTAAATTATGGACCGATCTTCGTAATATTTGGCATTATCATTTACATTTATATAAAACTTATTTGTGCCGAATATTAAATGGGGTTTATATGGGAGCTATGGTCAATTATGGACCGATCTTCTTGAAGTTCGGCACACAGATTTAGACCTATACAAAACTTATATGTGCCAAATTTCATTAAAATATTGCTATATTCAAAGGTTTTATGATCGTTAAACCCTTTTCCAATAGGCAACTTGTATGGGGGCTAGGTGAAATAATGAACCGATCACAACTAGTTTCAATAAGGTTTGTCCTTGGCCTAATAGAAGATCGTGTGCCAAATTTCATTGACTTATCTTTAAAATTGCGACCTGTGGTTTGATTACAAGGTTTACATGGACAGACAGACGGACGGACATCGTTAAATCGACTCAGGAAGTGATTCTGAGTCGAATGCTATACTTTAAGGTGGTGGCCTGATGGTTTTTTCTATGCGTTACAAACATCAGCACAAACGCATAACACTCCAACCACCTATGGTGGTGTTGGATATAAAAAGCAAGTAAATAAAAGGTAATTAAAATTAATTTCAAAAGAAGCACATGTTTCTAGAAGATACATTTTTAAATACTTAAAGAAACTACAAATTTAATAAAATTAAAAGTAAATTTAATTATTTAGAAGCAATATAAAGCACTTGTAAGAGATTTTTAGCAAACGATTTTTTTGAAATATTTTTAATAGAATTTTAGGTAAAAGATACAAATCGATCTAAAAGAAACTTTTTGAAAAATTCTAAAACAAATAATTAAATTTCATAATGAACTAAAATAAATACAATTTTAGAAGTGTTTTTAAGTTGCCATCGAAGCACTATTGTTATTTACATCAGCGATAGGCACAAAGAGGTGACGTAAAAATTTCAACCCAGGTCATTAACATCCCTTACATCCCTTACAGAAAAGCGCTAACCGCTTTAGCTACAACATTCTTTTTTTTTTTTAAATAATTTTATAAATGCTTTTACTCATCTGGTCGTAAGATATGTTTAACGAGAAAAAAATATATAGTCGGTCTAGTCCGACCATATGATACCCTACACCATTGTATACATCAAAAAAAATTGGGGAGGGGTCTTCGTTATCCTTGGTGCTGAGTGTGTGAAAATGCGAAAACACTCAGGTATGGACGCCGGTGTCTGATTTAGATAGACAAAATATGTATTTTTTCTATTTTTCACGTTTATGAAATTTTGACAGCCAAAAAAAAAAGGCCTTGAATGGAAGTTTTGACAAAAGTCCACTAATAATTTTTATAATTTTTGTTTTTGTTGAATTTGCCACACAACAACCTTTTATTTTTGTTTATTTTTTTTTCCCATTTTATTATGTGCGTTTATTTAAAGAATATACCATTTAAGCAGTATTATTTTTTTTTTTATAAAATTATTCCTATGTAGTTGTTTGTTTGCAACCCTGTGTAACTAACATCAAATAATTTTCTTTCATTAACTATGCTCTAGGTTTTTATGCAGCAAAATTTTTTTTTCTTGCACTTGTTTTTTACTTTCTTTAACATAAAAATAGCAAAATTGAATTTTTTGTATTTTTGTCACGGATTTTACATCTGAAGGAAAGAAAAAATCAACTTGTTATTTTTAACTAAATACTAAAATAGTGAAATCATATTTGCTTAACGAACTAAATTCATAACAAAGAACTTGAACTTCAAGGCAAAGTGTCTTAAAAAAAAGGAAAATGCAAATTTCCTTTTTTTTTTTTCTTAATATTGGACCGGATAAAAGTTGATTATAGTATTTTTCATAATTTCTATTAATTTTTTTTTTTTATTTTGAAAAAAGAAAAAATAAAATTGTAGTATAAAAAAATGTTCGTGCTTATAATGTTAATGATTTTATTATTTCCTTTTTCATTTTTTGAAAAGTTGTGCAAATTTTATCTTGAAATCATTTAATAGTTCTTAGTTCATTTTAATCCTTATGATTGTTAAGGTTGTTTTCACATTAATTTAACATATGCATGTTGGCACTTGGCTACAAATGTTACTAATGATGTGAAAGTTGTTTTTCATATTTTATCTATTTGTTTTTTAGATTTTTATTTTTAAAGGAGTATAAGAGAATAGAGCAGAATAGAAATACGAAAGGAAAATGTTAAATATTCCTAAGTGTTTTTCTAATAAATTGTATTTATTGTATGATTATATTTTAGGCGATTTAGTAGTAAAGGGCCTTTAATAATATTTGAATGTGTCTAAAGATAAAACTGCAGCAATTTTCAAAACTAATATAGGAGATAAGAAACGATTTAAAATTATTATTATGATGAGAAAAAAAAGTCAGTTGTTTTATTTGTAATAAATAACAACTTGTAAAGATGTATGTACCATTTCAAGGCCTTTATTTAAAAATACCTTAATTCAATAATCCTTAACACAAAATCCTATTTAAAGCAGCAATCTATTCACTATATTTCCCTACTTCAAGCTATAGCAATTTTCTGACAAAATTTTAAGTATTAAACTGAAAATACTCACTTTTAAGTAGTTTGATTTTAAAAGGGAAATTGCATTTTATTCACAAGTATTAAGCCATCATCCCGTAAAGAAATATTCTTCCCATGTAAGAGAATAAATTTTATTTTAAATTAAACTTAAATTTAAAATGATGTAAAAGTAACTAAATAAAATAATAAAAATAAAGCATTTAAGTTAAAATTACAACTCAATTTTAAATGAATTCAAAATAGACAAAAAAAAAAAAAAAAAAAAAAATAATAATAATAAATTAGAGCGCTAAATTCGGCTGTGCAGAATCTTCTATACCCTTCACCACTTTACCGACAAAAAATAAAAATTTATGCATTAAAGTATGCTTTTATATTTTTTAATTTATAATTAAAAAATCGTTCTTATATAAGGATCGAGATCGAGGACTATATTCAACACTGCCGAATCTTACATATTACCTTTCACCCAAGTTGGAATGTTATATAAAAATTATCGTAATATGGAGCATATTTACATTGGGAATTATCGCAGGGTATTTTTATGATATTTTGTTTTCAAGTTGCTTCGAAATCCCTTCCATATTTACACATATAAATTTGTATTGTGAAATTTTTAAAAAAATGTTTGACAAAAAACAACAAATCAGAAAAATTAAAAAGAAATTTGAAAAAATTTCATGAAATTTTTAGCTTTGCAACGACGTGCAACTTTGCTTATCCCGCTTGCTTATCTACACCTCTTGCCTTCAAACGTAAAAGTTGCAGCAATTTTTCCCAGAGAAAATCCCCAATGTAAATGAGCTCATATATTAAAAAATTAAAGCAACATTAATTAAAATAAAATTATATACAACCAGAAAAATAATATGGTTACAGCATTATCACTACAACCATTAAATGTTTGTATAGTTACTTTTTATTGATTTGAATAATACCGTGTTCATGATAGCGATGTTTTTGTTTCCGTTTTATAATTTAATGATTACCCATAATCAAAATTTTAATATGGTTGACTGAAATTATAATAGGTAATTAAATTTTTTTATATAAAACCATGTTTTATACGAATCCAGAAATTTTGTTAATTTTACAAAATTGTTTAATTATACAACCATTAAATTAATATTTTTATTTGCTTTTAAGCTATATTTTGTTTTGTACAACTGTTGAGTGTTTGTTTTTGAAAACTGTTATGATTTCCCCAAATATAGAATATCTGTTTTTAGACTATGATTTGATTTCTCACTAGTATTGAATTTTTTTCTTTAATCATTTTTTTTCTGCTTATATATTGAAGATTAATTTTTGTGTATCAGTTCAGTAGTCTGTTAATATACTAATTCTCATTTTATATATGAATAAATATAAATTGATAATTTTAATATTGTACTAAAGTCGCTATTATTACTTTGAATAAATTCACAATTTATTTGTTGGGGGGGAAGCTAGTTCCTATGCGGATTTCGCCGGTTGCTTAAGCCAGCTCATCAGGAAACCTCTCCCAATTTCTTTAGAAAAACTAAAGATATATTAGAGTGTAAACTTTATAAACTCAATGAGAATTAAAAGTTCTACACTAAAAATATCAAAGCTTAACCAAAGCCCAACAAACAAACCATGATTTTATTCTTTTCTTAATTTCCTTTCTACATTGGTTGGTTTTTTGCCGACGCTAAATGTAGCGGGTAAGGAGTAAACAAAAATAAAAATCAAAACAAAAGAGTAATGATGCATTTTTGTTGTTTTTAAAACTAAAAACAGAATGTTATTGGTTTTATGCTGGGCACTTGCAAATTTAAATTCAAAATAATTAAGCTGCGATAAACGAATATTAATAATTTTAATATTGTGCTAAAGTCTCGATTATAACTTTGAATAAATTCACAATTTATTCAAAGTAATAATCGCGACTTTAATACAATATTAAAATTATTAATATTCGTTTATCGCAGCTTATTAATTTTAAATTGATAAGGTTTGTTTATGTTCAGTTTGGGGTACCACCAAATGTGTTACATTTGGTGGTACCCCAGACAAGTCCAGGTAATGGTAAACCTATATGTACCTGCCAAACTGATACGATCCCTTAAACCGAAAGGCGAATCTTAGGGTGTAGCATGACGTGGTAGAGTTTAATCTATATATCAAGGAGGAATTTTCTCTGAGAAGACAAGCCGCCGTGGCGGCAGTAGATAGGGACAGATGCGTTACAGATTTACGTGGGTACCTGCCTTGCGGCCCTACCCCACGGTGGTCTTAACACCGGGTGGGTACAATGTGCCTACCAACGCCCTCAGAAGCAGCAAATTGCCACAACTGAGTACCAATTTGAAGACATGTATTTATACGCCGCAATTTGGGTATAAACCACAGCCACCACGATGCTCCCCAAGGGGCCACACCAACAGTCAGGCTGGAACCGAGGTTCCAAGGGCTCCTGACTCTTGTGGTACCAGAATTAGGACTTCGTAGCCAAAGATGACTACTACCAGTTGAACTCCAAATAGCTAATTTCCAATTCATTTGAATTGAATTGATTTTGAATCGAATTGATTTTGAATTAATTCAAATGAATTAGAAAAATGAATTTCAATTTAAATGAATGATTCAAAAATGAGTTGCAATAAATAAAATTCAAGAGCAGATCTAGGCGGTATGAAAAATGGAAATTCTCCTACCAAAATGAAAATATTCAGTACAAAAATTTTAAAGCCTTGTCCTGGATCCCCGCCTGATCAAAGAAAACATGGTGTTTGGAGTTTGTTTCTTTAAGAAGAATTTGATTGATTGCAACTCATTTTTGAATCATTATATATTACGAATACATGGAATCAAAATATAACAAAATGGAATCAAAATATATTACAATGGAATTTTAATATGATATAGTTAAATTACGATATGATAAAGTTAAATCATTAAATGATAAAAACATGATGAAACCGGAAGCAATATTATAAAAAAAGATTTTTAATATTATTAAATTGAATCACTAAATGATAAAAAAAATTGTAAAATGGAATCATAATAATAATAACATGCAAATGTACTTATTTTTAACTGTAATCATATATTACAATTATATTATATTGCTCTTAGTTTATGGTCACCAGAACTATATTTTTTCTCTGCATGTAAAAAAGGAGTATTTTTAAAATATATGAAACGATTAATTGACTTAAAAAAATCGAAAAAATATTTGTTACAGATCCGTGCAACAAGAAACCGTAGCTTATATTTTGGCTTTGAAAAGTCCAAAAACTCGTTTTGGCCGATATGTAGATTAATACCGTATTATAAGGAGTGTGATAGAAAAAATCTTAACATATATAAAATTTAATAATTTGGAAACAGTTGATCATAAAGTTTTGATTGTTTTTTATTTAATTGATAATATACTACAGATCACAGAATAGTATAACTTATATACTTCTGTCCACTACTTATGAACTCGTAGACCTTTTTTGATAACCTTTCCATTAGAGATTTGATAGTTCTTTCATCTCCTTTCAAAATCTTTCATATTTTGGGACAACTCTCTTGGCACAGTTAAGATTTTTTCGATCGCACTCCTTAACTCGGTTCTTTATAGACCGATTTGCTTTATTAAGTCTGTGGCTTATAAAAGAGCTTCTAACCTAAAAATGCGTTTTGGCCAATATCTCAGATACTAATGGACCGATTGAGATTATTACATTATACAGGAGCTTCAAAAGGTTGAAAGACTAATTTGATAGAATTTACTATTATTGCTGTTTTTCAATGTTCATAAAAACTACAACAATTTGCCAAGCTTCTATTAAAAAAATTTTAAAAATTGAAAGAAAATATTTATGACCAATCTGTAGCTTATATAGGAGTTTTAAAAAGTCTAAAAATGCACTTTGACGCTCGGATACTAATGGACCAATTTTGTTAATTTATTCAGTAAAACAAATTAAAAAAAAATTCTAAATTTCTCCAATTTTTGAGGTATCTTCGATTTTTTGGCGATATCTTGGACATTTATAAATTGTTGTTGTTTTGCTCATTGTTGTTAGCGTTCTTCCATGAAATATTCCCTAAAATTTAATATATAAAACATATATATTCGATAACATATATATTCAAGAAACTAATTTCAACAAACAGACGGTCAAACAGACATCGTTATATCGACTCCCCTATCAATAAGGATCCAGAATATATACATATACTTTTTGAGATAAATATTGCAGAAATTAAAAATGGAATGACAAACTTATATATACATTTTACACCTGTGCTGAAGGGTAACAACAACATTGAAAGTCACTGCAATGCTTGTATAGGACTTTTTAAATTTTTTGGCTATATCTCGGCCATTAATAGACCATTTTTGCTGATATTTATTAGCATTATTGTAAGGACTATTCCCTATAATTTAATGCAAAAAACATATGTATGCGATAACTAAGACTTTTTAAAACTGATTTCAACAGACACAAGGACATTGCTATATCGACTTCTCTATCAATAAGGATCCTGAAAATATATACTTTTGAATATTGTAGAAATAACAAACGTAATGACAAACATATATATACTCTTTACTCCCATAGTGAAGCATATAGAAAGGATATATTAAGTAACAAAATGAAAAGTTAAAATTTTCTTTGACATTTTATAAAATTTATGATGTTGGCAAAAAGTTTTGCGTATGCCAATTTTAAGCAAAAGTCATTTGGTAATCTACTCTAGAAACAGGTGAACACTGCGAATGAGTGAGTGAGTAAGTAAGTAAGTTGCATCTTTTAATATGACTTTAAGGTTTTAGTTTTTATTTTACTAACGTTATTTGTTGTTGTTGGCATTTTGCTACTAGTAACCAGGTTAAAATGAGTGTATCTGTTTTATGCCATCTCAGAGTTTATAGTTCTTCATAAAAAAAAAAAAATGAAATGAACAAACAGTGGTTTGATAGGAAACTCTTTTTATAAAGAAATAAAAACTGGGTCTAAATGAGTATACATATATGTGTCCAATTCACAGCCTCTGTTTTATCTTTTAAACAAAAGCACGTACGACAAGAAATTTTGTACAGATAGTTCGAGGATCGATATAAACTCGGAAACCAAAAATGTGCGTGATACGACCACCTCCCAAATAAGTTTAAATATCAGCAAAATATTATACAAAGAGTTCAAGGACCAGTGTAAACTGGGAAATTAGGAAAGGTTGTTGGTGGGTATATATATATTGGAATTAAGATTTTCGCTTGTTTTTTTTTTTTTTTTTTTTTACAAAAAAATTTTTCAAATTTGTTTTACGTCATACATCGGTAATATGATATGACAGGGATGATTAGGTTAGGTTATATTGGCAGCCGCCATAGGCTAAGCACACTTGAATCCAAGTAAGGTCCCGTTGTGTTACTATAAAAAGCTCCCGCTGCGTCAACGCCTAATCTTTCTGACTTCGTGGTCCCGACAAAGGATTGATTCTGGATGGTTCAACTCTAGAGAGATAAGATTTGTCTATTAATATTCTTAGACCAAATAGAAGTAACTATTGGTCCTCAAAGGACGGGCAATGACATAGAAGATGCTCCGTGGTTTCTTCTTCTTCATCGTCTTTGTAACTCCTACAAATGTCGTTGTAGTGGAGTCCTAGCCTTCTAGCGTGTGCACCGATGGGCCAGTGACCTGTAATGACACCAATAAGGTTCCTTAGATAGGTCCTTGATAACTTCAACAACTGCATTGTTCGCTGTTCTTCCATCACGAACCAGATTTTCTTGGACTCTACACAAGTGGGTTCCATGGTCCATCTTTCTACAGCTTCAAAATGAAATTTGCATGATATCCTATGTCCCTATGTCCTGGAATCCATGTGAGGGTAACCAACGAATGTCTCGCGATCTCCTCCCGAGACAACCGGCATTCGCGGACAATATTTGATGTGGTGTACACACCTGACAGGGAACAGATGGCCGCTTTGCTGTCAGTAAATATGCGAATATCCTTATTTAATAATCCATTATACTGCACCCATTGTGCGGCTATATTTATGGCCATCACTTCGGGCTGGGTAATGCTACAGTAGTCGGGTAGCCTGTGGGACAGTCTCAGGTCCAATTGTACAGAAAATATACCAATTCCGACCTTATCTCCAGTTTTTGAACCGTCTGTGAAAATTTTAATTACTTCTTCGGTTATGTGGTGACTATTGTCATAGTATGTTCTTTCCGGTATGTGTACCATGAACCCGCATATCGGAAAAAGCGGTGTTGGTGTTGAATAATCGATCTTAGTCTCGATATAAGTCACCGGGAATGTTTGCATGACAAACATTTGCACAAAGTCTTATCGCTGTATGTGCAGCAATCTTCTTGGCTTCGATACCTGGTGGTAGCCAATTTAGTACAGTGAACAATGCCTTAGATGGGGTAGTTCTAAGTGCTCCAAGGTTGGCCACCAAACAGTTTCTCCGTAAAATATAATTGGTCTAATCACACAATTACATAACCAGTATGCATTTTTGGGGTTCAGTCCCCTGTTTAGGCCAATTGCTTTTTTGCAGCAGTACAACGCAGAGGCTGCTTTTGTGGTTCTTGAAATAGTATTCAGATTTAATTTGCTATCCAAAATAAGTACCAAATATTTGGCTGCATTAGATAGTGATCGGATGGTTAATTGGGCAATAATTTTACTTTATCATTAATTTTATTTTCATTAGTAAAATCACTTTTTCAAAAATATTAATCAAGTTATTTTTTCCGTTGATTTGATATAAGACTCAACCTTACAAATAAACAAAAATATCCTGCTTCTAACCCACTGTTCTTAGAGTCAATGATACCAAATACAGATATAAACCAACACTTAAAGAAACATACACCCTTGTAAAGGTCCATTACCAAGTAGACTGCATTCGATCACGTTGCAAGGTAATTTACTATCAGTTTAGTATGTTTTTTTTGGTATTTTCTTTCTTCATTTTATATTCTTTACAATTCCTTTTTACCATTTGGCTTGGCTTGACTCGGCTGGTTTGACTTGCCTTTTGTACCTTAAAGGCAAGAACATTTAATTGAGTCATATACGTAACAGTAGCAGCATCAGTGGTATCAAAAATATCAAGTGCAATGAGTTACAAATGTTACGAATATTTTGTTCGATTGGCAAATGCAGTTTGCTTTATATTGCAAACGTATGCCAATAAAATTATATTTTTTTTTTCTTGCAATTTTTCCATTCATTTTGCTATTTTTTGTTTTTCCTATTTGTAAAAACTCTTTTATTTCAAGAATTGTGGGTTTATCTCTGTAACAAACTGCAGAAAATTTATGGCAAAATATTCTTTTACTGCTTTTCAATTAGTTATAAATTTAAAGGTTGTTACCAATGAAGCCTCAGCCTGTTGGGAATGGTGTGCTTTAATGCATTTTCATTGGAATTTGTTAAATAAAATTGTACTTAAGCCAAATATGTTTTAATGTTTAAATAAATAATCTATTCAAAGAAAACAGAAAATGAATGAAGAAAAATTTATAGAATTAAATATATTTGAACATTTATTTGGAATGAAATTATCTATAAAGAAGTAATTTTAAGAAATGTTCACTTAAATTGTGAATGTTATAAAAAATAAGTCTTTTAAATTATGTGCTCTAGAGGAACTTCTTTTAATAGTTTATTAAATAAAAAAAGATTCTAGACATATCAATAAAATTCTGATAAAAAGGTATTCCTGTTCGAATTATACTTGCTTGGTAATAACGTTTATAAACTAATCTACGTATGAATTATATTTTAACACTCATACGTAGTAGTTGTATTGTTCGTATATACAAAAACTGCCATATTTTCGTAGAAGTATTGACATGTTAATCATAAACAAAATATATATAATGAAAATCCGTGTCAACCATACAAAGCAATTAATAGAAATGCAGATATATATAGCGAAACACAGTTTCTTGGGTCAAATGTAAAGGAATGTATTTTCAGACTGTACTCGTACAGGGAAAACTGTACGACTTTGCAGTTTTGGCTTGTTTTGAACCATTTTTCTCTCCTATTTGATGCACTGATTGTTTCTTCCCATTTTCTGTATCAGAATACTATTTCTTTATAATATTTTCAACCTAAATGAATTTTTTCTTATTCTATTATGTAAAAATAATCAAAAAGAATTCGACTTAATAAAAAAAAAATTAACTGTATCTATTATTATGAGCAACAATTTTTGGTATTTAAATCGAAAACGTATGTATAAATTAATTTTTATGATCAAATTGTTAACTAAAAGAAAAAAATTCGAAGTACTTCTGAAAAATTTTCCAAAGTTATCGTCACTTTAATATCATCCCATCTATTATTTTGAGCAGATGTGTATATTCATAGAAAAAGAAGTTTTTAATTAGATTGTTAGATAAAATTCCGTGACAAAAGGAAAAAAAAAATATTAAGAATATTTTATTTCCAAATTATCAACACTGTCGAAAGGGCAATAAAACGTACATCTATCGGACTTTCTATAATATTCAAATCGGGAATTTGATGTCACGAAAATTGTGGGAAATGTAGCAGGATAAATTTTGTGTAAAAAAATCAGAATTCAGGGACATGTGACTTCATTAACACACAAATATTCATAAATAGATTTCTTCCTATCATTAGAAAACACAAAGTATCCTAATTTTTCTGGCCTAATTTTGCTTCTTGTATTTATTGACCAAAAGATATTTGGCCGTAATAAACAAATACTTTTAAGAACACTAAAAGTTTAGCAAAAAAAAAAAAAACTAAAAACTATAGTTTAAAATATATATCGAGGGCTTATATTCAAAGCGGTCCACATGCAAAACCCAAATTTTTAAGGAGTACATAAAAACTGTTTATGTCACTAATTTTTCAACATTTTGCAAACCTCATACTGAAAAATAAATCTTCTAACGCCATTAATCGCAAAGTAATTTTCTTTTTTTATTCTTTGTTTATCGGAAATTAAAGAAGTAAAAGATAATATTTTTGGGGAAAAAATTTACAATATGTTAAATTTATGATATCATACCAATCAGGAGATAAAAAAAAGCGAAATTTTGTGGTTGGCAGGACCATCTTTAAACGCTAGAACTTTTAAATAACAGGTGTGTTTACTAAAAAAAAAAAAAACGGAAATGTGTTCAAGCGAAAAAATTTTAAACCAATTAAAATTGTATTAAATTGCATATCAACAACTCAAATGTGATTAAAACCTTTAAAGACAATGTGTATTGCACTTTTTATTTAATTATATTTTTTTAAGAAACTGCTTTTGGTATCTAAGATATTTTGCTTATATCACGAATTTTATTTAAATTTTTTCATTCCTGTCTTTAAATATGGGGTATAATGCTCCCATTTAGCCTGATAAAATGTTGATGGGTGTACCTGCGTATGATCTATAAGCATCTAAAAAAGGTTAAAAATCTAACTTCAATTGCTTTTTCCTTCAGACTGTATTGAGATAACACAATTTTTATGACATATATTAACATTCTAATTCAAAATATTTTAAAAAAGTTCAAATCGCAAAGAAAATTCTTATTAAACTGGTCGACGAAACAATTTTTTTCGAGCTCCTTGAAAAAAAAAAAAAATGTAGAATAGATGGAATTCCGCATGCTGAACTCGAATCTGCTTTCAGTTTTTTTCCATCAGGTCTGGATGTTTTTTTACGGGCGTGTCTAATATTGAGCCCTAAATATGCCGATTACTCGAGTATATTTCACTATTACTTTAGAACGGTATGCACGATTTATATAAATGATATACCACGATATGCGGAATAAAATTAGCTTTAAATTGCTCTACTACCAAATTTTTATCCGCTCAATAGTTTAGGAGATATTTCGAAAAAAGTGTCGGAAAAAAAATGTTTCATGTTAAATTCAAGATTTCTTTTTTTTACTAAAACTTTTTTTAAAAGCGAAAACATCAAAAATATTTACGTTTATCACCTTTATCTCAAAGATGGCGAAACTACGAGTAAATAAAGCCACGTATCAAAAAAATTTATTCACAAACCTTGATTGGATTCACAGTTAAGTTTGGATACCCATGCATACCTATAGCTAAGTGGAAATACAGCAGGAAAAAAAAAAAAATTTTTTTTTGTCTTAAATAAAAAAATAGGTGGATTAGAATTCAATGTGCTAAATAAGAATCAGCTTTTACTTTTTTTCTATCACGCACTGATTTTTTTTTTATGGGCATGACTACTATGACCCCGCCTTTAGGCAGTCACACTTGTATAACTGGAGAACAGTTTGTCCAATTAAGATAAATTGAACTTTAATATATAGCGACCTAAATTGTCTTTGAACTGAATTTATATAATTTTTTGTCCAGTTAATATTTCCGAAGTTATTCGGTAATTAGTACCGAAAATTTAAAAATTTATTTTTTTGAAAAGTGGTAAAAATTTTGATCCATAATTCTGAAATTCTTGAGCGATTGAAAAATATTGTTGACATACCTTGAAGACAATTTTCGTATGCTTCTTTCGATGTATCACTTATCAAAATCGTGTAAAGGGTTCTTGAGTTATAGCTTAAGTTTGACAAACCATTCTCGAATTTTATAGTGTGACCGCTGAATAAGGTGATGATATTAATCATGCACATACAAAAAAAATCAGTACCCGATAGAACCCGATAGAGTTATGAGGAAATATACTAGAGTAATGGCCTTACTATGGGCGAAATATTAGATACGCCCATAAAAAAAATCCAGAACTGATAAAAAAAAAAAAAAAATGAAAGCAGATTGGTGTTTAACAAATCAAAATACATCAAGTCCAACTATTCGTCTATGGGGGAGGATTTTTTTGCTGACCAGTGTTATTTATCAATTTTTATATTCACTTTACTTTGAAAATCAAACAAAAATTTGCAGATAGCCTGTTTTTCCTCCAAAAAATATATATATTGTTTGTAGATAGCCCAAAAACAAAACGTGAAAAACATGGTGTTAGAATTAACTTTTGGCTCCAAAATTAACACTATATATAAAAAACAGCCCTAGAGTAAAGAGAACCGGTTTAAAACTAGTCACGTGGCAGGTTCTTAGGGCTAGTGACCGGTCCCAGTTCAACTTTATATGAGAGGAACCTGTCACTTTTACATGGGGTTGTCATTGGAGATGGCTTGGGACAGGAATAAGTCACAGGACTGGTCAAAGAGGACAGGTTCAGTGACGATTTATATAATAAAAATTTGATAAAAATTCGGTAATTGTATACTTTTTTTAAATTTTTTATTATTATTATTATTTATTATTATTAAATTATTTTGAATTTTATTTTATAATTTTTCGTTAATGTTGATGGCGGCACGCCGAATCAAACCCACGTTCATCTAACGCATGTTATGTTTTAAAGTCTTCAACGCTAACCACTCAGCCACTGATTGTTACTGCGCGTGAGTTACTAATTGCGCACTTAACAAGCATATTATAAATTGACTTTCAACTATTATATAGTGGGTGTGTTTGTGTCAACTGGTTCCCAATTGGAACTTTGGTGACGAGTTAGGTGTCAATTGGTACTTAACTGGTACTGAGGGACCGGTTCATTACTGCAATTGTCACACATTTCCCGCAAGGAGAAAACTAAAGAGTTTGACGCAATTTTTTTTTTTTTGGAAATCTGCATGAGGCCAATTTTGAATATAAGACCTCTATATGATACTACACAACATTGTTTATGTCCATCAAAATTCGGGAGAGTTTATAACTTAATTAAAATTATTAATTGGGGAATATGCACTTCAGGGTGATTCCTGGAAATTGTCAGTTGTGAACTAATACTCATAAAATTTGGCAACGAAGTTTTTACTTATTCATAAGTATATAAAACTTATTTGTGGCAAATATTAATTTGATAAAAATATTTTTATGGGATTTATGCACTTTAAAAAGATTTTCAGACCAAGGGTTTATATAGGAGCTATGGTCAATTACAGGCTGATCTTCATGAAATTTGGTTCACAGATTAACGCTCATATAAGACATACTTATGTATATATGTGGAATTTCATTAACATCCTTTTGAGAACTAGTGATTAAGAACTTATTCTATATGTCTTTTATCCAGCAAAAACTTCGCCTACTAAATAAATTGATTTGTAACAGAAATCAGTATGAAAAACAGGTTCCATTTTTAGTGCTATAAGTGATGACTTTTATTCACGATGTCCAAAATTTCACAAGTTTTTATCTGGGTTCCAAAAGAGTTGTTTTGGATGCTGTTTTTTTACGCACAAGAAAAAACATGTGGCTCGGTTGAGATTTGAACCCACTCATCAATATACTGGTTGTGTTTGTTAGTGTGCCGTCTTACTCCCCAGCAGGAAAATATGTTAGTGCTTCCTCCTAACAGGCCTTTCCGAATTCCTCCGAACAAACTTTAAACACATTCCTTTTTGCCTTCTGTAAAAATTCCTTAAAAAATTCCTCCACTTCCTTTAAAAATAAATACGATACTAATTCTTATTTCCATTTCATTAAATGCGAAATTGAAGGTGTCACTCACATACTAACTTTCTCATTATAAACATAAAAAATTGTAATTACGAGACTTACAAAACTCAAACTCATTTAGTTTTGTTTTAAGTGTCGATAAAGAAGGTAGTCCGCATGTCTTTTTTTTAAATATATTTCATACTCTTTTTTAATAGCATTGAAAATATAAGAGAGCATATTAATTTATTTAAGAGTCCTTGCTTTTTCGCTTCTTTTTGGAAGGGAGAAGGGAAGGCCTTGCCTCCAATGACATTAATTGTAATTTAAGGATATATTGAATTTATAATTTTATTTCATTTTACTACCAATTATTAATGCACTTTTTACTTATTCTTATCTCACTTCTAACTTCATGTTTTTCTTAGTAAATCATACTTTTCAAACTTTTACTCTTTAATCATTCAAACTGTATAAAAATAAACTCATCATATTAAGATTGTGAAATTGATATCAGAAAAAAACTTTTGACTTCACAAATAATAATGACATAAACAAAATATTAGCTTAAGGCTTCAACAGCGTTACTTGTTAAAAAAAAAAAAAAAATACTTTCAAATTTATTTGTATGTTTTAAAGATATTAAAAGAAATATCAACCCCTGTCTTAGCAAACATTTATCAATATATACATACATATGTATGTACTTATGTATGTATAAGTTAAAATATGCTGCAAAACACTTAAAACTTTCACTTTAGCCCCAAACTCCACAGTTTTTTTGTTAAAGTTAATCAATATTGCTGTTTTTTTAACAAGAAAAAAATAATTTAAAACAATCAAAAGTTAACTGCAAACACTTGAAAAAATGCTCTATGTAATACAATCCACAATTTCAGTCAAAAATCAACTTAGAAGATTTAAGTTTTTTTATTATTTTCTTTTTTTTTACCATGAATATCAGCCACAATAACGAAGAGATGTAAAAGAATCTTTATTTCAAAAAACAAGTCACGTTTCAACACCAAGATGAACTTCACATTTACTAAAGTGTATCAAGTATAAAGTTGAATAAAAATAGAGAGAAAAAAAAAGAAAAATAATAAACACTGAAATAGGGACGGCATGAAAACCCAAAACAGTGTTGAGGAATGAAATACAGAAGAAAGAAAAAAAAGGAAAAAAAAATGGATCATTTAAGTGTGATGTTTAAAAATAGGCTGCCAAACATTAATATACACATATATACATACACACCTGCTCAAAATAATGGATACACCCTATGGGATAATATTAAAGTAACTAATAATTTTTGATAAAAACGTAGTTTTTAATTTATATATATTTCTTAAAAATGTTTCTATGAACATCAAAATTGCTTACACATTAATGTAATTATGAAGTTACAATATAATGTAATACAATTTATGACTTCTTTAGCTTTCTTTTTACTTTCTTAACTGATTAAATTATTTGTTTGAAATAATTTTACATTTTTTAATGAACGAAAACGTAAATTTTTTCTTCCTTAAATAAATCAAACTTAGGTGTATCTATTAATTTGAGCAGTTGTGTGTGCTACCTACATACATATAAGTTAAAATACATATACAAATATTTAGAAACAGAAGTAGGAAAAATAAGTACGTTATAGGGAAACCTAAGAATTGTCAATGCTAATTTGGTTGAGTAAAATGAAAATTAATGTTTTAAAGGTTTGTTTTTAAGTCTAATATTTTTGAAATATTTGTTTGGATTTGAATTAAAACAAAACAAAATTTTTATATCTGCAATAGATATGTTATATTTCTTGTCACTATTGCTTTAACATTATACTGAAAATAAACCTCAACTAAAGCAAAAAAAAAAAATAATAATAATAATAACGGCTTAGTTTTGCCATTCTGTACTCTTTTTTTCGGTCCTTGCTTTTTTTAATCATTTTGAGTCAGGAAAAAATATATCACATAGAAATACTTGTAACAGTACTATATATGTTCAGTTGTGCCGAATCTTATATACCCTTCAGCTTTGCTAAGATTTATATTTATTGGTAGATAACGCAGTTGCTTGTTGACTTCTGATTAAAGAACAAAGACCGTGATTATATAAAAACTTCAAAATTTCGAAAAAGAGATTGTATCGATATATCTGACATGTATAGACTAATTTAAATAATTTTCAATAGAAAAATTTCAAGACCTTTTAAAAAGAATATTTCCACAACTTCAAAAGTGAAACAATATGCATATCTTGAACTTTTTTGGAAGTTTCTAATAACACTAATCAATAAAAAAAAAAATCCTCCCCCATAGACGAATAGTTGGACTTGATGTATTTTGATGTGCTAAACATGAATCTGCTTTCAGTTTTTTTTTATCAGGTCTGGATTTTTTTTATGGACGTGTCTAATATTTCGCCCATAGTAAGGCCATTACTCTAGTATATTTCCTCATAACTCAAGAACGGTGTGTCCGATTGATCAAATTGATACCCCAAAAGATGCGGATTAATAATATTTTCAAATTCCCCAAACTTAATTTTTTTATGTGCTCAATAGTTTCGGAGTTATTTTGAAAGTAGTGCCCGAAAAATATAATTTTCATGCAAAATTTTAGATTTTTTTTGTTAATAAATTTTCTTTTAATAAATGAAAACATCTAAAATGTTACAGTCTATCATCTTTATCTTAAAGTTGGTAATGCTGCGAATAAAATAAGGCATGTATCTTCAAAATTGATGCAGAAATCAAAATTTTATTCACAGTTAAGTAAAAATTCCCATGTTACATAAAATTGAGTAGAAATACAGTGGTGGCCAAAATTTTTTTTTATTTTTTCTTGAAATGAAAACAGTTGGACTAGGTGGATTTTGACGAGTTAAACAAGAATCTGCATTCACTAATATCATCACTGTATTCAGCGGTCACTCTATAAAATTCGAGAATGGTTTGTCAAACTTAGGCTATAACTCAAGAACCGTTTACACGATTTTGATAAATAATACATCAAAAGTTGCATACGAAAATTGTCTTCAACAATATTTTTCAGGAATTTCAGAGTTATGGATCAAAATTTTCACCACTTTTCAAAAAAATAAATTTAAAAATTTTCGGTACTAATTACCAAATAACTACGAAAATATTAACCGGACAAAAAATTATGTATATTCAGCTCAAAGACAAATTAGGTTGCTATATATTAAAGTTTAATTTATCTTAATTGGACAAACGACAAACAGTTGTCGAGTTACACAAGTGTGACTGACTAAAGGCAGGGTCATAGTAGTCATGCCCATAAAAAAAAAATCAATGCGTGAGAAAAAAGTAAAATCTGATTCTTATTTAGCACGTTAAATTCCATCTAATCCACCTATTTTTTATTTAAAACGAAATTTTTTTTTCTTCCCCTAGTGTATTTCCACTTAGCTATAGGTATGCATGGGTATCCAAACTTAACTGTGAATCCAAGCAAGATTTGTTCATCAATTTTTATGATACGTGGCTTTATTTACTCGAACTTTTGCCAGCTTTAAGATAAAGGTGATAAACTTAAATATTTTTGATGTTTTCACTTTTAAAAAAAAGTTTTAATAAAAAAAGGAAATCTTGAATTTTGCATGAACAATTTTTTTTCTGACACTTTTTTCGAAATATCTCCTAAACTATTGAGCGGATAAAAATTTGATAGTAAAGCGATTTACCGTTATCAAGTAATTGTGATATATACTCGAGTAATCAGCATATTTAGGGCACAATATTAGACACGCCCTTAAAAAAAATCCCGACCTGATGGAAAAAAACTGAAAGCAAATTCGAGTTTAGCATGCGGAATTCCATTTAGTCTACATATTTTTTTTTTTTTTTTTAAGGAGCTCAATAAATAATTTTTTTAGCGGGAAAAAAAGTTTATAATTTCTAAGAAAATTTAATTTTTAAAAATATTAAAGCATTTTTATTATCTTTTAATAAGGCTAAATCAGAATTTTTGTTAAAAAATTGTATAAAATTGTACATAATAAGCGATGTACTTCAAAAGACATGAACTAGAAGTATAAAAGAAGAACTTGACAACCATGGGTTAAAAAAAGCTGTTTTTCACCACTAAGTACTTCCTTCCAATGACAACATAATGTTAAATTCATGACTTTTTCAGCTTCTTTTTCAGTTCCTGTTTTGCTGGGTAGTCTTGCAAATCTTTTGCTGCAGATCTAAGTAATCATGGGGGTTCATAAACAACATATCAAGAGACATATGAACGGCAGGAGGGACGGACATAATCGAAGGATTTTTTTTTTAAGGAAAAACAAAATAACATATATATATATGTATATATACTCTAAGGTTAAAGGTCAAAATGTTGAATATTTGAGATTTCTAACGAAAATATGATAAAAAATATTTGTTTTTAAATAAATTGTAATAAAGTTTTAAGAAAATGTTTCTAAAAGATTATAAATAATATCGAAAAACAAAAACATATGTTCAACCTTTAACTAAACTTTTTTGAAGCAATTTCTTCCTAGAATATGTGCAAAGTAAATTTTGTAAACTGATATCATGGAAAAAGAAAAATATTATTCCATTTTATCATTTCTATATAACAAAATAACAGAAATATTTACTTTGAATTTCAGAAAAACTAGTAACTCAAACACCCGAAAACGTTTTATTTTTATTTTTCAATCAATATAAATATCTTTAATGTTCAAAATGGTTTTTTCATTTGTTGAAAAAATTATGAGAGGGATTTTTATTTTTTAAAATAAATATCCCTCATAATGAAAAAAATAAATATCTTTAACGATATAAAATATATTTTTTATTTCGATCATGATGAAAAAATAAAACTATTGATGAAAATAAAAAAATCATGATGGATTTTTATTATTTTTGAACGTTAAGGATTGTTTTTCGATTGAAATAAAAATAAAAAGATTATTTTTTTAATATTAAAATCCGGTCTCTGAAATAACTTAACTCTTTAACTAATTAAAAATATTATATAATAAATATTTGTATAGCAATTTCTGAATCAAAGTAATCTCAAAACTGGAAACTGCCAAAAAGTGAAGTGGTAATAAATGCGAATGCTTTTATACCCACCATCAAATTTACCATATTTTAATTTGTATTGGAAGTAACACTGTAAGTTTTAAAATGTATAATTCACCAATTTAGCACACCAAATTCTGAAAGCATATTTTCTCCTCTATCGCTGCTCTAAATTTCACTAAAATCGAAAATTAAGTCTATATATTTTTTTAAAGGGTGATCCATTTAAATGTTTTTTTTTTTTTTTTTTTAACTTAAATAAAACACTTAAAATAGATTCAGATATCGAAATCTTAATTATTTGACAAAATAAATAAGATTTCACGTTGCAGCATTACTATGGTCTGCATCAACGAACTTTATTGCTAATATCATCCGCAAATCTGAGTCTTAGCATAACTAATTGTGTGATACGAGACCGATTCTTATACCCTACACCACAGAAAATATCATTGGACCGCCACCTTAAAGTATACCACTCGACTCAGAATCACTTCCCAGCAAAAAAGAACTTCCAAAAAAGTCAATAATATCCTGAACTTGTGATCGAGAAGTAGTGCAAATTCGTATTATTTCCAAAGAATTTAACATAGGCTTGAAGGATTATGCCCTTTTTCGACGCCTATTCACTTAGTAGGAAGTCATGAAAAATGTATTTTTATGGTGTTGTTTTAAATCAGTGCAAAGAATGTAATTTAATTTGCTTCTATGGAGTTATTTCCTTCGAATAAAAACAAATGTCGTTTTTAAAGTAATTTTTATTGAAAATAGATATAACTTTTTTAAGGTCAACAAGCTAAATATTTGCTAAATATTACACAAACCGTTCATCAATGTTTTGCAACTGTAAACTTCATTTGAATAGCTTTTTAATAACATCTGCGGATGTTCTTTAAATAAGTTTTTAATAAAATGAAACCCAGCAAAAAACGATGAAGTTCTTACAAAAAAAGAACATTTTCACAACTTCAAAAGTGGAAAAAAGTGTATATTTTAAAATTTTTTTAAAGTTCTTAATAATTACTTCCAAAAAAAGTGAAAATAAATGAATTTTTAGCGGGAAAAAATGGTAATAATTTATAACAAAATTTAAAGCATTTTTATTGAATAGTGCAAAAACAGAATTTTTATAAAAAAATAAAATAAAATATAAAAAAACATACAGCCTGTCCCACGATGTCGAACGAAAAATTCGTTTCGACAATTTATATGGAAAACAACAAATAAATTTAAAATTTTGTTTTTGTTTCCCTTATATTTTGTCGAACGAATTTTTCGTTCGACATCTTGGGACAGGCTGATAGTTTTAAGAGAAGTGCTTCAAAAGTAATGAACAAGAAGTATAAAAGAATAACATCCTACCAATGACAACCATGGGTTAAAAAAGAACTTCTGCAGCTCTTTTTCATCACTAAGTACTTCCTTCCAATGACAACACATGACTTTTTATTTTTTTTTTTTTTTTGCTGGAAAAATTTACACTATTTGGTTCTTAGGAAGTAATCAAAAAGTGTCTGTCCGTTCGAAATTTGGAAACATTTAATTCATTTGGTTTAATAATTTTGAAATGAAAATGTTTCGTATTTATGTATGTGTAGACAGCTATACAAATAAATATATTTAAATAAAATCAACATTTCATATAGATCAATAAATGATTTAATCTTTATGTCTCACGGGAAATGACAAACTTTCTCTACTAACTCTGGTAGTGCAGGGTATAAGAAAATACCTTAAAGTAAAAAAAATATAAAATAAAAGATGATGATGGTGGCATGTTCTAGAATTTATGTGAAATCAAAAGGTGAATGAATTTCGTATATTTTATGCGCGAACAGGTATTTGGTTTTAAATTTATTACAAACTTTTACCATGTTAAAACACATATAATGTTACGTTCTACTAGTCAAAGTGTTTTAAATGTAAAAACGAAAGATACAACTAAAGAAAATGGAAAAAAGGTAAAAATATACAAAAAATATATACATAAGTACATAATAGCAAAAAGATACCAATTGATTGGCAGTATAAAAATTACTGTATGTATTTTATTTTGTACAAAGACAGAAAATTACTTAAAGTAATTAAAAGGTTAATATTGAGATAGCCAAAGGCATGATATCAAAATCTTAAAAATAAACCAAAAGTAAAATTCAATAAAAAATTTTAACTTTAAAAGTTAAAATTTTTAAACCATTTTTTATTATTTTAATAAATTCTTTTCTCCATAAATATTCAATAAATATTTATCAATACAATAACATTATCAATATAAAAATAAACTTGTTAAGATAAATTAAATTTTACAGATACTTTATTACTTGCAACGTGTTGTTGCTACAATAATTTAAGTATATAAATACAAAAAAAAAAAAAAACATTTAAAGTACTTTATATTTATAAACATAAAGAAGAAAATAAAAGAAGTTTTTCTTTTATTTTTATTTCTATTACGGGAGTTGTCACAAGATGTCATGGCAGTTACCATGGTAAAATTCAAAAACGATATTTTCTTTATTATCAAACTGGGCGTACATCAATCTTCATGCTTTTCATGTTTACCCAGCACAGACATAGAAGAATAATGTCCTTTCAAAATAAAAACAGAAAGCAAAAAGAGGGAAAAAGGAAAAAAAACACCTCAGGCTGTTACTAGTTTTTAAAGTAAACCCAATGAACAATTATGTATATAAAAACGAGAGAGAAACTATAGTCGGTCAAGACAGACCATATGATACCCTACAACATTGTGTATGAGCTAAAAATTAAAACTGTGGCCAATTGTAGACCAACACTTTTACTAAATGTAAAATAAGGACTGCGCACGAAAAAATCCGTGCATGCTCTTGAGCTTATAACTTTTGATGTGATAAAAAATTAATAATTCTGTTAACTGGTTTATTTTTGACATTATGCTCACTAGTCATGTGCTAAGTTTCATGGTAATAGCGGAATTGGTTTTTCTTAAAATGGAAATTTAGCAAAAAACACCTAAACACATAATTCAAATTTTTCATGAAATCTTACATATAAAATAATTGCAGGGAGGGCTGTTGTGCCGCAGAATACAGTTTCTTGTTTCAGTCATGATCACTGAATGGTAATCTGGTAATGGAAGACAAATAGTATCTTCAGGCTGTAGAAATCAGACAAAATGGAAAGGATTTTGAGAGAAAATCACATTATCTCTAGAAGAAAATTGTCACAAAAAAGTTAATTCCTTTGAATCTTTTTCAGAAAATTTGAAAGGAAATCTAGCCTGAAGGGGTATAAAGTAAGAAAAAAATCCTAATAGAAACGCAAGCAATAATTTGGAGGTAAAAAAATAACGTGAAGTACTTCAGACGAATTTTTTCAGAAATTTTATTTCTGTATAATAGACGATGAAACTTTCGTACAGGGTGACTTTTTTCAACTTCCTAGCCAGGAATTTTATGACGCAGATGCTAGAGGGATTTCGCAGAAAAATTTCGTGTATCAAAGAAATCAAAATTCCCAAGAAAGTTTTTGATTTGGCAAGTTTTTGGAAGGAAGCGGGAATGAAGCACTTCATTCTTAAAAAATAGTTACATAACCACAGAATTATACTTTGGAAAAGACTTCTCTCTCTCTCCTAAGAAAATACAGTGTATCCGCTGTTTTCTGGCCTGTTCCCACTTCTTCTCATTACAACAACAACAATGGAGTTGTAACAAAGAAATTGTAAGACTTTGTACCGTAAAAGGCTAATCCATCAAATTGTCCGAAATTCATTGCAATTAAAAGATATTGGGCTCTAGTAAAAAATAATTTATAGGACATTGAAAGCTTAGCAGAAAATGAAACGAAGTTTAAAAACAAGTGGACTTATTCGAGAAAAAAAGTGACTGAAATACAATAAAACCTTTAATTAGAATAATTCTGGAAAATATCAGATATTTAATTAAAAACCAACAGGAAATAATTTATTCTTTTATGTTTAGAACTTGAACATTACACTCAATAATAAAAATGTCACTTTAAAAAAATTCGACCATTGGTTTAGTTTCTATAGGCAGATTTGCATGCACTGATTTTTTCGTGCGCAGTCCTTAAATTATACAAATACAGAACAATGCATTGTTACTAACATCTATATGATTTTATGCCTTTTAGGTCACCCATAAAGTATTTTCTGACAGACGCCTCTTATAACGACAGAGTGACGATTTTAATGAAAGAAATCAATTTTACAAAGATGTTTTCCTAGTCTATATGCCTTAAAAAAAGTTTCCAATTCAGAAAATAAGCTCAATTTGTGATCATTCATACTTTTTTTTACACAAATTCAAAATTTGGTCAAAAATCTTTTTAAATCTAAAATCCTCTTTATATTCAACAATAAGCGTCCAATTAAGAAACTAAGCTCGATTTGTGATTATCAATATTTCGTTTTAAAGTTAAAATTTTACTCAAAAATCCTTCAAAAATTCAAATACTTTGTATCTTATTAAATAAGCGTTTATATATCTTCTAAAATAAGCGTCCAATTGAGAAAAAATCTTGATTAGTGATCACTCACATTTTTTACCAAAATTCAAAATTTGATAAAAAAAAAAATAAATACTTTTAAATCTTAAATCCTTTGTATCATCTAAAAGCAGCGTCCAATTGAAAAATTAAGCTCGATTTGTGATCACTCATACACTTCTGCAATACCTAAGTTTTGATTAAAAATTCTTGTAGATCTAAAATTCACTGTATCTTCTAAAATAAGTGTCCATTTGAGAAAATAAGCACGATTTGTGATCATTCATTTCACTTTTTTTTTTATTTGAAATTTTACTCCAAAACCCTTCTAAATCTAAAATTCTCTGTATCTTCTAAAGTAAGCTTTCATTTAAGATTATAAGCTCGATTTGTGATTACTTTTATTTTTAAATAAAATTCAAATTTTGGCAATAAACCTCTTAAATCTAAAATCCTCTCTATCTTCCAAATAATAATCCAATTGAGAAAATAAACTCGATTGGTGATCACTAATATTTTTCACTAAAATTAGAATTATGGTGAAAAATCCGTTTTAATCTATAATCCTCCCTATATTCTAAAATAAGCGCCAAATTGAGAAAATTTTCATATTCTTACTAAATCTCAAAGAAAATGTTACTTTAAAGAAACTTAAAATTTAAAAGGAAATTGATCTAAAGAGAGAGTTGATTATAATAATAAACTAGGTGATAACTATACGTTTGCACAGAGGGCCAGAGAGATAGATTTTAGGCCATAAGTCATTTTTAAAAATTAGAAAATAACGAATATTGCAAATTATTAGGAACATTTAAAGCCCATTTTTTTTGGTGACCCATCTGCATGGAACCAAAGTTAAAAAAGTTGTTAGAAATTAATTTTATTCAAGGGACATTTTTTCGGTTTTATTTTTATGACAAAAGTTGAAATTTTTCTTCGCATCAATTTACATCTAAATCGCCAATAATAACAAAAATAACTCGAATTTAAATTATCTGCTATTCTAATTCTACAAAAGTGTGAGTTAAATGAAAGATCTTTACGATTAGCACTAAAGCACAAATGGATGTTGACGAAGATAGCGGATTAGAAAATGCGTTGCATCTGCTAGTGTCTAATAAATCTTTTTCTGTATTTTAAAAAATTATTACAATAATGAACTTGAGCCTAAATAAATATTCAAAAATTATTAACTCATATAAAAAGTTCAAAATAATATTCATCATTAAAAAAAAAAAAAATACATATAAAATATTTTTTTTTAATTTTAATTTTTTTTATACTAATCCTGCGGTAAATTTGTGGCAATTGCAGTGGTGGACCGGTCCCTCAGTACCAGTTGAGTACCAATTGCCACTTAACTCGTCACCAAAGTTCTAATTGAGAATTGAGTTCTCACAAACACATACATTATTTAACAGTTGAGCGCTTGTTTAGTGCGCAATTAGCAACTCGCCCACAATAACAATCTGTGACTTAATGGTTAGCGTTGAAGACTATAAAACATAATATACCTTAGATGAACATGGGTTCGATTCCAGGTGCCGCCATCGATATTAACGAAAAATTATAAAAAAAAGTAAACGTAATTTAATTAAAAATAATAATAAAAAATGCTTAAAAAGTAAACAGTTGCGGGATCTTTATTATATTAATCGTCACTAAACTTGTCCTCTTGGGCCAGACCTGTGACCTGTCCCAAGGGGCTAATTAGCCATCTTGTAGCCAAGCCCATGTAAAACTGACAGGTTCTTTTCATATAAAGTTCCATAACTGGGACCGGTCATTAACCCTAAAGACTAGTTTTGAACCGGTTCTCTTAACTCTAGGGAACCTTCTTCCAAAGTAATCCTCACGAATCCTCAGTTCGATAAAAGCTTTTTTTTCTTGTAATTTTTATGTTCCTAGATTTCCAAAAAAAAACATAAATTTTTTTAAAACATAATTTTATAGAATACTGATTTCAATGTTTTCTTGTATTTGGTTTTTGACAAATTTGTCGAAACATTTTAAGTTCGCTATTTTGTTTTTTAAATTCTGATTTCAGTTTCAAATCAAGTAATTTTAAAACTGCCTATACACAAAATTGTAGCTGGATCAGAAAACGTTTCAAAAATTTTGGCAGATATTTTGGTTTCGCCATTTTAATTTTTTTAGTTAATTTTTGAATCAGCAAGCCCAAAAACCTTGATACGATTTTTTTTTTGCCATATCCGGCAACGATAAAGGGTTTAGGCGTAACATCTATCTCCCTGGCCATCTGTGGTTTGCTTAATATTTAAACATTTATATTCATTTATTTTGTATCTTCAAAAAGATATGGGCGCTTACCTTCCATCTACAACAGATTAACAAACGACGAAGAAATTCAGATCATTTAATTTCTAAAAATTAATTGTTCACTTGGTAATTAGAACAAAAATATAATAGTAAAAATAAAAAACACAGTCTTGTACCTTCAAAAAATATAATAAACCTTTTGTATGACTTTTACAAGATTTCCTACTATGAGGTTTTTTTTTTTGTCTGTAAATTTCCTTTTTTTTCATAATGTTTGCATGATGAAACAAACGCCCACTTCTATTTCTATGTGGCAAACTCTTGTCATGTTAAGTTTGTGTTTATCTAGTAGTAATTTTAAATGCCTGTCTGTCCGTTTGTCTATCTATAGCTCGTTTAGTGTGTGTTTGTCTTTATTTGCCAGGACTATTGGCATCTAAAAGTTCTCGAACCGACAATTTTATATCACCTGTTATTTACCTGTTACAAGTAGTTGTATTTTTTTTAATATTTATGTAAATTTTTTGCTTCTTCTTTCTGTTTATGAAAAACATTTTTGTTAGAAAGTTGCATAGGAAAGGCAGTTTTTGTTGAAAATATTAAAAAGATAAAAGAAACTTCAAAAAAAATGGAAAGGAAAAGGAACAAACGTAACTCAAGCATAATGTTTTTTGAAGTTATAAGTTTACACATATACATATGCAAACATACATACTTAAAATCAACAACAACTAATGTAATAAACGAAAAGTTTTATAAAGGATGTGCAATTAGAAAAGGATTTACAATTGAAATTACATCAAGGTACTTATAATAAAAGACAAAGAATTTTGAATAAAATTATAAACATAAGAAATTGCAAACAGAAAAAGTCTGGACTATAACAATCAAGAAATTATCGATTTAATACTACCTTAGAAAAAAACTTTTCATAATCACGATATACCAATATACCAATTTTAATTTTCATATATTAAATATATTCACTTTAAAAAAATAATTGGCAAAAATTCGACAACATCAGCAAAAATTGCTTTTGTTACAAAAAAGTAAATAACTACCTATAATAAAAAAAGAAACATATTTGTTTTTAACAATCATTTAAAAATCGACAATAATAGAAAAGAGAAAAAAAAAGAGAGCCATGACATGTGAGGGAGTCACCGCTAGACAAATAAACAAAAGTATCATGCAGACACATCAAAACTAAAGCAATCACACCCAATAATATTGATACCAAATACAAAAACAATTCTACAAAATAAACAAATTCCAAAATAAAATAAATATCGACAAAAGAACAGAAAATAAGTGAAAAACTTTATTCAACGCCAAAAAGCAAAAAAAAAAAAAAAAACTTTTTGGGTGCAACAATCAATGGTAAACACCCAGTTGTCAGTATTACTTATTTTAAACAAAACGATTGTTATTTTCTCAATCAGACGCTTATTTTTATACCCTTCACCACAGGTGTAAAGGGTATATATAAGTTTGTCATTCCGTTTGTAATTCCCACAAATTTCGTCGGAGAGCAAAAAAGTTTATATTTTCGGGATCCTTGTAAGAAATGATGACGATAGAATCATCTCCGTCCGTCCGTCCGTCCATGTGTCGGTTGAAATGGCGTTTATGAAGCCCACCGATAACTGACATATATAAAATATATATCAAACGATCGGAAATTCTTTCAAGAATTTTGCTATTGGAATTCAGCAAGATCGGTTCATACAATGCGGAGATATGTTAAAAAAAAAAACGATTTTTAGAACCGGTTTTCCAGTTTCTGAAGCCTCTGTATATACTAAAGACTTCGTTTTTACAAATAAGTCCCGGACATTTTTTTCTGAATTTTTGTTCTGAAAAAATTAAATAAATGGGTTCAATAATAACTGAGATATCGGACATAACGCATTTTTTATTTTTTGAAGCCCTGGTTTAAGCTATAGATTTTTATTTTTATACAGACCGGTCACAAATATTTTTATAAAATTTTTTGTTTTTTGAATCAGCAAGATCGGTTTATAAATGGCGGAGATATGCTTTAAAAACCGGTTTTTCAGTTTCTGAAGCCTCTGCATATACCAGGGACTTCGAATTTTTAAAGGGGGCTCGGAAATTATTTTCTGAAATTTTGTTCTGAAAAAATGAAATAAATCGGTTCAGTAATAATTAAGATATCGGACAAAACGAATTTTTTATTTTTGAAGCCCTTGTTCACGCTACAGATTTTCTACAGATCAGTCATAAATATTTTTATAAAATTTCGGTTTTTTTAATAAACCAAATTCGTTCAGAATCAACAGAGTTATGGACCAAAAACAAATCTGTTAAGAATATAAATACACACACAAACATGTACATTAAGCATTGTAATGACTATTAGTGACGTTTTTTGTTTTTTGTATAGACAAGTAGTTTAGTTAGCAACATCAGTAATATAATGAATAACAGTGTTGTTGTTGTTCGTTGTATATGCAGTCAGTTTGTATATACACACATAAAAAAATAAATAAATATGGAATTCTTGTTGTTGTTTATTTTTTAAAAGCAAAGCCTGCTATGATTGTTTTTTTTCATATTCAAATTTTCGTAGTTTGAAAAAAATTTAGATTTATATATGTGAAAATATGAAAGCATACGTTAAGGCGAAAATTTTATTATTTGTCGGTAATAAGAAAACAAATCGAACGTTTTCTTAGTTGAAAGTTTATAAGATGCAAAAGATTTTAGTTATTAAACGATTTTTTACCCAAATTTTAATTAAAAAAATATGGATGAACACAAATCAATCTTTTTTACTCAATTAGACGCTTATTTTAGAAGATACAGAGAATTTTAAGTTAAAAAAGTTTTTGAGCCAAATTTAAATTTGAGTAAAAAATATGAGCGATCACAAATTGAGCTTATTTCCTCAATTGGACGTTCATTTTAAAATATACATAGAGTTTTAGATTGAAAATTATTTGTGACCATAATTTCGATTTTGGTAAAAAAAAGTATGAGTGATCACAAATTGTGCTTCTTTTCTCAATTGAACATTTATTTGAAAAGATACAGAGGATTCTACTTATATTTAAAATGATTTGTGACCAAAATTTGAATTTCGGTAAAAATATGAGTGATCACGAATCGAGTGGAAAATCGAGATTATTTTTTCTATTAAACGCTTATCTAAAAATATACCGAAGTTTTTAGATTTAAAAGGATTTTTGACCGAAATTTTAATTTCTTAAAAAAATGTTATCAGAAATCGAGCTTATTTTCTTCATTGGACGCTTATTTTAGAAGATACAGAGAATTTTATACTAAACAAAATTTTGACTTTCAGTAGAAAATATGAGCGATTACAAATTGTGCTTATTTTCTCAAATCGACGCTTATTTTAGAAGATACAGAGGATTTTAGATTTAAAAGGATCTTTAACGAAAAATTAAATTTTAGTACAAAAATATTTATGATCACAAATTAAGTATATTTTTTTCAATTGGACGCTTACTTTAGAAGATACAGAGGATTTTAGATTTAATAGGACCAAATTTTAAATTTCATTAAAAAATATGAGTGATCACAAATCGTGCTAATTTTTTCCAGTTAAACGGTTATTTTAGAAGATACAGAAGATTTTGTATTTAAAAAATGTTTGACCAAAATTTGAATTATAGTGAAAAACTATTAGTGATCACAAATCGTGCTTATTTACACCAGTGGCCGCTTATTTTAGAAGATAAATAGAATTTTATATTTAAAAGGGATTTTTGAAATTTTTAATTTTAACAAAAAATATAAGTGATCACATAGTGAGCTTATTTTTTCTATTGAAAGATTATTTTAGAAGATACGTGTGATTTTAGTTTTAGCAGGAGTTTTAGTGAAAAATATAAGTGATCTCAAATCGTGATTTTCAATTTGTTCAGAATTAAAATTACCCAGTAAGTAAAAAATGCATCCTTAGAGTTATAAGATGTTTTTTCGCTGAATGGTTATGTCCATCCGTCCGTATATACATTTGGGTTAAATGGGTCGAAAATGGCGCTTAATTCAAGAAGAGGTGATATCCCAATTTTGATGATTGCGTTCTATTTCTTCTATTTATTTGTTAGTAGAGAAAGCATTTTTAGAATTCTAAAATATTTTTTGGCAGAATGGCAATGTCCGTCTGTCCGTTTATACAATTGGGTTAAATGGGTCGAAAATGGCACTTAATTCAGTGATATCAAAATTCTTATACTTACATTTGATTTTCATATTGATTGAGAAGTAAAAAAAATATTTTTCGAATTTTAAGATCTTATTGAGAGAATTCTAATGTCCGTCCATCTGTCCGTCTGTTTGTTAATTTTTGCAAACTTTCCAATTCAAAACCGTTCAACTTTTGACTCAATAAAGATAACGACCAGAATTTTCCTTGTTCGATTGATAATTTTATTTTTTTAGCCAACTGAATAAAATATAATAAAATCGGTTGAAAATTTTGGGTTATATATGAAAAAATCTTAACCAAGATCTTGCAAAATTGAGATTTTTGAAACTTCAAATTTATATAACTCGAAAAATATATAAGATAATTAGTCCAGTAGTTTCTTAAGGATTTATCAAGGACTTTAAAATTCGCTAGTGGTTTAACATTTTCTATGACACTAGTACCATATTTTGAACCCCCATAGTTCTGCTTCTGAAGCGTATATGGGATCCTGCTTCCAAACTCAAAGTACTACTGTTCTCTGCTACGCCTGTATGAAATTATATGTAAATCCAATCAGCCGATTAGAAGTTACAGATTTATTTCGATTCTGTCCCACTATTTAATATTTGATAAAGCAAAGAAAATGTCTGCACTTAAGCTGTTTTTTGTATGAAATCGACTGGACTTTTTTCGAAAAAAAAAAAAAAAATTATTTTCTCGAATCGGGCTATATATGTGTACGATTTTTTTTTTTTCATAAAATTAAAGTGGACAATATGTACTATTTTTCAGAAAATTTTCAGAACAAACATCTTGTAACATTTTATGTTGCATTCCATGAAAATTTAAAAACAGTTTATTTTAGGACAATTTTTAAAAAAATAACAAAAATATTAGGACAAAATATAATTTACAAATACTTGTAGAAAAGTACACTTAAATATCTGAAGTTGATGGTTTCATTTTAAATTTTTAACTTAAAAGACTTTATATTTAAAACAAATACACTGAGTTGATGAAAATTTTATTTTTTACTCTTTTTCAAAAATATAAAAAAAATTTTAACTTTGACAGCACCTTATAAGAAAACAACACAACCTAATTTTTTCTATTTTTATTCGGTATCCAACTTTATTACAAAAATTTAAATTTTAAAATTCAATTAATCGCCACTTTTGACACATTTTACCCCAACGTGAGACGGTGTGTTATTGTCATTGAAAAGTAACTACATCCGTAACTACATGCCATTACCAATTTTTTTTTAGATATTTGAGAATTTTTACTTTTTTATTATTTATTCTTACCTTTTTTTCCATATCTAGGGAAATATCTTAAAGATTCCTTTTAGTATTTTTTTGAAAATAATATATTCTGTAAAATAATTAAAAATTATATTAATGACTTTCATATTTAGGATATTAGTGTTTAGTATCAATATATATAAAAAAATATCTTAATTGTTTATTTTTATTAGAAAAACATTATTAAATTTCTGCCACTCAAATGAGCATTAAAAAACCAAAAATATAAAAAAAATGCATACAATAATCTGATTCCCCTGATTTATATGTTTGTGTGGGCTTTCTAAAATCTCTAGAAATTTTCAAAATATCTCAAAAGTAAAACCACTTCAAATGCCTTTCAAACTTCACTTAGAATACGAAATACAAATTCATTCATTTCATTTTTTGATGTTTTTAATTTTTGTGTACATGTGGATGTTGTTGTGATGTTTGTTTATTTCATTCTTTTAATTTAAACCAACATTGCTGTGTCATGAATAGTTTTATAGTAAAATAATTTACATTTGATGCTGCAAAAACCAAAAAAGAAAAAAAAAAAAAAAAGCTAAACCATTTTACACTTGTATGGTTTAGAATTTGTTTTTGATTGGATCAAATCTCTAGAGTAACTTGGGTTAGAAAAAGATAGAAAAATAAATAAACACATATGAAATTTACAGTAGCATTTTTAATTTTTGATGGAATTAAAAACTTTAACTTTTTACTAAATTCGCATTAATTTTTTTATATACATATGTATATAAATGCTAACTTATCTGTGTAATTACCTTTACATGTTTAATTTGGTCTGACTTTTATACTTGGAAATTATAAATTTTGTTATATACATTTTGAAATTTTGTTTATAAATTAATTAAGCCCACTGTAGGTATTTATTTAGTTATTGTAGCTGTTATATTTTCAACTTTATAACAGTATGAATTGTATTTATATTATTTGCAAATTGTTTATGTTATTTGCTTATTTATATTTTTCCATTTTTAATAAATTCAATATTAAATAATTTCTATTTCTTTGCATGTTTTTTATTTTTTTTTTTTATTTGAATGTATAACAATCTTGGTCTTCTTCTCTACCACATTTACAGACATACATATAATTCATATTCATTGTTTTTATTTTTTGTAATAGTTTAGAGCCTTGCAGTTCTGCTCACGGTCTACTTTCTATTGATTTTGTTTACCACACTTGAGCTCTAAATTCTATACTAAGAAAAATCAATAACATTTAAAATATAATTAAGGGAATATCAAAGAATATCTGAGTCAATTTGGATACACGGTCTTAATAAGTTGTAAGCCTCTAGCCATATTTTTTTAAAGTGACTCCAGGTTGTTAAAATTAAAGTCAACTTCACTCAGAATCACTTCGTGAGTCGATTTAACGATGTCCGTCCGTCCGACTGTTTGTCCATGTAAACTTGTAATCAAACTACAGGTCGTAATTTTAAATATAAGTCTATGAAATCACTATCTTTTATTAGGTCAAGAACAAACCCTATTGAAAATGGTTATGATAGGTCCATTAATTATTTAACCTAGCCCTCATACAAATATCATTCCGCTTTAAATATGGCGATATTTTAATAAAATTCGGTACAAGTAAGTTCTATATAAATATAAATCTTTGTGACATATTTTATGAAGATCGGCCCATAATTGACTTAGCTTCCATATAAACCTCTCATTCGAAAATCACTTTAACGTGCATTTATTCCATACATATGTTGGTACAAAGTTAATATTTTGCACAAATATGTTTTATATAAGTAGAAACCATAGTGCAAATTTGTATGAGAATTGGTCCATAATTTACCATAACTCTCATATAAGGCCCACGTCCAAGAATCACCTTAAAGTACAGGTTTCCTTTATAAATGTTAGTATCAACATAATATAATGCATATGTATGTTTTATAAAAATATGCATTCAATTTAATGCATGTATCGTTCCACAATTGGCCACAAGTTCCATAAAAGAGTTTTACTCATATATTGATGTGCATATACAATGATATAGGGAATCATATGGTCCTTTCCTTTATATCCTTTTCTTTCTTGTTTTTTTTTTTTTTTATAAATTAGGTATAAAAGCTCCATAACTGTTGAGCGTATTAAAAAGTAACGTAAGAATGAATTGTACAATGAGTGCAATTTTAATTAATATTTTTTGATATTTTCTTGAATAAAATCAGACAAGTCGTTTTTGAGATATACTTTAATACGTGATGCATCTTTTTAATTTTAGAAATCGCGATTTATCGCGAGAACTAAAGACAATTTAAACAAGCGCGAATGTTATATTCGACTCGGCCGAATCTATATACCCAATATCAACTTTTTCAAATTTTCGTTATATGGGAGGTGGGCGGTAAAGTGGGTGGTTTCCAAGTTTATATCGACCCTCAAACTACCCGTACAAAATCTCGTTGGCTTACATGCTTTTGTTTAAGAGATATCAGCAGAAAAGTATGAAATGATGCTACAACGAACACCCTGTGTTTCTAGTTTTTAGCCTATAACTTTTTTGTATATTAACCGATAACAATAAGCAATATCGGTTGCTTATTTTCAATACCAAACCAAATTTCGTCCCCCTACGTTGTCCCGTTCGAGCCCTATCCTGCTTCCAACAGACGGACAGACGGACGGACATAGCTAGATCAACTCAGAATCGAACCAGGACCCAAAAAATATATACTTTATGGGGTCTTAAATGATTCCTTTGACATGTTACACACGGAATTGCAAAAAGAATATACTCACATCATTTTTATGGTGGGTATAAAAAGTGGCTTAAAGACTTAATAACGTGTATCCCGTTTTTCCGACTTTATTTTAAATTTTAAAAATCTTGAATATATGTATTTAAAAGATTTAGTTGAAAATCTATGTTTTTCATCTTTCTATTCAGTTTGAAAATCTAAAATTATTTTAATATTTAGAGAGCTAAGAGTTATTTAGAGCAGGAACTATTCCCATAGTAGAACTATGGGGATTTTTAAACATACATGTTTGTAAGTAGGTTTTTAGAAGTGTTAGTATGTATATGTAAACAATGTTTATTACTTATGACTATAAATACTATATATGGTTTTATTATTAAGCCAATAATGTTTACGTATAGATATACGAAGTCAATCCAAAAATTCTTTCTAAAATTTTATAAAATTTATTTTGTAAACATTTTAAATAAGGTGTGAGATCGAAAAAATCTTAACACACATTTTGCCTCATAACTTTTTTCGGAATCAATATTCAAAATTTTTTTTGATCTAGTTATCATGGAAAAATATTTCCGTTATTATTTTTAATAACAACCATGTTAATTTGTCCTTATTTTCATCAAAATAAGTGACGAGAAAGATTTACGTCCTACAAGTTATTAAAAAATTTCAAAAAATCCAAATAGGTCTTACAAATAATTGGCCACAGAATTAAATGTCGTCCGTAAAACCGTTTCTAATGTTATTAAACAGTATCAGAAGAACTTGACTATTGATGTGAAACCTAGTTCGGTAAGAAAAAAGGACCACATGATATTGGGAAGGCCAGAAAATTGAAGGCATATTGAAAGGAACTCCAAACACATCTGGTAGAAAATCAGCTCAGTTTTCTCAGTGCTTCGACTATTTGGTGCGAAAATTTAAAGCTAATGGGAAAGTTGATAACATAAAAAGTTCAAAAAATTCCAAACTGGAATTCTGCAAAAAAAATTACAAGCCAAAAATAGGACTCGGAATTTAAAACCAAATTTCATACAAAAATACTCAAGCTGTATAATTGACAAAGAAACGTAGGTGCTGGCAGATTCCTCGCAGATTGTGACTTAAAAATTTTTATTGCTAATGCTCGAAGCAATGTTGGAGATAAGTTTAGGACCCAAAAGCAGCAAAAATTTTTTACAAAATTCATGGTATGACAAGCTTTTTGCAGTTGCGGCAAAACAGGAAAGTTATTTGATACATTCGGATCTATAAATACCAAAATATGCATAAAGGAATATTTGCAAAAAATACTTCATCTTTTCTTAAGAAAGCACAACGTGTCCACATATTTTTGGACCCATTTGGTATCATGTCACTACGGTAAGAAAGCTCTGGAGTGGTATCAAAACAATAACATAGTTTTAGTACCAAGAGAGGTTAATTTTCAAAATTGTACATAGCTTAGACCAGTGGAGAGATATTGAGCTCTTGTGAAAAATGAATTCAAGAGCACAAAAAAGGTGTCCCAAAATACCGAAGATTTTAACAGAAGATGTGCACACTGTTCCAAAAAAGTGACTGAAGCAACTATCAAATCTCCAAAGAAAGGGTTTTCAAAAATGGTCCACATTTTATAATTAGTGGTTAGAACCATAAAAATTATATATTTCTGTGATCTGTGCTAAATTATCAAATGATTAAAAAAATAATGAAAACTCTATGATCAGCCGTTTCCAAGTTATTGAATATTATCTATGTTAAGAATTTTTCGATCTCACTCCTTATATATAACCACAAAGAGCACTACAATGGAAAACAAATAAATACAGCTTATTAGAAACAGAAAACTAATTTGTGTTAATATGAAATTTCATTTTAAGTTTTAAAAAATTTTATTAAATTAGAATTCTAGCTAGAATGCTAATTAGAAGTTTTATAAATTAAATTCTTGGTATTGCATTAGTTTGCCTTTTGTTAAATAGTTTGAATATAATTTTCAATCTGCCCTCATTTAAAATATTTGCCTGTTTTTTATAGTTGATTCTTTTTTGTTACCATTTTATTTTATAGAAAAGAAGGGAAGGAGCTGCATAAAAAAACTGTACAATTTTTATTGTTGAGGTTTAAGGCTGCTGTTGTTATTATTACTATTAACCCACAATGAGTAGATATGGTAGAAACAATGTACATATGTATTAAAGTATATGTGAGTGTTTTTGTAAAAAAGCGAATAAGTGTAGCTATAAGTGCCTATATGTGTAATATTTATGTTTATGAACGTATTACAAAAAGGATGTCCTATAAATGTAAGTTTGTTGATACAAACATATAAGTAATAATACATACATACACATTTAACTATATGTATTTACACATAGAAAATAAGTATGTATGATGTTAAGTATTAATATATTTGTGTTGAAATATAAAATATAAATACATATGTAGTTATACAAATCTATGGATCTGTACCTCAAAGTTCTGCTGATAGCAATTTAAATTCTGGTCAAAATTCCTATAATTTTTTTAAATTAAACTTTTGCTTTACTTTATATATCAAAAGATCAATTGGCTTTGTATCTGTCCTTTTTTACACTAGAGGATGTAGAGCGCAATCCTAAATCAATTCAAAATGTCTCTATTAATTATTTATAAAGCCTTGTCTTTTGAAATATGTAAAGAAATAATTTTGAATATTTTTCATGTCTAGACGAATTGAGAAAATCAAATTTTTTTTTTTACATATTGTAAATTTCTCCCTCATACAGCTTAGGAATTATTTCTAAAGAAAAAAAGAAGAAAAGCCGAGACAAAAAATCAAAATTTACTAATTCAAGCATAAATATATTTTTAACTGTAAGATATAACATAGGTGAGTAAGCATATCTTCTCTATATTGTCAAGCACTTTACAGAAATAAATCAGACTTGATTTGTAGAAGTTATGATTTTTTTATACTTTTCGTTTTTACTCGTGATAGTCAAATTTTAAACCCTTTAGCTTGTTATCACAGGGTGACTATAAGATAATTTTTCTGAAAGCTTAGATCCTTCTTTACAACTTTTCCTTACATTTCAATTCGATCTGACCAGTAGATACAAATTTATTACCAAAAATATTGCCTTTGTCCCCACAGTGCGATTGAGGCTTAAAGTACACTTTAATAAAGCATTTAACAAAAACTTAATATAAGCTCTACAAAAACTACAATAGTATATCAGAGACCTGCAACACATGCCTTACAAGACATTTGGTATTTTTCAAATGCTTTACTGTTGTGTGTATGCAAGGAACAAATAAGGACTGCGCACGAAAAAATCCGTGTATGCACACGCAAAGAAAAAATATGTGAATAGCAACCATAATCGAGTACTGTCATATTATGGTTAGATTTTATGGTTGTTTGTAAATTATATTATGGTTATATGTAGCACCACAATATGGTTCAATCATAATAAAAATATTGTTGATCTGCAACCATATTTTTGTTGTATATGTACTTGATCCATGTATATAACAATAATATGGTTAAATCACAATAAAAATATTATTGATCTACAACTATATTTTTGTTGTATTTGTACTTGATTCATGTATATAGCAATAATATGGTTAAATCACAATAAAAATATTGTTGATCTACAACAATATTTTTATTGTATATATACTCGTTTCATGTATACAGCAGCGTCGAGAAACAATTATTATGCCTAAAAATAAATAAAAGCCAATTAATTTATCGTATGGAAGTTTTTATTAAAATTAATTAGGATTTAGTTACGTAAAATAAATCACTTCGTTATAAAAAGATAAATTTATCAAATGTGAATGATGAAACTTGAGAAATTTCTTGAATACTCGTACAAACTGACACATTTTTTAGCACTCCGAAGATAACCAATTATGTAGTTTTCTTTGTATATTATCCGTTTACAATATTTTCACAATATGAAACACTTATTTATTTCTAGTTTAATTTTAATTTATTTTAAACAATTCACTTTTAAATATATATTCAGCATATTTTCTAATACATTTTTAACTTGCCGACAGACAACTAGCTCAATGAAAGAAGCAAACTAAACTGAATAAAAATCAACAAGTATACTTATTGTCAAGTACTAAAAATGTATATTGTTGCCAATACAAAACAAAAATTTTGTTGTCAATTAAAAATTACAAACAAAATAATATATTCAGGAATTGAAAATATTTTTTTTTTTTTGCACATGAAATTTTAACAACAATAATGTGGTTCTAATTTAAACATATTGCTTAACATGTTTTGCCAACAATATAATTGTGAGAACAAATGTATAATTGCTACAACAAAATTGTTTTTAAAATAAAATATATTCAACAATAAGAATGTTTGCGACGGAAAAATCTCTCTGCAATGAAAATAATATTGTTGGGGCAACCATATTGAGAAATGTTTTTTCTCTGCGTGCACTTGGGCTTATAACTTTTGGTGTGGTGAAAAATAAATAAGTCTGTTAACAGATTTACATTTGTCATTGTGCTCACTAGCCATGTGCTAAGTTTCATGGTAATAACGAAACTAGTTTTTCATAAAATGGAAATTGAACAAAAAACACCTAAACACATAATTCAAATTTTTCATGAAATCTCACAAAATACAGCTTCATGGGTCATAATATTATACAAAGAAGTCATGACCACTGAAAGGAAACGTGTTAGTGGAAGAAAAATAGTATCTAGTAGTTGTAAGACTCTGACAAAATAGAAAGGATTTTGAGAGAAAATCTCATCTCTGAAAGAAATGTGTCACATAAAGTTAATTGCTTTGAATCTTTATCAGAAAAGTTGAAAGGAAATCTAACCTGAAGACGTATAAAATACAAAAAAACCTAATAGATATGCAAGCAAGAATTTGGAGGTAAAAAAGTAAGGTGAAAGTACTTCAGACGAATTTTTTTCATAATTATGATTAGTGTAAAGTAGACGATGAAACGTTCGTATAGCCTGACTTTTTTCAACTTTCTGGTCAGGAATTCTATGTTGCAGATGCTAGTGAGAATATGGCAAAAAATCAAAGAAATCAAAATACCCAAGACAGTTTTTGATTTGGGAAGCCATATGCATATGAGGGAAAGATGCTCTTCATTCATAAAAAATAACACAGAAATATATGTGAATCAGTACCATTAGAAAAGACTTCTCCCATCCCTAAGAAAAAACAGTGTATCTGCATTTTTCTGGCCTGATCTCGCTTCTTCTCATTACACCAACAAAACAATGGAGTGGTAGCAAAGTGTTTGTACCGAAAGAGGCTAATTCATCAAATTGTCCGTAACTCCGTGCAATTGAAAGATATTGGGCTCTAGTAAAAAATAATTTAATGGACATTAAAACGTCAGTATAAAATGGTACTGAGTTTAAAAATAAGTGGACTTATTCGAGCAAAAAAGTGACCGAAAAACAATAAAACCTTTAGTTGGAAGATTTCTGGAAAATATCAGATATTTTCTTAAAAACTAACAGGAAATAATTTATTTTTTTATGTTTAGAACTTGAACATAACAGTCATTAATAAAAATATAATTTAAAATAAATTCGTCCATTGTTTTAGTTTCTATAAGCAGATTTGTATGCACAGATTTTTTCGTACGCAGTCCTTACTATAAAGCAAGCACTTGAAACCATTCAAATACTTTTTAAAGTGTTTAACTATATAAGCAAATACTTCAAGTAAAATAGTGGTGATCTAACAAGACATGAAAGTGCAGTCGATCAAAAATTCAAGACATACAAGATACACATATGTATACTTGTTTGTTTCAATATAAAACATTTTGTTTGTCTGACTACTTGCATATTTTTTGTGAAACACTAGTATGTCTTGCTTTTTCCGTACACAGTATTTGAAGTATTTGTTTCGAACAAGTGGTGTACACTGTAGTATTTGAAACCACTCAATGTCTTGAAGTATTTGCTTTGCTTTGGTCGACGAACAGCACAAACAGTAGTTATTGTTGTTTTTGTGCAAGCAAGACGTGTAAATGCACTTTATAACATATTAATATGGACTTTATAATGACCTAAATTTTAAAACTGATTTGAAAGTGACCTACGATTAATACATAAAGTGGACTTTATAACCACAAGCAATTGAAAAAGTTTGCCCAACAAATAAAACTTTATATGTACTTGGATTAAGTTGTAATCGACTATTATATATTTAATTGTCGGTTGATAGATAAACGCTTAATATTTCAATATTTTAAATTAAATTGAAATCAAATGGCTACTTTACATTTCCTCATTAATAAAGGGGTATCAAACCGGCTTTAATTCAATTCCTTTTTAATATACACGAAGATTAATCGATTTCTTCTAGTATCATTTTTTCCCTCTAATCTCATGATGTCCAGTAAATCCCTAATTCCGAGAACTTCAGCAGAACTACTGGATATATTCTCCACTTTATATATAAATGTCTGTGTATTTGAGTATATTTTTCCCTATAAATATTATACTACAAGTATGTTGGTGTAATCAAACATACAACATTGAATATGTGAAATTTTCATTTAGATTGAAATGCCCGCAGCGGCAATAAAGTACAAAATATACACTCTGGATTACTATCGATGGGCAAGTAGATTTTTTGATTCCATTACAAAATAGGAGTACAAGTAACTCAGCTTCATTTTAAATCTAAAAAGGGTTTAAGTAAATTCCAAAAAATATATTAAAGAATAATAATAATTTAATTTATATAGAAATTATTTAGTAGAAATCAAATACTATCACTTTCGAACTAAAATAGCATGAACAATGGAAATGTTCATAACTTTATTTTCATTTCCTACAAACTCTTCAAAACCCTCAAATAAAAATATCAAAAATGTAAAATTGTTTGTCTAATTTATTTTCCCGAGATAAAAATATTAAAATACTTGCACGCTCCTGCTAACAATAGTTAAACTCCTCGAGCAAAAACATTATAATTTCTTTAATAATTATAGTCAGAGACTTTACCCTTTTAGCACAAAAAATCTACGCCTTTTTCATTTCCATAAAATGCACACACACATTCATAAAAATATAAATTTGTTTTCATATCAATTTTATCAGAAATAACTACATTTCTGTATATACAGATGCCAAACCAACAACCAACCAGTTGTAATGTCCTAATGGAATAAGTATGTACTATATAATATATGAAAAAAAAATATGATTGAAACAATTCGGTTTATTTGAATTGCTTCACATGCAACCAGAGAGAGGACGAGAGCTGAGGAGACCAAAGGTTAAATATGAATTTTGTAAATTTCATTCAACCTCTCATAAAAAGTAAACAAGAAAAAAAAAAAAAAAAAAAACAATTTAATGAAATTCTAATGCTCCAAGTAACTGAAGTAAAAATGGTCATATAATATTAATAATTTAGTTCACAGCCTCTGGTTATAAAATAGATTAAAACTGTTCAAAGCTAGTTGAAAATTATGAAGCAAAAAAAAGTAAGCAAAATAAATTTTAGACAATACTATATACTTGGCAGAACGATTATTATTAGAAATAAATTGTTGCATTAAAATGTAAATTTAGTAGATATAATGAAAACTTTAAGATATTTTAATATGTACTTGACACTTAATAGTGGATTTTTCACAATTAAACTTTAAAAAATTTTAACTGTGAAACTAAAATTGAAAGCACAAAAGTAATTCTTCTTTTGCATAGAATAAAATATTTGTCATATTGTTCCAAATAATAAACACAACGGAAAGTAACAACCTACAAGATTTTTTTTGTAATATTACTAAAAGTTTAAGATTAGACACAGCATCCAAATTCGATTTTTAGTACTTTTTTTTATAAAAAATTTAACATTTTTTAATTTTGTTTGCAACATTTTTTAATAACTCTGAAACTATTAAACAGATTAACAACTGATGCACAGTGAAGTAAAAATTTTTGCTAATAAATCTGTATCTTTTAAACTTCTGCTCATTTTGAACTGAAATGTATGGAAGAGTCGTAAAGGAGGACCTAAGCTTTCAGAAAAATAAGAAAAGTAATAAAAATGAAGTTACGATCACAGGGTGACTACAAGATGAGTTTTATGAAAACCTAGGTCTTCTTCTACAACTCTTTTAGAAGACACGAGCGTAGCCCGGTGCGCTTTGCTACCCCTTATTAGGCGATATAAAATATTTACTACCGTTTAAGAGTTTTAAAAAAGTGGGCGTGACATCCAACCAAGTTTTAACATAACCTATAACCATCACTGCTACTATGTGTGTGTAAATTTCGTAAATATTGGTGCAGCCGTTTAAGTGTTTTAGAAAAGTGGGCGTAAAATGTGGGTGTGACATCCAACCGAGTTCTTACATAACCTATAGTCATCACCGACACTGGTACTATCTGTGTGTAAAATTTCGTAAAAATTGGTGCAGCCGTATAAGTGTTTTAGAAAAGTGGGCGTAAAATGTGGGTGTGACATCCAACCGAGTTCTTACATAACCTATAGTCATCACCGACACTGGTACTATCTGTGTGTTAAATTTCGTAAAAATCGGTGCAGCCGTTTAAGAGTTTTAAAAAGTGGGCGTGTTATATGCGACCTAATATACCCCCCAGACCTACCCGATCTATTTTTATTTCAATTATGTAGATTAATAATAAAATTATTTTCACAAAATATTATAATTTTATCTGTAATCGTTCTGGAGTATGTGATATTAAATATTTACTTTGTATGGGGGCTACCAGTTCCCCTGCTCCTATCGAAAAATAAAGTAGCCTATTTTATCACAAAATGATACCGTGAAAATTTCAGGAAAATCGATTCAGAGGTTTATAAGTGATAATAAATATTTACTATATATGGGGGCTATCACTCGCCCTAGATCTACCCGCTCTATTTTCATCTCAATAATGATATAGATTGATAATAAAATTATTTCCGCAAAATTTCATTATTTTATCTGTAACAGTTCTGGAGATATGTGATATTAAATATTTAGTTTGTATGGGGGCTACCATTCCCCCTGCTCCTATCGAAAGATAAAGTAGTCTATTTTACTTTAGAATTTCACAAAATGATACTGTGAAAATTTCAGGAAGTTGTTTATGTGATATATTTTATAAATATTTACTTTATATGGGGGTTATCACTCGCCCTAGATCTACCCGCTCCATTTTCATCTCAATGATGATGTAGATTGATAATAAAATTATTTCCGCAAAATTTCATTATTTTATCTGTAACAGTTCTGGAGATATGTGATATTAAATATTTAGTTTGTATGGGGGCTAACATTCCCCCTGTTTCTATCGAAAAATAAAGCACCCTATTTTACTTTCGGTGATAATAAATATCACATATATTTACTTTGTATGGGGCTACCATTCCCCCTGCTCCTGTCGAAAAATAAAGTAGTCTATTTTACTTCAGAATTTCATAAAATGATACTATAAAAATTTCAGGAAGATCGGTTCAATGGTTTATGTGATAATAAATATTTACTTTATATGGGGGCTATCACTCCCTCTGAATCTACCCGCCCCATTTTAATATCAGTGATGTAGATTAATAATAAAATTATTTCCACAAAATCTCCTTACTTTGTCTGTACACAGAAAAAAATATTTCAAATAATTTTTTAATAAAATTATTAATTAACTTTATATTGGAATTTAATTATATAATTTATTAATATAATTAATTTTCTAATTGGTTTTCAGTTTTGTTTTTTAATAAATTGACAGCTGTTAATAAAATATAAAGAAAAATTAAATATTTGTCTATAAAAGTACAGAAATAAAATAAATTTAAGTAAATTTTCAAAAATTTTCAGCTCATTGCATCTATTTAAGGAAAAGAAGTAATAATAATATCAATTATTCTAGTTATTAATATTATCATTTTGATGATTGGAGCAAAATCAATTAAAAATTAATTAATATTACAAATTTCGTAATTGAAGTGCATTTTTACTTTTTTCTGTGTAGTAATTCTGGAGATATGTGATATTAAATATTTACTTTGTGTGGGGGCTACCATTCCCCCTGCTCCTATCAAAAAATTAAGTAGCCTATTTTACTTTCGGGTATCACAAAATGATACCGTGAAAATTTCAGGAAAATCGGTTTAGTGGTTTAGCTGTCTATAAAGCCCAAACAAACACAGTTTCATTTTTATACCCTTCACCACAGGTGTAAAGGGTATATATAAGTTTGTCATTCCGTTTGTAATTTCCACAATTTTCGTCGGAGAGCAAAAAAGTTTATATTTTCGGAATCCTTGTAAGAAGCGATGACGATTGGACCATGTCCGTCCGTCCGTCCGTCCGTCCGTGTGTCGGTTGAAATGGCGTTTATGAAGCCCACCGATAACTGACATATATAATATGTATGTCAAACGATCGGAAATGCTTTCGAGAATTTTGCTATTGGAATTCAGCAAGATAGGTTCATACAATGCGGAGATATGTTTAAAAAACCGGTTTTTTGAACCGGTTTTCCAGTTTCTGAAGCCTCTGTATACACTACGGACTTCGTTTTTACAAAGAATTCTCGGACATTTTTTTCTGAATTTTTGTTCTTAAATAATGAAATAAATCGGTTCAGTAATAACTGAGATATCGGACAGAACGTATTTTTTATTTTTTGAAGCCTTGGTTTAAGCTATAGATTTTTATTTTTATACAGATCGGTCACAAATATTTTTATAAAATTTCAGTTTTTTGAATCAGGAAGATCGGTTTATAAATGGTGGAGATATGCTTTAAAAACCGGTTTTTAGAACCGGTTTTTTAGTTTCTGAAGCCTCTGCATATACCAGGGACTTCGAATTTTTAAAGGGGGCTCGAAAATTATTTTCTGAATTTTTGTTCTGAAAAAATTAAATAAATCGGTTCAGTAATAACTGAGATATCGGGGAAAACGAATTTTTTATTTTTGAAGCCCTTGTTCAAGCTACAGATTTTTATTTTTATATAGATCAGTCATAAATATTTTTATAAAATTTCGGTTTTTTTAATAAACCAAATTCGTTCATAATCAACAGAGTTATGGCCCAAAAACAAATCTGTTAAGAATATAAATACTCCAACAAACATGTGTATTAAGCATTGTAATGACTATTAGTGACGTTTTTTGTTTTTTGTATAGACAAGTAGTGTAGTTATCAACAGCAGTAATATGATGAATAACAGTGTTGTTGTTGTTGTTCTTTGTATATGCAGTCTGTACAAAAATAAATAGATATGGAATTGTAGTTGTTTATTTTTAAAAACTAAAACATATCTGTTAAGAATATACATAAATACATACACAAACATGTATATTAAGCATTGTAATGACTATTAGTGACGTTTTTTGTTTTTTGTATAGACAAGTAGTTTAGTTAGCAACAGCAGTAATATAATGAATAACAGTGTTGTTGTTGTTCTTTGTGTATTCAGTCAGTTTGTACATACAAAAATAAATATATATGGAATTGTTGTTGTTTCTTTTTTAAAAGCAAAGCCTGTTATGATTGTTTTTTTTTTTTCATATTCAAATTTTCGTAGTTTGAAAAAAATTTAGATTTAGAAAATATGCAAGCATACGTTAAGGCGAAAATTTTATTAATTGTCGGTAATATGGTAATATGATGTCGATAAGATGGTAAGATGGTAATATGGTGAAGGGTATCAAAGATTCGGCACAGCCGAATCTTTTTTCAAATTCATTATATATATAGATAGACTTATGCTGTAATAGTGGTACAGTTCTATGTGTTCTATTCTGTTCGTAATATTTAAGATATATATGGACCTGCTAGGAAATTTTTATTATGACCTTGAATTAGTCCATCACAAAAACTGATGATCCTTTTACGTATATAGCTTGTCAAAGGGTAATGGCAAGATGAACTGATTTGAAAAATTGGATTTAAAGTAACAGCGTTTGTTTTGGTCACTTTATGGCTCATATAATGTTGAAGTCATTGTAAAGAATTTATGACAACCTTATTCAATGGAACTTATTTCTAACATTATTTCGGATTAGTATGCAGACGTTTAGCTAACTGCTTAGTATCTAATTAATTTTATCTATTATTATTATTAAAATTAATTAATAAAAATAAAAATGAATTAATTAATAAAAATTTCCGTTAAACCAGTATACAATTTTTTTTATAGGGTAGTTTTATTGTTAGATACACATTTAAGAAAAAAATCAGAGTAGTTTTCGTTCGGAACATAATTTTTATCAGCGAATGATATTCTAATTTTCAATTCTTATTCTTAAATCAAATCTTAAATTAAATGAAAATTCCAGTAAAATATTTATATTTCTGTAGAGTATTTTTATTCTAAGATATACATTTAAGGAAAAAAATCAGAGTAGGAAGAACACTCTGTTTTGGTATTCGTTCAAAGCATAATTTTTATCAGCAAACTTAATACTAATTTTTAAATCGAATTTTATTTCTTATTTGCCACTTTAACTTTTAAAAATAAGCAAAGAACAAAAATTTTAAATATGAAAATAAAACTAAATACTAAATAATCGAACTGAATTCGTGTACAACGGTATAAAAAATGTTTTGACTTAGCTAAATGAATATTCCAAATGAACATTTGGAATTAACGAAAATATCTGAAAATATCCTTGTTCTATATATTTTGATTTTATAAACAATTTTATTATATGTAATATTTTTCCTTGAATCTTTATTAAATGATACATCACAATAAATGTATAATGTACATATACAATTACATATACATATGTATATGCTTATATGTATATATATATATTTCAATTTATTTATGGTGTATTGAAGTATAAAATTGCGTACAAGTATGTATTAATTTCAGGCTAGTGAATTCAATACAAAAATAATACATTGTTGCATTCCACGTAAATTAAATGTCTGTATACATAGTACAACATTAAAAGAGAGTATTATTGTATATGATATAAATTTTGCTATTATTATTGCTTAAACATTGTATTTGAGTGTGTGTATATGTGTGTGAATATGTGTTCATTTAGCTTCTTTCATTTGCCTTATTGATGATTTTATGATTTTTTTTTTCGGTAGTTATCGATTCACTAATGGTAGCGAAAATAATATTGTATTATTAAATGCACAGTAGGGCATTAAAAACAAAATTAAATAATTAGGAAAAAAAATTTGAAAAAGTCAGAAATGTTCCGACCTAAACTTTTTTAACATGAATTATTACTTTTTATTACTAATTATTTCAGAAAATTTTGCTAAGATTTACAATATTGACTTAATATAAACATTTTAATTTGTTTTTAAATAATACATAATACTCACTGTGCCACTGTTGCAGCATACAGTGATGCCAAAAATTTTGGGTAATAAATCTGTATCTTCTGAACGGTCGGATCGAATTTAAATGTATGGAGGAGTTGTGGATACAATGAAAGGTTTCAGAAAATTGATAACATGAGATAAGAAATTTTATTTTTGAAACATTGCCAAAAATTGGTTTGTAAAGATTTCTAAATGATTTTTTCTTAATTGAATGACTGATTTTTATTTTATACATTACATAACATATAATATTTTAGTATTATTGTTTTTTTTTTTGCTCAAGATTAAAAAAAAGTCTTTAAAAAGCGGATTTTTTCATAAAACCTTCACTCCTGAATTCGTTTTTGGCCGGTCAGGAAATAATTTAGTGCTAAATTGATCTAAATTTATTTTTTGATTAAATATTGTCAATAAATACAAAAAATCTTGTGAAATTTTCTCCATTAATTTTCTCTATCATTATTAACTTTTTCTAAAATTTACCATTTTCGAAAAATGCTGGTTGTAAGGTGCAAACTTAAGTCAATTTAAAATTTCTTTATTAATCATTTCTAAAGTCTTGTTTTTAATATCTTTAAAAAAAATAATAATAATAACAATAATAATAATTTAGATAATTATAATTTATCTATCTATCTATCTATCTATCTATCTATCTATCTATCTATCTATCTATCTATCTATCTATCTATCTATCTATCTATCTATCTATCTATCTATCTATCTATCTATCTATCTATCTATCTATCTATCTATCTATCTATCTATCTATCTATCTATCTATCTATCTATCTATCTATCTATCTATCTATCTATCTATCTATCTATCTATCTATCTATCTATCTATCTATCTATCTATCTATCTATCTATCTATCTATCTATCTATCTATCTATCTATCTATCTATCTATCTATCTATCTATCTATCTATCTATCTATCTATCTATCTATCTATCTATCTATCTATCTATCTATCTATCTATCTATCTATCTATCTATCTATCTATCTATCTATCTATCTATCTATCTATCTATCTATCTATCTATCTATCTATCTATCTATCTATCTATCTATCTATCTATCTATCTATCTATCTATCTATCTATCTATCTATCTATCTATCTATCTATCTATCTATCTATCTATCTATCTATCTATCTATCTATCTATCTATCTATCTATCTATCTATCTATCTATCTATCTATCTATCTATCTATCTATCTATCTATCTATCTATCTATCTATCTATCTATCTATCTATCTATCTATCTATCTATCTATCTATCTATCTATCTATCTATCTATCTATCTATCTATCTATCTATCTATCTATCTATCTATCTATCTATCTATCTATCTATCTATCTATCTATCTATCTATCTATCTATCTATCTATCTATCTATCTATCTATCTATCTATCTATCTATCTATCTATCTATCTATCTATCTATCTATCTATCTATCTATCTATCTATCTATCTATCTATCTATCTATCTATCTATCTATCTATCTATCTATCTATCTATCTATCTATCTATCTATCTATCTATCTATCTATCTATCTATCTATCTATCTATCTATCTATCTATCTATCTATCTATCTATCTATCTATCTATCTATCTATCTATTCGATCCGTCCTGTAGTTTAGGAAAAAAAGATTTAATATCAAAAATTTTGCATTTGAGCCCACTGTGCAACATGTGCGTTTTTTTTTACAGGCATTTAAAAATGTAATAAAATATGCAAGCAATTGTTTACTTTAACATTCACAAATATTTTTCAGCTGTTTTTATTTCCAATATTCTGTGTTTCATATTTATTCACAAATTCATCGAAATCATTATTACCGATACATTGAAGAAGAAGCCAGTCAGCCAGCCAACCATTCATCCTGTAAAGCCAACAACAGACAGTTGAAGTAAATGGCAATAATACGGTTGAAAAATAAATAAATAATATTGGCAACGAAAAGAGAGAAAAAAAAGGTAAATGTAGAGAAACATTAATATATTTCTTTTCATTCTTGTATTTCATTGTTTGCACACATACATACACATATGTATTCGGGGAAAAAACTCTCATAACTATTTGGAAAAAAATATTACTTGTAATAATAAAAAATATGAAATTTTCATTATTATTTTTGTTACGCTTACGTTGCTACTCTGACTTTTGTTCTCCCTCATTTAATTCGTGTTAAGTCAGTGAGCCCAGTCATTACTTTATTTTTTTTATTTATTTCGATTTATGTATTTATTTTTTCATTAATTTTGCATTGGTTTTAAATTATAGGTTTTTTTTTTTTTTTGTTTGTTTGCCACATTATTGCTTCATAAGTCTTTGTTTCTGTTGCTATTTTACTTAATTGTTTTATTGCTTTTTTCCGTTGGTCTTTAGGCTTATAATTATTGTATTTTTGTATTGCCTACTTTGGAGGATTTGTTGCTTAAACGTTCAAAAAGGTATTAATTGTAGGTTTGTCAACAACAATTAATAATTCCTTTTAGCGAACACACTAATTTGATACAAGTCATTAAGGTATTTATAACGTTATTGACTACAAAGTATTATAAAATAATCAAAGAGATTGAGAATTGTCAATGAAAATAATATGTTAAGGGATTTAAATAAGAACTTAAAAAGAACAATTTGAATGGTACTATTAAGTCAATTTTAAAGGTTTTAGGGAATTAAAAGTAATTTGTATTTATTAAGTCACTAATTATGCTTAAAGGGTATTAATATTATAATTATGGCAAGGAATTGTCGGCTAAAAAAAAGTGTGTTAAGAAAATCTCATAAAAGTTTTTTTTTAATAAACTTTGGCTGTACAAATAATAAACCTTTTGTTGTTTCAATAATTTTTTAAATTTTTTAAATCTTTTACTTATGTCCAAATATCTACGCTAAAACATACAACACAAATGTGTTGAAATTGCTGTTGAGAATCTTTTATTATTTAACCCTAGGATGACTGGTAACGTTACGAACACTAAGTTATCCTCTTGGTCTGGCCAGACCACGAAACGGTTATAGGTAAAATGTTGGCCCTAGGAGCTATTTATAGTAGCACTTTTGTCTTGGTTTTATGATTAGCAGTTAATATAAGATATAAATGTTAATATAAAGTGCAAATGATTCGCTAGACATAATAACAACTATTGCAATGAAAACAAAAATAGATGAAAAAGCTCATAAATTTGCATAATTTTTGTGGGTATTTCACTTAAACTAAATTTCTTCCGTTGTTTGTTAATAGAAGTATAAAGTGTTATATATCATTCAAAAGCTTATCTTGATGCTAAATTCATATAAATCCTTCCTATATAGAAACATTCGTATATGAGGGAAATTATGTTTTGAAAAATTCTAATAAAATCGAATAAAATTCTAATAAGTTCGAAAATTAAAAAACGGAAAAAACTGTTTCGGGAAAACGGGATTTTTTTTTAATTTAGAATTTTTAGTGAAATTTTAAGTTTTTTGTGAAATTTTGAATTTTTTGACTTTTAGTAAATTTTAAGATTTTTGGCAAAATTTAGAATTTTTAATGAAATCTCTGAAATTTTCAAAATTTGGCGAAACATCAATTTTAAAGTACGAAATATTAAAAATAACTTTTTCTCGCAATAATGTATACCCCCTACATATATGGAGGGTAAAGCGTGTAAAATATTTTATACACACCGTCAAAAAGATTGGCGGTATATTGAGATTGTCAATATAAATGTCGAAAAAATCATTAAGACCCCATAAAGTATATATTTTCTGTTAAGATTCTGAGTCAAAATTTGGGTGAAATATTAATCTTATATAAGGTTTATTTGGTATTAAATACGGGCCTAATCGGTTTATAATTAAAGAAGTTATGGATCAAATACTAATATCCATGATGTCCGTTTTAGCTTCATTTCATATTTTTCTGGAGATATCTCTTAAACAAAATCATGTAAAACAACGAAATTTTGTACAGATAGTACGAGGATCGATATAAAATCGAAAACCAAAAATAGGAATGATCCGCCTACTTTACCGCCCAACTCTCATAGAAGGTGAGAGACATCAATGTAATTTTTTAAAAATAGTTCAATAAACAATGTAAACTGGGAAACAAAAAATGATATAAGGTGAAATTTTGAGAAGTTTCAGATGGTGCGTATATTGATTGAAAACAAATTGTTTTGGAAGATAGCCAAATAATGAGTTAAAATGCTATAATAATAACACTACACTACTAACACATTAGCAACTTAACACATTATTTTAACACGCTGATGTCATTAGAGGCAACTAGTTACCATATATGCCTGTAAATAGAGTCTTAGATAACACTGGTCGACAAAAAAAAATTTCGTGCTCCTTTAAAAAAAAAAAAATATGTGGACTAGATGGAATTCCGTATACTAAACTCGAATCTGTTTTCAATTTTTTCCCATCAGGACGAGATTTTTTTTATGGGCGTGTCAAATATTGCGCCCTATATAAGCCGATTACTCAAGTATATTTCACTATAACTCGAGAACGGTATGCACGATTTATATAAATGATACACCAAAATATGTCGAATAATTGGCTTTAAGTCGTTTCATTATCAATTTTTTATCCGCTCAACAGTTTAGGAGATATTTCGAAATAAGAGACCGAAAAAAATTTGTTCATGCTAAATTCAAGATTTCTTTTTTTACTAAGTAAAACTACTTTTTAAAAGTGGAAACATCAAAAATATTTAAGTTTATCACCTTTATCTCAAAGCTGGCAAAACTATGATTAAATAAAGCCACGTATCATAATTGATGCGTGGATTCACAGTTAAGTTTGGATACCCATGCATACCTATAGCTAAGTAAAAATACACTAGTGGGCAAAAAAAAAATTTCGTCTTAAATAAAAAAAATAGGTGGAATAGATGGAATTTAACGTGCTAAATAAGAATCAGCTTTTACTTTTTCTCACGCATTGATTTTTTTTTATGGGCATGACTACTATGATCCCGCCTTTAGGCGGTCACACTTGTATAACTCGAAAACAGTTTCTCCAATTAAGATAAATTGTACTTTAATATATAGCGACTTAAATTGTCTTTGAGCTGAATTTACATAATTGTTTGTCCAGTTAATATTATCGTAGTTATTCGGTAATTAGTACCGAAAATTTTAAAATTTATTTTTTTGAAAAGTGGTGAACATTTTGATCCATAACTCTGTTGACGTGCCTTGAAGACAATTTTCGTATGCATCTTTTCATGTATCACTTATCAAAATAGTGTAAAGGGTTCTTGAGTTATAGCCTAAGTTTGACAAACCATTCTCGAATTTTATAGTGTGACCGCTGAATAAGGTGATGATATTAGTCATGCGCAGAAAAAAAAGCAGTACGTGATAGAAAAAAAGTGAATGTAGATTCTTGTTTAACTCGTCAGAATCCACCTAGTCTACCTATTTTTGTTTCAAGAAAAATAAAAAAAATAAAAATTTTTGGCCACCACAGTATTTCTACTCAATTGTATGTAACATGGGTATTTTTACTTAACTATGAATACAATTTAGATTTCTGCATAAATTTTGAAGATACATGCCTTATTTTATTCGCAGCATTATCAGCCTTAAAATAAATATGATAAAAAGTAACATTTTAGATGTTTTCATTTATTAAAAGAAGTTTTAGTGACAAAATTTGGCATGAAAATGATTTTTTTCGGACACTTATTCTTGAGTTATAGTGAAATATACTCGAGTAATCGGCTTATATAGGGCGCAATATTAGAAAATCTCGGCCTGATGGGAAAAAACTGAAAAGAGATTCGAATTTAGTATACGGAATTCCATATAGTCCACATATTTTTTTTAAAGGAGCACGAAATTTTTTATTTTTTTGTCGACCAGGCCTTGCTATGGGCGAAATATTAGACACGCCCATAAAAAAAATACAGACCTGATGGAAAAAAACTGAAAGCAGATTCGTGTTTAGCACATCAAAATACATCAAGTCCAACTATTCGTCTATGGGGGAGGATTTGTTTGTTGACCAGTGTGATTAACTATTGTAATATAAATGCATACTAATGTAGAAAAAAGTTAACTCTCGACATAAAGCAACTTCTTGGTATTACATACGGTATTCTTTCACTTCGCGTTCGAATTATTAAGGCCATATTCAATGACAAAAAATTTGTCGCATAGTGTAATTTTCCAAAAAAAAAAAAATAAAATTGTTTAATTTTATTTAAATTTTTACGTTACTCGGCAACAACTTGTATCTTCAAACACCTGTTTTCTCTTTATTTGTAACATTCTGTTCCTTTCTTTTGTTATTTTATTTTCTTTCAATTCTTCCAATCTATTTAACAATAATTATTGCATTATCAATTATGCGAATAATAATATTTTCCATAGCATTCCATATTTCATAATTTTAATGATAATTTTGGAGGTTGCTTATGAAAAGCTCAAATGGCCCAAAAGCTATAAAGTTAATTGAAATGTATGATGTACTTAGTTGTGCTCATTATTTAGAAGCAATTAATTGAATGAATATGGCGGCGGGTAATATTTACTTTAAAAATAAAGTAACACAATGGTAGATACGAATAGAGATGGTAAATAAGGGAACAAAATATGTAGATGATAATTTAAGGTACTGAAAAAATTAAACATATTTACATTGCAGATAAGCTTTTTTGAATTATAAAAACATAACAATTGCATGTTATTTCTTATAAATAGTTCTTACATATGTTTTTTTAGTAATGAAAGAAAATAATAAATTTTTTCTTTATAAACTTAATCAATGGTCATTTCTTTGCTTCTTTGTTATTCCTTTTAAGTTTTTTTGAGCTTCATCATAAAGTGTTCACCAGTAAAGAAAAAAAAAAAAAACAAAATTACAAAATAAATAAAATTAAATTGCTGCACATTTCCGGTGATTTCTCTCATTCATACTTTCCTACAATGGCAATGTCATTTCCGTTTCAATTGCCGCTACCGTCGCCGATCTCTTACCGCCACTTCCTTACTGTCTGTGTCACACCATAAATGTTGACACCAGTTGTGAATCTTCCATAACGAAATCAATGACAAATATTTACTAAAGTGATTTATATGAAATATGAGCATTCATTGAAGATGGAGGACGAACATCAGTAGCAAGTATCTTTAATACTAATAGCAATAACAACAAAAATACAAAAAAAAAGTAGAGTTGGTGTTTTGTAAGAGGAAAAAAAAACCAAGAACAACGAGAGCAAAAGCTATAGTCGGTCAAGCCCGACCATATGATACCCTACACCATTGTGTACATTATAATTCGAGGAGAGGTCTTTTATTAGACTTGGAGTCAAATGTGGACCGATACTCATAAGTGTAAAATAAAACATAAGAATACAGAATTTTACGTTGAGGCTGACATTTATATGAATTTACTCACTTTTGGGTGATTCCCGAAAGAGGGCCTTATATGGGAGCTATGGTAAATTATAGACCGATCTTTGTATAATTTGGCACTATCATTTATGTTCATATAAAACTTATTTGTGTCGAATATTAGCTTGATACTAACGTTTTAATGAGATTTATGGAAGTTAAAGTGATTTTCGGAAAGGGGTTTATATGGGAGCTATGGTTAATTATGGACCGATATTTTTAAAAATCTGCACCTTTTCCGGGAGGACATTTGTATGGGAGCTAAGTGAAATAATGGTTCGATCATAACCAATTTCAATAGGCTTCGTCCCTGGACTATAAAAACCTGTGTACCAAATTTCATTAATTTTGGTTCAAAATTGCGACCTGTAGTTTGATTACAAGGTTTACATGGACGGACAGACGGACATCGTTAAATCGACTCAGAAAGTGATTCTAAGCCGATTGGTATAAATTAAGGTGGGTCTTAGGCCAATATTTTTGGGTGTTACAAACATCAGCACAAACGCATAATACCCTCCCCACCTATGGTGGTGTAGGGTATAAAAATTCTAACAAAATTTTTCATTTCAGCAAATACATAAACGAGGGGACAAAAAACATTAAATAAATATAGAATAGAATAGAATAGATAGAACAGCAATAGTATCAAAAATGTGTGAAGATACAGTGATGACTAAGTATATTAGGGAGGCACTTATTGTATGAAAAAAATACATAACAGAACTCAATAATATTCAAGATAAATTCAATTAGACCATCAATGACCTTTCATATAACACCATACACACACTTCCTTTGTGAGAAATATATAAAAAACAAAAAAACTTTCAATGGAGCTTATTTTTCACACTCTTTCGGATTAGTATGCAGATGTTAACTAATTAATTTTAACTATTTCCATTATTAAATTTAATTAAAAAATTTAATGAAAATTTTAGTTATACCAATACAAAATATTTCTATATAGTAAAAATACCAGATACATATTTAAGGAAAAAAATCAGAGTAGGAAGAACGATATATTTTTTTAAATCGTTCGGAACATAATTTTTATCAGCAATTAAATTCTAATATTTTATTATAAATCTTCAATTTATTAACAAATTGAAACAAATTTTCAGTTAAATCAATATAAAATATTTATATTTCTACATGGTATTTTTATTCTAAGATACACATTTAAGGAAAAAATCAGAGTAGGAAAAATATGAATTTTTTTATTCGTTTGGAACATAATTTTTATCAGCGAATTTATTCTTAAAATTAATTAACAAATATAATGCAAATTTCAACTAAACCAATATAAAATATTTATATTTCTACAGGGTATTTTTATTTTATAATACACATTTAAAGAAAAAAATCAGAGTAAGAATAATATGAATTTTTTTATTCGTTCGGATCATCATTTTTATCAGCGAATTTATTTCTAATTTTAAATTTGAGAAATGTGCGAGGAATAGAAATTTTAAATGTGAAAATAAAAAAATAATTCAGGAATTAATCCTTAACTAAATAATCGAATTGAATTCGTGTACAACATTATAAAAAAATGTTTGTCTTAGAATAAATGAAAGATGTATGGACATTAGACTGCACCAAAATTTACCGACTTTCGAATTTTGACCGTAACTCTCTCTTTAATTATTCTATGGACTACAAAAACGTACTGTGTAAAATATTAGTGAAATCAAATATCGTTAACCCATGCCGCATCGGACCTGAATTTTGTAGGGTGCATTTATATGGGAAAAGTTGGTCTTTTTGCAGTTTTTAGAAAAATATTGGTATTAAATACTTTATTTCGCACCCAAATGCTAAAAAATTTCAACCTATACATAATTATCTATCAAACAACATATAAAAAGTGAAAATCTATTAAAAAGAGTTTGTTAAACAAATTTGAAAAAATGTCAAAAGAAACTTTGCAGGTTTATAAACAACGCTTTAGAAACTGGTGTTTACATTTAAAACATAATTATGTGATAAGGTAAAAATATGTCAGGAAATACATTCTGAAGTTTTTGAAAAAATTGAACAGAAAACTGTAACAAACTTTTCTAAAATTTGAAAATGGATTTTTGAAACAGTCTTAAGTATATTTTTATTTCCGGAGGATAATCCCATTGAAATTGAATTGAAAGTAGCTTTTTATTTAAACATTTATCAACAAATTAAAAACTTCATTGAACACTCCTTACACAGGTGTTCTAAAACACATTAATGGTCTTTTTTTAATCGATTTTCTCTTTTTATATTTCATTTGATAGATAATTATTGGTAGATTACTATTTTTAACATTTAGTTGCAAAACATATAATATTTAATAGCGATATTTTTATAAAAACTGTAAAAAGGTCTACTTTTTCTCATATAAAAGCACCCTATGCGGAGCAGGTCCGATGCGGCGCGGGTTAACGTGATACAGTTTCACAAATAGTACGTTTTGCAACCCAAAGAACGGTTCTAGGAGAATTACAGTCAAAATTCGAAAGTTGATAAATTTTGGTGCAGTCGAATATACATAGCAAAATAAATTAAATGAAACTACTTTTACGTTATTTTTTTTTAATTTGGTGTGGTCATACCTCAATACCCTTTTCTTCAACATACACATGTATACACATATTGTTCACATGTTTGTTCAACAATCCTTTATTTTCTCATTTACACATCATTCTACCACGTGTGTGCGGCCGAACGATTCTACGTATTATAACGATCTTTCCACAACCACAATTTTTTATTTTTTTTTTTAAATTAATCTCAGTTAAAAACAACATTTGTATACCGAATTTTTCCATACCTTGAAAAAAAATCTTTACAAACGTGCAAAAGTATGTGTAAGTATTTACTATTTACCAACAGTGGAAATTGAAAAATCAAACTTGTTGTCACTCTTGTTCTTATGATTGTACTTATAAAGATGATAAAAATGCAATTGTATGAATGTAATGAAGAATGAGAAAAACACACATAAATTTATTCTTTCAATTATATATAAAATACTATAAACAAATATTATTTGTCTGCTTGATAACTAAATGTTGTTATTATTTATATTAATGTGTGTGTGTGTGTTAAACGAAAACAGAGAGAAAGATATAGTAGTATGAGTGTAATTTTATACATCAAATATTTACATTACTTTTAATGTAATACTTAACTTTTTTTGTTTTTATTCCCCTTTACCATAAGTGTTTATTTATTTTAAGTTTATTAATTCATTTGTAATTTTTACAATATTTTATTGCAAACTATTTTTTTTTTTTTTATATAAATAGAAAATTTCCTTTAAAAATTAAAGGAAGTTAAACTTAAACTTTTCTGAAAATAAAGAAAATTAAATGAACACTTGCTATTAAAAAAATTTACTCAAAGAAATTTTTCTTTAAATCAAAATTTTTCAAACATTTTCTATAAAAAGTAAAGTACATTTTTTATAAAAAGAAACCAAAATTAAAAGAAAATTAATCGAAAATTGTCTATTAAAATTACATTGTCAAATATTTTCTATGAAAAGAAAACTTATCAAATATTTTCTATGAAAACTTATCGAAGATTTTCTATTAAAAAAAATCTTATAGTAAATTTTCTATAAAAAGAAAATGTATCGTAAATTTTGAATAATATGAAAATTTTGCGTAAACTTTCTATCAAAAAAAAATTTATGGAAAATTTTCTATTAAAAGAAAAAATTATTGTTGTTCGATTAATTTTGCATAGAAAATTTTTATTCGAATAATTTTCTAAAAAACTAAAAAATTTCATTCAAATGGAAAAAATGTTCTACAGACGGGTCCAGACAGGTGCAAAAGAATATGTGGGGTTAAAGGGGACACTTTCGCAAACAATATTTTTATCTAATGTTTTGGCCACCTTAGTTTCAATATATTTGCTATTGAATGCCATTAAAATTTTAGAAATTTAAATAACAAAAATTTTTGATACGTTCTCTATAGAACATTTTTATTTGATTAATTTTCTATAGAAAATTTTTATTAAATTAATTATCTATAGAAAATTTTTATTAAATTAATTTTCTTTATAACACTTTTATTCGAATAACTGCTTAGGAAAATTATTATTCCAGTAAAACAAATTTCAAAGAAATTTTTATTCGATTAACTTTCTATAGAAAATGTTTATCTAATTATTTATTTTCATTTTTATTTGATAAAATTTTTATAAAAATTTTTTATTCGTTTAAGTTTTCATAGAAAAATTTTATTCGATTAATTTTTAAGTAAAAATTTTATTCGACTAATTTTTTATATAAAATTTTTATTCGATTAATTTTCAAAGACATTTTTTGTAAAACTTTCTCCGATTAATTTAATAAAGAAAATTGTCATTCAAATAATTTTCTATAGACAATTTTTATTCGATAAATTTTCTACAGAAAATTTCTATTCGATTAATTGCTTATAAGAAAACTTTTATTAGATTAATTTTCCAAAAACAATTTTTATTTGATTATTATTAAAAAATATTTTTTATTCGATTGAATTTTTGTAGAAAATTTTTGTTCGACTAATTTTTATTCTATTAACTTTTTGTATTTATTATTTTCAATTTATCTTTAAAAGAAATTTTTTATTCGATTAATTTCTTATAGACAATTTTATTTAATTAATTTTCTAGAGAAAACTTCTATTCGATTAATTTTCTTTAAAAAATTCTATTTTCTAATTACTTTTAAATACATTTTTATTCGATTAACTTTCTGTAGAAAATTGTTGTTCGATTAATTTTGCATAGAAAATTTTTATTCGAATAATTTTCTAAATAACTAAAAATGCTAAAAATAAGTAAAATACGCTAAAAAAAAAAAAAAATAAAATGGTAATAATATAATATAATTAAGGGTTTGGTCTTTTATATTTGAGTAAAATAAAAATAGAACAAAATTTGAGAGTAATTTCATTCAAATGGAAAAAGTGTTCTACAAACGGATCCAGACAGTTACAAAAGAATGTATGTATGTATACAAAAGAATGTTTAAAGGGAACACTTTCGCAAACAATATTTTGATCTAATGTTTTTGGACACCTTAGTTTCAATATAATTACTATCGACTGCCATTAAAACTTCGGAAATCGGTAATAACAAAAAATTGGACATTTGGTTAATGAAATTAATTTAATAATCCTTAATACAATACTTATGAACAAACTAATTTCTTTCTTTAACATTCCTAGTACCAATGGGATAAGGCCCTTGTTGGTTGTTTAAATATGACTTTAGTGTCAATTGAAACTAAAGAAAAATCCGAAGATATAAATGAACTGATAAAAAGCACATTTAATAAAAACATTAGGCTTTGGGTAGGTGGCTTTATGATACCTTATCCCGAGCATCGTTACATTTGGTTGTCAACGGGTCAAAATTTCACTTATACCAATTGGTCTTCAGGAAATCCCAATTTTGAAAATAAAAAACAATATTGTGTTCAAACAGATTGGAACAAATTGGGTCGTTTTCTTTTTAAATCCTCATTAAATCGGTCTAATAAGTTGGCATAATATTCGCCATTTATTTTTTTTTCCCCTTTTTAAGGTAATCGATGTGGATTATGCCGCGTGCATCTCAAAAAACTGTTGCCATCACCTTATTGGCCGACATCACCTTATTCACCCGGTGAAACCCATTCTTTAGACTGCTGCTTGGTCTCCGGAGTATAGTAATGGATACATGTTTCATCCACAGTTACAAAACGCCGCAAAAACTCATTCGGATTGCGGTTAAACAACTCCAAACAATCGTTTGAAGTTGTCACACTTTACTTTTATGGTCCATTGAGAGCAAACGCGGCACCCATCTTACAGACAACTTTCTTAAACCCAGCTGATCATTTAAACTCGAAACCACACTGTCATATGAAATGCCCATGGCATCAACAATCTCACGCACTTTTACTCTTCGGTTGGCCAACACCATATCGTGGATTTTTTCGACATTTTCGGGTGTACTGACCTCAATTGGCCGTCCAGAAAGTTCAGCGTCATTTGTACTTGTGCGACCACAACGAAAGTCAGTAAACAAACCACTTTCTTACCATTGAAATCGAGCTTTTCCTTGGTTTGATTGACGGTTTTTTTTCGCAAAAAATAATGTTTAATGAGCACTCGAAATTCATTTTTTTCCATTTTTAGAAAAATACACGAGGTTGTATGTTTTGAACAGCTATTAAACGCAAAGTAAATGACGACACTTGCTCAAAATTTGACAGTAGTCTATTAACAAATGGTGCTTGATGGGAACAGTGTTGCATTTCATATAACTACGAGGGAAGTTCGAAAAGTCACGGAAATATTGAACCGCCTAGTACTTTTTAAAAATTTGTTTTAATGAATGTTATATTTAGCTTTTGATCTAAAATAAAAACTAATATCTTGAATAACTAATAAAAGAGCTTTTTATTTTTTCAATTCATTTTTTAAACTTTTAAATCTATTTAAATTTTTTTTCTAATTCTTATCATATTTTAAATAGTTATCTATTAGTAACTAGATATCTATGGTGTAAATAATATTTTATAATTTCAACTCGTAGTTATGAACTTACCGAATAGATAACTGTAGTGTTTCTTACACCATCGATTTTATTTAGTTATTGTTTTAAGTAAATATTTTATAAAACATTTTTGGAATAAATAAGTTTTATTAAAATCCTTTTATAATATAAAAAGATGAACAGATTTTATGTAGAATACAGTGAACTAATTTTGTCGGTCATTTGATAAATTTGAATAATATTTGGGTGATTTTAGAATGGTGGCTATTGTGAGTTATTCACCGAACTTCCTGGAATTTTATGTATACTAATAAAAAAGTTGCAAATACACTGTAATCGCTACATATTATATGGGATTTATGCACGTTTAAGGGGTTTACTGAACAGTTTCTCATTTGGGATATATGATTTTATTGGATTGGTACATTTTAGTATTTAGTGGAATGTTTTAGGGTTGTAAAATATATGCGTAGAATTTTATAGAATATAGCCATTTTTTAAATATTAATGAGCACCAAACCATATACCTGGACAATGTTATATGAGGAAAAAATTAAATAATGGACCTATTTTGACTAACTTTAATGAGATAATATAGGCGTTTAGTTTCTTTTTAAGACACAAGTAGAGAGAAGGACTTCATTATATCGAATCATGAATCACTATATGAGGCGATTCTTAGCACAAACATTGTCCAATGTCAAAAAATGGAGGCTTTGTTTTCTTTCGTTAAGTTCTATTGACTAGATTACATACATTTGTACAAATAAAAGGGAGGTAACTTTATCGGCCAAAATTATTTTTATGGTGGGTATGACATCTAAAAGAGTTTAAAAGTAATTTTCAATGTCAGGAAACCACTTCATTTCTATTTTTTTGAAAATTAAATTTAAAAGTTTGGAATTTAAATTTGTATTTAAAAATTCTTTAAAATAAATAAATATTTTTATAATTTTATTTGACGTTTCTATTATTGAATGTTACCATATTTTCTATGAAATCTATTCGGTAGAAACAAGTAGGCTAAAAAAAACCTTGAGATTATCAATTGAATTTTATCAGATAGGTAAAAATATTTAATAGTTAAATACACCCGTAGTTACCTATTTGTTGAAATTACGGGCATAAATTGTAGACTGCACAATAGAGCATAATGAACAGATTTTTATCGAAGGAAGAATTGGTCCCTCATGGTCCACGTATAGAGTTTCCATGTATAATAAGTTCTATTTACATATATAGAAAATATAAATTATAATTTTTAGAGAGATAAATCTCAACGAATTCATAGAGAAAATGTTCGGCAAATTTTCTTTTTATAGAAAATGTTTCAAAAAATTGCTTTTAGAAAAAATTTTGGATCTTTTATTTTTCTAAAAAAAATTATAGAACATTTCTGATAAATTTTCTTTTTATAGAAAATTTTCGATAAATTTTTTTCTATATAAAATATTCTATAAATTTTCTTTTTATAGGAAATTTTCGATAAATTTTCTTTTTATAGGAAAGGTTAGGTTAGGTTGGAAACGGTGGCGTATTCACGCCTTCACCCAGAGGCCAAATGGACTATAGTGATCCCTTTAAAGTAGAAAAAGAGAAATAGACAAAGATAATTAAGAAATAGAAAAGGAAAAGTGGAACCTATACCTAATCAATCAGTTACGATTGTTCCTAAGCCATTTTATAGGAAATTTTCGATAAATTTTCTTTCTATAGAAAATTTTTAATAAATTTGTTTCTATAGAAAATTTTTCTTTTGATAAACAAATTTTTCTTTTGATAGAAAATTTTCTAAATAATTTCATAAATGTGTAATAAAATAATTTCTAAGGCTTCTATAATATTTTTTCCGCTGGTTATGCTCGCATTTGTCATCAATTACACAATGCAACACAAAAAAATATAGCCATATACGGACACCACTACGTGATAAAATACAAAAAAAAAAATTAAAAAAAAATACCCGTGTCTCTCAGTTTTGCCCAAAGTCATGCACTTTTTTTATGGGCCCGCAAAAAATAAAAATTGTGAACATATAAAATCAAAAAAACTTCAACTTCATTTTTATACCCTACACCACCATAAGTGGTTGGGGTATTATGTGTTTGTGCATAAATTGTAACGCAGTGATTGTAACATTAAGTTATACCGTTCGACTCAGAATCACTTTCTGAGTCGATTTAACGATGTCCATCCGTCCGTCTGGTCGGCTGGCTGGCTGGCTGTCCATGTAAAGCTTGTGCGCAAAGTAAAGGTCGCAATTTTGAAGATAATTTGATTAAATTTGGTACATATGCTTTTCTCAACACAAGCCTGTTGAATTTGGTTATGATCAGCCCATTATTTCACCTAGCCCTCATACAAATGTCCTCCCGGAATAGAGTTTTAACACTCATAGATGCCTTAAAAATAGGTGTAAATCCATTTGCCGAATTTCATGAAAATCGGTGCATAACTAACCATAGCTCCCATATAAACTCCTCTGCCGAAAATCACTTTAACGTGCATAATCCCATACAAATGTTAGTATTACGTTAATATTTAACACAAGTAAGTTGTATACAAGTAAAACCAAAATTATGTATATCAAAATGGTGTAGGGTGTCATATGGTCGGGCTTGACCGACTATATCTTCTTTTCTCGTTTTTATATTTTGTTTACCTCTTTTTCCCTGTTCATGTCCATAGGTAGCAAACCGTTCAAAATTCAAGGAAATAATCAACTACAAAAATGTACTTAAGATCTGAATTAACTACTTTCTAGAACATATGAACTTTCTAGGAATGATTCTTAACACCGTTTAGGTAGCGCTAAGGTAGCCGCAAAAGTGAACAATTTCCTGAACATTTTTTATTTTCATTTGTTTTTTCTTTACTTCAACATTGAGATACTATGCTATCTATTACAAAAATAATAAAAAAATATTCGTATTATGTTTATAATGTTGATGGCCCTTGACTTGCAAATAGCACTCTCTTTAGTTGTGGATCCGAATCGTAAAAAATTTTCCGGAGATTTTTCACTTTTGTGGCTACCTTAGCGCTACCTAAACGGTATAGAAAAAAAGTGAATGACTTTGGGCAAAACTGGGAGACACGGGTCCTTTTTTTTTTTTTTGGTCTTTTATCACATAGTGGTGTCCTTATATGGTTATATTTCCAAGACTTAAAAAATTACACACAGTGTTATTATCCGGTTAGAAGGGCAGAAAACAAGATTTGTCGTTAATTACCTTTTTACCTCTGTTTGATGTTATGAAAGCACAAATTGTGGACTGGTAAAGTTTTCCCATTAAAAAAGTTGATTCAATTTAGATAAATAATAATATAATCTATTGCCGACAAAAATTATCTTCAAGTAGTTTCGAAGTTATTCAAAAACTTATGGCGAAAAATTCAATTTTAAAACTTTATTTCTTAAATTTTTGTTTAAATTAAAAAAATTTAAACTTTATACAAAGTTTTTCTTTTTTCCCTTCAGTGCCATTTGCTTTTTGTTTATAACTTTCATTTAAATTTAATTTTTTTTATATTTTCATTTCATATTTTTTTCTTTCTTCTTAAGTGAAATGTCCTTTCTTTTCTTTAAACTTGCAATTTGTAAAAAAAAAAAAACGAATAACAAAAGCAAAACATTTTTAGTAATAAAAAAAAAACATTATAATGCATAATAATATCCCGGAAATGTACATGCGCATTCAGGGAAATAAAACGTTTTGGAAGAGAAAAAAAGTTATACAGAAATAGATAGAATAATATGTAGACAACGTACCAAACATACCAAACAAATGTTAATGCATACGTTAAAATGTAAGTATTTGGAACATAGAAAAAAAGCCACCAACTAAATGTTTAAAAAAAGAAGGGTATGCCGGACAAAGATAGGTATGATCAAAGTACACTTTGAAACAAAATTTTGTGGTTTTATTATATGGCAAAGTAAACGGATTTGAAATATTAAAATTATTGCTAGGACCAAGCGCAAAGCATATGTTTTATATTCTATAGCAATATTTCAGAAGAATAAGCGCATTTCTTTTTAAATCCTTTTGTTTGTAGAAAATAAATATTATCCGTTCACCCTATTAAATGCTAACATGCATGACAAAACGTAGTAAAAAATGAAAGCCACTGACCTAACGGCAACAGAACTTTTTTTCCGTCTTACTACCAGGCGATATTTTTATAACCCATTGCTAAAAATAGTATAGTTGCACTCAAACACTTACACTTACTAACATTAAAAAAATACCATTCTAAATAGTTTTTAAGGAAGTTTAAAATAAATATACAAACCATATTTACAATGCATTAAACCATATCATAAAATTGTACTTAAAATATAGATAGAGGAAAAATACAATTCTTTAATTTTTTATTTTAATTTAAAAAATAAAACGCAATAGTGAAATATGTATATAAAAGAATAGGGAGAAATATCGCTACAGTTAACTTAAACTAGAAAAATATCTTCTAAACCCTTACTAGAATTATAAATAAATAAAATTCAGTTCTTAATATTCTTTATCCTCACCCAACACTCTTTTACTATGCATTGGAAAAAAATACTACAACCGTTGCACAGTGCTTTGATCCCACACAACGATGGGACAAAAATAGGAGGAGTTGTCGTAGCAAATTTAAACTTGGTACACGTATTACTTTAGGCTTAGGATGAATAAATACGAAGTTTTGATAAAATAAGTGGAAGGACACGCATACCTCCCATAGATCCTAAAGCTAAAAAACATTTTTTTTTTTTCTAAAATACTGGTCTTAACTTTACCAAAATTTGTGCCAGCCATTAAAAATAGATTAATTGTTATTGCTATATTTGTTTAGTTTTAAATATTTTATTAAATTTTAAAGCAATTTCGATTTTATAACACGACATAATTCAACATAAAGAATTTTTTGACCTTTGTGTAATACAGTAGACGCTCACAAATTAGAGCTTTCAGTAATTCGAACGTCCAGAAATTAGAATCAGTGTATGCAAAACATTAAACGCTCTGAAATTCGAATTTAAAATTCTTATTTTCGAGCGTTTTTTTTTTTTTTGGATATTTGAACACAAGAAATCTCCAATTTATTTTTATTCTGTTTGAACATAGTAAAACTAAAAAGGGGAATCACCAAATAATATATGTTTACTCCCTATTTGTTGTTTTTTGTCGCATTTATGTATATTTGTGTCAAGTTTATTTGCGAAATTTGATACGTATGTACATATTTTGGCAGCCTCTAATAAAAAGTGAAAGTGTATCATTAGAAATGTCAAATAAACGTAAAAAAACACTTTATCATTGGAAACTAAAGTCAAAATATTAGAAAAGCTTGACAAAGGAGTTCAAGGGAAGCGGTTAGCCCCAGATTTTAATGTGACAACATCTTCAATCAGCTACATCAAATCACATAAAACAGATCAAGCAATAAATCTTTGCACAGCGCTGAATATCCTAAAATGTAAAGTCGTCTGTATGAGTGATTTTTAAATCAACTAGAAAAAACGTGTACACTGACTGGGCACATACTTAAACAGAAAGCTAAACAAATATTTGAAAAGGAATATCCCGATAAAGATGAAAATGCATTCCGTGCAAGTGATGGATGGTTTACCAAATTTCAGAAACGACACGGTATCCGTTTTTTTTAAATTTGTGGCGAGATTCTTTCCAGTGATGTTGCTTCAGTCACTCCTTTTATTCATCGATATCGTGCAAGATGGGGTTAATGGAATCACAAATATATAATGTTGATGAAACCGGATTATTTTTCCATTGCCTACCAGACAGAACATATATCTCTGCTTTTGAAAAAAACGCCCCTAGACATAAAATTCAAAAAGGTAGAATTTCAGTCCTACTTGGTGCAAACTCTGATGGATCACATAAATTAGTTCCATTGGTAATTGGAAAAGCAAAAAACTCCAGGTGTTTTAAAAGTTTCAATAATCCTCTGCATTACAACTTTTCAAAAAATGCTTGGATGACTTCTTGGATTTTTCACGAATGGTTTCACCGAATATTTATTAAAGAGGTAAGAATAAATATTGATTTCAGGTTCAGTAATTTTAAAACATTTAAAATTTACAGGTGATCCGCTTTTCTCAGGAAAATAATTTGCCACCGAAAACCATTTTGCTTATAGATAATTGCTCCGCTCATGCACCCATTGAGAAACTTAAAAGTGACGATGGAAACATAGTTGCATTATGCTTTCCACCAAATGTAACAGCAGCTTTACAATCTATGGATCAAAACCCTATTAAGTTAACAAAGCTCAATTACAGAAGTATGTTTCTTTCTCAATTAATTGCTGAAGGTGGTGAACTGAATAATCATTTGAAATTCCATTCAATCCGCAATGCAATATTATTACTTAAACAAGCTTGGAATGAGGTACCACAAAGTGTTATGAAGAAATCTTGGTCAAAGTTTTCCAATAGGGACTCTAACCAATACGACAGCGATGATGAAGTGCCAATAGCTCAATTATTGAAAATAGATCAGGACTGCAACGAAGTTATTCAGAGAACTCAAGCTCTTTTAGAAGAAATAGCTTCAAACGATTGCATTGGTATAGAAGACATCGACAGATGGAATGAAGATGTGTTTGATGACGGATCTGTATATGTTCTCAGTAGCGATGGTGAGTCTTCAGTTAGCAGCGAAGACGATGTTGTTGAAGTCTCACCAGTTGTCTCTAATACTACAGCCATTGAAAGCTTAAATAATTTAATAAAATGGTGCAATAACAGTGTATTGTTTTCCACTAAGCACATAAGCAATCTTTTGGCTCTCCGTATTGATATTTCGGATTCGATGAAACCAAAAATACAAACAAATAGAACTGATTATATGTCAAACAAAGATTAGTTGTAAATTTGACCATTGTGCAGTCTATCCCTCCAATAACTTTTAACTTTATTATTTAATATTTTTTTTTTTTTTAAATACATATGTAAAATATTTTAGTTTTTTGGACTGAATTGTTATGTTTTTTAATTTAATTTATAAAAATACATTTAAGGTATTGGCATAGTTGCCAGATAAATTTGGTATAAAATCGTCAAATTTTGAGAAAAAAATCGTCAAAATCGTCAAATCAACTATTTGAAATCGTCAAAAAATCGTCAATATGAAAAATTACGTTTTTTTATATGTTAATGAACATTTTATATGCTTTTTCTGATGAACAATTAAATTTTAAATTGAAAAGAAATTAATATAAATCTCATTAACTTTATATTAGTGGCATATTATGAAAATCAAGTACATATTACTTATTAAGTCTGATGATATACATACTTATGAATACTTATTTAAATATATATATTTTTGGGATTATTCTTATTGTATTTTATTAAAGTTTTAGAATTTTGTTACATATTTTGACGTTTTTCCCTTTTTATACCCACCATCAAAAAAATGGGGGGTATATTGATTTTATCATTCCGTGTGTAACATATCGAAGGAATCGTCTAAAATCCCACAAAGTATATATTTTCTGGGTCCTGGTTCGACTCTGAGTCGAGCTATGTCCGTCCGTCTGTCCGTCTGTTGAAAGCAGGATAGGGCTCGAACTGGATAACGTAGGGGGACGAAATTTGGCACAAATATTTGTCTTATATAAGGTTTGTTTGGGATTGAAAATGGGCAAAATCGGTTGACAAAAAAGTTATAGGCTAAAAACTAGAAGCACAGGGTGTCCGTTTTATAGTTTTCTGCTGATATTTCTTCAACAAAAGCATGTACGACAACGAAATTTTGTACCCATATAAGGTGAAAATCAACGAAATTGTGTTCAAAGGACAAATGTAAACTCGGAAACAAAAAATGGGCGTGGTCCGCCCACTTTACCGCCCCCTCCCATATAACGTAGAATTTTAAAATGTTGATGGTGGGTATATAGATTCGGCCGGACCGAATATAATTCGCGCTTATTTTTTTATTTTTTTATGCAACACTTCGCTTATAAACTAAATTTTTTTATTTTGTAGTTAATGAATTCTTTCCAATACAGTACTGTAATTCGCGCAATTCAAAGTTTGTCACTATTGTTTATACGCGTTATAACAAGTTCGCTTTAAATTTCAAAAATATGGTGAATAATAGAATCGAGTTATAAATGAAGTATCGTGTAATTCGAGGGTTACCTGTATGTAATTTTGTATGGCTTTCAAACAAAAATTTGTTATTTATCTGACCTTGTTATAAAAAAACACTTAGGCTCCTTTGTAAGCTCATCTACGATATACGAAATTTAATTTTAAATGAATTAATCAAGGACTTTTTTTGTATTCTTAGTTATGCTATTTAAGTATTTTGGCCATTGGTAGGGTTTATTCGCCCTTTGGTAATAAAAGGATACATAATTGATTCGAATATAATATTATATTGGTTCCCATAAATTTTTCATAATAAATAAATCATTTATATTAGCAAATTTAAGAAGTTTTTCATTCAAATTGTTAATATTTTTGTACCAACTAATTTATTTTTAAAGAATAATCTATAAAAAAAAATTGTAAAAATAGTTCTGAATTTCCTTTAAAAAAATCGTCAAATTAGGAGTAAAAATCGTCAAATCGTCTGCAGGCCATTTTTAGACCCAAAAATCATCAAAATGACGATAAATCTTGAAATCTGGCAACAGTGTGTATTGGACAGAATTGTTACGTTTTGTTTTCTTGTTTTTATCAAATAAAATTGAATTAAAAAAAAAATTAAAAAGTGTTTTATTTTAGTTTTTGGAAGTAAATTTTTTATTCGAAAAAAAATAAACGTCCAGAAATTACAATTGCCTCAAAAACAACGGAAAATAAGACACTTTTTCAATTAAATTTTTTTGTAAAGTTCGTCACATTTCATCAAAAAATTAATTTTTGACGATTTTTCTTAAAACTGTTTAAAACATTTTTTTGGTTCATTAATATTGGCTTAAAATTCTCTGACTTTATCGCTCTCTAGTAGCCACAAAAATAACAAAAAAATCTTTTTAAATTGTATGATCTATATTGTTACCTTTCCAAAAACGTATATTTCACTCAATTTGAAAAATGTTTTTATTTTGATTTTTGTTTATGGAACAAAGCACTGTGCGTTGGTGATTTTTATTTTATTAAAAGCTTTTAAGCCTAAAGATATGCAAGATTTTTTTTAAAATGCAGAATATAAAACAAAAATAAGATTAAAAGAGAAAAACAAATAAAAATAACAACAAAAATGAAATAAAAATTTAAGTAAACAAACATATAAAAGCGGCTTTTTGTTGGTTGAGGCGATTTATTTACCAGTTTAGAGGAGGAATGCACTCTAATGACGATTTTGTGGTTGAGGAAAAATAAAAATAAAATAAATCTGGAAAAATAAACCACCACAATGTAAATATTTGTGAAAATAATATTAAATATACAACAACATGCAATATATTTTTTTTTATTTTTATTCTAAATGATGATTTCCTCTTTTAAGGATATAACAATGAGGTTTTAGAATAAATAAACCAAAAAATAAATATTCTGAGGAGCATAACAATCAGTGGTATATATTTCAAGTATTAAAATAATATTTAATGTTAAAAAAGTAAACCGAATAAAAAATAAATTGCACTCAAACAAGGGTTACGGTAAAAAAAAATTTATCGACAAATGCAGAGTGGGTTTAAACGCTAAAGTTTTGGTAATTGGTCTGTATCTCCTAAACTACTGGTTGGATCGTATTTAAATATATGGAAGTTGCAGAGGAGGATCTCAGCTTGCAGAAAAATTATTTTGTAGTCAAAATTGATAACCTACCTGAGTAGCAAAAAGTTTCAAATGTTGTAACATCTACAAATGAAGTTCGATTTGAAAAATATTTCTGTACAGTACTTGGCAAAATAAGAAAAAATAAGTTTATTAGCCTAAGTGATTTCTTACAGTTATTTTTTACATTGTTGTAGGCACAGATAAGACCTACCAAAAATATGCTTGCATGTCCTATTTATCTCTTATAGTTTTTAAGTTATTTGCACATGAATTTTTAAGTACCTCAATTTTGCATGTTCTTGGTCCAGTTTTTGTTATTTTTTCTTCAACTAAGTAAAGAACAATAATATCTATTGAATAACTAAAATTGAAGTCGATATCTTTATCGAGTCCAAAAGTAAACAATTTTGTATCTGAAAATTACAAAAATGACCACTTTTGTTGTTTTTTTTTACCGAAAAAGCATCTACACTCTTTTTTCACTAAAATAAAATTTTCTTTAAAAACATATAATAATTTTATACTTTTCTGAAAGGTATCTTCACAGAGAAGACACTATAATAAAAATCAAGCCCAATAACTCAAACGGTCAAGGTACACACCCTCCCGAATTCGACCCATTTTATATGAAAGTTTTGACTTTAGTCAATATTTTCTCAAATACCAAAGCACGATTCGGCAAACGGAATGCAGTTTAACAATCTATAATATGTTGTTAAAAGTTTTCAATCAAAATCTACGGGACTTTTCATTAAAAACGTTTATTTAATGAAAATCTCAATCAAAACTAAAATCCTTAATAACTCGGTAAATACTGCGTTTTTCGAGAAAATAAGCTTATTTCGTGATCACTTATGTTTCATAACAAAAATCGATTTTTTTTTTTATGAAAATCTCAATCAAAACTGAAATCCTTAATAACTCGGTAAATACTGCGTTTTTCGAGAAAATAAGCTTATTTCGTGATCACTTATGTTTCATACCAAAAATCGATTTTTTAATGAAAATCTCAAAACTAAAATCCTTAATAACTCGGTAAATACTGCGTTTTTCGAGAAAATAAGCTTATTTCGTGATCACTTATGTTTCATACCAAAAATCGATTTTTTTATGAAAATCTCAATCAAAACTAAAATCCTTAATAACTCGGTAAATACTGCGTTTTTCGAGAAAATAAGCTTATTTCGTGATCACTTATGTTTCATACCAAATTTTCAATTTGATTGAAATTCTCAATCAACACTAAAATCCTTAATAACTCGGTAAATACTGCGTTTTTCGAGAAAATAAGCTTCTTTCGTGATCACTTATGTCTCATAACAAAAATCGATTTTTTTAATGAAAATCTCAATCAAAACTAAAATTCTTAATAACTCGGTAAATACTGCGTTTTTCGAGAAAATAAGCTTATTTCGTGATCACTTATGTTTCATACCAAAAATCGATTTTTTTATGAAAATCTCAATCAAAACTAAAATCCTTAATAACTCGGTAAATACTGCGTTTTTCGAGAAAATAAGCTTAATTCGTGATCACTTATGTTTCATACTAAAAATCGATTTTTCAATGAAAATCTCAAAACTAAAATCCTTAATAACTCGGTAAATACTGCGTTTTTCGAGAAAATAAGCTTAATTCGTGATCACTTATGTTTCATACTAAAAATCGATTTTTTAATGAAAATCTCAAAACTAAAATCCTTAATAACTCTGTAAATACTGCGTTTTTCGAGAAAATAAGCTTATTTCGTGATCACTTATGTTTCATACCAAAAATCGATTTTTTTATGAAAATCTCAATCAAAACTAAAATCCTTAATAACTCGGTAAATACTGCGTTTTTCGAGAAAATAAGCTTATTTCGTGATCACTTATGTTTCATACCAAAAATCGATTTTTTTAAATGAAAATCTCAATCAAAACTAAAATCCTTAATAACTCGGTAAATACTACGTTTTTCGAGAAAATAAGCTTATTTCGTGATCACTTATGTTTCATACCAAAAATCGATTTTTTTTTTTTTATGAAAATCTCAATCAAAACTAAAATCCTTAATAACTCGGTAAATACTGCGTTTTTCGAGAAAATAAGCTTATTTCGTGATCACTTATGTTTCATACCAAAAATCGATTTTTTTTTTTATGAAAATCTCAATCAAAACTAAAATCCTTAATAACTCGGTAAATACTGCGTTTTTCGAGAAAATAAGCTTATTTCGTGATCACTTATGTTTCATACCAAAAATCGATTTTTTTGTTATGAAAATCTCAATCAAAACTAAAATCCTTAATAACTCGGTAAATACTGCGTTTTTCGAGAAAATAAGCTTATTTCGTGATCACTTATGTCTCATACCAAAAATCGATTTTTTTAATGAAAATCTCAATCAAAACTAAAATCCTTAAGAACTCGGTAAATACTGAAATTCTCAATCAAAACTAAAATCCTTAATAACTCGGTAAATACTGCGTTTTTCGAGAAAATAAGCTTATTTCGTGATCACTTATGTTTCATACCAAAAATCGATTTTTTCTATGAAAATCTCAATCAAAACTAAAATCCTTAATAACTCGGTAAATACTGCGTTTTTCGAGAAAATAAGCTTATTTCGTGATCACTTATGTTTCATACCAAAAATCGATTTTTTTAATGAATATCTCAATCAAAACTAAAATCCTTAATAACTCGGTAAATACTGCATTTTTCGAGAAAATAAGCTTAATTCGTGATCACTTATGTTTCATACCAAAAATCGATTTTTTTAATGAATATCTCAATCAAAACTAAAATCCTTAATAACTCGGTAAATACTGCGTTTTTCGAGAAAATAAGCTTATTTCGTGATCACTTATGTTTCATACCAAAAATCGATTTTTTCTATGAAAATCTCAATCAAAACTAAAATCCTTAATAACTCGGTAAATACTGCGTTTTTCGAGAAAATAAGCTTATTTCGTGATCATTTATGTTTCATACCAAAAATCGAATTTTTTGTTATGAAAATCTCAATCAAAACTAAAATCCTTAATAACTCGGTAAATACTGCGTTTTTCGAGAAAATAAGCTTATTTCGTGATCACTTATGTTTCATACCAAAAATCGATTTTTTTTTTTATGAAAATCTCAATCAAAACTAAAATCCTTAATAACTCGGTAAATACTGCGTTTTTCGAGAAAATAAGCTTATTTCGTGATCATTTATGTTTCATACCAAAAATCGATTTTTTTGTTATGAAAATCTCAATCAAAACTAAAATCCTTAATAACTCGGTAAATACTGCGTTTTTCGAGAAAATAAGCTTATTTCGTGATCACTTATGTTTCATACCAAAAATCGATTTTTTTTTTAATGAAAATCTCAATCAAAACTAAAATCCTTAATAACTCGGTAAATACTGCGTTTTTCGAGAAAATAAGCTTATTTCGTGATCACTTATGTTTCATACCAAAAATCGATTTTTTTTTTATGAAAATCTCAATCAAAACTAAAATCCTTAATAACTCGGTAAATACTGCGTTTTTCGAGAAAATAAGCTTATTTCGTGATCATTTATGTTTCATACCAAAAATCGATTTTTTTGTTATGAAAATCTCAATCAAAACTAAAATCCTTAATAACTCGGTAAATACTGCGTTTTTCGAGAAAATAAGCTTATTTCGTGATCATTTATGTTTCATACCAAAAATCGATTTTTTTTTTTATGAAAATCTCAATCAAAACTAAAATCCTTAATAACTCGGTAAATACTGCGTTTTTCGAGAAAATAAGCTTATTTCGTGATCACTTATGTTTCATACCAAAAATCGATTTTTTTTTTTATGAAAATCTCAATCAAAACTAAAATCCTTAATAACTCGGTAAATACTGCGTTTTTCGAGAAAATAAGCTTATTTCGTGATCATTTATGTTTCATACCAAAAATCGATTTTTTTGTTATGAAAATCTCAATCAAAACTAAAATCCTTAATAACTCGGTAAATACTGCGTTTTTCGAGAAAATAAGCTTATTTCGTGATCACTTATGTTTCATACCAAAAATCGATTTTTTTTTTTTATGAAAATCTCAATCAAAACTAAAATCCTTAATAACTCGGTAAATACTGCGTTTTTCGAGAAAATAAGCTTATTTCGTGATCACTTATGTTTCATACCAAAAATCGATTTTTTTTTTATGAAAATCTCAATCAAAACTAAAATCCTTAATAACTCGGTAAATACTGCGTTTTTCGAGAAAATAAGCTTATTTCGTGATCACTTATGTTTCATACCAAAAATCGATTTTTTTTTTATGAAAATCTCAATCAAAACTAAAATCCTTAATAACTCGGTAAATACTGCGTTTTTCGAGAAAATAAGCTTATTTCGCGATCACTTATGTTTCATACCAAAAATCTCAATCAAAACTAAAATCCTTAATAACTCGGTAAATACTGCGTTTTTCGAGAAAATAAGCTTATTTCGTGATCATTTATGTTTCATACCAAAAATCGATTTTTTTGTTATGAAAATCTCAATCAAAACTAAAATCCTTAATAACTCGGTAAATACTGCGTTTTTCGAGAAAATAAGCTTATTTCGTGATCACTTATGTTTCATACCAAAAATCGATTTTTTTTTTATGAAAATCTCAATCAAAACTAAAATCCTTAATAACTCGGTAAATACTGCGTTTTTCGAGAAAATAAGCTTATTTCGTGATCACTTATGTTTCATACCAAAAATCTCAATCAAAACTAAAATCCTTAATAACTCGGTAAATACTGCGTTTTTCGAGAAAATAAGCTTATTTCGTGATCATTTATGTTTCATACCAAAAATCGATTTTTTTGTTATGAAAATCTCAATCAAAACTAAAATCCTTAATAACTCGGTAAATACTGCGTTTTTCGAGAAAATAAGCTTATTTCGTGATCACTTATGTTTCATACCAAAAATCGATTTTTTTTTTATGAAAATCTCAATCAAAACTAAAATCCTTAATAACTCGGTAAATACTGCGTTTTTCGAGAAAATAAGCTTATTTCGTGATCACTTATGTTTCATACCAAAAATCTCAATCAAAACTAAAATCCTTAATAACTCGGTAAATACTGCGTTTTTCGAGAAAATAAGCTTATTTCGTGATCATTTATGTTTCATACCAAAAATCGATTTTTTTGTTATGAAAATCTCAATCAAAACTAAAATCCTTAATAACTCGGTAAATACTGCGTTTTTCGAGAAAATAAGCTTATTTCGTGATCACTTATGTTTCATACCAAAAATCGATTTTTTTTTTATGAAAATCTCAATCAAAACTAAAATCCTTAATAACTCGGTAAATACTGCGTTTTTCGAGAAAATAAGCTTATTTCGTGATCACTTATGTTTCATACCAAAAATCGATTTTTTTTTTATGAAAATCTCAATCAAAACTAAAATCCTTAATAACTCGGTAAATACTGCGTTTTTCGAGAAAATAAGCTTATTTCGTGATCACTTATGTTTCATACCAAAAATCTCAATCAAAACTAAAATCCTTAATAACTCGGTAAATACTGCGTTTTTCGAGAAAATAAGCTTATTTCGTGATCATTTATGTTTCATACCAAAAATCGATTTTTTTGTTATGAAAATCTCAATCAAAACTAAAATCCTTAATAACTCGGTAAATACTGCGTTTTTCGAGAAAATATGAAAATCTCAATCAAAACTAAAATCCTTAATAACTCGGTAAATACTGCGTTTTTCGAGAAAATAAGCTTATTTCGTGATCACTTATGTTTCATACCAAAAATCGATTTTTTTTTTATGAAAATCTCAATCAAAACTAAAATCCTTAATAACTCGGTAAATACTGCGTTTTTCGAGAAAATAAGCTTATTTCGTGATCACTTATGTTTCATACCAAAAATCGATTTTTTTTTTATGAAAATCTCAATCAAAACTAAAATCCTTAATAACTCGGTAAATACTGCGTTTTTCGAGAAAATAAGCTTATTTCGTGATCACTTATGTTTCATACCAAAAATCTCAATCAAAACTAAAATCCTTAATAACTCGGTAAATACTGCGTTTTTCGAGAAAATAAGCTTATTTCGTGATCATTTATGTTTCATACCAAAAATCGATTTTTTTGTTATGAAAATCTCAATCAAAACTAAAATCCTTAATAACTCGGTAAATACTGCGTTTTTCGAGAAAATAAGCTTATTTCGTGATCACTTATGTTTCATACCAAAAATCGATTTTTTTAATGAAAATCTCAATCAAAACTAAAATCCTTAATAACTCGGTAAATACTGCATTTTTCGAGAAAATAAGCTTAATTCGTGATCACTTATGTTTCATACCAAAAATCGATTTTTTTATGAAAATCTCAATCAAAACTAAAATCCTTAATAACTCGGTAAATACTGCATTTTTCGAGAAAATAAGCTTAATTCGTGATCACTTATGTTTCATACCAAAAATCGATTTTTTTATGAAAATCTCAATCAAAACTAAAATCCTTAATAACTCGGTAAATACTGCGTTTTTCGAGAAAATAAGCTTATTTCGTGATCACTTATGTCTCATACCAAAAATCGATTTTTTTAATGAATATCTCAATCAAAACTAAAATCCTTAATAACTCGGTAAATACTGCATTTTTCGAGAAAATAAGCTTAATTCGTGATCACTTATGTTTCATACCAAAAATCGATTTTTTTATGAAAATCTCAATCAAAACTAAAATCCTTAATAACTCGGTAAATACTGCATTTTTCGAGAAAATAAGCTTAATTCGTGATCACTTATGTTTCATACCAAAAATCGATTTTGTTTATGAAAATCTCAATCAAAACTAAAATCCTAAATAACTCGGTAAATACTGCGTTTTTCGAGAAAATAAGCTTATTTCGTGATCACTTACGTTTCACACCAAAAATCGATTTTTTTTATGAAATTCTCAATCAAAACTAAAATCCTTAATACCTCGGTAAATACTGTGATTTTCGAGAAAATAAGCTTATTTCGTGATCACTTATGTTTCATACCAAAAATCGATTTTTTTAATGAATATCTCAATCAAAACTAAAATCCTTAATAACTCGGTAAATACTGCGTTTTTCGAGAAAATAAGCTTAACTCGTGATCACTTATGTTTCATACTAAAAATCGATTTTTCAATGAAAATCTCAATCAAAACTAAAATCCTTAATAACTCGGTAAATACTGCGTTTTTCGAGAAAATAAGCTTATTTCGTGATCACTTATGTTTCATACCAAAAATCGATTTTTTTTAATGAAAATCTCAATCAAAACTAAAATCCTTAATACCTCGGTAAATACTGTGTTTTTCGAGAAAATAAGCTTATTTCGTGATCACTTATGTCTCATACCAAAAATCGATTTTTTTAATGAAAATCTCAATCAAAACTAAAATCCTTAATAACTCGGTAAATACTGCGTTTTTTCGAGAAAATAAGTGATCACTTATGTCTCATACCAAAAATCGATTTTTTTAATGAATATCTCAATCAAAACTAAAATCCTTAATAACTCGGTAAATACTGCGTTTTTCGAGAAAATAAGCTTATTTCGTGATCACTTATGTTTCATACCAAAAATCGATTTTTTTATGAAAATCTCAATCAAAACTAAAATCCTTAATAACTCGGTAAATACTGCGTTTTTCGAGAAAATAAGCTTATTTCGTGATCACTTATGTCTCATACCAAAAATCGATTTTTTTAATGAATATCTCAATCAAAACTAAAATCCTTAATAACTCGGTAAATACTGCGTTTTTCGAGAAAATAAGCTTATTTCGTGATCACTTATGTTTCATACCAAAAATCGATTTTTTTATGAAAATCTCAATCAAAACTAAAATCCTTAATAACTCGGTAAATACTGCATTTTTCGAGAAAATAAGCTTAATTCGTGATCACTTATGTTTCATACCAAAAATCGATTTTTTTATGAAAATCTCAATCAAAACTAAAATCCTTAATAACTCGGTAAATACTGCGTTTTTCGAGAAAATAAGCTTATTTCGTGATCACTTATGTTTCATACTAAAAATCGATTTTTTTTAATGAATATCTCAATCAAAACTAAAATCCTTAATAACTCGGTAAATACTGCATTTTTCGAGAAAATAAGCTTCTTTCGTGATCACTTATGTTTCATGCCAAAAATCTATTTTTTTTATGAAAATCTCAATCAAAACTAAAATCCTTAATAACTCGGTAAATACTGCATTTTTCGAGAAAATAAGCTTCTTTCGTGATCACTTATGTTTCATACCAAAAATCGATTTTTTTAATGAAAATCTCAATCAATAACTTAATAACTCGGTAAATACTGAAATTCTCAATCAAAACTAAAATCCTTAATAACTCGGTAAATACTGCGTTTTTCGAGAAAATAAGCTTATTTCGTGATCACTTATGTTTCATACTAAAAATCGATTTTTTTAATGAATATCTCAATCAAAACTAAAATCCTTAATAACTCGGTAAATACTGCATTTTTCGAGAAAATAAGCTTAATTCGTGATCACTTATGTTTCATACCAAAAATCTACTTTTCTTATGAAAATCGATTTTTTCTATGAAAATCTCAATCAAAACTAAAATCCTTAATAACTCGGTAAATACTGCGTTTTTCGAGAAAATAAGCTTATTTCGTGATCACTTATGTTTCTTACCAAAAATCGATTTTTTTAATGAAAATCTCAATCAAAACTAAAATCCTTAATAACTCGGTAAATACTGCGTTTTTCGAGAAAATAAGCTTATTTCGTGATCACTTATGTTTCATACCAAAAATCGATTTTTTTTTATGAAAATCTCAATCAAAACTAAAATCCTTAATAACTCAGTAAATACTGCGTTTTTTGAGAAAATAAGCTTATTTCGTGATCACTTATGTTTCATACCAAAAATCGATTTTTTTATGAAAATCTCAATCAAAACTAAAATCCTTAATAACTCAGTAAATACTGCGTTTTTCGAGAAAATAAGCTTCTTTCGTGATCACTTATGTTTCATACCAAAAATCGATTTTTTTATGAAAATCTCAATCAAAACTAAAATCCTTAATAACTCGGTAAATACTGCGTTTTTTCGAGAAAATAAGTGATCACTTATGTCTCATACCAAAAATCGATTTTTTTAATGAATATCTCAATCAAAACTAAAATCCTTAATAACTCGGTAAATACTGCGTTTTTCGAGAAAATAAGCTTATTTCGTGATCACTTATGTTTCATACCAAAAATCAATTTTTTTATGAAAATCTCAATCAAAACTAAAATCCTTAATAACTCGGTAAATACTGCGTTTTTCGAGAAAATAAGCTTATTTCGTGATCACTTATGTTTCATACCAAAAATCGATTTTTTTTTATGAAAATCTCAATCAAAACTAAAATCCTTAATAACTCAGTAAATACTGCGTTTTTCGAGAAAATAAGCTTCTTTCGTGATCACTTATGTTTCATACCAAAAATCGATTTTTTTATGAAAATCTCAATCAAAACTAAAATCCTTAATAACTCGGTAAATACTGCGTTTTTCGAGAAAATAAGCTTATTTCGTGATCACTTATGTTTCATACCAAAAATCAATTTTTTTTATGAAAATCTCAATCAAAACTAAAATCCTTAATAACTCAGTAAATACTGCGTTTTTTGAGAAAATAAGCTTATTTCGTGATCACTTATGTTTCATACCAAAAATCTACTTTTTTTATGAAAATCGATTTTTTCTATGAAAATCTCAATCAAAACTAAAATCCTTAATAACTCGGTAAATACTGCGTTTTTCGAGAAAATAAGCTTATTTCGTGATCACTTATGTTTCATACCAAAAATCGATTTTTTTTTATGAAAATCTCAATCAAAACTAAAATCCTTAATAACTCAGTAAATACTGCGTTTTTTGAGAAAATAAGCTTATTTCGTGATCACTTATGTTTCATACCAAAAATCGATTTTTTTATGAAAATCTCAATCAAAACTAAAATCCTTAATAACTCAGTAAATACTGCGTTTTTCGAGAAAATAAGCTTCTTTCGTGATCACTTATGTTTCATACCAAAAATCGATTTTTTTATGAAAATCTCAATCAAAACTAAAATCCTTAATAACTCGGTAAATACTGCGTTTTTCGAGAAAATAAGCTTATTTCGTGATCACTTATGTTTCATACCAAAAATCAATTTTTTTATGAAAATCTCAATCAAAACTAAAATCCTTAATAACTCGGTAAATACTGCGTTTTTCGAGAAAATAAGCTTATTTCGTGATCACTTATGTTTCATACTAAAAATCAATTTTTTTATGAAAATCTCAATCAAAACTAAAATCTTTAATAACTCGGTAAATACTGCGTTTTTTGAGAAAATAAGCTTATTTCGTGATCACTTATGTTTCATACCAAAAATCGATTTTTTTATGAAAATCTCAATCAAAACTAAAATCCTTAATAACTCGGTAAATACTGCGTTTTTCGAGAAAATAAGCTTATTTCGTGATCACTTATGTTTCATACCAAAAATCGATTTTTTTTATGAAAATCTCAATCAAAACTAAAATCCTTAATAACTCAGTAAATACTGCGTTTTTCGAGAAAATAAGCTTATTTCGTGATCACTTATGTTTCATACCAAAAATCAATTTTTTTATGAAAATCTCAATCAAAACTAAAATCTTTAATAACTCGGTAAATACTGCGTTTTTTGAGAAAATAAGCTTATTTCGTGATCACTTATGTTTCATACCAAAAATCGATTTTTTTTATGAAAATCTCAATCAAAACTAAAATCCTTAATAACTCAGTAAATACTGCGTTTTTCGAGAAAATAAGCTTATTTCGTGATCACTTATGTTTCATACTAAAAATCGATTTTTTTTATGAAAATCTCAATCAAAACTAAAATCCTTAATAACTCAGTAAATACTGCGTTTTTCGAGAAAATAAGCTTATTTCGTGATCACTTATGTTTCATACCAAAAATCAATTTTTTTATGAAAATCTCAATCAAAACTAAAATCTTTAATAACTCGGTAAATACTGCGTTTTTTGAGAAAATAAGCTTATTTCGTGATCACTTATGTTTCATACCAAAAATCGATTTTTTTATGAAAATCTCAATCAAAACTAAAATCCTTAATAACTCGGTAAATACTGCATTTTTCGAGAAAATAAGCTTAATTCGTGATCACTTATGTTTCATACCAAAAATCTATTTTTTTTAATGAAAATCTCAATCAAAACTAAAATCCTTAATAACTCGGTAAATACTGCGTTTTTCGAGAAAATAAGCTTATTTCGTGATCACTTATGTTTCATACCAAAAATCGATTTTTTTTATGAAAATCTCAATCAAAACTAAAATCCTTAATAACTCGGTAAATACTGCGTTTTTCGAGAAAATAAGCTTATTTCGTGATCACTTATGTTTCATACCAAAAATCGATTTTTTCTATGAAATTCTCAATCAAAACTAAAATCCTTAATAACTCGGTAAATACTGCGTTTTTCGAGAAAATAAGCTTATTTCGTGATCACTTATGTCTCATACCAAAAATCGATTTTTTTAATGAAAATCTCAATCAAAACTAAAATTCTTAATAACTCGGTAAATACTGCGTTTTTCGAGAAAATAAGCTTATTTCGTGATCACTTATGTTTCATACCAAAAATCGATTTTTTTTATGAAAATCTCAATCAAAACTAAAATCCTTAATAACTCGGTAAATACTGCATTTTTCGAGAAAATAAGCTTAATTCGTGATCACTTATGTTTCATACCAAAAATCTATTTTTTTTATGAAAATCTCAATCAAAACTAAAATCCTTAATAACTCGGTAAATACTGCGTTTTTCGAGAAAATAAGCTTCTTTCGTGATCACTTATGTTTCATACCAAAAATCGATTTCTTTAATGAAAATCTCAATCAGAACTAAAATCCTTAATAACTCGGTAAATACTGCGTTTTTCGAGAAAATAAGCTTATTTCGTGATCACATATGTTTCATACCAAAAATCGATTTTTTAATGAAAATCTCAATCAAAACTAAAATCCTTAATAACTCGGTAAATACTGCGTTTTTCGAGAAAATAAGCTTATTTCGTGATCACATATGTTTCATACCAAAAATCGATTTCTTTAATGAAAATCTCAATCAGAACTAAAATCCTTAATAACTCGGTAAATACTGCGTTTTTCGAAAAAATAAGCTTATTTCGTGATCACTTATGTTTCATACCAAAAATCGATTTTTTTATGAAAATCTCAATCAAAACTAAAATCCTAAATAACTCGGTAAATACTGCGTTTTTTCGAGAAAATAAGTGATCACTTATGTCTCATACCAAAAATCGATTTCTTTAATGAAAATCTCAATCAGAACTAAAATCCTTAATAACTCGGTAAATACTGCGTTTTTCGAAAAAATAAGCTTATTTCGTGATCACTTATGTTTCATACCAAAAATCGATTTTTTTATGAAAATCTCAATCAAAACTAAAATCCTAAATAACTCGGTAAATACTGCGTTTTTTCGAGAAAATAAGTGATCACTTATGTCTCATACCAAAAATCGATTTTTTTAATGAATATCTCAATCAAAACTAAAATCCTTAATAACTCGGTAAATACTGCGTTTTTCGAGAAAATAAGCTTATTTCGTGATCACTTATGTTTCATACCAAAAATCGATTTTTTTATGAAAATCTCAATCAAAACTAAAATCCTTAATAACTCGGTAAATACTGCGTTTTTCGAGAAAATAAGCTTATTTCGTGATCACTTATGTCTCATACCAAAAATCGATTTTTTTAATGAATATCTCAATCAAAACTAAAATCCTTAATAACTCGGTAAATACTGCGTTTTTCGAGAAAATAAGCTTATTTCGTGATCACTTATGTTTCATACTAAAAATCGATTTTTTTAATGAATATCTCAATCAAAACTAAAATCCTTAATAACTCGGTAAATACTGCATTTTTCGAGAAAATAAGCTTATTTCGTGATCACTTATGTTTCATACCAAAAATCGATTTTTTTAATGAAAATCTCAATCAATAACTTAATAACTCGGTAAATACTGAAATTCTCAATCAAAACTAAAATCCTTAATAACTCGGTAAATACTGCGTTTTTCGAGAAAATAAGCTTATTTCGTGATCACTTATGTTTCATACCAAAAATCGATTTTTTTATGAAAATCTCAATCAAAACTAAAATCCTTAATAACTCGGTAAATACTGCGTTTTTCGAGAAAATAAGCTTATTTCGTGATCACTTATGTCTCATACCAAAAATCGATTTTTTTAATGAATATCTCAATCAAAACTAAAATCCTTAATAACTCGGTAAATACTGCGTTTTTCGAGAAAAATAAGCTTATTTCGTGATCACTTATGTTTCATACCAAAAATCGATTTTTTTATGAAAATCTCAATCAAAACTAAAATCCTTAATAACTCGGTAAATACTGCATTTTTCGAGAAAATAAGCTTAATTCGTGATCACTTATGTTTCATACCAAAAATCGATTTTTTTATGAAAATCTCAATCAAAACTAAAATCCTTAATAACTCGGTAAATACTGCGTTTTTCGAGAAAATAAGCTTATTTCGTGATCACTTATGTTTCATACTAAAAATCGATTTTTTTAATGAATATCTCAATCAAAACTAAAATCCTTAATAACTCGGTAAATACTGCATTTTTCGAGAAAATAAGCTTATTTCGTGATCACTTATGTTTCATACCAAAAATCGGATTTTTTTAATGAAAATCTCAATCAATAACTTAAT